>JAWMRA010000036.1:10964314-10992615 GCA_035584735.1 Pseudotriccus pelzelni
CGCCGCCCCGCCCCGCCCGCCCGCGCGCGCTCGCGCCCGCGCCCGCGCGCGCCCGTCCCGCGGGGAGGGAAGCGGCAGGTGAGGAGAGGGGAGAGGGGGGAGCTGCGGGACTCCCGGCCAGGGCTCCCATCCCGACACGGGGGTCATCGCGTGGGCAGGGCTTCCCTCAGGTGAGGGCTTCCCTCAGGTGAGGGATCCCCTCAGGTGAGGGATCCCCTCAGGTGAGGGCTCCCCTCAGGTCAGGGATCCCCTCAGATGAGGGCTCCCCTCAGGTGAGTGACCCCTCGAGGGAGCGATCTCCTCAGTGAGGGGACCCCTTAGGTGAGGCTCCCCCTGAGGCCCGTGCTCCCCTCAGCCAGGGATCCCCTCAGGTGAGGGCTCCCCTCAGTCGCTCTCACCCGTCCCCCCCGCTCCCCTCCTGGGGACCCTGCGCCTCTCCCAGCTCCCCTCACGCTGTAGCAGTGCCTGAAGTGCTCCATGAAGCATCTTCCATCCCCTCAGCGGTGGGTTGTCACACACGGGGCTGAGAATGGAGACAAACCCCTCCGTGCCCTCTCTGAGGGACCTGCTGGCTGAGGTGACCGCCCAGCCCTGCAGCTGCCTGGGGCCCGGCCACGCGTCCTTAATATCAGAGAAAAGGGCAACAATATTCCTGATCTCTTTATTATTGCAATAATAACCCACTTAGGGGCTGGGTTGGCCAACTGGGAGCAGGGCACTGTGGCCTCTGGGCACAGCCCTGCTCCAGGGAGCTGCTGGCGAACGGAATGTGGAGCCCCCCGGGCAGGGGGTGAGGCCCGGGAGATGTGAAGGCTGTAAATGTTGGCACAGTGCTTCTTGTCCTGTGCGTTCATTGTGAAAGGGTGGAAACAGGCAAAGAGGAAGAAAAAGGGAAGGGGAAGGAAGCAATTAAAAAAAAAATGGTACAAGGGCGGGGAGGAGGAGTGAAGCCAAAGTAAAAATGCAAGTGCAATGCTGTGTTTTCATGGGGAGTGTGTGTGGGATCCCGTTTCCTTGGATTTGTCATAAACAACCAAAAACATTGAATATAGAGACACTCCTCAGTGTTCCTGCTGTCCCTGGTCCTTCTCTAGGTCTATATTCAGATTCTTTGCTTGTTTTGTGTCCTTTTTGCATGTTCTTTTCATATGTGTGTGGGTAGACACCTGAAATGCAGTTCATGACCTGTTCCCTGGTTTCCAGAGAACGAGAGTTGGGGATTTCTACTGGTTTAGGAACCACCAAGGCCAGGGATGTTCCATTGTCCCTTCTGCTCCTCCAGTGAGGCCGTGATCATCCAGGGATAAAGCACATGTGCTGTGGAAGGCCGTGATGATCCTGAAGTAGAATAAACAACTAATCAATGCAGTAAAAATGTTACAGGAGTGTGCTATGCCTGCATTAAATTTTCCCCAGGTTTTAGCATTTGTCCACCACCCCGTGTAACAAGACTTTATGTTACAGGAAGCCTGCAGTTTGGATTACACAGTTTGGACGGAAAAGGATCGCATCTCGGGTCACAGCTTTGAAACTTTCCAGTTCACCTCAAGGTTAGAGTACTCCCTACCAGCCAAATTGTTTCCCCTTCCCTCCTGAAAATATTCCGTCCTCCTTTGCAGTTACTCTGTCAGTTCAGTTTATCACAGATGTAGCTGCATCTTACTCCTGGCTGTTGAGGGGGGTTTGGGGTGCTGACACCCTCATGAAGAGCTGGGGGAATCCAGACTGGACCTTATCTTCTTTAAGTAAAAGCATTTAAGTAGAATCACGTCAACTGCTTGTGTCAGTCCAACATTCAGGGCAAGTTACTTCCAGGATGCATCATAAACTGTAAATAACCCTTAAAACTCTTCCTTTCACTGCTGAGCTATAAGCCTCAAAAGGGCTGAAGAAAGCTCTTAATATCAGCCATGAATATTTGCCCTGGGTGTAATTCTGCAGCCTGATGACATTTCTTTAGGGCTGTGGCAGGTGCTGTGTATACAAAGGCAGGAAATGTTGAGCATTTCCCACTCAGAGCTGTGCTGGCCCCGGAGCTCTCCCAGAACACCAAGGGATCACCAGACCTTTATTCCAAACTTTCCTGCCTCTCCCCTACACCTCTTGACAAGGAAGAATTCTTATGCATGTCTTGGCTGTGTATAATTATAACCTCAAAAGATTTCCTTCAACTTTTTAACTAAGACATGCTAGTTAATATTCATTCAGGAGATGTGTATTTTCCTTGACGCAGAAAACATTAAAGAATTTCACTAAACACCAACAATGTGAGTGTAGCACAGTTGGCCTTGCAGCTGGTTCTTCATTATTTAATGCCGCACCATTACAAAAGATTTCAGAATTACCTGTAGTCTCTCTCCACCTCCTGGGAGATTGTAGCTGTTTGTTTAATCTTGTTATTTCAATCACATCTTTGTGAGTAAAACCAAAGCAAGATAAGATAACAATGAGCTTTTTTTAACTGGATCTAGATAAGTTGTTTATTATCGTGCATATAATTTTACTCAGTAAGAACGGAAACTACAGATTGTAATTAAATTGCAGATCTAAGTCAGATCTTCCCAGTCTCAAGGCTGGGGACACGGGGATGGGATGCTGGAAGGGCAGCAGGGATTGTGCTGGACAATGCCTCTCTCTACCTACAGCAGCATCTCCTGCAGAAAAGCTGTTTTAAAAAGTTCGGGTTTTGGGCATTACATTTCCTATCTGAGTGAAATGTTTATTTTGGGGAAAAAATAGTTTAAATCCTCCCCTTATGGAAAGACAGGAACAATAGAGTCTGAGGTTTCGTTTCCTACCTGACTAAAATGAACCCCTAAATATCTGTACCCATTGCACTCAGTGGGCAACCCAAGACCTTATTGGACTATTACAGAAGTGCAGTTGGATTAAGGATTTACAGAGAGAATTTTAAGGGCCCAGAAAATCCCTGGCAGCTTCCCACCCCTCAGCCCTGGATGGGGAGCAGGGCTCTGTGCAGCCAGTGCTGCCATACCTCACCTGTCTTCCAGCTGTGGCAACGCATGAGGAATGGTGCCTTTCCTCTGAATTTGAATACTTTATGACCATTTTTCTAGGTATCTTGGCACCTTTTACTGGCTGTTTGCTGGTGCCAGAGATCATGTAAGGCCATTGCACAGGAGACCTACAGACACGAAATCTCTGCTTTGCCTTTACCTTAATTAATCCCCAACTCATCAACCATTCACTGCCAGAGAACGTATCAAAGAAATTGAGTTAATAAATCAAGTTAAGGATCACAGTGAAACTGTGACTGTTTGTTCTTTTGGTGTTAGACTTCGTTGAGCACTCGTAGTTATATGTGTACAGTCACATGTGAGCTCCTTCCCCTCACCTTCCTCCACCCTGAACACAAATTCCATTCATTCTTTTCTATTAAGATAACTGAGGCTGTTTCCTTTGATGCTTTTTCCCTGTCCTAGAAATACAGATTCTTTCCAGCACAGCAAATGGGGAAAGGACAAAATATAAATGCAAACGAGTCCCTGTTCTACCATCAGGTGTCAATAAGCCATGATAAATAAAATACTTGGCGCATGTTTCAGCTGGAAATTGATACTGCTGATTCATCTTGTATTCATCTGCAGTTACTTGTCAGTTAAGGAACAAATTAAGGACTTCAAGGGAAGCAGTAGCTCAAGCATGACCAAATTTATCTGCCTCCAACAGTACTGAGAGTCCTGCAAGCGGCTCCACAGTTGCATGGTAAATAATTCTCAGCTTTGAGTGACTTCACTAATTAACATCATAACTCTATCTTTGAACCTCTATGTTGCAGGTAGTTAAGTAGAGACCATTAGCTGTAAACCTGCAGCAACAGAAACTCATGAGGAGAGGGTGTCTGGTGTCAGCTCCGAGGACTTCAGCCTTTCACTTTGCATGACTATCTAAGTGCCCCAACATTCCAGATAACCCAGGGCTCTTACTTGGGGTTGTTTTGATGGAAAACCAACATGGTTTTTATCTCGAGAGAGCTGCTCCCAGCAAAAGGGAGAGAAGAGTTTTAAAGAAAGGCTTTCCCACAAAGCTGCCTCTTAAGCCAGAGCCAACCAGTGAAGTTTGCACCTCAACCCTTTCGCTTCAGTCCCTCCTAAATCCTGCTGATAACAATTCTTAAAAGCAGAGTGGTGGGGAAGCTCCTTCAGCACTGCACCCACTCCGTGCTCATCCGGCTACACAAGCTTGGTTGGAGTCCAAGACCCTCCCACCCCTTCCTCTGGCTTTTCTATTGAATGTAGCAGCAATAAAACGCATCTGAGCATCCTACTTCCACAGTATGTTGTTGTCACATTCTTCACCTTTAAAGAATTCCAACATATGTTTCTCTACGTGTTTTTTCTCTATTTATTCTACGAAGTTCCCAGAATAAATTTAAATTATTGATTCTGACAGTTTTCTGTTGGTTTGGGCATTTCACTTGGGTGATTCCCTAAGCTTTGTGAGAGCAAACTCAGCTCAGAGCAGCTGTCTCCTTTCAGTGCAGAAATGATTGGTTTCTGACGTAGAATACTGAGGGCCTTTAGTTTTATATATTTTTTTTTTTTTTTTTTAAATCTTACTCTTTAGAATGAAAAAAATGAAGGTGCCTCATGTGTCACAGGGCCTTGCTCCAGAAAGGTGTGTTTCCAGGCATGTTTCCACACACATCCTCCCAGTGCTTGGTTCGCTCTTCGCTGTATCCATCCTGGAAGGAAGTGGAGAGCTGAAAGTCCGTGGCAACGAACCTGTGTTGGCAGAATAATGGGCTGAGTAAGGGCATAATTCACATGGATGGATTTAACAGCTTCCTTTCAGTCTTAATAAATGTAAGGTTTAATCAACTGCCAGACAAGTGGAGCAACAACGGTGCCAACAGTAACAGAACTGAAGCCCTGTCGCGCCCTGGTGAGGGAGGCTTTGCTGGTGCTCCTTGGTGTCAGTGGCCAAAGCCTGTGAGAGTGAAACAAGAATAAAAAAACAACACACACATTCACAAAAAAACCCCAGCCAAGAAGGGGATTTGAGGCCAGATTTTTCTGGAAAAGCCAGAACAAGAGAAACTGAGTAAAGGAAAACCCAAATTCTCCTCCTAGTGCATTATAACTTGGATTTTGATCCTACTTATCGTAGTGGCCACAGTGTTGTGCCTTGAAATAACTGCTCTTGGGAAAGGGAGAGGTTTGGTTAGGGCATTTCTGGGGCAGTTCAGGTTCATATCTCACTCTCTGACTGAATTATATATTCTAGATATCTGGCACCCCTTTGTGCCCACTTCCTACTTACTAATGAGGTTCCTTCTCTCATAATGGAATGACATTTTCTAAGTAAATTTTCTGTTCAGTGAGTCAAAAGAACTTTCTGATAAAGCTTCAAATATCACCACCTTCTCTTCAAGCTGGTCTGATTTTGCCTTTTTTTTATGAGAATACCCTTACATTTCCCCACTGTGTACCCTTGCAATACAAAAAGGTACAGAATGATATTAACAAGTGACAAAATAATTAAGTGTGATTCAGATGTTCCTACCTGGACTAAAAAAATGGGAATCACACACAGATAAATGCCTCTGTGAAGCCTCCTTGGTGGGAGCGGGATGGTCTGTGATAACCCACTCTGGGACCATGGAACTAAAATAACAAACACACAGAGACCTGAGCAGAAGGATTTAAAATAAGTGACCCAGAAACTGAGGCATCACCAACCATTTCCCACCATCGCATTCAGATACAGAGGTTTTCACACAGGCAGTTTTTGACCCCAATTTGTGTACTCTAATTTGCTAAAATGTTTTAATTTTTTTAAAGCCTTTATTGGTTTCAAATGTATATTGAGTTTCAAATATGTAAATCACTTCTGGTTAGTAAAAGCTGTGGTTAAGTGAGGCACAGTTTGGACTTGCAGTTCAAAAACCTCAGGCAGCCTGTGCTGTTTAAAAATAAACAAGTGAAATGGTCTGAATTAGCTAATTATCTTAATTGTCAATTTCTCGGTTAGGTACAGTGAAATATAGGGGTTGAAATATTAAAAATAATGAATACTTTTCCAGGAAGGGCTATTTTTGGTTGTAATTTAAGGCTGTAGCTTTTGGGCTCCAATAAGCATTTTTTCTTCTCCCTCATGGGTTTTTCTCATTTCCTCCCCAAATCCCTGTTCCCCACTCCAGCCCTTACAACTGGCCACAGTCAAACACAGGAATGATTGTCTTCAGTAATTCTTGGGCTTTGCCCCAGACCAGAATGTGTTAATGTGGATGAGTGGCAATAAGTCCTTCCTGAACATCTTTATCTCCTTTTTAAAAACAGGAAACATTTTCTCATGGATAGGTGTTTCCTAACTTGGTCAACTTTCATAGTTTTCTTTCTGGTTCTCCTGCTTTAAGAAGTCTGTAAGTTCCACTTCTCCTACATCCCTGGATGGCAGCTGCCATCTTCCCAATTCATCTGATCCAGCACCAAAAATTCCATGTTTGTCTTTTCCCGTGGTACAGATCTCCCTCCCTCATTTCCCCACCAGCTCCTCTGTTGTCTGTAGAGCACCTCTTCCCTCCAGCCGCTTCATTTTCCTTCTCCACCTGATTTCCCAGGCAGTGGCATTGTCTCCTCTGGCTCCATGGCCCTCACGTGTGCCACGGGAAATGGAATATTTGCCTTCAGTCACACTCACATTTGGGATAAGTCCATCCCTCTGTCCTGTCTGAGCATGGACACAACACTTAAGCAACACTGAATGCTACATTCACTGAAGATGGCAAACAAACACCCATCAGGGCAGACCAGGCTGTGTCTCACCTCCACAGAGGCTTTGCTTTCATCACGAGATTTCCCACCTACCTGAGCATTTTAGCCACCCAGCCTGCAGAGCTGTGCACGAAAAATGTGGCAAAAGAATGAGAATCAAATGCATTTGGCTCACGGGAGTCACAGGAGACCTTTGGTTTTATACTAGAAATGTGCGCAGTTAATTACCCATTAGAGAAGATTATTACAGGCACCCACAAGGCCATAATGGCAATCCCTGCTCACTGTGGCTGTGGAAGAAGTGTAATGGATGAGGGAATTAGTGTCAGGTTTATTCAGATTTCTCCTTCAAGACCTCTGATGTGCATTTTCAGGGGGTTTCTGCTTTCCTCTGACATTTTCAAGGCTGATTTATTAGTTACCCATCAGTGCTGTAATCAGTGCACTCATTTCCAGCCTTCTGCTGCCGGCCGTACGACAAACCAACCAGAGGTGAGACACTCGTTGCTTATCAGCCCTTTATATTCTGCCGGCAAATCCTGAACTCAAGACACGTAGCTCCAGAGCGCGGGGTGTGCTCCGTCTCCACCCGTGGGGGGCACAGCGCGACCACTCGTGTCCCACCGCCCTCCCTGTCCGCCCGCGGCCGCTCCGCTCGCTCCCCGGCCCCGCTCCCGCGGCCCTCGGCGCAGGAGTTTGGCACGTCGCTATGACGACCCCGCGGCTGCAACAGGCAGCGCCCAGCGGGCCCCAGCACAGGTCGGTGCCCGCGGTTTGGCCCTCGGGGTGGGGTGTCCTCGGCAGGACAGCGCGGCCCGAACGCGGGGGTGCCTTGCGAACGGCGCGCTGGGGCCGCGCCCGCGGTCCGCTCCCGGAGCCCGGCGCTCGCTGGGGAGGAACAGCAACACCGCCCCGCATTCGCAGGCATCGCCGTGGGGGCGAGCAGGGGCTGGGGGTGGCTGCGCTGCGCCGGAGGGGGCTGGCAAAGGGACTCCGGTGCAGGGCAGTGCCGTGGGACCGGGTCACTGCGACGGCTGAGCTCTGTCGCGACATTTCTCGGGGCCGGGTGACTGACTGGCAGGGTGCACAAGGGGACACGGTGCGGTGCCAGGCAGGGTGCTGCCAGGGACGGTCAGCAGCCGCTTCGCTGCAGCAAGGTGTATTTTCCTATTGCTATTCGCTAAGATGTAACGCGGGGAAAAAAAAAAAAAGAAAAAAAAGGTGTATTTGTAGTTCAGTCGCACTGCTCTGAAGTTCTGCGAAGAGCCAAGGGAAAAAATGGGCTTCCTGTAGGGCCATGCAAACTAAAGCTCCATTTTAGCAGAAAGCAGACAAAACTGGCAGAGCAGGATCTGGAGGAGGACGCGGGGGTCTGTAAGAGCTTCATCCCCCAGCGCAGCGGCCCCTGGCACTGGGCACCGAGAGCTGCAAGCGGAGCGGCTCTGCAGCGCCTGCCTCTCGCTGCCTGGCCGCGCCCTTGGAGTAGGTGGCTAAAACATCCAGGGCGGCGAATACTGACTGCGTTATCACTTACGCAAACCTGGCATCGCTGACGTAAACTTGGAAGGGGATTCAGCAAATAAAGGCGGGTCCCGACAGCCCGCATTACCCCGGGCGCTCTGCGGGGGCTGTGCCTCGGAGAGCCTGGCGAGCAGATGGAGGGGTGCTGCGACTGCCCCCGCAGCTGGGAATCCTCCCTGGAGTCTGTAAATCCTAAGGTTTGAGCTGAAGAAGTGCTCGGATGCGGTGGTGGGAGAGTGATGCTCCCATCTGGCAGGGGTAGTTGCAAAGACTTCTCGTCAGAGCCGGTATCGGAGTGCGTGCAAATAGCTGTGTCTTGGCTCTCTCCCCCAGCAAGAGGAGGACAGATGCAAGCAGGCAACGTGAGGCTCTGTGTCCTGCAAACTCTCAGCCCTTGGCAAATACCGCCGAGAGCCCCCCTCTCCAGGGGCTGCAGCACTCAAAGGCGAGGGAGGAACTCAGCAATTCTGGTGTATTCTTGTTTGTATTGCTGGAAAACCATTCTCTACAGCAGGCTGTGACTCCATCGCACTGAGTGACAGATCTCGTCCTCAGTGTCCTCAAAACAAGATGCTCTTCAGCCCCTCTCCTCCCACGGCACCTGCTTGGAACCTTTACCCCTCCCAGGTCTGAGCTCACCGTGCAGTGCTCAGGCAGGTTCCCCAGCCCTGCCTACACTCCCCACAGCCCCACGGTAAGGAAGCCACATGGGATGGGCAGTGCACAACTCACCTGTATTTTGGGTGGAAAGGCTCATCCTGGGTACATGAAGTACTTTCTTCGGCAATGATATCCCACCAAATAGCTATCAAATGACTATTTCCCACAGCTGTGTGGAAAACTGAGGATCAATGCTAATGTATTTTCTTAGTTATAATTTCTAGCTTTTATTCCCTAGCAAGGACTTGAAGTATGTTCCTTTCCCGTCTCCTCCCAAGTTCCACACTTTTCCCCACGCTGGGCTGCCCGGCACCCCCAGCACAGCAGGAACCAGAGCTCTGCTCTGCCGAGAAGGGAGAGACGCAGCGAAATCACTCCATGTGGCTCAGTCCAGCTGATCAGGACAGAAGGGGGAGCCCAGGAGACAAACTCGGAGAGCATCCCAACCCGTCGGGCTCCAGCCCAGCTCTGGATGTTGATGGCATTCCTAGAAACTCGCTTTTGTTTCTGCAGCCACCTTTTGGAGTTTGTTCATGATTTATAGGAAACCACTCTCACCTCCGAGTCTGCTCCTGAATTCCCACTGCGCTGAACAGTGCCCAGAGATCACCACTGTGCTGCACTCCAGCATTCTTCTCTCTGCATTGATAGGCCAATGCATCTTCTCCCTCCTCTTCCCCCATGCTGACCCTTTCCTCTGGACCTCCGACACCTGTATCACCTCCCTCTGTATCTGTCATCCTCTGCCTGCTCATGCTTTAACCCCATGTCACCTCAGAAGTCCCGTCCTTGGCTGCTTGATCAGCCGGCGGGTGCTTGGCCTGCCCTGGACGAGTCTGCAGCCTCCTGGGAGACAGAAACCTTGTGGTTCCAACCCCTTTTAACAGACACCTGCAGGGCAGTTATTTTTAGCAGTAAAGGAGCCTGAGCTGCATTACTGCCGGGGTTTATGAAGTGTCCCAGCTCCAGGTGGGCCTCAGGGACACTGGACCACTCCCTGATCCATTCCATGGGTTCTATGGAGAAGGAGATGCCTTTTCCTGCACTCCCCAAGACCTCTGGCAGGTGCAGAGACCAATGCCCACCACAAACCTGACCTGCTGAGATTTATTTAACATTTCCTAACAGGCCAGGCAATGCTATGAGCCCATTTTCACATTGTGCTGGTTTGTACTTCAGTATTTTTAGCTCTTTCCTGTTTGTTATATCTCTGTTTTACCTCTCTAAAGCCAGGGATCAGTTACTGGCTTACTGCATCTTAAGGCATAGCTCACAAATACTGTTCTGCCCATACCTGCCTTAGTAATTTCTCTCTAATTTCTTTCTGTTAATCTTTTGGGTTTTTTTCCAGACACAAAAAATATGCCCATTGTGAAGTACCCCAGGACTAGAGAGCCCCTCTATTATGAGTGGGACAGGAAAGCCCAGAAATGTGGGTTAAGACACACAGTTTTTGCTGTAAATGGGGATCAGTATACTGGAGAATGGCTGGACAACTTGAAACATGGTAAGATACATAATTTTGAGGAAAGGTACCAATTTAGATGTCCTTGGAAAGGTTCCTGGGGGCAGGGAGCAGTCAGTGGTTCTATGTGCTCCTGGAAGAGCATTCATTCTTTTATGACTGTATATATATATTTGACATATGTAATATAAAAATGCACTCAGAGACATTTCTAACAGGTAAGTTCAAGAGCTTTTGCATGCATTCAGGGGCAATTACCCAAAACATCTCTCTTATGGGTATTTAAAAATCCTCTGCAAACACAGCGAACTGCAGTGAGCTCCATGCACTGGGATGTGCCCTGGCTGCACAGTCCCTGCAGCTCTCTCAGCTCCTGACTTGGCTTCAGGAATCTCAGTTTATCCTCAAGCTGTGGCGGGTACTACAGGAGACAGAGCAGGGAAAGGAGACCCTGACGGAGCCCTGAGCAGCCGGAGCAGGACAGACTTGTTTACAAGCAGTAAAACAAGGTTTGGAAGGATTTAAGTGCGTTCAGCAAAGGCCACACAGGAAGCCCCCAATCAAGATTAACGATGGTTCTGACTTGGGAAGCTAAACTGAATCCCAGACATGAGCCTGACCTGGTGCAGGGATGGAACAGGAAGGCAGCCCTGAACACCCTTCTCCTAAACTCCCCAGCATTCCTCTTGTTTGTTAAACAGGTAAAGGCACCCAGATATGGAAAAGCACTGGAGCTATTTACAGCGGTGACTGGAAGTTTGGGAAGCAGGATGGTTATGGCTCATACAGCGTTCCTGACCCTGTAACCAAGGAATACAAGAGGGTGTACACAGGCTGGTGGAAAAACGGCCAGAAAACTGTAAGTGAGATTTCCTGCACGTGCCAGCAGTGAGGCAGCGTGACCCAAAACACGGGGAAGGGTTGGGTGCACATGTGCAAAAAGATCACTTAAAATCCTAATTTGCCCAATACTGATGCTGAATTGAGTGGTCGAGAGTAAAAATCCATGAGTTTTATGGGAGTGCCATTTCCCTGCTGCAGAGGGACTCATCCCACTCATACACTGGTTACTGGGCTACAGCCCCAGCCAGCTGCTGCAGAGCAGTGGTTACTGGCCAAGCAGGATGAGAGGCTTCCTATCCCATCTCTTAATCCTCCCTTCCCATCCCTTTCATTCCTCTTATCCTTGAAGTAATTGGAGGAACCTGTATCATAAGTGCTGCGGGAAAATGTACCTTATGCTGTGAGTTTTACAGTATATTAGACAAATAACATGAGTTCTTTTGCAAATTAAGCCTGTCATGTGAAATCACTGTTTTTTCTAAAAGGAACACAATGAGAAAGTTATCTGGTACAAATGACTGCAATCTCATGCGCAAAATCCTTGTGGGAACATTTTTGGATCTGCCAATTGAAACCTTGTGCTCGCCTTTGTGCCTGCTCTTAAATTAAACTAATTGCCACCAACGCCTGTAATTGGTGTGTGGCTCCAGTCTCTTGGAGGGAGCTTCCCCTCCCGTTCTTTGAGGTTATATTTCGGATAATTGAGCTTGGGTGAAAGGTTTGTAATGACATCCAAGTATCACTAAGGTTGGTTTTTCTTCTACCAAAGTTTCTCCTGTACATACATGCAGTTTAGTAAAATTAATACTCAAAATCAGTTATTTCCAGAACTGATTTTATGATTTGTTCAGAGATAAATTAACACTTTATTCCTATGGGAAAACTCACTAGTGATATGGAAATATTTCTTACTGGTATAATTCCCTGGTATAGGGGGTGCCTCTGGACTTCTCTTAATGGCGAACACACGTGTAAGACAAACAAGGGATGGAGTTGCTCAGGTGGGACACTTTGGGCTGTAGGAAGTGTTGTCAGTGTTGAAAGGGATGAAATCCCCATGTTGAGAGACACATTCTTTAATGCTGCCTATCCCCAGGCAGGTTTATATACTAGTAAAACATGCTTTTAGCTAAATATTAGCAGCAATCATGCCAATAAAAACACACTGAGATATAAACCCAAGAGTTTTTCATGGGAATAAAACCATTTGCCAAAAAAAATCCCATACTACCACCTCCCGTTTCCTTCAGCACGCGAACAGCCACTGAGCTGGGCTGCCACATGTGCTAGAGTAATAAACAAAGGAACAGTGTATCCAAGAGATGCCCCAAAAGTGGCCACTGACCCCTTTCAGCAGCACAGCTCCTCACCAGCCATCTCTGCGCTGCTGTCCAGGGCCAGGGGGTGTGGTTTTACCCCAACGGGGAGCGCTACGAGGGCGAGTGGAGCGACGGAGTGCGGGGCGGCTGGGGCCGGATGTTCTACCTGGATGGGTCCAGCTACGAGGGACAGTGGGAGGCGGATCAGCCCAACGGGCAGGGGATGCTGCGGCTCCGTAAGTACCGACCGCCCTCACCCCGGGCATCCACCTGCCCCCTTCAAGCTCTTCGGTGTTGTGCTGCTCCCCAGGCGGCTCTGCCATCCGGATTTCTGGATGCTCCTTGCATTTCAGCAGGGCTATGGCTGCTCCATGTTATTCCTCCCCTCCCGGTCTGGGGCTGGAGGCAGCACAGGCTGCGTGAGGGCCGGTGTTGCTCAGGCCCACACAGAGGAAAGCTTATTTTTGCCGTGATTTACATTTAAATGACTGGGATGGTTCGGGTTAGAGATAATATACTGTTGGGTCAGAGAAGAGCAAATCTCCCTTTTCAAGCCAGGCACTTTGCCAGACAGACTTTTTAGCTCTGCATACCAAAGAGGAGTCCAGTTTCCAGCACAGGAAAAAAAAAAACAACAGAGAATTTTCTTGTTGAGTTCACTCCATCCCCTCTCTTACTTCCGACAGCGGCTCACGTTGAGTGAACACAGGGGTTTCATTAGTACACAATCCTTTTCCATAAATAACACCAGGCACATCATGGATTTGGAATGTTAGGGGCAATCTCAGCATAAATACAGAAATTTGAAATTTTTTTCCCTGAAACCAAGAATCCCAGTCCTTTGCAATACAAGGCATGGCATTCTAAGAACACTTGAAGAATTATTATCTCCATGTTAGTATTCATCTATTCTATTTCTTTTTTTGCTTGAAAGTGATCTCAAGGCTAGTAATTAGCTGAGCAAAGCAGCTGGGGGGAATGGGCATGACCTTCACTGCACATCACAGGCACTTTGGACCGATGGCCCATCCGGATGAAACCAGCACTTGCTTCCAGGGAAAAACCTTCCACTGATCCGCTGCTCTGCCATCCAAGTCTGGTTAGGTACACACTAACAGCCCCCGCAGGCTGAGCTGCGGCTGATGCACCATTTCAGAGCCCCGTTGCCTCCAGCGTTGCCTGCAACCAACTGCGAGCTGGATTCCTTTTGGTTAAAATTAGCCAGAGCAATTATTTCATACCCACAAGCCTAATGCATTCAGCTCAGCGCTGGAAGGGCGCCCACGTGCCGGCAGCCCTGCGACGTGAAAGAAAAGGAGTTCTCCAGTGGGAGGTCACGATGAGCTGCAGCTCAAGATTAAATTGCTTGTAGTGGCAGCGTGCCCGGCGAGGGTGAGCTCGGCTGGGAGCACCGCGCTGCTCTGCCGCCTCCGCCGTGGCCGTTCCCGAATGGAGCATGTCCGCTGGGATCGCAGCAGGGAGCACACAGCCTCAGGTGCTCCGAGAGGGGATGGGAGCAGTTGAACACCGCAGTGCAGCCTGGGCATTCCCTACCTCCTCCATTAGAGCCAGGGCTGTGATTTTGGTGGTTTCCCAGTTGTCGGTGGCTGGAGTGCAGGAGCTGAGCTGCTCCTACCAGTGGGCAGGGCCGGCTGGTGTTGCCCATAAGCACAAAACCAGATCAAAGTTGCAGATAATCACCACCACCACAGCTCCAGCCTGCAAACCAGACCCTGCCTGAGCAGCCTGGCAGCCTCGCTCCCCAAAAGCATTTTTGGTTTTTCCTCCTCACAGCATTCTGGCAAGCCCCAGCTACCTCTGCAGCACCATGAAGTGTGCCCTGGTATTTCAGCCACTTCTTGTCGTGAAGAACAGCAGAGTTCAGCTGAGACTCAAAGGTACTTCCACTAATTTGATCAGAAATCCCCATGGTTTGAGGCTTAGAAACACTGTATGTAGGCAAAGAGGTGATCAGAGGACTCTGCCAGTGACAGCAGGACGGCCTTGGGGTATCCCAGCATCACTGTGGTTATGATGCCCCTTCTCAACCAGGATCAGGCTGCTCTCCTCTCCTTGCAGCTCTGCTTTCCCTGTTGGTGATGGATGGATGATTCCTGGAGAGCAGCACAGAGCCCAAAAATAACCTCTCTCAACTTGCAGAAAAACGCCAGGAGCAGCAGTACAGCTGGAAAAACAGTAACCGACTGCTTAAACTGCTCACACACTCACAGCAATTCTCAGCCTTAATTCATTGAGGAAAAACTAACTGCAAGTGTTCTTTGAAATCAAGATTATTTTGACTGGACAGCAGTCAGTGCTCTGTTCCTTGCCCAGACAAGCAAACCTCTCTCTTCAAGCCAGAGATCCTGTGTGATTTGTTGCAGTGACGAATCTGAAACTTGTGTCCTGTAATTTTTCATGTTGTGAGGAGTGACTCAGTGACCGGTCCCCTTACCCTGAGCTCACTTGCTCAGTGTGTCAGCAAAAAATGAGTATCCCTGTAAGAACAAAGCAGGCAAACACAGTTCTTGTTCCAGGTGGGCAAGCGTGGGCTCCTTCCACAGCCTCTTCTCCCTCTGCAGCGCAGCAGACAGAGCACTGCAGAAGCAAAATGACACACTGTGCTGCAGCCCCCTGGAAATTACTAAGAGAAGCCAAACACATCATCTCCTTCTCTGTCAGTTTGCTCTGTTTATTGTTTTCATTTGTAACCACTTCATGAAACGGTCATGTATTTAATTGCAGCAAATGGAAATCGGTACGAAGGAGGTTGGAAAGATGGAAAGAAGCATGGCCCTGGGAGATACTTCTATGTGGAGAAGGGACAGTTGTTAGAAGGCACCTGGGCAGAAGATATAGCAAAGTGTGGAGTTCTGGTTGACTTCGACAGAGATAAAGCTCCGGCCCCTACTCAGTATCCAATTCCAAAGGTAATTGCTTGGAAATTTCAGTGTTTGCATCCATCAGTACTTGGGTCAGCTCTCCAGGTAGCATTTCACTCCTCCAGTGATTGCCCCCGTGGGATTCCCCACTCACAGGGCGTGTACTCAGTGTCTTTTGGCCAGCAGTGTTCTCAAGGGCCCCATAGGGACAAACAGCTCATCCAGCCTCTGCTGGAGCCTCCTAATCACCTACATCTGAAAAAATGCAGTTCTCAAGCACCAGAACTGCTCAGAGACCCAAGGCAGCACAGAGGAAACGGGGACAATAGAGGCAGAGACAATTGTGGGATTTGCGTCAAACCCAAATGATTTCCCCAAGCCCAACTGCTGGAGCTGAGCAGCCCCTGCAGAACCCCAGGCAGCTGCAGGGCTCACAGCAGCTCTTTCCTCTGCCTGGGTACTCCAAGTCAGGAGCTCATCGTGTCCAGCAGCCCCAGCGGCAGAGGGGTGTGTGCAGCTTCCCACCTGGTCCCGAGGTGGGCAGATGGTGTCCCAGAGCCAACATCCTCTGCTCCCCTTTCCCGTGACTGGCACACTGCTGAGGAAGACTCAGTGCCTGTCCCCATGAAACACAAAGGCATCACATTTCCAGGGGACGGTTACTGCAGGAAGGGGTGGGGAAGCTCCTCTTTGCATGGAGCCAAGCAGAACCACCCTGGATAATCACAGCACGCTGCTTTGCTCCAGGAACACTGGGAACAGCACAGCCCCACAAGCAGGTAAAGCCACCTACCTTCCTCTGCCCTAGGGACAAGGCTGTTGTGATACCTGGCACGTGCAGCCTTCCAAAGCTCACAGCTGCTACACCTTCACTGCCCCTACGTTTCAAATCTGGTTTCTGTAGCAAAGGGCCCTTTGAGCAGAGACAGTTTTGACAAGTCAGTTAATCCTGTAAGTACCAGGCACACCCACAGCAGTGCAGAGTAAAAAACCCCAAATACCCACCAGGGAAAAACAATCTCTATTTTTCAAAAAGAGTGAAAGGAGCAGCACTTCTGTAGCTAAAAATATTTACCTTATGTGGTTTGTCAAAGGTCACCCAGAACAGCCTCAACAACCCACCAGTCTGGGATGAACTGCCGGTAGGCTAAGGCAGGATGTTCGATTCTGACTGTACATTTAACTCCCTGAAGACCAAGTGATGACCCAATTCTCTTCTGCTCTAGGGGTAAAAAGAAAGCATCAACTTTCATTGCTGTTATTGTGCTTTCAGTCGGTAGAGATGTGTTGATCTCAGAGTATGAGGGAAGTTAATGGATATTCATAAACATTTTCACACACACACTCTTTAAAAATGATGAGATCCAACAGGCCACAAATCGAAGCCATTCTTGTTTTGTCCAAGAATGTGTTTAGTTAAAGGAGGCTCAGCCACTCCACACAGAGCTATTTCAAGGAGATGATGTTCAACACACTAATAAAATTAGGGAAGTGTAGCAGTGTTTCTAAAACAATAATTGAAAGGCTGCAGTATGAACTAAGTCCTGATACACGGGAGACTCTCCGTTAATGCTCGAGTAATCAAGATCTATAAAACCTTAAGCTTCTTCAATTACACTGCATAACTGATTTGTATTTTTTTTTATTTAGATTGAACTAGATGATCCAGCCGGTGTTTTAGCAGAGGCCCAGGCACTGCTTGATGACAGCGATAATTAATAACTGGATGCGGAAGAAAAAGATGTAAGATAAGAGCAGTCCTGGGTTATGTATTCGAGTGTCAAATCCACACTGCGGTGTACCATGGTCTGCTTCACTCTTCCCTCAAGGCTGTTCAGGTACACTTCACTCTGCTGGTGCCTTTGCTCAGCAGCCTCCTCCCATCCCCATTATTTTAGAAAAGAAAGGAAAAAAATTAAAAGGAAAAAAAAAAACCCAGAAAAACCGCGAGCAGCAAAACGCTGGCAGACAGGCAGGGGGACTCTGCTCAGCTCCTCTGACTTACTCCTGCTGTAAAATCACACTCCTGTGGGTTTCAAGGTCTTTGCCTTAGAGAATGAGGGCTTTTAGTATCTGCTATAAAAGCAAGGCTCTAGAAAAGTACAATAAAATAACTGTGTCTCCCCCCAAAACTTATCCCAATACATACCTGTGACCCAAAATGCCTTCTGAAGTTACAAGAGATCATGTTTCAATTCATAAGTACACTTTAGGCCTCCAGATAAGAAACAATCAGCAACAATTAAGTAGATTTTATTTCATGAAAGTATTTAATATCTAAACAAGTGATATACAATAACCAATGTTTAAAATGCTTGAGGTAAATGCCTCCTAACACCGTTAGTATAAATAAGGGATTAAAAAAAAAAAATTTTAAGTGCACTCTTAACATTTAGACCCACGTGTTTGTGTCTGGTTACTGCCTGGGCACACAGTGACAGAGGTACCCACGGTGTAACTTTCATGACCATTTCCACAGGTGAAAAATGAGAGAAACATACTCAATAGCATGGCTTAAAGTGCAGCAAACAGTCAGAAAAGCAGCTGTAACAACAGCGCCATGAGCTCGGAGCCTACCAGTTTGGGAAAGTTAAAAATAAGGTTGTCCCACTGGCTTTGAAGTCTACCTCTTAAACAAAAAAAAAACCAACAACCCACACTTCTCTGTCACTTTGCAAAAGATTAACAAAGCAACGGGAAATTCAGCTACTTAACCAGGACAGCAAGTAATTTTACAAAATAAACTCGGAAAATTGATGTTCTGGACTTCATTCAGAACTATGTCACTTTTAAATACGCAATTTACGGACAGAAATAGAAGTTTTAAGCCTGACAGCACCCTTTGCTCAAGTGTGAATACTGAATCAGGTTTTCTTCCTTTACTGAGAGGTTTTTAGAGTTTTTCCCCAAGACAGGACTAGTATTCCAGTAAAGGATGGGAAAATACATTTTGTGCCTATTATCAATACTTTCTGGTTCGGAATGCTGCTTCCTTAATGCCTTTACTAACATAATCCTCCCAGAGCTCCATGAATGAGCACCTGTGGGACTGTACTTACAATCCTCACCATCAGACTTACATCAGGAATAGGATATATTTGAAGCACAACGTAATGGCAGAGCTGAGAAAATCCAGTTTGGCCTCTTTACGCCAGAAGGACTTGTGAAAACAGCAAGTGCAAAGCTGTTTGCTGCTTGTGCACAGAGACTGCTGCTGAAAAGAACAGCCCAGCAGGTTGGTTTTTTTTTATAGTTGTTTGTGACAATACAAAGGCACCACGGGTGACCTTGTCAACACGTTGCACTGCGGGGCTGCCGACAGGAGAGATCAGCCCCATCTGCTTCAGAGCTCCTGCAGCAGCAACCACACAGCACCCAAACCCCACAGGCACATCCTGCAGTTTGTAAATACGTTGGGATAACCCCGGATGGAGGTTGGTGAGACCCTGTTCAGCCCAGGCTGTCAGGTACAAATCCCACTGTTCTGTCACAATCACTCCTGTCTCAGGTCAAAATCCCAGGTTTACATTCCACAGTGACAGCTACGACAGGGAGGTCAAGTTTTTTCCCTTAGACTTGAAACCTGTCTCTGTGTTCAGAAAAACAGCTTTTACCCATTAAATCCCAGAGCTACTCCCTAGAAGAACTGTGTTCCAAAAAATCCCACTCCTAGACATAGCCACAATTACGGAAGCAGCCCAGGACAACTGCTGCAAACTTCCTTGGACAAACCTCTTATCTAGGAGACCAAATGGAAGTTTTTGCCTTAAGAGGAAATAAAGAATGACACAGTAGCTTTGCTGTCACAGATGTGTCTGAAAGTAAGCAGCCAATGTTAATTACAAACAACCTACTTTCATAAATAAATATGCATCCACAAAAGTTGCCTTCCAGATCCTCTGGAATCAAAAAATGTAAAAGGAGTTACTAAATATACAACACTTCAGCAAGAAGACTTTTCTAAACAAGGAAGACCAAGGCATACCTAATTACTTGGGAATCCAACGCAGAGAAAGCACCTTTTGCTGCTTGTATCTGAGGATTTATTAAAAATATATTTTCAATATAAAAGTATAAAATAATTACTACTTTGGCTTGGCAAAAAAACAGCAGTGGTTCTGATTTTCAAGCAAAAAAAAAAAAATTATCCAGTGATAATTTCCATCTAGTTCCTTCTTTTAAAAAAAGATTCCTAAATGAGAAACAGGCAGATCTACCTCTCCAGATAATACCTGCCAGCTCATGAGAACTTTAAAAACAGTTATTGCTTTTATTTTCTTCCACGGAAGAGTCGAGTCTCATTCCTACTCATGTGGCAACACCACATCACAGTAAGACTAGTAGGGGTGTTTAGCAAGATACAAAACGTGTAAGTGCCACGGGAAAAAGGCGCAGGAGAAATCAGTAAAGTAATAATTACTTGGCAGCAAAACATACTGGGGAAAGTGGTGGGAAAGCTCTCGCTCCTACCATCTGTCAGGCTTTCCGGGGAGAGCAGCACTAGCACCGAAACCAAGTGCTAATTGCTGCATGTCCCAAGTAATTTGTATCATGCCATGCAATGTGGATCGGACAAGCAGTATCTTCTAGTAAATGCCAACATCAAATAAACAGAGGATAAAAAAAAAAACCAACAACTTCTCTATCCATTCCTAGCAAATACCCAAATGTACAATGCTATTTTCCATGGATTTATACAGCCACCATTCAGCGCTAATGAGGAAATAAGCGAGACAGTGTTCGCAGGAGGAGGGCTGCACGCACACAGTGCAATCACACCCCGCCATCCCTTCCTTCAGATAGCAAAAACTGTACGAAAGGAACATCTTTTTTTCCTTCTCTAAAGGGTTAGAACAATATTTATAATCTTTCCTGAAACAGTGATCAGCAGTTCCACCCGTTCATCCATAGGGGTGTCAACGTAAGGCAGAAGCAGAACAGTGGGATCATCTTCCTTAAGCACAGGTTTATGCAAAATTGGTGACGGCTGAGGACACAGCATCGCCTCTGTGATCCAGCTGATCCTGGAGCCGTGCAAATTCAGCAAGTTCATTCAGCTCCTGGAACTGCCTGTCTGTTTTATGGCTCACCAGCGACCGGTAGAAGTGGACTGCAAACACAATGAAAATCAATCCAAAGGGCACCATGATAGACGTGGATGCAATGGCTGCTGCCTGTCCCGATGTGATGGTGGAACTGTTGCCCTGCGGGGTATTATCAGTTTTCTTCTTTAAAGGAAGAAACTTCACCCAGCACAGTAACACCACCTCTGCAAGGAAGAGCAAAGTCCCAATGACAGTGGAAAACGCCCAGGCGAGCTCAATGTGCCGGTGCATTCGCTCGTGAGGAGATTCCTTGACGGAGTTGAGATTGTGAACGTTGCTGACAGCCTCTATGTTCGGAAGAATGCAGGTGCTTATCATGAGTGCAAACAGGTGAACTGCAACAAGGACAGTAGTGCAGGCACTGAAGGCTATCAAGAGCCCTTGAGGGTAGTCGTGTTCTGCATCGAGCTGAACTTCCACCATGGCCACCTGAAAAGGAAGGGAGAGAGGGATGCAGTTATCTACATTACATACTATTTGACTATTGATTATTTTAAGTTTAAACCAAAATAAGTCTGCATTTACGTTTCTCTTCGTGTCATCTGCACCCTTTTCCTCAGGTTCAAATTCATGTCTGAGCAAGGGCCACTGTTTTCACACTCATTACTGTGTTGTAGAGCAAACCTTCACCATGCAGGAAAGCTGTTACAGCACAACCACCTTGCCACCTCCAGCTCATCCCACCAAAACAGCTGAACTGTGAATAACACACCTGGACTCCTTAAGTGAAACATTTCTTCTTTCATGTTACACCGTTGAGGCAGATTTTGATCTTTTACTACAGATTATAAATTTTGCTCGGTATTAGGAAATATTTTGTGTCCCCATACATATGCAGAATGAACACCACATAAAGTCTTCTAAATGTCTGTAACATAAAAGGCTGTGAAGGCGGCAGACTGCCCATCACAACCTTGGTGGTTCCTTTCTCCTTGGATATTTGGGTTTAACTCTTTCATGAGAAATGATCGCCTTTCCCCGGGGCTCTCAGCTTTGTTCTTTCACTCAAGCATTTAAGCAGACTGCAGAACACAAACTGAAAACATGACGGTCTCCACAATGCCCATGGCAGCCAAACAGGGCTGTCAGAGGCTGAAGAAAGACAATGTCTTGAGAAAAGATAACACAGTGGGCCCAGGAATCACAAGCTCCTCGCTCTGGAGGCCACGTCACTGCTCATCCAAAGATGAGGCCACTCATGAAGATGCTCCACTACTGTATGAGCCATCCCCTTTTATAACCTTAGATCTCCAGGTATCCTGTGTATCAGGAGCAGAAATCTGCAATAAATAACATCACTAGGAAAGTCATAAACCCAGCTCAGAATAAGGAAAATGAACTAGAATGCCTTTTAACAGGTTTTAAAACTGTCAGGTGGTTTTATGCATGTGCAATTGATGAGTGATATTAATCCTCGCAGCTCTCCTGAATAATCTTTCCTGATAAATTTGACTTTCAGACAAAGCACTGTTCCAAAGAGGGAACAATGCTCAGTGTACTTTCTCAAAGGAATTCATTAAGCAGACAAAATACATTTAAAGTGCAGAGGCAAAAAACCTAACAGTAATCTGAAATATAAGCACATCAAGCTGATAGGAAGGAAAATTCTAATAGTGTAGGTAACATGGATGCAGGGAGGCATGGAAACCAGGACCCAAAGACAGCTGCAAAAGCAGCAAGAACATTTCAAACCTCACTGCTGTGCAAGAGCTGAGCCAAGCTACACCTAGTCCTGGATCCCACCTTCCTACGCATGTTCCAGGACACCAGAGCTCCTGATCACTAATGCACCAAATATATTAAGGCAACCAAGGGTTCTGCTCAGACATGTTTCAACAGGCATTCAAGGCCATTTGCCAATTTTTTAATTCCTTTATTGAAAGCTTTTATTCTTATAAGCCTCACCACTCAGTCAACCAGCAAGCAGTTTCCAAGTGTTACAAGAAACTCAACAAGACATTATATTAATGCATATACGATTCCTGCTCAAAGATTTAAAAATACCATTTTTTTAGTCGTGGGAAACTTCACATTTGAGAGGATAAACATTTGGTTGTCAGGATTGCTTGTTAAGTCCCAATGTACTCGTGGGATGTTGGGCTTCCTGTGTTTTTCACAGAACAATTGCAATCCTTCACCACTGAGGATTCATTTTCATACTTATAAAATATTTTTCTCTTAAGTCTTCTGGTGTGTCTAGACTCAAAACCATCCAGCATGGCAAGGCGCTTTAATTCTTCATCCTAGTAGTATGTTAACATAACCATGACACTAAAGAGATTCATTAGGTAAAGACTTCATTTTCTTTTAAGAATTGATGTATTTAATCCGCCAAACATAGGACACATTTTATATTTCCGTTAATCAATGCCTCCATGGAGTAATGATAGCAAGCGTCTGATTTTGAACTCCTCGTGTTCACATCTGGCAGAGAAACCCCAGCTTGACCTGCAAGTGAAAAATCAGTTGGTGTTTTCTGTCTCCTCAAACTCTCAAGAAAGCTAATTTGGGAACTCTTTCAGTGTAAACAAGCAGAGAAACTGCCAACTCTTTTCAATTGCAACTTTACTTCCTGGGCCAAGCTTGAGCCAGGCACCTAAAACAAAAAGCTCCATTTTTCACCATGAGGCCCTGTGCCTGTTTTCTAACAGCGATGTGAAGTGGCAGAAGTTCTTGCCTCCTTCACTCACGCTCCAATTCCAAAATAAACAGCTCCCAACTGCTCCTGTAAGGTAACACCTGCAAGAACAGGGCCCCAGTGAGGTCATCTGACACGATCCCAACCCACACAAAGCCTCAGCTCACAGGTAACACGCTGATGTTCCAGGCGGGATATTTCCCTGTTCAGAAGACCTGCTCGGGGCAGGGCTGCGCAGTTTCCAACACAGCACGTTCAGCACCTTTTCCTTCAGCACTTTTAAAGCCTCTCTGAGCGCTCGCTGCATGATTTGCACTGCGCAGCTGCCCCGCTGCGTCATCACAGTGTAACATGGGTTGGAAGGCTCCTCAAGAGGTCATCTGGTCTAATCCCCGGTTCAAAGAAGAGCTAACTTTAACTTCAGATCATCCTACAGATATGACTGGCAGATTTACCACAGCTCTTGACCAAATTAAAGGACTCTCATGACATTAAGACTCAAGACTGAAGCTCTCGTAAGCCTACGAATGCTGGGCATTCAGATGTTTTCAGAAGATAATTGAATTTTGGCACACAACCATGTTAAACCTTCCACAGTCCTGGATTTCGGAGTCATGGCAGCCTGATTACTACCACATTGCAAGAAATTTAACAACTTGCCCTCTAGAAGAATCCGCATTTTAATTTTTTTTTTTTTCAGTTTAATATCCCGACCAAGTTCATTTCACTTATTTAAAATGCTCCCATGTCTTATTAGACCAGAGGGGCTTATATAAAGCTCCTGCTTTTAAATTAAAATCACATGCTTACATATCGTTTGAAATCAGTAGCCAGTGCTGTAGAGGAAAGTCAAGAATGAAATGGGTGTCACAGCATCAGTGGAAATCAGCACTCCGGGCTGGCTCCCTGTTTCCCTGACAGGACTATTCACCCCAGAGACAGAGGCTCAGAGCCAGGCTCTCACAGACTGTCTGCACCATTCATGAAGAGTTATAAACAACTCAGAGAGAGAGCGGTTGTGCATGAGCCAGAATAACTCACCGGAAATTAAAAACAGATAAGTCAAAATAATGATCTTATTTCTGGTTTTATACAGAAGGGAAACTAAGCATCATTTATCCTTTAGTCCAGGATCTCAGCTCTGTAATTACTGTATGTTGCAGAACGACAAAACACATTAATATTTGCTGACACCAACAATGGAATACAAGTAAGGATTTCATTTCATTTTGCTAGCAAACATGAACAGGCAATACCCAGTGGAGTAAATGCATCTTGAGGAGGCAGTACCTCTGCACAGTGTAACTTCTATGCAATAAGCACAGGGGCAGATCAGCCAGAGGCTCAGTGTCACCTTTACACCCTCCAAACTAGGACAGAACACAAGAGCCCCAAGTGCCCCCCACTGCCTGCCTTGCTCATCTATAACCCCGAGACGGGAATCTTCAAAGGAGCCACAAAACATTGTTTTCTTGGCTGGAGTAGAAGAAACTTTCTGTGTGGGGGGAAGATTCTTCAGCGCAGCTCCGACCCGTCAGTGCAACAGTGACGTAAAAGTAAGTGGTGGCAGAAGCCACAAAGCTGGGCCTGTAACGGCCTCCTGCAGGTTACAAAATGCTGCTGCTTCATGTTGTTTTACAGCAATCCAGTTAAACACAGATAGAAAACTTCTACTGAGACCATTTTAATATTTAAAACTGCGGAGTGACCTGTACTAGACAAGGGTTGTTCTGCCCTGAGCACCTGAACAGCTCTGACAGCAGCGGGTCTGGCCCTACCCTGCAGTACCTCAACACCAACTGTTGTTATGGAAATCAGTTTCATAAATATTTATCACTGCAGTCAGTCTTCTACAGAATATGACTGGAGCTCCTTTCAGAAGACCATTCTGGGTATATTTCAAAGGCAAGAGCTGACAGTTCTTTGATGATATTCAATATTTGAAGTGTACACATTCCCATACAAGCCCAGCCAGCTTCAAGCACTCGAAGTACTAAAAAGAAAACTGTGCTGTCTGGTAAATAACTTCCTCCAAATCCTACTTATAACAAAGCCGACCACAGTGTATAATTCAGACCCCTAATTTTGACTCAGCTATTTCCACAAAGCTGTTAATTGGTGGCAGGAGGTGACATTGAGTTTTTCACTTTGATGACTATGGGGATCTAACAACTTCCCTATGATTCCTGACTCCTATATCATGACATTGTCATACTACTGTGTGATGCATCCCTTGGTGGCAAAATTACACCAACGAATCAGATTAATTGTTCAAACAAAAATAACCTGCCAGCAGCCTGTCTCCTCTGGAGCTCTCGATTCTGCTGCTGTAGGTGGGGATGAGCCAGTGCTTGCAGGGTTGGATAAAATCTGCAAAATATTTTCAGCATTCAAATAAACAGGACTGGGAAATAAAAACAGACAAAGCCAGGCATGAGGGGGGAAAAGATCACGCAGGGCAGCAAATCCTCACGCACAGCTCTGAAACAAAACTAACTGTAAAACAGGTTTTTAATCTTCTCTGAGGAAACATGACACTTCAGGCTTTGAAACCTGGCTGAGCTCTTCATACTCCACATCAGTGACCCAGGCAATCCCGCGCCTTTGGCACGGTTCGTTTCCCCGCGGCACGCAGAACCAATCCCGAGGGAATGACCTGTGCAAAATGGCTGCAGTTATGCACAACAAGGGGACTGTTCAGCGGGGATAAACTTAGCTCACACTACAGGATGCAAGCACTGTTTAATCAAAGAGCAAGGATCAATAGGGCTGGCTTGGAAACCAGCACTCCTGGCAATTCCCATCAATTCACTGGGTGGTCCTGGATGTGTCATTTAAGCACTTTCTTCCTTGTGTGATAGGGAAAATAGAGGAACAGTGAGGCTCCCTTGCTGTTGCAGCTTTGATCCAAGACTAGACTGTATTTCAGCAGCACTTTATTCAAATATCAGGTGCCAAAGAACCCACTGCAGTCAGGAAACAAGGCATAGGGGTGACAGCAGAACAGCTTCTTAAGGCAGAAAGACAACTCTAAAAGATAAGGAAAGTTTTTAAAAAGAAATCTAAAAATACTTGAAAGTTAACTCAGCTCTTCTGAGAACAGACTAGGAAGTCTCGGCTAGAGGACTGTCCATCAGAGCAAAAGCAAAGAGGCTGCAGGTGGATTTTCAGTGAGATCTTGTAAAAGGAAGAAAAATTTGATTTTTTTAAAGGGGGAACTTCAGAAAAATTAAAGCATGAACGTTTACACGTAACATTCCTGGAAACTGGAGATTCTGCTAATCGGAACAAAGTGGCTTTTTCCTGAAATACCCTAAACAGCAAATTGAAAAGCAGCAGTTTTCAACAGACCTAGAATTATTCTAGAGAATCAAGAAGGAAGTAAAAGAAGCCTCACCTCCTACATCCATGGATTTTGAGAGTCCACATAACATATATCTAGAGAAAACCCAAAGGAATTTAAGACATTAAGTATAAGTTTAAAACAATGGCGTTTACACCGAGATGCAACCTCACTAAAATGAAAATTCGTAAAAACCAACAAACGCCAGGGTTTTTTTCCTCTGTTTCTCTGACTCGAACAGCCACCCTGACAAAGTGCTCTGACACAGGAGAAGGGATGTACAACAAGGAAAACTCATTAAGCAGGAGCAGCGCGTGAGCTGCTGGCCGGGTGCGTCTCCCAAAGAGAACCAACTCAAACACGCCACAGGAACACAGCCGCCTGTCACTCAAACCAACAGCAGTTCCACCACCTCCCCGAGGAGCTGTGGTCTGTTTTTAGCCATTGAAGGAGGACAGTGACATTTATTTGACCGTCAGCGGGCTGCTGTGTTTCCCGGCAGCATCACTGGAACAATGGCTCTGGAGGGGAGTAAATCCTACGCCTGAAAATACCCACTCTGTTAAAAGCGGGGCAAAAAATTAAGACAAAGCAAGTCAGAGCAGCGCAATTCGGTGTTTATAAATTATGAGGCGTTTTTAACAGATGGGGCTGAGGGCAGAGTTTGCAGCTTCGTAAGTCAGAGGACTGGAGAGGAGGAAGTCTGTAAGTAACAGTATTTCAACCTATATGGAGCTTTCATCTGAGACAATTCGGGTTATTACACTAGGTTACTTCAAATCAAACCCGAAAGCAAAACACACACACAAAAAAAACCCGTTACTAAACCACGCACAAAACTGCAAAGTAAGCAACACCTCTGGTCTCCTTAACTGAAAAATGAGAGACCTCGCAACTGCAAAGGGTTGATAATGGATGTAACGAGTCGGAGGGAGACCGCCAACTTTGATCAGTTGGTTTTCCTAATTTATCTAAAAGCAGCTCCAGTGCAACTGCTGCACAACAAGGCGTGCGGTCCGGGAACCGGAACGGGAAGGGAAGCACCGCGACCCGGGCAGCGCTGCGGGGCCCCGGGCCCGGCCCTGCGCTCCTGACACCAGAGTGAACCGAAACCCCGAAATACACCCCCGTGACCCCGCGATCTCCGCCCTGCGGGGCTGCCCGCGGGACACGCGGCTTCTGCGGCCCCGAGCATCCTCCGCGGGGCAGATCCGCTACGATCCAACACACCCTGCACCGTCCGGCGGAGGTAAAAGCGGGAGGCAGCTCCTCATTCATCGCGTCTAGCTCTGCAGGGCAAACGACCCCCCCCCCCCCCCGGCCCCCCGCCCGGCCCCGCTGCTCCCTGAGGAAAGGGGCTGCAGCGCCCACCCCGGTCCCCAGGGAGCACCCACCGCCGCGGGGGCAGCGCCCGGCCCCGGCCCCGGCCCCGGCCCGGCCCCGCCGCAGCCATAGCCGCGGGCAGGCGGCGAGCCCCGGCCGGCACCAGGAGAAGTGGCGGCAGCGCTCCCCGCCCCGGCTCCCCGCCCGCCGGGCCAGGCCGGGGCGCTCACCATGGCGAAGCCGGAGAGCAGCGCGGAGGTGCGGCTGGAGGCTTTCAGCTTGGCGCGGCTCAGGTAGAGCTTCCGCCAGGACAGCGCCTGCATCGAGTGCTCGTTCAGGCTCATGGGCTCGGGGCGGCGGGCGGAGGGGCGCGGCGGAGCGGGGCGGGGCGGAGCGGAGCGGAGCGCGGCTGGTCGGTGCGGAGCGGGCCGGGCCGCGCTAACACCCCATGGCGGCTCCGCGGCT
>JAWMRA010000036.1:10993218-11082831 GCA_035584735.1 Pseudotriccus pelzelni
AGCGCGCTTGTAGCAAGCGTGGGTAGTGCCCTTCCCAAATCTTCGTTCGCGAAGCCTAGCCATGATGATGATGATGGTTCATAAGGTTGATTAAGCAGAACATTTCAACAGGTAGGCATGCCTGTGTTGAAAGATGTTTTATTACCACGTTCACATAAACCCTTTAAACCCCAATTTTATTTTTTCTGTGTTTTACAGAGGGAAAAATGAGGCGAGAGCAGAACTCCCCAGCTAACACATGGCACAGTTATGAAGATGATTCCTGAAAAGGTGAGGCTGTACAGTGCTTGAGCCGCATCAAATCTGTGGGTCAGGAGCCAGAAACAAACCTGTTGCTATCGATTTCCAGTAAGAAAAATACAACTCTAACAACAGAAATAATAATGGACTATTTAAAGGCACATGGATGGTCACATAGAGTTGAATGCATGCTAATTCCATTAGCGACCAAAAGCACTGGTTGTTTTGTATTGCCTTGACATTTAAAACCGCGCAGATTGTCGTTAACATTTTTGCTTTGTTCCTCTCTTCACACCTTCCTGAATTGCAAGGTCGTTCATTTACTTAAGCATAGCAAAGGGAACGACAATCTGTTCCGGCAAGGTCACTGGATGCTTTTCATTTACAAGGTATTCTTTTTAAAAAGACGTAGCTGAAGCATCCAAGAAGAACAGTCTTAACGATTTGAAGTCTTCAGAGGCATTCTTAAACTACCATTTATTACCACTTAGATTTGATCTCGTTCCCTTCTCAGGAAACAAACACAGTCGTGGTCTTGTTATAAACAACTTTGGGTGAGATGTTTATCTACAGAGGCTTTAAAACACCTCTGTAGAAGAACGAGCCTTTGTATCACTGACTCCAGGGAGTGTAGGCCACCTTCTTTCTCCTTTATGGGTGACAGTACTGCTGTGTGGGATCCATTTCAGTGGAAGTCCAGCATAAGTTGGTATTTAGGGGGGGATTTTGGCACTGTTAGGTTTGTGGTTGGACTTGATCATCTTGAAGGTTTTTTCCAACCTGAATGATTCCAGGATTACAAAATATTGCTGTTTCTTTGGTGTGCTTTAATTCTTAAAAGACAAACAACCCCCCCCCCCAGAAGACCTCACCCCACAATCAGCATTTCCTGTGTTCCCCACTGGTGCCTGAGGCTGTCTGAGCACCACATTGCAAAGCAATGAGTAACAAACCAATTGTGATTTCTTTAGGACTTTTTCTTGGGAGACATGATAATTATCAAAAAAACCCCAGTAATGTAAAATTCCACATCTCAAACAAACATTTAAGTCTCTGTCATTTAGTACCTATGGAATCATACATTTAAAAATATTTTACATTGCTGCTCATAAGCCATGGCATGTTTATGTACACGTACATAATCAACGTGGATATTTCACTGTTTCTTCTTGTTTCTGCACAAAATTATAGTTGAACTGCTACATCATGGGCCAGTACTATTGCACTAATAACACATGGGTCTTGATCTGTTCCGTAAAAACAGATTTCTCTAAAGAAAACAAAAAAACCAAAACAGAACACCTGCAAAGAGACATAAATCTGAGGACTTCAAGTGTCTTTCTAAATAATTGCATTAAAATAGGCCCTTTGAACCCACTGTTCCACTCTTTTTCTGTCCGTCATTCTTATTCCTGTTTATTGGGAAGGGTTTTGAAAGATACAGCAGCACTGCACGCTGATGTACTGCTGGGCTCATATTTCATTCAAAGAAACAGTATGGAAAAGGATTTACAGAATCAGTAAAGAAATCTCACCTCATCTCCTTTTCCAAACCAAACCCATGTGTCATTTTAAGCTTCAAGCCCCAGTGCTGCAGCTTTGAGATGAGCATTTCCTTTCCTATATGAAATTTAAAACTGGAAAACACAAATTAAGGGTCAAGCTTTCTAAAACACAAGTGCAACCCTTTCCCCCCTTTCTGTTCCAGTTTACAGCTCCACTCTGAGGTACAAACTAAACAGGAGACATGATTTTATTCCCAACTCTATTACTCATTATTGCACACCTCTCCACTGCCACTCCAGGGTTAGCTGAAACTAAGAGTCAGCCATGCTTAATTAACTCCTAGAAATGCGTCAGTGAGTCCTTCTGAAGCCACGCTGGGGCTCAGAGCCGGGCTTTGCTGTCACCTGTGACCCGTGCAATTGCAGAAGGCCACCAAAAGGGTGTAGTCCTGCCCTCTCCCTTCATCTCGCCCCTCTCCAGCCTGTGGATTGCACTCAAATGGCTACTGAGCTTCAGTGAATTGACCTAATGAAAAAAACATATTTTTTTTCCCTAATGGCTGAGTTTTCTGCTGGATCGGGTCACTGAAGTGACTTGCCTTGTGGCTCCACACAGGAAAGCAGGAGAAGTGAGGGATGTACATGTAAGAGAAAGGGAACGGGCCCTTTCAGCAGCAGGCTGTTATTACCCCTAATTAGAGGTAATGTCAACCCATTCTCTGGATCATTTATGCATGAACACAATTGGAGCAGGTGGCAGAAGTCCAAGTTTCTTTCCAGAGAGCCCTGAGAAATCTGTACACTGTCACAAGGATACTCATAGTTCTTTGCTTTTCCTGCTAAAAATGTACTTCTGTATTTTCTGTAGGAGGCTGAATTGGTTCTCTGAGTACCCTGTGATTAATGTGATCCGGTGCTGAGCACGCCGCGGTGCTGCCCTCAGTAGAGCAGCTTTTCTGAAACCTATCTCCAGCTTCACATGCAAATCAGCACTTCCATTTGTTCCTGTTGCTGTACCCAAACCCAATCAGGGCACCCCGAAGTGGAAATCATGGTAGTTCTGCATTAAAAATGAAACATTTGAAGTTGCAAAAGGCAAATAAAGGTTTCTCAGCAGTCCCAAGGAGGTTAAGGCAAACATCTCTGCAAATCTCATCTGAACCAGAGCTTAAAGTTTAGTTAATGGAATTTCTGCAGGGGAAAGATTTGGATGTGTCATATCTAGAAAAAAATTGTATTTTAACTTCCTTCATAAACCAATGAAATAGTTAAATATCTCATCTTCCATCTCAACCCAAAGTAAGATATAGAATGGTAGGTGTTACAAGATAAAAAATATTTTACAAAATGTGTTAAGATGAGTTCAGTCTATTCTATCCAATGGGAAGTAACTATGTTTTAGAGGTCAGTGGGGTGAAATGAACCCATTTCTTCACCCAGCCTTCCCAGGCACAGCACTTCAGTTCTGGTTTTAGCAAGAGCTCTGCAGTACAAGGTTAATTAAATGACAGCTCCTAGTTTCAAAATAACAAGGTCAGGATCCAGGCCTTAGCATGATTAGATCTTTAATAATTTAAGTTACATTAATATCCAGCAAAAAAAGTTTTATTGCTTTTTTCCAGAGTTCAGCCCAGCTCCTTTCCCAACAAGCACTGCTCCCTTTCCCCAGGATCGATACTGTGGTCTTGGTACTGTATCACAGGGTTGATATGAGTGGTTTTCCCATAGTTTTGACTGTGAGGAAGGCCAGGTTTCTATCAGCCCTGGGCTGTCCCATTCCAAGTGCTGCTTGATGGGGCCCAGCTCTGGGCACTGTTGGAAAACTCTGGCATGATCTGCTCAGTGGGGAGACCAGCCCCCAACCCTCATCAGCCCGCACTTGAATCTGGGTCCTGCACCACAGGGGTTTAATATTGCATCTAAATGCTTTTATCCTATCTAATGCAGCCGTGGATATGGATATTCTCATCATCCACAACCTACTTTCCCTCTTTTTTTCCCTAGATCTTTTGAGGCATTTTTTTTGTAATTAATACAGAGATTATTTCCATGGTATAATGAACTGTAGCTGACTAGGAATCATTTCTGTCTTAAAACAAGGTTAAACAAGTGTTTTCTATTTTCAGAGATCTATAGATAGAAATTGTGGTATTTCTGAAACATTTACTTCCACACTTCCATAATGTGCTCTGGTGTTTCCAGGTGTATGTGATGGATACAGCCCTTGATGGGTTTGCTTGATACACCGAGAGTCTAAGATTGTTCATGTCCAAAAAAGAATATTTAGAAAAATGAGTTGATTTTCTTTTATGTCCCTGTTCTGTCTCTTTTGGTGGACTTTTGTGGAATGGATGGATGATGTGTTTTTTGCTGATGATTCTCTAGAAACATCCATTTATCTTGTACTCTGTCCTCAATCCTACAGATGTACACGTGTATTTAATTTTAAGTTTGAGTAATCTTGGCTGAAAGGTCGAGATATGTATATATCTCCTCAGGATTATGCATTAATAATGCACTTGCTCCAACAGACATCTGGAATCCACACTTCAATATATAGCCTATAAAACACTTCCATACGATAATAAAGTTCAATCATCTGCAAATAGGGAGATGTTAGAGAAAGATTACATGATTTTTCAAGATTCTGCAAACAGTTCTTGGCAGAAGCAGGAGGAGAAGCTCATTCCCTTAAGTCCTGTTAGAACTCTGTCCTCTCCTGCCTTTATCCACGTGTCATGGATCATTAAAATAGGGATCTCTGCAGACAGATGAATGGCAAGGCCTGCAAAGTTGAATTTTAATGTGCTTTACATTTTGCATCATACTCAATGTATTTCATACAGTACCTAGGACGTTTAACTGATTGCAAAAAGCAAACCAGAGGAGCACTGCCAAAGCCATCAGCCCCGGCTCTGGGCTTGGGTACCCTTTGATGTTCCCTTTCTTGGGGGGGTGTGGAGGGGAGGTAAAGGATGTCACTTCAGAGAGGAGCCACGCTGTGGAACCTGGAGGCTGTTCAAAACCTGCACTCTGACCCTGCTATTGCAATCAGATGGTCCCGATATTTGCTCAGCATCAATTTAGAGTAGCTGTGAGTGGGTGTTGTAGAAATGAGACCCGCCGATACTTTTAGGAACTGCAGCATCTCCATCCTGCAGACTTTTTGTATCAGCGGCAACTTCATAGCGTTTTTACCTGGTTTTTCAGGGCATTTCTAACTACCTGTTGTACATGCTTATTACAAAGGCAATTCTGCTTTATTAAAGACCTATTTAACACCACCTATAATCCATTATAGGTTTTATGGCCGGTTCTCACCAGACACGTGGGTGCAGCGCTGGGAGCGGTGCCGGGGCTTGTTACCGCCGAGCCGCACGTGCGGCAGAGACACACAGCGAGGCCACCACCACAGTAACCCCAGGTTTGTGTATTATAAGATTATTTTCAAGTGTTTGCTACATTCACTCGCCACTCTGTACCCCGGCTTTACGCCGTTGGGGCCGGACGTCGGCGCGGAGCCCAAATTCTCCTCGGTTAAGCGGAACGGCTCAACTCTTGGGGCACGTCCCGGGCGCTGCGGTACCAACCCGGGGACCATCCGCGCCTTTGTGGTGCCCCGTCCCCGTCCCCCCGCGGCCGCTCAGCGCCTGCGTGCCGAGCACTCGTGACCGAGCCCCGCACGGCGGGGCCGGCGGCCAGAGCAGGGCTGGTACCGCCCCGGTACCCCGGGCAATTCCCCCCGTATCCCAGCCAGCCCAGCGCCGGTACCGCCCCGGTACCCCGGGCAATTCCCTCCGTATCCCAGCCAGCCCAGCGCCGGTACCGCCCCGGTCCCCCAGCCAGCCCTAAGGCGGTACCGCCCCGGTACCTCGGCCGGCCCCCCATCCCGGCCGGCCCCCCGCCGGTCCCGTGCGGTGCCCCCGGCCATCAAAGCCCGCAGCGCCGGTACCGAGCCGTGTCCCCGGTCCGCCCCCCCCGTCACCCCCCCCCGGCCCCGCCGCTGTTTACGTTCCGGGCACTGCGACGCCTGCGCCCCCGCTCCGCACGCAGCGCCTGAACATGGTTCCTTAGGACTTTGCAAAAGGCATCGCCGCCGCCCCCCTCCCCTTCCCTCCCCCTCCGCCCCCCCCCGAAAAAAAAAAAAAAAGTGCTGGTGCAAAATTGCAAAACTTTAGCGAGCCCTGGATGGCTTTTGTTTTGCCTCCTCCCCATTTGGGCCAAAAATGCAGGACAGGAACTGTTGACAAATAAGTGATGAAACTCTCAAAAAAAATGGAGGCAAAGAAAGACTCTGGAAGAAGATTGGTGTGTAGCTGGCTTCGGTCTCTTTCCTATTCGTGCCTTTTAATTGATTTTGCTTAATTGTTTGCAAAGGGAGCAATGCATGCGGGACGTAGGCAGCGGAGCGACTTAGTTTGCAAGCGCGCGGATGAGGCAGCGGGGAAGGGGCGGAATGGAACCGAGGGAAGGGCAGGGTGGGACGATCACGGATTTTTTTTTTTTTTTTTTTTTTTCCGGTGGGCGCGGGTTTGTGCTGATCCACCGCGCGCGTCCGCGGGGCTGTGCGGGGCGGGAGAGCCGCCGGGAGAGGGGGCAGAGCCGCCGGCGGCAGTCGGTGCACCGGGGTCCCCCCGCTCCAGCGGGGACCTACCTTGTGCGCGGCCGGTCCCCGCCGCCTCCAGCCGCGGCTCCGCGCCCGCCGCGGCTTCCCCGGGGCAGCGGCACCGGCCTCGGCCGGGCCTACCCCGCCATCCCCCCGCTTTGCTCTCGCTGCAGCCCCTCGCCCGCGGACCCCCGCGCCCCCGGCGCTGTCGGGCGTGGGGGGCGGGGGGGGGGAGCGGGCGGGGGCTGCGCATCCATCGCGGCGTTACATAAAGCGATCTGGTTTTTAAATCGCCGCTTCCGGTGTGACTATGGAAACACTCGGATTATGTAAATACCGAAACCTGGATGCTGGGCATCATCAGATACGATGATTCGCCCCCCTTTCCTTCCCCGGGGAATTAGCTTGTGCTCACGTGCAAAAATAATAATCATAATAAAAATGATCCGGTTGGTAACGAGCGTTGGCCGCCGTTCACGTTTTTTCACGGGATTGCAAAACGCATCGGTGCTGTAGCTTGTGAATTGTCGGCGAGTTACGTGTCCCCCGCTCGCCTTTCAGCGGCAGCCCCTGCTCAGCAGCCCAAGTTTGAGTTTTCCTGCAGCCAAGCACCTGTTATTCCTGCCGAGTTCCGTGTCACGAGATGGAAAAGGTTGTGCATGCAGCTCTGTTGGAGCTTGTTTGGGTTCAGGTTTTGTTCAGTTTGTGTCTTGCCATCTTAATTATTTCCCCCAGAGTGTGTTTATCAAACCTTCTTTGCACGATCCGTGCGCTTTCCTCGCTTTTTTCCCTTTCCGGACAATGTGTTTTATTTTGGGGGTTTTGTGTGTCTTTTCTAGCGCTGCATCGGCCGGAGGCGGTACGATGAGAACGAGGACCTCTCGGACGTGGAGGAAATTGTGAGCATCAGGAGCTTCAATTTGGAAGAGAAATTAAAGAGTAAAATGTACCACGGGGATTTCGTGCACGCCATGGACGGCAAAGGTAACTCAGCCGGGCCGGGGCCGCCCGGCCGCGCTCGCCGCCGCCTCCACGTGCAGCTCCGCGCCGGCTTCGGATTTCGCGCCCGTGCCCCTGCCCGGGGATCCGGTGACGCCGCCGGCCCGAGGGGAAGCACGGGGAGGCTGCTGTGCGGGGCCCTGCAGCCCGCACCGCCCCGAGGGGGCTGCCCCGGCCCGTCCCCCCCGCACCCGGAGGGCGGCTTTAGCCCCGCCGCCGTGCCGGGATGAGCGCGGTGATCCATGGCAGCTCCCCCCGCCCTGCCCCGCCACCGTGACCCCAGCGCACCACGGGGATATTCAGGAATTAGGTCCTGGCACGGGAGAGGCCGAAACCCCAGCCCCCACTTAGCCGGAGGTAATTCCTGCTCCCCCTCTGCCCCCTCTTGAATCCAGGACCCCTTTTGCGAAAGGGTGCGACTGATGAGCCTGTTGGCCAGGCTCGGAGACTTTTAAAGTCAATAACTTCTTTGTGAGCCTATCATATATTAAATTACAGCGCTGCCCTCCCCAAAGTGACTGGCTTTGCTGAGGTGACTTGAATTCCGGAGCGGAAAGCAGAGCCAGACAGCCCAGCTCTGCCACACGGCTCCCTGGCAGGAAGGCAAACGGGAGAGGTTTGCCCGGGGAACCAAACAGGCCGGGGGGGTTGCAGGTCACCTTTATTTACCGCTGCACTGTTGACACGGATCCCCATCCCAGATGGCTATCACTGAAACTCGGCCGGACTGAGGACGCCTGTCTGAGCTGGCTTTCTCAGCAAAGAGAAGTTTGGGCTGTAGTCCTCCTGAAATTGCTCTGAGTGCGGAGCCACTAATCGAGTTTAGAAAATTTCCTTTTTTCCCCTAGGCTTAGTTTTGCATGAGCATATTAAGCTCCTTTTAGAAAAGTTGATGTGGTGGAGAAATTGAATACCTATCTTACTTAGGAAGGTATTTGTTTAGGAGATAAGCTCAACCCTGACCTACCTCTTCCTCCAAACAAAACATAAACACCTAGTTTTTAGCTGGTAAATGTTAATTAATTTTCCAGAAAATGATTGCATTCTCCCCTCAGCTTCCAAACAGTCCAGTGGTTGCCATTGCTCCATGCTAAGGATAATACAATCCACAGCTTCCCTGGCTCGGCAGCTCCAAAATCTTTGAGCAGCTTTCTCCTTTCTAGGGAACTTGAAAATAAATGAGTGTCTTTTGTTATTTTGTTGTGGTCTATGTCGGCTTTGTTCAACCCCACAAGGGATTTAAATGCTTTGTTGGGGCATTATGAAGAAAAGGTCTGCCTTCCTATTTGCTCTGGTTTTATTTTTACTATTGGTTTAATTTTTTTTTCTTTATAAACCCTAGAGCTGAATTGAATCTGGGCAAAACAATGACAGGCGTTGGTAAGAATAAAAAAGTCAGTTTGTATGAACACATGGAATTAGTTGAGCAATATATTTATTTATTTTTGTTTCCCATGTCCTTGTTTTATTTTTAATGATAAGTCTTCTTGCAATGGTGTGATTTTTGGCTTGAATGCGGTTTGTCATAGCTACTAGTCTGCAAGGCTATATAGCTGCCTCTGCTTCTTCCACCCATATTACTCCTGATGTTTGTTCACTTTCTGACTTGGGTCAGTGTCCATAAAAAATCTCTGTGGTTTATTTATTTGCTTACCTTAAGCCCTTAGTCTTAATGGGAACGCCTGTGGGAAAGGAAGACTTCTCTAGTACACAAATATTTACTTGGTAACCTTAGTTAAATGGAGTTTTCATTACACTTATTTTGAGACTAGTAGCAATAAAGTATCTGTAATTTTAATGTTTCTGTAAATGGATAATTACAGTGCTCTGATTTGGTAACTCTAAGTAGGAACATTATATCCCTACTTGTCATAATTACTAACTGAATACAGCAAAGAAAAAGTTGTACAAATAGAGGGAAGTGCATGTGCAGGCGTGGGAGCTTGGCCTCAGGGTCCCCTTTTACTTTCAGTGTGGGTTTTAGAGTGGAGAAAGATCAGGGATACAAGCTTGGGCTGAGGTGCTCCTGCTCTCCCAGAGCAGGATGGACATTGCTGGATGACTCTTGGGGTTAAATTGCTCCTTTGTACCCAAATATAATACAGGGTACAGTGGTTGGCAGTGCAGTGCATTTTGTGGTGCTGAAGAGTCAAGCAATATTTTCCATTTTGAGGCAGCGTATGGACACTCTATAAAAGTCACTTTTTCCTGTAAAAAAGGGGGAATAGCAAAGCCATAGAAACAGTACGTGGCTGCTGCAGGAATTCCCCTGCTCTCTGTGGCAGAAGGCTCCAAATGGAGTGTGGAGTTTTGGAGGCACAGCTCACCCAAATCGCTGCCTTGTAACTTCCTCTCTAATCCCCAAATCACTGCTATTGTACCAGACAGTGCATAGAGAAACCCCCAGGAAAGGCCAGTTCTGCATAATCCTCAGAGTGAAGCAACAGGGTGATGGTGGCCAGGGTTAACATGACAAATTTATGTTTGATTTTCAGTTTGATTGTGTGTTATCCTGTGACTTCCTGACTTCCCACAAAAACTATTCGTTTTTCACAGATTTACTAAGTGCCAGAAGCTGTGTAAATTTCCTATCAGCTCCTAAAGTTACATTTCTATTAATTAAAAATGTCTCTGTTGAAATTAGAAAAGAAATTACGTTTTCAGAGAATCAAGGCTTTCTGTTAGAACCAGACAATGCTCCCAAGAAAACATGTAGAAATGCATAGCTGAAAATAACTAAACTTACACCTACAGTTTAAACTACACATTTGCCCCAAAAGTACTAGACTGATTCGCAGTAAGTTAGTCAGGATTATCTTTTAACTGTTAATTTGGTATTTCATTACAGCCTGGGTGTTTCAACCCAGACCTTAATTGACAAACTGACTGGATTCTATTTTATGTGCATCAGTGAACAGGAAAAATAGGGAGCAGCTGGGAGAGCATTGTCTGTCAGGGGGTTTCCGGTTTAGACTAAAATATGCATTCTCTTTCTGTTTCTCTTTAGGTGATAGTGGAGTTCTTTGGTGAGAAAAGGGAAATGAGGAGCATTTGAGAGAGAGTAACCTGAGGTGCCAATGCCATTGTAATTGATTTGGGACTTTTTTTTTTAATTCATTTTCACAGATTTTACTTTTGAGTATGTGCAAAGAGAAGCTCTCAGAGTTCCCCTCATCTTCAGAAATAAGGATGGACTGGGAATTAAGTAAGTTACAAGCAAATCTTGATGATTAATAAATGCTTTTATAAAATAACCGTAACGTGCTTTCCACTTGTATCTGATATTTCTTTTGATGATCTCAAAATGGATTGCAATTAGTCTGACTGTCAGCACCCTTGAGAAGAGGAATGATTATTTTCTGCTTATAAACAAGCAGATAATGAGGTCTATAAAAGTTAAGTGCATCCAATGTGGTGCTGCACAATCAAAAATAAGTCAGCAGTGAAAATTAGGAATATAATCCAAAGGTTTCTGCACCCAATCCATGCTGTAATGACAGAACAAACTCCCTTCAATTTTTGACCTCTCAATTGTTCTCTGCATTACAGGTGGAATGTCTAATGATGCCTGTCGTTTTCCATTATAATCATTGCTCTTCAGAATGTTTCAGCTTTGTAAATATTTAATAATGTCTGGTTAAATGTGGGATTACCAGAGTCATTTTGAGGTTGCATTTTATTATTATATTCAGTTACAAAGGATTTGGTATTTTAATAAGAGAATCCTGCAGGTTTGTTTGTGAGTGACAGTGTCTAAGAGAGAAATATTAAAAGGATAAACTTTATCAGCCACGTAATCCATACTTTAGATAAATGTTTCTTGATACTTCTGGAAATTAGGACTGTGTAACTGATTAGAGCTGAAAAACAGACAATTTTTTGAAAGCATCATTACTTACTTTGCTCAGTTTCAGCTGGAACACCTCACAGTTTAGGGGACTGAGGGGTCCCAATTACTAATTAAAAAGAATCAAGCCACCCCAATATAATTTAAAGAGAAGAAACAGTGTTTTGGGGTATTTGACAACCACATGTCCCTTTACTATCAGAGCAAACAGGAGCTGCTTTGATGGCTGTGATGACAACGTAAAATAGTTTTATATGTTGAACTCTGAACAAGAGGTGCTTGGTGGGCTCTCTCTGTATGCATTGGTTTTAAACTGCTGCTCCCAAAGGGCAAGTCATAAAATCTTGAAGTATTCTTCCTGAAGAAATCAGGAGCCAGGGGTGTTACTGCACCTTCCCAGCAGCCACATCCTCCTCCTGTGTGTGGGGAAGTTCATGTGAAATTCCTCACCGTTCAAGAAGGAAACTGGGGAGATGTTTCAGCTCCTGCTGTGCCAATGGTACCAGTTCAGCTTGTGCTCCAGCAGGGGAGAAGTGTGGAGGTGAGAGCTCATCCCAGACACGAACATTCCTGGGCTTCAGATCCGCAGCTGCAAATGGCCAGGCATTATCCAGGAGGGAAAACCAGTCTCCCAGCCTGGGTTAGTGCTTCCTGTGGCCACCTGTACCCAGGGTGATGCCTCCAGGCCTCAGGCGGCCTGACGTGCTGTGGGTGCTGCACAGGATCCTTCCCAAAGATGCCTTGTTTCTCCGTGTCCTGACCACTGGATGTAACATCCCTTTCTTCTTGATGCTCACGATTCAGGATTCTGTAACGAGGCCATTTCAACGAGACATTTCAACACTCAAATCTCAGCTCACACACCATCGTTGGCTTCCTTGTTGGTCCTGTGCCCAAAATCTGGAGAGCTGCAACTTGGCACTCCCCTCCACTTTGGGTTGGCCATGTGCTTTCACTGGAGACTCCTGGGGGAATTCTGCCTGTGGAGAGGGCTCTTTGGGCTCTCTTGGTCCAGGGGTTCAGAGACTCCTCAAGGCACAGGATAATGCAAAGAGGAACCTGGATGTTTTGTGTCACGTGTTGGGTTGTTTTTCTTCAAGACAGGTAACCACACCTCAAAGAGTGCGTGGAACATCAGGTGCCTTGCTTTGTCAGCATTTTCAAAGCAGCCAAATTAACAATAGTTTTGGAACATGTGTTGGAAGGGAAGAAGTAAGCAGGACTGAGTGCTGCATGCTTTTGTCTTCAGCTGGAGTTGTGCAGCTCTGGCAGTTGGGGCACTGCATCTTCTGAGTTCTGAACTGGACTGGGAAGAGGAGTAAATCCACAGCAAGAGTTTTACCTGGAGTCGCTTACCTGCTGCTCTGTCACACACCCACACTTTGGACAGTGAAGGAAAAATATGTGTTCCAGTTTGCTGTGAAGACTTTAAAATAGTCTCAGCAGCTAGGCTTGACCAGCTAGCTTTTCAGATCCCCACCAACTGCTGATATCACTTAGTGAGTCTTCTACCATCCTGACAACTTTCCTCCTTCCTAGGGCTGTTTCCCTTTCTCCCTTTTGTGACCCATGCAATTCCTTTCTCTAGCTGGAATTCACGGTCAGAGAAGAGGTTTTTTTTTTCTTTTGAAGATATTTTTGCTGAATTAGTGTGCTGAGAAAAATAAGAGCAAGTTATCTGATACGTGAGTTTTGGATTGTTTTTGTGTGGAATCAGTTGAATTCTCCATTTCAGTTAGCTGGGTGAATTGTTTTTATATTCCATTCTCTGCTGAATCACTGAATACTGACTGCCTTGGGGGATTAAGTACTAGAGTTTGTAGATCAGTAATCTCTTACAGGACACTCAGCATTCCTGTATTTTTTATTTAAATGAGCATGAATTATTAGCTTGAAATGATGTTGTAAAGGAACTGCACACACTTGGGCAGTAGAGTGAGAGGAGATTGGAAACACAGTTTATGTGTATTTTAGATGACAGAAGTGAAATGCATGAGCAAACTTTCTTCTTTGGCACCCTGCAGGATAACGTGATTTAATTTTATTTACATTTCTGCTTCTTACGTGTATCCATCAAAAGTTGCTGGCATGCAATGCATGAGGTTTGGAGATGTGGAGATACCAAAATGCTGTGTGCACTGTACTCCAGCAAGATGGAAATAGGATTGGCAGCTGCCTAACTGATCCAAAATGGGGGGAACCTTCAGTCTCTGGGTGGTTTCTGGCACCACTGTCTCTTGTCCTGAGCAGGCTCTGTGCATCATGACATAGTAGACTATGTGACACACGTGCGTAGGGTGACTTTTGAGATAAGTGGTCTACAGAATATGTGGTGTAAGATGATTTTTTGAATAGCTGCTGATACATGCTCCCACTTGTGCTTGCTGCTGAGCAGTCAGCCTGCATGTCTGTGCCTGGCAGATGCACAACCCAGAGCTGAACAGTTTGGTTACTGTGCTTGGAGGTACTCTGAAATGGCAAGGAATGAGAAGAATGAGAAAAAATCATTATGATGAAACTTTGAAAATTGCTTTTCTCTGTATCTCTGACCATCATGAGCTGCTATTGCTGTGGCTGGAAGCAGGAAAGCCTACCTGTGATCTCTCAGCAGAATGGGAGCTGTTTTTCTTGGAGGGCTGTTTCCAGGATTGTAACTGGGAGAGGGAATGCTGTTTGAAGAGATGTTGTCTCTTATCTGAGCAATGGTCGTCTTGCATTGTAATGTGGTTAATCACATACCTGTGCTGGCCAGAGCTCATCCTCATTAGCTTTTGAATGGATTCTCTAGCACATCTTTAAACCTTTACCAAAAGGCACCCAGTGCATACTGAGGTGTTTGCATTTCTTTTCTTTTTAAGGCAACAGGCGACATGGCTTGGGCATTACAGACTGCTGAAAGCCTCAAATGCAGTCAGTCATATTTTGGAGTTAAGTCAAGTCACCCCACTATACTATTATTCACTGATTTTTAATTATATTTGAAATCTTTAGAAGGTTTTGTAGTGGTTTTACACAAGATGCATTGTCTGAAAATTGCATGACAGTAAGGAAAAAAACTATTTCTGGGCTGTTCTTGCATTGTTGCTGTTCTGGGTTTATATGCAGAAAAAACAACCAACCAACTAACACCGAGTAAGTGGTACAGGACTGGTGACATCCAAGAAAACAATATTATTTTTTTTGGCTATCCTAGTGCTGCAGCAAACCAGCCCTGATTGTATCAGAGTGAGTGTATAGGATTGTATGGGAATTGTGTGGTGGGGCTGCAGCTGAAGAAGTTCAGTCACCTACAGCAGCACAATGGGTTGGAATTAAAGCTGGACCTCCCAAGGCAACCCAACTACAAAATGGGTTCTTGTGCTTGAAACCTACTGTTTTCAAGCCTGAAATTATTCTGTGTTCTCCTCCTTTATTGTGTCACACAACCTGAGACTGCAGAGAAAAACCCCCAAGGATTTGCCAGGTGTACTCTCCAAAGAGCTAAACGTGCAATTCCATTGCCAGGGAGGGTTGTATTCTTCCAGTCTGAGTCATGCTTATTGTCAGCTGCTGCTGCGGCTCTTAGAAAGGCTGGAATTGCTCGTATCCATCTGGGTTAAGATTGTTCACTATCTTGGTGGTTGATTTTCATTTTGATTTATAGGAAAGTGAAAAGATTGCCCATCTAATTGTTCTACATTTCTGACACCGAATACAGGCAAGCTGTGCGTTTGCAGGCAAACCTGGCATGTTCTTGTCACTCACAAATAGTTCCTCTTTTCCCTACTTCTGACTTTCTAGTGCTTGGAAAAAAAAGATGAGCTCTGAGTGAACCCTGAAGGTCAGTAGATTCAGGCTGTTTCATTCCGGAGAGGGAGTGAATTCCAAAGCTGTGGGGCCCTCACAGCTAAATGCAAAGATGTGAGGGTTGGCAGAGAACTAACAAAAGATATTGTCCAGCCTCTGCATCCCACCAGAGGAAGGTGATAAGGGTAAAAGAGAGTGGACGAGCAGAATTTGGCAAGTAGTTCTCGAGATACGTGCATGCCAACAAATGCATTTTTTAACCTTGCCTATTAGTGTGTTTTTAATAGTAAAAACTATTGCTCTGAACGTTTGCCCATGGGCTGGATCGCTCTGATTTCTAACTAAATTGTGTCAGAAGTCCAGAAACAAATTGTTTATCTTCAACCTGGGGCAGTACAAGAGGGGCAGAGCACTGAGCTGGCAGGTCCCACTGGGCTGCTTTTCATTCCAATTCCTTAGTCAGCTTTTGTGCAATGTGCAGTGTGAAGTATTGTCAGTAAGATGAAGTCAATCAGCTTTAAACCTCCACTACTGTTTTTGTTTTCTTTTTCTATCTAGCCTAATGTGCTGCAGAATTTTATTCTCTCCTTTACACATAGAACTTGCTCACTTGCTGTACCAGACTGCTGTCTAATTACATTAAACCCTAAAATATTGCCTGTGTTAGGAGTGATCCTATAAATGCATCAACATCCCAGAACCAATTATGCTACCATTTAATTTAGCTCTGAATTAGCCCAAATTGAATTGAACAATTTCCCAACCCACCAAATACAGCCAGGTTGTCTTCTGCCAGACAAGGAGGTTGGAATAGTCAGTAACACAAAGGGACTTTAATTCACCATTTTTTAATATTTTATTTTCAAGCAATGAATCCAACCTGTGATGGTGTGACTGTGAACAGATTGTTTTACTGCTCTGTCCCTCAGTTTGGCAAGTGTGATAATGTTCACCTTGGGGAATACACAGGAGGCACCACCAGTTGCAAACCCACAGGAGTTGCTTAGAACAAGCCATGAAGGTTTAGGATTGTATTGAAATCACCCCCAACCCTTTCCCTTCCCTCCCACTCTAGTGCTGATAAGAAGTGCTCGACAAGACACCTCTTTTCTTTCATTGTGAATAGAGAAACTGTTGTACATTTGCCAAGGCAAAGATGTCCTGTGTGTCTTTAGAACTTGCACTGTCCACACTTCAAAGAGGCCTTGCTTGATTCCACCTCCTGCACTGGGGACAAAGAGCACTCTACATTTATTTCTCTTTTATTATGGTAACCAAAGTGTACCCAGACTTATCTTGACAGTATTTAACGTTGCTTTCTTTGCTAATTACAGAATGCCTGACCCGGATTTCACTGTCAGAGATGTGAAGCTATTAGTGGGTAAGTTATTTTGAATGCACTGGATTAGCTCTTTACAGAACAGAGTTGCTTTGAAATACTTGTCCAGTTGTGTTTGTAGACATTTGTGGTAACTCTCAGAATCTGGGAGAAGGCAATGGAGAAGCGATTTGTAAATTAAAAAGGCTGGGAGAACCCTAATTAGTAGTTGTGCTGACCGGACTCCGATCTCATGCTGGATAATTGGGTGTTTGGAAGGGAGAGAATGCTTTTGCCCTTAACAGGTGTTCTACACACACTTTTGTGATCCTGGAAAGCAGCAGCTCTATTGATCGAGTTCCTATTATTTTTTTAATCTGTTGTAGAGCATCTGTTTGTGAAAGGTGTGATTGGAGCCGTATCACCTCTTGCCTGTGCTCTCCCCGCAGTATTTATCGGTGTCAGGCCAGGTCAGGGCTTTGAGGGAAGGTTGTGAAGAGAGGCTGAGCACAAAGCCTTGCAAACTGCCTGGCTTTTGATAAGACACAAACCAGAGAAGTAGTGACTGTCATCATCAAATGTTTCCTAGCAATCTTTGCAAAGTAAATGTTTTTTAACTCTAAGAAAAGCTACATTTTGAGTAGGAGATTATACTGTGTGTTTCTTTGAAATCTGCTTTTATTGCAAATGGGTATGTTATTTATTGTTATCTGAAATTGTTAGTGAATAGTGATCCTGCTGTCCATGGAACAAGCTGGGTGTTGGTTGTGTTGGCTGCAGTCCTTCATGGAGACTTTTAACTGCATTCCTGCTAGTTAGAATTTACTGGGTTTATTTACCTGCATTATGGCAGGAATTAATCTTTCAAATTAGCTCAAATGCTGCATTCTGAAAGACCAGTTTTTAAAGAAATTATGCTTTGAGTTTAATGATCAATAGGAACATCAAGTCTGGAAAAGATGTAGCTAAGAAAAACAAAGGAGAGGAACTTGTGCCTCATTTCTGCTCACTTGAGGTTATCAGTGAGAGAAGGGGTTATCTCTGATAACCTTCCTTCACAAACAGAACTCAGCAATGTTGTTTAATTTATGGCCATTTATAAATTCAGGAAAAAAGCCCCAAACCTCTGGCAGAAGATGCTGGGGAATTGGTGTGGGAAGTGATATTTGGTAGCATTTCTCTTGCTCAGTCTGAGTATTTGAAGTCCTAAATGTTGCGGATTTCCTAAATGTCTGCCTGTGACATTTGGAGGTACAGAATCTCTCTCTTTGCTGCAGAGGAGCCTCGTGCAAAAACCTTGTGATCACCTGGACCTGTTTGCAGTTTTCTGTGAATTTGTTCCATGGCTGATAAACTCCATTTCTGTCCCTGAAGCTGAAGCTGAGGGTCTGACGTTGAGATGTTTTGGAACAGCGTAGTGTTGCATAACAACATTGTTTTTCCTGTATAACAGTCAAAGTGTGGGAGTTGCATTTCCTCAAGATTGATGTCCTTTGAAGTATTAGGGGGTGGAGATTCCTGTGTACATGGTGAGCAAAGCAGGAGGATATTTATAAATAAAATCACCTTTATGAAACAATGGAGCAGAAATAACATTTGTAATTAACCTGGAGATTGAGTTTAATGTAAAAGTGTACAGTTCCTCACAGCTGGACCAGCAATCCCTGGATGTGCTCTCTTGGCCAGACACCACATCATGGGGCTTTTTTTATCATGTTTGGGCAAACTCCCTTTGGAGTCATTGTACTGAGACCGTGACGTGCTCAAGATCATTGTCACCTGCTCTTTTTGTAATACAGTTGATGACTTTTGGCACCACGGGTGGAAACTTTGATTCAAAAGATCTAAAGTATTTGGGAAGTGGGCTGTAAGTTCTACTGAAAAATCACAGGTTTTATGGCAAACCGTTTTTGCGGCTGTGGAATTTGTGCTGGATGGAACAGCCCCACTGACACTGAGAGCACACAGGGGCAGTTCCTGTCTCCAGGTCATGTTTCTAAATTATCCACTAATGACCTCAGGAAACACCATGAGCAATTTTTCTATTGCATATCATTGCTGATAATTTTTTTCTAGTTTTAGGTTAACACATGTGTTACAATCTGATGCTCAAGTAAAGCAGATGAAAAGTCTTGTTTTTCTCACTGGAGATGTTAACATGTCATCGTCCCTGCATTTCTTTAGCAGACCCCTCTGATATCCTGGACGTGCAGGTTTGTGTTTCTGAAATGTGGTACTTTCAAAACTTATTCAATCCCTTTCTGAACCTGGGAGGCGAAGGATGTTTGGAAATGTGAAATGGAATGATCATAACTCTTTGCATCTGATTGTGCGTGGGAGTCAACAGAGAGAGAACACAGCTTGAAAAATGTTGTGTTCTCTGGAAACTTGTTGGGTTTTTAAGTGCTCATCATTGTAGTGTGCTGGTGCTATTTAAGCCTATCATTTGTTCTCTCTTTTCCTCTGAATCAGGGGAAACACATTAGTTATAGAACACTTTAAAGACATGATGCTGGGTTTTTCCAAACCACATAAATTCCATGGGAAGTTACCGAGCCTTTGGTCTGTGAAATCTTACTTTCTATTTCCAGCGTGACTGTTGTGCCACCTCCAGAATGGAGCACCTGTAAGTCACGGGGAAATAACAACAAGCTTTTAAATCTCCCTTTGAAAACTCTGGTCCGTGGCAATAATAAGGAGCCGAAAAAGAGATGAGTTTTTTGATCGTTGTTTGTGTTTACTTGAGCTTAGTGTCTTTTTTTTTTTAGTCAGACTCCCAAAGAAACATTGCCGTTGCTTTACGGATTTTTTTTTGGTTTTCCTAGTTTAAGAAATGCAGGTACCAGCTGTAATTTAGTGTGGTGATGTTCATGACCCCCTGTTTCTGATAGCACTTCAGTGTGCCTAACTGTGCACCCATGTGGGTATGAAACACTCTTTCTCTGCAGCAGCTTTAGAGCCATCCCTTTAAACTGCAGAGTTGGGATAATGGTTAAAACCAGACTCCCACCTCCACACAAACGATATTCTGGATGCTCTTTAAAACCTGAGACAATGAATTAATTTCAGCAGTTGGAAATTGTCTGATCTCCAAAATGGCTGCGAGCCAAGCATACAAATGGAGAAGTGGAGAGGAATTCCTGGCCTGCTTAGGAACTTGAGACAACTCTTGAAAGAAGTAAAGCTCTGTTGTAATTTAATAACTCTTAAGCTTTGTCATTTCCTTGTCTAAGGTAGATTTGACTGCCAGCTTTGAAGGGCAGAGTGTCACTGTCATTTCTTTATAAGCTGATTTAAAATTTGATTGAGGGTCGTTGGCCCTCTTAAAGTACCCTTAAACATCTGCCACATCTGCACTAAAAGTTTGGTGTTATTTCTGCAGGGGTGTCGTACCTGGGTGAATGTTTTGTGCCCATTGCTCTGCAGAACAAGGGCTGAGCAAGGAGAAAAGTGACTGCCTTGCTCCGCAGGCTGCTGGCAGCCCGGGCTCCCATGGTCCCGGTGCATCATCTCCAGCCTTTGCCAATCCTGAATTCAAGGACCAAATGCAATCATTTGCTTCAGTCTTTGATGTCAGAAAGCCAAAGCTTCTATTTTGTCATTTGTTTGATTTTTGTCTTTATATTATCCTTCCTGGACATCACACAATCTGAAGATGTAGTAGTAGTACTACACTGAGTAGTTTTGGGAGCTGTGAACCATGTAAAGGAGAGACAAGGAGGGAGCACACGTGGATGTGTGCCTCAGTCTGGCAGTCTGAGCTCCTTTCTTTTTCTTTGATTACTTTTTTTAGTGTTTGATGGTTTTTTTTTTTTAGTAGTTTGCTTGGGTCGACACTGATTGAATTTAGAATCATATCTGCTTTTTGTGGCATCTGCAGTGCCTGTGGCTGCTCTGCACTGCTTTTGTCTCCCTGGATTGCCACAGTCTGCCCAGTGCAGTCCCTGCACAAGCACAGTGTCTCTCTCTAAACAGTAACGGCCAGTCTGGATGTGTTTGCTTTTATTTTTAACTTTTAGCTGACCTCTCTTCAATTTGCTTGCAACAGGCTTCCAGTCTGTGGCCATTGACCAGTTTTTGCGCTCATACCCAAATAACCTCAATAATCCACTAAACAAATCGAAGTGGTGCCGCTGGTCCGTGATGTGCTTCACCTCCTCCCTCTCTGGGCTGGTGGAGCTTTGTGTGCCAGGGTGGGTATTTATTGGACATCCCCACAGTGGAGCTTGCAACCCCAGCCAGTGGCAAAAGGGGGGATTTCAAACATGCTGAGGATTGTAAGAAAGAAAAGAGTCTTTGGGTTATTGTGATCCCTGGGCTGAAGAGGTTAAAGTTGTGACCACAGCGGTCACTTCTGTAGGATCAGCAGCATTGTCCTATGGAATTCACCGTGCCCAGCCAGGCATTGTATCAGTGGGAACAGTGCAAGTACAGGACTTAGACTATTCATGGGGTGGTCTAACAACTGACATCAACTCACTGATTGATTTTATTTAACCAACTCACTGAGGGTTTATTTATAGAATTCAAAAAATAAGTGTAGGAGCAGTGAGGAATGTATCATCTGTCATGGAATTTGCCATTATAATCTGATGCTGCAGACTGGACTGGGCCATGGTGTTTTCATGGGTAGGGAGTGATTGGTTCCCTTCATTTAGTTGCTGTGTTCACAAACTGCGTTGAAAGGCTTTGGTGTTCCTTGTACAAAGAATCTAAGTAAAGTTGAAGGCAGCAAAGCTTTTAATTGTGAAAAATATGTGCATTGAGGTATAGCAGTAAAAAGCAAACACCACCAAGCTCCAGTAACTGATGCAGAGAGCAACTTCATCTGGCCCAAGAAGATGCACAAGATGGGACCTGATAGATCACTTCAATATTTGATTTCTGTGATTCTGTCAAATCTTTAAAGACCTGGCAGCAGGCTTTGATCTCCAAGACAAAGGGTGAAAGGAAAACCCAGGCTCTACATATCCTGTTGCTTTCTTTGGTGGGAGTAGCTGAGGAGATACCTGATTATTGCTGGGGTTTGCCTTCTCTTTAGAAACACCAAAAGAACAGGAGCTGAGCCAGAAATTTCAGTTGCAAATTGAGTGTTTAAAGAAATTCGTGTGAAGGTCTGTGCCTCAACTCTGAGTTTATAATCATGGTGTCAGTGGAGAAAGATAATAGAATAAATTACATCATTAAATCCCAGACATTTTCAAGGGAAAAGTTCCATAAATAGTGGGGATTGGCCCTGCAAGTGCAGGTCAGCCTTGCCTCGTGCTGCTGACAAGTTCTGGGGGAGATGCTGCGTCTGCTCTTACACATCTGCTCATGGTTTATTCACTAAGTGAATAAGTGAGTAAGGGCTTCATCATAGTGCACTGAAGTGAACAACTGAACTTCCTTTAACTGCAGTGGATGAAATCAGAGCTGCAGAGGAGTATTTCCTGGGCTGCTCAGGTTTTTTCACAGGGGAGAGCCCTTAGGAAGCTTTGTGAAGCTTGGGATCACAACATTTTTCTCGTTCCAGGAGCAGCAGCAATTCCGCAGTGTAACGGTGCAGAGTAAATAGTGTGACCTTCTTTTCCCATATGGAAACCAGGCTGAAAGGAGGAATGATCTGCCCAGGTGCTACAGACAGAATTTGGGGAGTCTCAGTTTCCAGTTTTCCTGTAAAGTGTAAATGATGTAGCGAATGTGGCGAGCTGTGGCCTCTTCAGTGCAGGGACTGCAGTGGGGAGGAACAAGTTCCCTGCCTGGTTAATGTGAGGCTGATGTAAATAATTTAAATTCAGCTGGGACAGAAAGGATTACTGCCCATCAAGGGTACCTAACAGCCATAAGCTGTGTGGGGCTCTGCATCTGTCATCCAGCCATTTTTTGTTCTGTTAAATACATACACGGCTGTAGTGCCCAGGAGTTCCAGCTAAAATGAGAATAAATGTGCCAGGTACTCCACAGAAATGCAAGAACCACCCTAAACCGTGCTTCTGCAAGTAGGTGATATTGAAAGGGGAATGGGAAGAGGTGCAAACTTTGCAGGTAATGATATCTCTGGGTTTATAAAATGTGGTTTGAATATCTGTTGAAAGCTGTACACACATTTATAGAAGTATCAATATATACAGATTTATCAATTTCATACAGTACTGAATCAAGAATCATAAGTGGTGTCTCCAAGGAAGAGCAAATCGTGGTGGTGGTGACTGCAGGTCAGATGGGTAAAGGCAGGAGGGAGGGCAGGGACTGTGTAAAACACTCCTTTTACATTAGCATACATTTCTTCTGGTGTGCCAGCACAATGGTCCCCGAGCTGGCTGTGCAAATGCTCAGCTTTTTGTTAGCAGCTACTCAAAAACTCTGAAAGCAAAGCAGAGAAGTGTCCCTGAGTAGCTGCTTTCTAGTGATTTTTTTTTTTTTTTGGTTCATTCCTCCTGCGTGTTTGCTGCCCCTCTCAAATTGATCTGTTCTGAAAATTGTATCATGGTTGAATTCACATCCAACTACAAAGCAAGTCGAGAGGCTCGTAGTGTGGTCTGTGGGCAAGTAGGGGAAATTTTGTCTTAATCAATGTACAGTTCTCCATCCTGTGAAAGAAAATTAGCCATGTAGATACAAAAGAAGGACAAAGCAGCCACACACTGCAGCTCAGAAAACTTTCCATCATTTCTGCTGAATAGGGACCCAGTGTGGCTTTTTCTATAGAGCAACGCTCCATTTGTTTCAAGGAAGTTGTGAAATTGGAGAAGGAGAGGAGTTAGGAGGGAGCTCATTAGAGAGGCTCTGTTGTAAGGAGCACTTCCCAAAATTAAAGTGGCTGCTCAAAGGAAGTGCAAAAGTCTGCCCCCAGACTTGCATGTAAGTCGTGATTAAGATGTATGGCCCTCCCCCGGTGCGGGGATTTGTCCCGTGAATGGCAGTGCCACGTCGGGAAGAGCAGAAGAGCTGAGTCAGGAGTCATTAAGCTGCGGTGCCTCCAGGAGTCTTGTGTGGAGGGATAAGGAGGAAGCAGTGAGGGCTGTGCTCTGTTCCTAGTACCCAAATAATGCGTTTCTTCAAGACCCAGTGGGCCAGGCTCTTCTAGGGGAGAGGAGTCTCGTGGGAGGGGAGGCACTCGGATGAAATATTTCCATTCCTTGTAAGATTTTTGCTTATTTCTCATGGGGGTTTTGTGCCCCATGGTGTGATCTGTGCCTGGCCTGCTTTTTGGGTTCTGCTTTTGCTGTCTGGGTTCTGCTTTTCTCCTTTTCGTGTAAATGGGACTATTGGAATATTAACCAAAACTGAGTTAATGAAACATCCTTATTGTTCTCGTGTTTGGGAAGGCCAATGTCGGTGTGGTTTCATAAGGAACAACTTGTGAACACGCTCTTCAGGCTGAGGGTACCTCAGTCTCTGGACCCTGCAGGTCACCCCCTGAATTCCTCAAGGGACTCAGATCCATAGGAGATACATCTCTTCCGTAGCTGAGAGGAGCAGGGGATGCAGGAGCACGTGGAAGGCAGGAGATAAGGGTGACTCCTTGCAGAAGGAGGCTGAACTTGGATCTTCCTCACAAGGGGCTGTAAAATAATTGCATGTCACTGCTATTCCCACTGATCTGAGGATACGAACCCAAAACCTGTGCTTTAAGGGAGCTGAGTTATGTACCTGCCTACAGACTTTCTCAAGGGGGAAAATGAAGAGTCAGAAAGCAGCTTATGTCAGGGCCCAGTGATTTGTCTCAGATGTTACACAGCAACATGTGTCTGAGATCCAGTCCATAAAAAGAGTTTGTTCCTCCATCATATTGTTTTGTGACTAAAACTTGCTTTAAAAAAAATCCCACTATTTTTTTAAAAACACTTTGTTTTTAAAATCAAGTTCCAGATGTCTTCACAGTCATGCTGCTGGCACGGCCAACATGCTTCATGCTCTGAATTGGGCAATCTGCTAAGTCAGTCCTTGAGTAACATCAGCAGACAAATATTACCACCAAAAACAATGATTTCCCAGTGCATGTAAGGTCAGATGGAGTCAAACCAATGATCTGTCAGCAGAGGAGTTCATATGTACTGTTGGTGTGAGCTGGCCAGGCCTCTGGCCGCTGCATTTATTTTCAAATTTGAGCACTACAAAGAGGAAACATCTGAAAAATAAAATAAAATATGCTGATTTATTGAAGTGATAGACTGCAATTCTGTCCAGCAGGTTCCTCTTTCCCAAGTACAGCACTGAAGATTTATTGGCTCATCCTTTTGTCTTTGTCCTTTCTTCCTTTCTTTTCCCTTGAGCGACCTCTCCTGTTTTCCTGTCTCACTCTCTCTTTGATGAGGCTGCTCTACTGTACAGAACTCATTTTACTGCCTAATCCCACAGCAGCTTGTGAGGAAGTACCGATAAATCCTTCCAGACTTGAGCAAGTGCTATTAGGATATTCGTGCCAGCCACGAACCAGTAATGATAGAGAGGTGAACACACTTTTTAAAGCAGGACCAGTAGGACTTGACAGGTGGGTTTTTGTTTGGTTATCCTGGGATCTGTGCCTTCTTTGTGGGACACCAGCAGTCCTGTCTGTCAGTCAGACAACGTAATGTCATGTCTGACCTGCTCCACCTTTGCTCAGGGCTCGGAGGAATTACAAAGCTGCGCTGTGTTCTCTCCTGGGCAGAATTAAAATTAGTAACTAGACTTCAGGGTTTCTGAATGGATTTTTTTTTTCAAGTGAAGGTTCCATTAGTGATTTTCCTCCGGTCTGAGGGCTCTGCCTAATTTGTTGAAAATTGAGGCTGTTTGTAGCAGCTCTGGAGGAACCCTTTGGGACACTGGCATCCAGCAGAGTTAAGGTGGAGCAGTCAGTGCACGTTCAATCTCTTGTCTAATAAAGTGCTGTATCGCAGACTTGCCGAGGATGTTGCTTCACACTCACCGAGTTTGTGCCTCTTAAATAGCTGATTGTGTCAGAAGAAAAGCTCCAGTCTGTGGTAGCAGAAGGGGGCTGGGGCTGTGGTTGGTGTCACCGTGGGATTTCCCACAGGGCTGGTGCTGCTGCACATCCTTCCCCTGAAGTTTGTGGAACTGTGCTGGGGAGAGGCAGGGAGCTGACCCTGCTTAAAAACATTATTTAAGCCTCATCAGTTTCTTGAGTATTGGTGAACAGTTTGTATCATGAAACCAGGCCCTGGGGCAGACAGAGGTTAAAACTTACCCAGTATTCCTGAGGGACTGGCAATAGAAACTTCTCCCTCTAATTCCACTTCTGGGCTCTGGTGCCAGACCGTCTTTCTGTCATCTAAACTGGCATTTGGTTTTTGCTGTTGCTGCCTATTATGTGCCCAGGGATAGTGTCTCTGTTCCATGTGCGTCCAACAACTTGCTTTTTTTGCCATATCAATTCAGCAAGTCTGAATTGGTGTCCTGCTCCTTCTCTTCCTTCTCTCTCAACTTCTGGCACTGCTCTCCCATCCCCTGCCTTTGTGCTGGCAATGAGGTGGTTCAGAAAGTTGAACTGGCAGAAAACTCATCCTCCCTCGCAGAGAGGGGGAGGAATATATATATATATATATAAATATATATATATATAAAAATAATAATATATATATATTTATTGTTTTTCTATTTCTTTAATGTTTAGCTCTCAGCACTAACCAATGTAACCTTCCATCTCCGTCATGAGTTTCCACTGGGGCTCTGTGCATCAGAAGTGCCTGGTGAGCGAGCCTTGAGCCATGATTAGGGTTTCTGTGCAATAAAGGTATTTGATGCTCCCTCTTTATGCCTTTTTTTTTTGCTCTTAGAAGTAAAAACGAAATATTATAACACTCGCTTGCCTATGTTTAGCATGTCCGCTGACTTGCCATTTTGGAAGTAGAACCAGTTCTATTTTTAGAGCTCAGCTTCCTGTTTGAGCTCTCTTTAAGTTTGTCCTTTGCCTAACACAGTCAAACTCTTTAAAAAAGTCTTACTTAAACTGGGACAGTTTTGCTAAAAACAGTCATGTTCGTGTCGGGATATAAACAGCAATAAACCCCCTTTGAATGAACGTTACAATAAAAACAGAGCCTCTCAAAGGAACGTGTTTCCATGATGTCAGACCATGAAAGTGAGATTGAACTGATGCGTTATGTAGTCACGGGCATCTCAGAGCCTCTGAGGTCTATAGGTGGATTTAAAGATGAATTGTCCATGAGGGAAAATTAAGGAGAAGAGATATTTTAGAATAACTGTTCCTGTGCAATAATCATCATCTTCTTAAGCTCACCCAAACTAGAAACGAGCTGTCTTATTCTGGAGGCATAGCACCCAAAATCCTAAATGTTTTATGGTAGTTGTTATGCTTTAGTGTCATAATTTACCTGAGTCCAAAATGACCTTCAAGTGTAATGCTTTTACCTAAAAATATATATTGATATCAGCATGTTTTGGAGGTCTGGTGTAACCACAGCTGCCTATTTTTTTTTTTCACAGGTCCTCATTAAAGTGTGGGTATGAGATGTGTGGGGGTGTTGGCAACCCTTTGACACCTTTAAATACCAGTGTAGACCAGAGAGGACTTGCAGGATCCCTGGTGTCATGCACATGTTGAGGGCTAGTTGGAGGTAGCTGGAGGTCTTTTTCAATTCCCTAATTGCCAAATATCAGGGAAATGAAGGCCATAGGGTTCCTCCTTGCTAATGATGAGGCTTTAGAGGGGAGAAAAGCAGCCTAAGGGAAGAGGCAGTGGTTCTCTCCCGGTTCTGGCTGTTCCACCCCTGCTAGGGTTGTGCTGGTCCTTCTCCTGGTCCAGCCTTGCATGTGCCCAAGCTCTTCTTCCCACCGTTTGATGGTGGAGCAGAAACAGGCAAGTATGGCTTGAAACTACAGCGTCAACGAGGCCATAAAAAACTAAACTGGCCTTTCCTTGTGGGGTGTGGTGCTGCCAGAGGCACTTTCCTGAAAATAAAAGGAGAATGGATTGCACTGATCCAATCAATGCTCCTTTGTATTTGCCTTTGGGAAAATTAAGAACTCAGCCATTGCCAGATTAACAGGTCACTCAACAAAATTGTTTAATTCCTGTAGGATTCTTAGTATGCACAGATGGTCTTCATAGTGTAGAATACAAAGATACCAAGAATATTTTAAACGTGAAATTATTTCATTTTTATTAATGGCTCCTAACGTGAGTTATTGCAGTTTGGCAGCTTTATACCAAATGATAAAGCTGCAGAGGGGAAAGAGAGGAAGGTACCGGTAGTTTTCCACCTCCATAAGGAGGAGATTCTCTGACCCCACTGAGAAGGCTCCTGCTGGAAAGACGTGGCCGAGGGGGAAAGGAGGAAAGGCTCAGAGCACTGCAAAGCAGGACGGGGATGCCTTGGGGATCCTTGTTTCCTGGTGGACCAGGCTGTGCTGGGTGAGGTGTGGGAAGAGCTGTGTGCGATGTCCGAGCTGGGCTCCTTTCCCTTTGTTCTTCTGTGCCCTCTGGTGGCACTGGGAGCGATGGGATCGGGATGTGTCTCTTAAGTCGTTCTTACCCTGGCTCTGAAATGCAGGGAATGTCGGGAATAGCTCCACTTGAGCAAGGACTTTCTGCTTGGATTCACATCCCGGCCAGTTAGCAGGGGATATCATAATAGTCTCCTGTGGGTAGCAGGAGAATACAGGCTTTCCATCTCCGGGAGCTCGGGGGGATTAACTGGGATGCAAGTCAAAGCTTAAGTCTTTAGGTACAATTAACCCACTGGTGAAGCAAGCAGATTTCCTGAGGCTCTGCCAAAAATCCTGCTTTATAAACCAGAGAATTTTTTTCCTAGTAACAAGCATAAAGATTAGAAAGGAGCAGTCCCTTGGCATTTGGGATTGGTTTCTGGTTGTTGATGCTATATTGTACCTTGAGCGCAGATCTCAGTTCAGTCACAAAGGGTTAAAATAATTCCCCAAGGTAGCTTTATCCTCTTAATGGACAGGCTTGGTAATCATTCTTACAGAAAGGACATTTCCTCTTTCCTCTGCTGTGGGGGAGTTGCACCTTTTCCTGCCGGTGCTGTGCTGGAGAAGAGACCACAGCCTAGAAAACACTGGTGTCATTTGCAGCTCTGATTCACACCTTCTGTGCATTTCTCATATTCCAGTGCGTGGTTCATGTTTGCTTTGCTTCCGCTGCTCCTAATATCCATGCTAAATCCACCCCAGGGGAAGGATGGGCTAGTCTGGCAGCTCGGATAACCTGAAGCTGTTTCAGGTCAGGGCAGGGGAAGGGAGTGCTCCACCTTGTTAGAAACGGGAAATGGCAGCTGTTGTGCCCCAGAGGAGGTGATGAATGTCCCAGCGTTTCCCATTCGCTGTTCCCTCTCTGGCAAATTGTTGCAATATTCAATAGGTGAAGGAGAGTGTGGGTGCAGACTCTGCAGGGGTGATCAACAAGAGCTTTGCTGAATGACTTGGGAGCTGGAGCCCGGCACTCCTGAAGGCTCTGGGGTGGGGTGGGATGGGCAACTGTGATTTGTGAAAGCGTTTGCTGATGCAGGGAAGGTGCCTGTGTAACCTGCATTCATGAAACAGAGTTCTCTGATCAGGGGACAGGGCCTGCCTCAGTGTTGTTCTTGAAGTATTTTTACCAAGAAGCCCAGAACAGAAAGGAGCAAATCTCTGTACCAAACCGACTTGTCCAGGATGGGCAGTGGGAGGCTGGGACTCTGTACAAGTTGTTTTCCCCCAGGTGTTCATTTCTATGTAAAAAAAATAATGATATTGCAGCATATAGGAATGTTGTACAATTCAATCTATTAGGATCTTCACAGCATCTTGGTCACTAGGTCTCCAAATAAAGGGAACAGATACTATATACGCTATTCCCCCCCTTAATTTTAATGTGGATTTTACTGATACATGGGCTGGAGTAACCTGATATGTTTTTAAGGTTTTAAGTGAAGCACAGCTCTTCTGTAGCTCTTCCTGCTGGCTTTTACTTTCCTGGATCTTACATCCCTGCAGCTGGTTCTTCCCTTTCCTCCTTGCTGATGTCTGTTCCCCTTGTCAAAGATGGCACCAGCTTGTTTCTTAGTTACTGTCTTTGCGATCCTTTGGGAATCTTGTGCTCCGTGAGCAAGCAGCAGTAGAGGAAGATGTTTCTTTAGGCTCTAAAATCCCTTCCAGTGAACCCCAGCATCGCCACTTCACCTCTGAGTCACATCCTCTGCCAGAGAGGAAGCCTTGCCTCTTAATCCCATACTATGGGATTATACTGGAACTCACACTGAGTTACTTGGGAAAAACATCCAGGGAAGGCCAAGGGTGAGGTGATGGATGGTGCACATGGTCAGCAGTAGGAGGTGCTCTCTGCCAGCTGGGGATACACCTGCCTGTTAACCCACGTGCAGCTGAAGTCAGGAATAGGATTGGTCACCGAGGTCCTGCTGGGACCTGCAGGGCTGCACCAGGCCTCAGTGAGTGGGGTCCCTTCTCAGAGGACAGGCCGAGAGGATACCTAGGAACTGGTAAAATGTGCATTGGAGCTGTTCAGAAATCCAGCCTGACCTCAGATCTCTCAGCCTGCCACCGCTTTTTGGAGCCTCCGCGTGCTTCTTTCCCTTGCTCTGGGCGATATTTTTTAACCTTGTCCCAGGAACAGGGGATAGAAGAAAGAGCTGCATCTTTTCAGGCCAGAAGAGATAAAAGCTGGTAGGAAACCAGAACTGCTCTGCAGTGGGCAGTGAATACCAGGCTGTGAACCTGTAATTATACATCTCAAATTTTGTGAGCTGTACTCCAGGAATCGTTATGTATGGGCTTGTTTGACAGTGCTGTGGCTTAAGAGAAAAACATCCCCTCAAATCACTCTTTAATTTGGAAGTCAAGAGACTATCAGTTCAAATCTTAAGCTCTTCTGCCTGTAATTGATAATCGTGTACATTTAACAAACCTGCTATTGAACTGGGCCTCATACTCTTAATTCATCAGGTAACTGCTGATTTTTCTTTTGGAAAGGATAATTGAGAGGCTGTACAAGGTCGCTTCCTGCAAAGCCGAGATCAAACCTAGACTATAATATGGCAGATCCCAGGCTCTGCCACACAGCCCTTCAAATTCAGTTTTTCAGTATCTGTGTCCTTAACCCCTCTGGGCTGAAGCCATTTCTTTGATCCCCAGGCTCTGGAAGCAGAGATCAGGATGGCTTTTATTCAGGGGCTGTTCAGCAGGACTTCACCCCAGCTGCTCACCTGTGGAGTTGAAAAAAGACCATTCCCCTAGAATAGTCAAGTTAACCCTTAAAGAAACAACAAAACCAAACCAAATCAATCAGCCAACCAACCAAAAAACCACCCAACACAAAACTAGATTTCACATATGTTGTTTCAAACGTGCAAATGCCAAGTTTAAGGATTCTTGTGCTTTCTGATACATAAACTCTCCCCATCCTGCCTCAAGGTGGCAACACTCCGTACAGTCCCAAGCCCAGCCTAAGGATGGGATCCTGTTCCCTGGCCTTGGAGTGAGCAGTTTGATGGGCCGGCGGGACTATTGCAGCTTTACACTGTATACATTTTTATTTTTGATTTCAGAGCTTTGTGCTCTTGAGTTCCTCCGCAGAACCATTATCACATCTGTCACTGTCACTGCTAGCAGGGGCTAAGGAGGTTTTCAGAGGAGCGAGGCAATCCAGGCTATCACTCTTGCTGAAATACTGCTCCCAAGCCCACGATAGGCCAGGTGCTGTAATTATTAATAATTCCCTCTGATGGTGCATATCAGCCTCCATTTTGTTTTAATGCAATTTATTCTGAGTTATTTCTTCGGTGGTGAAAATGGGTTTGGACTGATTTTTTGGAAACGTTGCAAATTTGTTTGCTGGAATCCTTCTCTCCTGGAAATGAGACATGTCTCTCATGGGCTCCCGTCCGCTCACACGCAAATGAACTGCTAATTAGGATGATGAAATTTCTGGGAGAGGTGAAACCTTCCAGTTGGCCGAAGAGAAGATTGTGGATTAATCTGCGTAAAGCTGAAGGCTCGACTAAAACTGCTGTTCAACATTCTGGTGCTAATGAGACTTGTATGTCTGCCACTTGAGGAGCTGAAAGTATGTCCTGTAGTTTTTGTTGAGACATCCAAAGTGGGGGCTCACTCCTCTGTGGCATTTAGTGCTTTCATCCCCACTGGTGGTGACTGGGATTGGGAATATTCAGCGATCTGTATAAGGTGTTCAGCAATTTACAGTATCCAGTGATGCAAGGCAGTTTGCTCTTTATAGGTAATTTTGGTACATGAGTAAAAGCATCTTGAGAGACATATGGATGTTTAGAAAATTGCAGTATGATTTGGAGAGCTATTTGTCTTGCCTGCCCCCTGCTACCATATTATATCACTTCTTCATAATTTTTAATGTACTTCTGCTCATGTCAATTCGTGTAAAGGAGGAAACTGCTCTCTCCGTCTCTGAGAAGCAAAGAGACACCAGTGACCTGTTTGGTGTCACACTGGGTGAAAAGTCCACTCCCAAGTTAGTTCCTTGCTCAGGACCTGTGCAGGGGCTCATACTGGTCTCTCACGCTCCAATACCAGTTTCCTTGCGGTTACTGAAAATTTATATATAAATATATAAAAACGCACACACACATATAAAATAATATACATATATATAATATACATACATACGTGTATATATGCATATATATAAAAACAAAGCCCAGGCAGCTGTTTTGAGGCTCCTCTGTGTTCGCAGGAAGCCGCAGGATCGTGGATGTGATGGATGTGAACACGCAGAGAGGGGTTGAGATGAGCATGTCCCAGTTTGTGAGATACTACGAAACCCCGGAGGCCCAGCGGGAGAAGCTCTACAACGTCATCAGCCTGGAGTTCAGTCACACGAAGCTGGAGAACATTGTCAAGCGCCCCAACGTGGTAAGGGATGCTCTGTGATGGGGGTTGTTTTCGGCTTCTTCCCAGAAATAAGCCGTGGAGTGGTTTATTTCATCACCAAGGTGATGAGAAGTGCCTGGAACTCCCGTCCCTTTAGTGTCAGGATCTCGTTTTTAGCCGAGTGGAAAGCTGGGCTCCTTGACAGTGGAACTTAATTTACTGGAATTAGGTACCTGATGAGATGTTAATCATGCAATTTGCACGGATACACAGTTCCTCTCAAGGTATTTAGGGGAGATTCCATCCAAAATTAAGTACCTATCTATTGTTTTTTCTCCTCTTTAAGGAAGCTTAAACTATCAGGAAGCTTGAATTCATTATATGTGAACCCTCCTACTAAGAAATGTGCAGGGGGCTCCAAGGGGAAAAAGTTGAAAACTCCGGTATAAAATGTAGAAATCCAGACACTTTTCTCCTGATTTTTCAGTCCTTTTCTGGTTACAGCAGCAGCTTTTTTTTCTGGGGACATCTCTTGCCTATGCAGGCAGTATAAACACCACACTTCTGTCCGAACAGATCAAAAATAGATGGCAGCTCGAACTGCTGATTTGTCGAACTAATTCTTAACTTTAGTGGTCTGTTACACACAGATCAAAGGTCGAATATTAAACACATATTTAGACGTTTATTCAGATTTTTGCTGTCGTTCATTCCCATGGGACAAGAAGAGAGGGTGTTGGGGAAGTCCAGCACATAAAATCAGCTCCTAGTTGAATGCTATATTTGTCTAAGTGGTTCTCTTGAATTCTGCAGAGCTCTTTGAGCCCACTTAAGGCAGAAACGCTGATTCAGGTTCCCTGTTGTGTAAACTCTGGGTTGCAATCTCCAGATGTGGGAATTATTTCAGAATCAGGGCAGTAACCATCGGTTTTGTTTTCACATACAGTTGTGATATTCATGGAATGGGGCCTGTCATCATCCTGGCTGCATGATCTTATGCCTCTTCTCAAAGTGTACCCTGTGTTATCAACAGTCCCTGGTGCAGAAGGAGAGAAAGGGCTCAGCCCCAGAGTGCAGGAATTACATGTGTTAATTGCCCTATTGTGTAAATCCTCAGGGAATAGGAACAGTTCAGTTGACTCACACAAATAACATTTCTGGGTAGGCCTTCAAACAGAATTAGCAGTCAGGAGGCTAAACGGGGTGCTAACCATGGCTGAACTGGATCTCTCTGGTCTTGCTGCACACAGTCAGGGGACAGCTCTGTCACCAAGGCCTAGGACAGGTCTTGAGTCCTCTCTGCCCCCAGGCTGGAGGTTCAGTCCCACAGGAGGCGTTCCTGAGCCACGCTGTGGCTGAGCACAGCACTGCAGCCTGCCAAGGGCTTCCCAAGGCGCCTGGTGTTTCCCCCTGTTTTGAAACCTGGCACATGTGACCCACTTGCATAACCAGAAGGGAGTGTTACAGATCCATCACAGGCTCCATCACAAACCGAGCGAGGAGTGAGTCACAGGCTTGTCCTTGCTGTGGCTGTGATGGACACATTGCTCTCTGTGCTCCCACCCAGCTGTGTTTCCATGGCCCTGAGCTACCTTCCCTTTCCAGCTCTTCCTCATCTTGCAGGATGTTTCCAATCGCTTGGCTTCACTGTTTCCTCCTGCCCACACTCTCTAAAAGTTTGGCTTTTGAACAGAAACTTTGGTCAATTTTATACCCCAGCAGAACGATGAAGGAGTTCACAGTAGGAGATCATATAATTACTCAAACCACAATTTGGCCAGAACAATGGTGCTAATGTTCCTTGAAATGTAAGGTGTTGGGATACCATAATCTCTTTCATGTTTGCATTTTAATGTTCATAAATGCAATTCCTAGGCTGTTGGCTACAAAAATGCATTTGCATACAGACAGAATAGGAGAGAATGTGCTCACAGGTGCCCGTGGGACAGAATTTGCACCCAGGTAGATTGACTGCAAAACTCTCCTTCCTCTGGGTTGCAAAGGGCTGAGTTGTAGTGATGAAGCAAGTTGGGCACAGGGGACTTCTGCTTAACAGCCAGGCTCTCCCTGTCTGTGAGCATCTCCTGGTGTCATGGGAGGAGTTTTAGGCAGCAGGACTATGTCCTACTACATGTTCAGTAACTAACAGCTGATTCTGGCGGGCTTTCAGGTGGACTTAGTCGACTGGGTGGATAATATGTGGCCACAGCATTTGAAGGAGAGACAGACGGATGCTACCAATGCTATTTCAGAGATGAAATACCCCAAAGTGAAAAAGTAAGTCTGTTTAAGTCTTCAAAAATCTCTGCCCTTGACTGCCTTGATCAATTCCTTTTACAGTTTGCTGATTACAGTCTTTAACCAAATCTCTTTGAAAAGTGCATTTTTATTGTTCAGTTTTGAGCAACTCGGTTTTGAAAATGGCAGACTGACCTTAAATAGTGAATTCTCTGAAAGTGCTGCCCAAAGAAATCACTTCACAGGATGCAAAGATGTCACACAGTGTTGTCAGACTCCTCCTGTAGGCTGGACTCAGATTCTTCCCAGGTCCTGAGCCACTAATGGCTGAGAAGTTATTAGCTGAGAGATGTTTTATGAAATGAACTTGAAGACCGTTTTCAGTTAGGTGTGTGACTCCCCAGAAACTCTGCCACTGCCCTTCATGACAGTTTACTTTTCTGCAAAAAGATCTTGCAAAACAGCAAGATCAAATATTGGACTGACTGCACAGGCTGTGTCTCATTTCAGAGGACCCACTCAGGGCATGCCTGAGACCAAAAATGAGCAGGGTGTCCTGATTCTGCCTGTCTCAGTTCTAGCTTTTGGGCAAGCAGAACCTCACCTCACTCTTTCTTCTGTTTGAGTGTCTTTCTTGCAACTTTTCGTGTGACGATTGGAAAAAGGAACTATTTGCGGGCCTCAAAATGTGCACTGTAAGCTGCATAGGAGTTAGTGCAGAATGAGATAGGGGTTCCTGTTAATGATGTAATGACCTGTATGGCTGATGAACAGCAGGTAATCCTGGAAGCCCTTCTCTGCTGTTTCTGATTTAGAGGCATTTTCTATTGGCCAGGCAAATGCTGGCAGCATCCCAGGCTCTGCTGTTGAACCGACCTCTGGTGTTCTGAAAATTGCTCAGGACTCTTTCCAAACCCTAAAATACACTGGTACTAACAGATACAAAGGAGTGTGCAGTCAGCAAGTGATACACAGCATTTATTCTTGTTCTCTGAAAATAAACATTCTGGGAGGTAAAGGTCTCCATAACAGAAGACATTGTGGGAAGCCTCCTCCTACAGTATGGTCCAGTGCCTGGTCCAGTGCTCAGCACCACTGATTTCATTGGAAGCTAAAGATACTCCATTATTTTGAAAGGATCAAACTGCTCTTTAGGATAACTGGATATGCACTGGAGTGCCCCATTTCACGTGTGCATTTGGAAATGTCCTCAGTGACTTGCCTGAGGTCACACAATAAGCCAGTGGCAAAGCAGGACTTGCTTCCCAAGTGGTTAGTCAGCTAAATAACTTTATTTATAATCTGCTAGAGCTAAGAAACTGAATCATGATTCAGGGCTTCAGGACTCAGGGATTGTACAAGGTAAGAAGTAAAGAAAACAATCCCTTTCCCAGAGCAGGCACACTCTGGATGCTGAAAAACATGGAGCAAGTACACAAAGCAAGGCAGAAATGTTTTAAAGGATAAGGTAGCAACATTAACAGAATTTAGCAGAAAAAGCAGAGTATGTGCTTGCAGTTCACTGCTTGCATCATGAAATGCCAGATGGTAGGTTTCAAAGAGATTTTAGAGATGTAGCAATTCAACAGATTTGGATGTGGAGTTTTTCCCGTGTGTGGAGGGTGGCCTGGGGGAGAGGAAGGAGGTGCCTGATGAAGAAGCAGACACGGAGCCACTGAGGCTGCTGTCACTGGCAAAGGGAAGGTGGAGGTTGACAGCTTGATAAACTGGTAGATGTGATAGGTACAGGGAAGCTAAACAGTGAAGGATTGTGAGCACTTGAAATGTGACAATAGAGTTTGATGTGGGCAAAGGAGTTACCAGGCGTGAGTGTTAAAGGCGAGGGTGATGCAGCTGGAGTGATGAGGATGTTGCTAGTGAGCACCAGCTCACATAAAGACTAGAGGAGGATGATTTACAGCACTGTTGGCACAAACCCCTCATCAGTCTGAAGAAGGCACAAAAATAAAACCAGTAACAAACAGTGATAGTCTGGGAGCACAACAGAAGCTGTGCCACATCAGGACAAAGATTTGTGCCTCTCAGTAAGCTCTCTGCTCTTGGGTGCTGGCATTGATGCCCTGGGAGGAGTGTAAGAACAGTGTGAGCATAAAATGATGCCACCCCTAAAAATCATCTTCTGAGCTTCCACTGTCCGCAGGTCAGGCAGGGGCTGTCCTGAGGTGGAAGTGGTTTCTGTGTGCTTGGTGACTGTCAAGAGATTTCTCTTGCATGAACTTGTCCAGTTTAAAGGTGAACTCCTCGATATCAGCTTTCTCCATCTTTGGGAATTCAGACTGGCCCTGTCCTGTAGAGACACTAGTCCCAGCTATTGCTGTGAGTACCCGGAGGATATAAGCCCTTATTAAGGAGATCACGTTCAGTTGTGGAGCTGCCACTTGTTCCACGCTGCCTGTCCTTTTATGTGAATTGTCAGCATCCTTATGCTTTATTAATGACTGTTGTTGCTCGGGAATGGGATGGTTCCATTTCATTCTTGCTCTCCGCATTCCCACAATCCTGCGAGTTCGCAGCGTGCCATCCCCACCATTAACGTGTTCCCTACAAACACAAAGCACTCCAGCGAGAGCGCTGCGGTTTCGCAGACACAGATGGCACTACCAGACACAAATGTCTGTCTTGGCTCCTGCACGTCGAGTTCCGTGCTGGGAGTGAAGTTAGAGAACGCTCCATCTGCCGCGCTGCCTCGGTTACCAGGAGCCCTGTGTGCGCTGGAGACCGCCCTGCCTTCCACTTGGACCTGCACCATTAACTTTCAAAAAAAACCTCTGGGTAATGAGGTTATTTTTCCGTCTGTAGGTAAGTGACTGCTTACCTCACAGGAGCCTGAATTAAGTGGAAAAGCAGTTTACGTCAGAAAAACTTTCCAAGTACTACCTCATAAGCAGTAAGGCGATGTGAGAAACGAAGGGGATGGCTTGCCGAGGCGGGAGCGTGGCAAACTTCAAATGGTATGAGCTGGCACTGCCCCTGCAATAACAGTCCTGTGCCCACACCGTCCCATCCTCGTGGCTAAAACACGTCGTGCAGCTGCAGAGCAAACTGAACTGGGGACTGCTCTGGCTGAAAACTGGCTCCGAAATACACAAAAAATTGGTTAGTTTTCAGGCCACCCAAACCACCACATGGCTGCATGAATGCTTATGCCAACAGAAGGGCAGTGCAGAAGTGTGAAAACAACATAGTAGTGGGATCACTCCACCAGGTGACACCGGGTGAGCAGAGCGAGCAGCTCACTGCTGCCAAGGAAACCTGTTCCTTCCTCCCCTCTCTCACATTCTGGGGTGCAAGTTGCTGTGAAAAGCCTTGCAGACACGGGACTCTGGATGAGAGTGGAAACATGCCGTGTTACCAGGAGCCAAGGCAGCAGGAAAAGGCAGTGCTGTTGTAACATCAGCTTTTAGGTGGAGAAGCTTGTATAGCACCATAACCATTCTCAAGTAGCTCAAAACAAGCTCAGATTTAGTTTTCTGTTTAAATTCACACAGGACTGAAGCAATCTGGATACAGCTGAACCAACAAAAAAAAAGTACTAATTTGGTTTTTCATTTATCAAAAGAAATAGCCCTGCTGAAATTATTATCCCCTTTATTAGGTTTTGTGTTTGTAGCCTTGCAAGATTACTTGCAATACAGTGGCAGTGAAAATAGCTACAGCACAGGACTTGATGGCTGTAAAAACAGTAACAGGCACTTCTAAGAACTTGATGTTTGTGCTAGAGAATGAATGAAAGTGAAAGCTTTTGTCACTACAACATGCTTTTTGCCTTCAAAATTCTTATTATTACTTGAAATATCTAAGCACTTTTATAATAGGTCTTCATTCTTTGCTGCTGTCCTTCAACTGAGGATGGGGCATCTTGTGTGAAACATCTACCTGTTCTCAAAAGGATGCTGCTCTGTAAGCATGTCCTCAGCACTATTTTCCCTCTCCCAGACTGTTATTCAGACACCTATCCCTTTCTATTCATTCCTTTACTGAGCAGGGATGGATTTAAACAGATGCTAAAATGCTCTGCTGAGCTGTGGGCTAATTAGAAGCTGAGGGTGTGCCTCTGGGGAGAGCGATTGCCCTTTGAATCCAGGGAGCTCACAGGTCCCCCAACACCCTGGTTTATGCACGTGAGAGACTGGTGTGCGCTTTGTATGTCATTTGTGAACTGCTTTTGATACAAAACTGCTCTGTAAGTACAATTCAGTGCAAAAAAACCAGACCAACAAGTACGAGTTCTCATTAAGACTTTCCAAGCTCGCAAAGTAAATAAAATGGGATGTCCTCACATCACTGCATTAGTCTCAAATCCTCCTTTCTGTAGAGACTGGAGGACTTGCAGCATCACCCATGTAACCCAAATAAGCACCAGCATTTAAAAGAGTTTGTGCTGACCCTGGGGCTGAACAGCCGTGCCACAGGATGGAGAGTGAGTCCTGCTCTCACAGACACCTCAGTGCTGTTCTGGGGGCACATGGGCAGTTTGGTTCATTTCCTCAGAAATTTAAACTTCCAATCAAAAAAAAAAAAAGAAGAAAGAAAAAAGGGCACCTCTTAAACTTCAAAGGTTCCAATAACCTTCCAGCTCTCACTAACACACTTCACCACCTGGCATGGAGGGAGCTGGGCACCGTGCTGCTGGCCATTTAGGCGGATTGTCAGTGCCAAAATCTGGGGGCTGGAGGTCAGTCTGTCCCTGTGAGCCCACCCAACACACTCTTGGTGTTCCACCTGGGCTGGGACCGGGCAAGGGCGGGACGAGGGAAGTGTCACATCCTTCGGCCCCGGTGTGGTCAATCAGCGTGAGTTGCAGTCGCTTCACAAGCTCCTCGGTGCAAGGCAGAGAACAAACTTCCCTTATCTCGGGTGTTGTTTCTGTGTGTAACTGGTCGGACCGTAACCCCCTCGGGGCAGGAGCTGGGCCTTTCATGCGGGTTTGAAGTGCCCGGTGCGCGCACGGGGTGTGGTGGTCACGGTGTGGGGCTGCGGGGGTTGGTTTCCCCCGGGCTGAGAGGGCTGGGTACCGCTGCCCAGGAGGGCACGGCGCGGGGCCGACCCGGCGGCCACGGGTAGGTGCTTGGGGGGCCTCTGTTGGGGGAGAGCCGGGGTTCTTCATCCCTGATGGGCGAACCGGGTCCCTCCGCGAGGAAAAGCCTTGGGACTCATCGCTGAAGGAGATGCCGGGGCTCATCCCCTTGGAGGTGCTGGGGCTCATCCCCGCGGGAGCAGCCGGGGCTCATCCCAGAGAAGCCGGGTTCATCCCTGAGGGGGAGCCTGGCCCTCCCGGCAGCGGCGGGGCCGGGTCTCTCCCCAGTGAGCCGGGGGTGGGAGCGGCAGCCGGGCCGGTGCCTCCCGGGTGACAATGGTTTCTTTTGTCCTGCGGCGCAATTTGTGGCTTCCAGTTGCGGGGCCCCAGTGTGGGAGCGCTGTCGGTGCGGGCCGAGGCGCCCCGAGGTAGCTTTTGTTCCTGCCGTCTCCTTCCAGCTCCCGCTCCCAGGCCCGGGAGAAGGGGCCCCGCGGTGCCGGGATGCTGCCGGGGGCCGCCCTCCTCCCACAGCCGGGAGCGTCTCTCCCCCCCGGGGATGAGGAGCCAGGCCCGCGCCTTTCCCCGCGCTGGCACTTGCAGTTGGCTCATGGGTCTGTGGTATTCGGTTTCAGGCTCAGGGATTTCAACCAGCCGGCGCTGCTCCTGGGAGGAAGGAAGAGTGAGCTATACTTTTCTCATTGGCCCGAACAAAAAACAGAAGCCTCTGCTGGGGTTTGGGAGTGGTTTATGGGCTGAGCTCAGTGGCAGGGGAGCCCTCGCAATGCCAGAGGGAATAGAGCCGTATGGTGCGCGGTGCCTATTGCGGGAGAGAAGGAGCTGAGCTCAGGGTAATGCTGCTGCCTGTGCGTCCGCTCGCGTCTCCCCGAGCCCATGTGCATGATCGCTGCCCGCCCTGCCCGGCCGTGCCTTCGCATCCCGGCGCGGCTCTCGCTGTCTTTGTTTCTCTGTTTGCTTGCGGGTTTGTAGCGATGCGTGGCGAGTGCATTGTGGGTTTGCCTGGGAGTGTGGTCTCTGCGCTGGCTTATGGAGCGGTGTCTGTGTTGTTTCTGTGTTCCCAGCTCGCTGTGTTTGCTTAGTGGTTTAGCTTCGTTTGTATCATCTCCCTCTCTCTCTCTTTTTTTTTTTTTTTTTGGATCTCTGTGTTTGTTCTTTCCCCGTGAGTTTGCAGGTTACTCCATATTTCTTCGCATCATTGCTCTAACAAATTTCCCCAGATGTTTGGGTTTTTTTGGGGGGGCAGTGGTGGGGGGAAAGTTCTCCGTTTCCCCACACCACAAATCCTTCCTTCAAAATAACAATACATTAAATCGAACAATTTCAGCCTTGTGGAGAGCATAAACCAAACTCTTCAGTGGGGAAGGGAAGCTCACCCACAACAGATTACAAGCAGCTGCATGTTTTAAGACCCTGACTGAGGCTGTGCAGGGAGGTAAAGTGGAGTGGGCAGGGATTGGATGTGGTAGTAGTTGTGAAAATATTAAAGTTGGGGCATCTTTTGCATCGCCTGTGTTTTCAGGGTGTAACTCTGGTGAGGTTGTATCCCCATGTCCGATGTGGGATTGTGTTCCTGTAACCACTGTACCTGCTTGGCCCAGAGCTCTGCGACCACAGCACGCAGTGGGATGTAGTTCCTAGATTTCTTTCAACATGGATGCTGTGTTATGGCGCTTTTTTTTTTTTCCCTTTCTTTTTTTTTTTTTTTTTAAATTATTTTTATGGAAAACCCGAAAAAGTTGAGCGGTCCCCCAGATTAGCAGCTGCTGGTGATGAGAAGCCGCTGGCTGAGGCTGGAGCAGAGCGGTGTCTGAGATTAGCTGTGGCATGGAGCTGTGCTGGGACCATGTGACTGCGGTGTACATTGGAAGAGGAAGCTGTAGAGGTCAATGCAAAGGCATTGTGCCAGACTCTGGCAACCAGGGGAGTGCTGGATGGCGGAAGATCCTCCCGCAGGCTCCTGAGCCGCCCGGGAGCTGCTGGGCCGGGACAAAAGCAGGCCTGGGAGATTAACAGCAGAATTAAGGCATGGCTCGTTTGTGGATGGAAGGAAAAACTGGTTTATTTTCCAAAGGCTTTGTAGGTTTTTCTTATTCACCATATGTGGCTCTTTTCACTAAAACCATCTTTATTGGAGTGGTGATTGTGTTTAGAGGAGTTTGGGAAAAACAGAGGGAAAATGGGGGAAAACATGGACAAGAAAGAGCTGCATGTTCACACTTATACCTGCCTTGGTGTTTTCTCACAAAAGTAAATTTCAAGCGCTTTGATTTGATGGGATTCAATCGTGTTATTTCCTCTCTGAACACAAGCAGATTGACTGCTTCAGGTTTGGATCGTTGACTGCTGAGGAATAACTAAAACCAGCTAATGCTCAGGCCACATTTGCTCTTTCAGAATATCTTAATTCAATGGGTGATTGTTGGTAGGTAGCACTGTCTAGAAAATTTTTGTTGGTGTGATGTATTTTACATCTGACCTTTTGGAAACTGAAAATAATTGACTCCATGAGGATTTGAATTTTTTTACTTTAAAACAACATGAACCTCTAACACTCAGCACTGCCCACAAACTGAGAATTTTCATGTTTTTTTGTAATGAGCAATAATTATTCAATCTGTGACTTTTTGCAGTTTGGCTGGAAGAAAGGCAACTTCCTTTCTGGGCTTCTTTTATTGTTTTTAAATTCTATCGGACTTGTAATCAACAACATCTTGGTAGAGAAAACATAAAAGGAGAAATTAAAAAAAAAAAGTGTTTGGGAGGGAAGGACTCATATTTTGAAATGGAGCATATTGAGAGTGTAGACAGCTTCTTGGCTAGCTGTGATTTTTGAAGCATCTGAAATACCCCAGGGGCAGCAAAAGCTTCTTCCTGCTTCTGAAGGATTGGGGGGGGGGGGGGGGGGGGAAAGGGAAAAAAATTCCAGAGTGGGCAAGAGGAGAGACGTGTAATTGCACAAGGAGAGGTTTTAATTGTGAGATGAAGGCGCAGGACCTTTTTTGAAGCGCACAAATTGACTGTCTTCATGACAGCATTGCGTATCATTCTGTCAACTCCGGCTCGGGATGTGGTTGCTAGGCAGCGGCTCTTATGGACCCAGAGTGGCTCTGATTTGCCAGCCTTCTGCAGACACATGGTAAGGTCCTTCCCAGCCTATCATCTACAGGGACTTCTGCACGCCGGCTGCATACTGCTGAGCTTCTCCTACCTGCCTGTGAGCAGAAAAAGACACACTTAAATGAAACCCTCTTTTTTTTTTTTTTTTTTTGGTTTTTTTTTTTTTTTTTTTTTTTTTTTTTGCTTTTCTTTTTTTTTTTTTTTTTTTTTTTTTGTGCTCCAAATCCCCTTCCGGTGGTGTTTCCTTAACTCCCCTTAAAAACCAAAGCAAACCAAAGCAAAAACAAACAAACAAACAAACAAACAAAAAAAGCCGTGAAACGGAGACCGGAACAAGGAAAAGAGGTTAGTGGGTTAAGTGGTGTGTGTTTCCTGCGTTTGCAAAGGTGCCTACAGTGAGGAGGGCGGCTGTGATTCGGCCATTAGTTACAGATGGTGGCTGGAGGCTGGAGATTCCTGCAGCCAGAACACGGCTCTTGTGTCTTTTTTCCAGCAGTGCCGACTTTAAACGGCTCAAAACCTGTATCCAGACGGCACAAAAAATAGTGGATTTGATCCTTAGCATTGCTGCCAGCTGGGTCCTTTACGTGTTTGGATGTAGAAATGCCTAGACATGTGAACAAAAAGGAGTTAGTTTGCCAAACGAGGTTTCTGTCCCCCAGTCCTTGCAAAAATGGCATGAGTGGCAAGTAGGTAAAGAACATTCAGGAGGATTTATAGGCAAATTAGATTTTCGAAAACTTTGCTCTTTGAAGCAATTTGTGTACAACTCTTGGTGCAGGTCGTGTCTCTTGAGCGGGGACAGAGAGCATTGAAACAGATCACCCCAGGGACTGGCAGTGGCATAAGAAATATTTCTGAACAGCCTCACTTTTAATGTTTTTCCATTCCTTAACTCTGAAGGCTTTCGTTCCTCTCGTATGAACAGCAAACTCAGATGGAGAGACTCGCATTTTTCAGCAGAAACCTCGTTATATTCACGAGACAAATCACTGTACTAGAAATGCAGAAACTTAATTGGTGGAAGCAGCACTGCACACACAGTTAACCTCTGCAAATTAAGACGTGAAAAATACTGTTTCAGACTGATTCATTTTTGCCCTTCACTCTGCTTGCAGGTACTGTTTGATGAGTGTGAAAGGATGCTTCACTGATTTTCATATTGATTTTGGTGGCACTTCAGTGTGGTATCACGTTTTCCGTGGGGGGAAGGTAGGTGAACCTTATTTGTTATTTGTTTTTATTTGTGTGTGCCTCTTATGGAGGGGAGGGGTTGCTTTCTGTCTTTTTTCTTCTTTTTTTTCTCAGTCTGTTTCAGCAGCTTTGTTGATACTGATACACACAGAGTTTGCTGAACTAGAAGGACATCACTCACCGTTATGAAACAAATGAGTGATTTATTTGAAATACCAAATGTGTTATTTTTTGTGTTGGTGGTGCTTTTGCTGTGTGGTCCAGAAGTGTCTTGCAGCGAGCTGTGGCTGTGTGTACCCTTGCTGGGTCAGAGTGCCCTCACAAGTCTCTTTCTGTAGCTGGAGCTTCTGTTCCTTTCAGAATTCCATGTTCCTGTAGCGTGCACAGGCACAATATGCCAGACCTGAAATATTACAGGATGCAGAAGCGTTAAAATACACAGTGTGTGTGGCTGCATTCACACCTTCCCTGGCTTAGGACGTTTTCCCCAGTTGCAGTAGAGACAGTGTATGGTGGGAACTGAAATAAATCTGTGGTGCAGACGCTGTAGTCCAGTGAAGTGGAATCCCTGTAGCCCAGTGAAGCTCCACTGTACCAACACACTGGCCTGACCTGCAGGTACACCCCAGGCATCTTCTGAGTGAGATGTTTCTGGAAGGGAGGTGACAACTGACAGTTATCCAGCCACTTCCAGCACATGGACTAATTGCTGCTGCTGTCTGTGTGTGTGGCTTTGTGTACAACACCTGGAAAACCAGGGTTTTGTGCAGGAAGTGGCTCATTTGTCTAACTCAGGATAACTTTGGTGGAATCTCTCAGCTGTTTGTTTTTGTTGACTGTTGGTAATAGTTAAATTTTCGTTTTATTTTTAGATCTTCTGGCTGATTCCTCCTACTCTGCAGAATCTAGAACTTTATGAAGAATGGGTTCTCTCAGGAAAGCAGAGTGATATCTTTCTGGGAGACAGGGTGGAACGGTGCCAAAGAATTGAGCTGAAACAAGGCTACACGTTCTTCATTCCTTCAGGTATCGCTTGTTAACTAACTCTGTGGAATCACTGAGGGTGTGTTTGACTAACAGTTCTCTGTAAAACAATTCTTCACACCTAAACCCTGTGCTGACCTCCTTATGAGCTGTGGCAGAAGGCAGGCTAAGGACTGAATGCACTTAATTTTCCAGATATTAAGGCTTACAGAAAATGTGCTGTGAGGAATGTGTGCAGTGATCACCTGTGCAGTACTGGGGGAGAGAGAACTTGGGCCTTGGGGGCTGTCAGTCCACCACTCTTCCTCAGAGTTGTACTGACTGCTGTTGTAATCTTGCTGGGAAAGATGTTTTCCTCTTTTTGTGGTCTCTTCTGGCAGGTTTAACCTGCAGTTCACTGACTGTCTTCTTTGCCTCTACCTGTAACCAGAGGTGGGTCTCGATTCCCTGATGGAACTCTAGGGAGATTCCAGTCCATGGAGGAGCAGGCACTGTGCTCCCTCAGGTTTGCTTCTTGGGGAAACAGTTTTATTGGTATAACTCTTCAGATTTCTGTCGATGGAGATTGTGCTGAACCTGGAAATCTTCCAGCAGCCCAGCCACCCTCAGTTTTACACTCCTGCCCACCTCAGTAGCTGTGTTGCATGATCCAGGCTCGTCTTGCAAAGCCACCGGGTAGTTGCTGCTTTGAAGGCTGGTGGCTTCAGCCCTTTCTGCTCCTGCCTGAATTGGATTAATGATGGTGGAAGGTGTAACACTCCTCATTTAAGCTGATAGCAGACTTTGCTTTCCTTGACTGTTACAGGACATAAGTTTGTTTATAGTGATTTAACACATTGCCTCTCTTTAGTGGATCTTACAGGGAGATAAGTATAGGTAGACTTTCTGCGTGACAGAAAGACAGGTTGGTAGTTTTTCAGCTGTAGAATTAATTACTCTGTGGAGATAGGATTATTATTTTTTAACCCCAGAGACAATGCAGGTCATGCAGAGACAGTAACAATGTTCTTTCCAGCTGGGGAGCATTGCTGGGATCAGTTGAAGGCCACAAATGTGCACATTTGTAAGTATTTGGAAGAATCAGCCTGGGACTGACAGGCAGAATGACTTTGAGGGTGGAGGAGTTAATCCATTAAAGGAATTAGATCTTCCCTTGAAACAGGTCAGAATGTGCTGTTACTGTTTGAACTGGGTGTTTGAATGTGGCTGTGCTGTTTGCTCAGATCCCATTACTGCATCTTCGTATTTATCTTCATCCTCCTGTGAAAAGCTTCCTCCAAATAAGACTTTTCTGCATGTCAGTTTAATCATGCCCAGCAGCTGGAATACTGCAGGTTGGGGGAGCTTGGACAGGACACAGCTGGGACATGGTGGCTGACACAAAGTGATTCCAAATGGGTTTTTGACTGTAGTTTCTGTTTTCTTAGGAAAGCCCCAAGTACAGAAATGTCAATACCTCAGACATTTTAGGCTCTGTGCCACATTTGAAAAGCATTTATGAATAATTTCTCTCTAAGCACCTCATAGATTCAAGGGGTTTTGCTCTGTTGTATTTTGTTCAGAAAACTTACTTGCAAATCTCATATTTCTATGAAAGAGCATTATTTCTGTCTCTGTGTTAAGAGTATGGAAATGCCTAATTAAAGGCTGTTCCAGGTCAGTGAATTGAGCACAGCTGTGTAAAACAGGTCAATTCCTATGACCTCTTTGCTCTGGTTTGTGCACATACCGTGTTAGTTAATGTTTGGAAGTGTCTTTTATGTGCTTTAGAAGTGTTCATAGCGTTTGAGTTCTGTTTATTGGTGTTTGTAAAACCAGTGTGTCCCATATTTTTAGTTGAGCCTGATAAACTCTTGACCAGCCTCAACTCATCCACAAGGAAATACATTCTAATTGCAGGTTTAATCACGGGAAGTGTAGAGGAGTTAGTGCTCAGCTGGACTGTGAGGGGAGAACATTTCAGCAAAGGGCTGAAGTATATCGTGCTCTGCTCCTGTTCTCAAGTAATTTTTGGGAGTGGTCCTAGAAATGTTATTATATCATGGCAGTGTGAGGATGGAGTAGTTAGAGAAGACTGTAAGAAGACCTGTGAGGGAGTGAGAGGTCACAGTCTCATGGGAAATGGAAGGTTTCTCTGAGAATCTGGGATCAGCAGTAGATCCAGTAAATCCCTGAAACTACAAACCGCTTGGCCAAGAATGGGAATCATTCTCACAGAAGGCATAATTACAGTGCTCACCAGGGCCTCAGGGTATTTTCCTCTCCATCACTGCCATCATCCTTTCAGGATTAAGTTTAAACCTGTGCTTCTAACCCTGCAAGGCACTGAGAGGCACGATCTGAACTGTGGGATCAGGGAGGAATTGAGCCCAGTGTTGTCAGCACAGTGAGTTGTTATGGGCCAAGGTGCCTCTTGAAGCATTTGAGGAGTTCTTCCTAAATATGAGGAGGGGGGAAGCAAGCCGGGATTCTGAGGGGGACCGTGTGAGGGGCCTCATGTAGTGCCCGTGTGTACTCCTGGATGGCTCCACACGAGCCATGCACCGTTACAAGTTCTCACCACCCACTTTACTGGTTCCCACTGGTGAGTAAAGGATCATAACTCTGGTAAAGTCTCTGGGAAAGTGATAAAATCAACCAGGAGCCAGGCCTTTGCCGTTCATGTAACGGGTGTCAGCCTAGTTATTGGTTGAGAAATACACCACGTTGTGCCATGCTGAGGTTTGTGGCCAGATTAGATTCAAGATGTTGGAGCAGCTGAAGGTTCAAGAGGGCAGGAAGCCATGGTTGCTACCAGTGTCAGTAAATGATTATTTTTTTCTGCAGAAATCTCTTTTTTTTTCCCAGGATGAGAGAAAACTTGTCCTTATGCAGGAATAGTGCTACAGCCCCAGGGTGTTTGCACTCTGTGTGTCACTGTGGGCAAGGTTTAGTCTTTCTCATGGTAAGCACTGACCACAGGTGAAATCTGGTCAGGGTAACACATCTCACTCTGGGACAGTGGACAGTGGATGCTCCACATCTGACTCACATGCCAGATAGAAGGGAAATTCTTTGTAGGGGCTGCTTCTCTTCAGGTGGAAACTGTGGTGATCTGCAAGAGGAAAAGCAGCATCTCAGTGCTCAGTTAGTGTCTCAAATTGTATCAGTCACAGTCAAATCTAGAGCTTGTCCAGTATTATTTGTGCTGTAACTTTCTTCTGCACCATGTGATGCCTTGCAGGGAGAAGTGTTTGGAGGCTGTGGTGGTGGTGTTATGGAGAAGCAGTTTAGGTATCTCTCATCACTGTGCTAGGGACACACAGACCCATGGATAAACTTGGATTTTCTCTCTTTTTGTGAAGACCAGTTTTGCCGATGTCCAAGGTAGTTGCCACACTGACTGCAGATACAAGTTGATTCCAGGGTTTGTGGGTTGGGCTCAGAAAGTTTGCAAACATCCAGGTTTTGGTTCCTTTGGGAGGAGGCAGCTGATGCTACCAAGGGTTGTTCTAATCATCTTCTGTTTCTTACAGTCCTTTTCTGAGCCTCTGCCACTGCTCAGAGGCAGTGGAATGACGAGCAGGTGTGGGTTTGGGTTGACTCTGCTGATCTTACTATAGGATTTTCAAATACGTAGCTTTAAGTACATTGAACTACATGGAGGAGATGAAATGTTTGACTGCTGTAAGATATTGATTTACTCAACATTCCTATCATCAAAATCCAGGCAGGGTAGCTGGCTGTCAACTGGATGATGTTCCTTTGTGGTTCCTCCTCCAACTTCTCCCTCATGTTGCTGCAGTTTTACAGCAGTTGTGTTTCACCTCGGAGCCGGCTGCGTTCCACTGAGGAGTAACTGTTTGGTTTACTTTAGTTTTTTTATGTCCTTTATGCTGCACCTTGGGGCCTTTGGCATGGAAACATGCTGTTAGAGTCTCTCTTAATTTCTTGGGAGCTGAAGAATGAGCCACAGTCTAACAAAATACCCTCGTTGGTCCGTGGCGATTATTGTGGTAACCTGAGAGTGCTCCACAGTTCTCATTTCCAGTCAAATGCAGAAATAATGACCTTTCTCAGAGGAACGTTTTTGGGAAGGAAAGTGGACAGAAAGAGATGTTCTGTGTGGACTGCAGGCAGCTATTTGCAAGGATTCAAAGAATTTCGGATGCTCTTTCTTTAGTCTCAGTGGGTATCAGTGGGATTCTGCCTATTACGAGTGTGTGGTCTTAGGTCACCTCTGCTGTGCCAGTGAGAGTTTGATGGATTATTGTGTGATGGGGCCAGAAGGTGGCATATAGTCTTTGTAGCGAGGAGAATGACAGGCTATTAAAATCTGACTGGTAAATTTTGTGCAGGGTGTTGTGCTGGGGCTGCAGAGCTGCCTGGCTATTTCTGGTTGCTGTTCAGCTTTTCCCATCCTGTGAGCTTCCACTGACACTAATGGAAGCTCCATGCCTGGAACCTTAGTGAGGATCAAGTGATGAGGATCTGGAGAGGATCAAAGAAGAGAGGTTTTTTGCCTTGAGTGTCTGTTTTCAGATGGAAGCTGACAAGATAATGTTGGATTTTTGGTTCTATACCTGATGCAGTGCTCGGCCTAACTCTTACAAATGATATAAGTTTGAGAGTTGCTGTATTACTTGTACTACTACCAGGGCAAAATTAGTAATTTTTAAACTTTAAAAATGTAAACATGATCTTTCCTTGATGTACTGGGCTGTGGGCACTATTATGATGCAGATACTCTTCTTTGGAGGTCTCTTTAGTCACTTTTTATTTTTGAGGTGTACATATTTCATCTTTTCCGCCCCAAGTTGTTGTAGAATTGCAGGAAAATGTGTGTGACTTCCGTATCACAGAGGAAAATATCTGTTCAGTTACTAATGGAAACAGATTCAGCATGGTTTTGGCTTGGAGCTTGTAGGCTGTTTGCCCCATAGCTTTGTAAGTTAATATTCTTTTTCATTATTCTCAGAGGGATGATTGCATCCTTGAGTAGGAATTTGCAGCCCACTGAAATCTTCTAACAAGTTTGCAATGTTTAATAATAGTTGTTTTATAAAATTCAAACGATAATGAGATCATGTCTTTTAACTGTTCAGAAAAACGTTTGTTACTGTTAATTTTACCTTCTTGATTTACTAGAGATGATAACATCTAAATATTCAAGTATCTTAGGAGTGGTGGAATAATTCATAACTGTAAATCAGCTGAGAGCATTTCTGAGCCTCCTGAATAGAATTCCTGCTCAGTGCTGGCTTGGCTTCACAAACTAGGATTGTTTTGGGAAGGAAGAAGCACTTACTGATCACCAAAAACCGAAATAAAAAACATCAGCTTCACAAAACCGTAAGTGGGTGGGTTTCTTGTTGAGGCTTGGCATGAGGGCCGTGAGTGTGCAGTGTCTGCCCTCCCAAATCCACATATCCCGTCTGGCTGAGCCTGGTGCTGGTGTGTGGTGTGGAGAGCTCTGCTCTGGGGCAGCAAGGACGGGCTGGTTCCACCTTCCCTCCCTCGTCACTGATAGCAGCACGGGCTGGTTTGAGGCTGGTCACCCATGAGCCAGAGTTTTCTAGTCCACGACTAGTCCTTGAAGCCACAGTGCATATCGTTCATCTGCAGGATTTAATTGTAGCTTTAGGTGATGTTTAGCAGGTGCTTTTGTTTGTGGCTTTCAGCCAAAAATTAACAATATCTTATTCCACTGACTTTTGACTTTTCAGTCCATAATCCATTTGTTCTGGTATTGCTTTTTTTTTTGTTTTAGCATGAAGGATAAAATTGAATTTGTGGCATTTTACTCTGTGTCGCTTTCCTTTTTTTCTTTTTGGTTTTTGAGAATGTTGCAGTTTTTGAGACAATGACGGAGAGGTGAAGTGTTACCTCCCCTCAACACAGAGGGTTGTGCAGCAGTGCCAGGGTTTGTGTGAGCAGCACAGAGCAGTCACTGAGCAGAGAACTGAGGAGCTCAGTCCAGAGGTGTCTGTGTTGGAGGCTCTGTGGCAAGTTTCTGCTGTGAGAGCTGGAAGTCAGACACACGCAAACAGACGTGACAGGCTGTTCAGCACAGAGTGGTGTGACCACACGTGTCAACAGAGCTGTCGGTTCATCTGACGAACAGCAGTGGCATAGGTGAGGGTGAGGCAGGGGAGGTGGTGGTGGGGATGATCCCAAAGCAAACCCCTTGGCTGCTCTTTTGTCTGACACGTACGTGCAGCTTTCTCCTGTTCTGGAGGTTTATCTTCCTCTTTAAAAACCTTGGCAGTTGGGGAGCTGAGAAGATGGGTGTTCTGGTTTGCAAATGGTCACAATGAACATTCATCCTGCTCAGTTTATTTCTGAGTCGTGCTGTATCTAAGCTGTGGGGATGGATTGAATGTGCCATCCAAGCTCCTCTGTTCTCAGAGCTCATTTCCACAATATATTACCCTGATGGAAACTGTTTCCTGTTTTCTGCTCATCTCTGTTTCCTCCCACTTCGACTTTTCTGGTGCTGGCTCCCGGTTTTTCTCTGTACGCAGCCTTGTTAATATTAGAACAGGAGATTTTGATGTTTATGTTTCCCTTTGTAATACCTGTGCCAATCTTGCTGGGATTTTCTGCCCCGTCAATTCTCCCATCATTTCTGTCTAACCTTGCCCATGCTGTCCTGTGTCCCTGGAATACACCTCCTGGCGCTTGTGCCTCTGCAGTTTCAATTATGCACGGACGTTCCTCCGGCAAGTGGAAGCTATTTTGGGATACAGTGTGACTGAAACACCCTGTACAGCTGAGTGGCCAAAATCTATTTTGTGTGCAGGTGACTCCTGTGACAGGGCTGTGTCCTGGAGCTGGCAGAGGGGCTGTGAGCTGGATCCTGCCTGTGGGAGCACATGAACTGCTGGAGAGCTGGGATTCTCCAGGCCTGAGCTCTGTGCCCCCAGGCATCATCCATACTCACCTCTGGGCTGTGCCTGGAAATCATCCTATTCCATGCTTTGGCAGGGGTAGGACCTTGACTTACCAGGACTTTACAGTGAATGATTTTGAGTTTGTTGCGTGGTCTCTGGTGGATTTTAGGGCTGTGTTGTTGCAGGGTCTTTCTATTGAGAATCGTGTCATTAAGAGCAATATTTTCAGTCTTGTTATTAGAAATACTTGCATACTGAAGGACCTTGTGCTTAGCTAGTTCAGAAGCTGGCAGTTGAAGGCACTAATTGTTTGTAAGATGTTTAGTCCTGTATTATAAATGCAGGCAGGGAATTAAAGATGTTACCCACAGAACCAGAGGTTGTCTCACATAATTTAAGGAAGACTTTCATTTTGCATGTGTACCAGTTCTGTAGCCATAGATGTTCAAAACTATATTTGTGTTTGTTAATCTTTCTGCTGAGGGCTTGTCAGGGCTGGGACACCATTTGTTGGAGCATTGGCTCAAGCCAGTGATAGATCCTTTCACATTTCTCCCAGAAATATTGGGACTAGTGCCAAGAAAGTCTAGCAGTTATTAACACAAAGATCCTTGGCATCTGGTGGGGGCAGAGTCGAGAGGTCAGGGAAGGTGTGATGAGAAGTGAAGCCCCAGAGAGCAGGAGACAGTGAAACCAGCTGCACTCCAGTGTGACATTTTCACTGAGAAAATGCAACTTGGAGGAGGAAGCCACTGTGTGCTTGCAGGAGAAGCACCCACTCAAAGAACAACTGCATTGACGGGATTTTATTTTACTGGTTATAAAATGAAGGGATATCTCCATTTAACGTTTCATACTGGACTAGAAACCCAGGTTTCTGCTCAGCGACTCCTTTTACTGACATTGTAAACATCAGGTGTCAAATTGTATCTTGGATGCTGTTGATTATTCTATTAAGATAACTTGTTGCATTTGTCAGTTCCAGTGTGGTTGGAAGTGGATTCCTGTGCTGAGGGAGCTGCAGTGGGAGGCGATTCTGGGGGCTCTCCCGTGTTCTGATAACCGGCTGGTTCTCAGCTGTCTTCTGCCACCGCTCAGTTGTGTGGCCACGGACCAGTCATCGCGCTTTTTTGAGCTTCGTTTTGTTCATCTTTACGCCTGACTGTCAAGGTGAATTGTAACACAGACCTACCCTGTGTTTCAGCACCGAGCCAATAAATTGCTTTGGGGACCCAGCAAGAGATTTGCTTCAGCTCGTGGCTTCCATTTTTTTCCCCCAGGCACAGAAATCTTTGATTACCCAGTGGAACAGTGGCTCCAGCTTCTTTGACCTTGGATCTGCTTTCCTTCCCAAAGACTAGATCAGGAAGATAATTTATTTTTCTAGTAGCTTGCTCTTAGTACAGGCTGATGTATTTCATGGGAGGTGCTGAACTCCTTCAGCTGTGAAGCTTTCATAGTGTTGACATGTGTAGTTGCCACCCTACCCTTACATGAAAAAAAAACCACAATCCCTCTCTAGTTGGTTGTTCTTGATTTGGAAGTAACAAACTGTGAGTGACTCTGCAGCTGAAATTATCCTGACCGGAGCAGGAAAGATACAATAATTCCATGAGCTGCCAGAGCCATGAGCCGCCCGCTGGTTTTATATGCGTCACATGGAGTGTGTGGAATCAGACCTGGGAATTGACTGAGCCATGGAACAGGTTGCCCAGAGGGGCTGTGGAATCTCCATCCGAGGAGATACTGAAGAGCCATCTGGACATAGTTCTGTGCAGCTGGCTCTGGGTGGTCCTGCTCGAGCAGGGGGCTGGACCTCCAGAGGTCCCTTCCAAACCTCTACCATTCCGTGATTCTGAAATTCGGAAAAATAATGCATCCAGAGGGATGGGCTTGTGTTTCCAGGGGGAAAATTCTAGTGCTGATTTTTTTTCTCCTTCCTATTTCTCTCCTACCAACATGCCCTTAAATGAATGCCCCAGTCCTGCCGTCTGCTGTGGCTCAAGGACTTCTCAGGTAGAGCCTTGCAGGCCTCTACGGTCGAAAGATTGTTGTGGAGGAGCACTTTTGTGGCTGCTGGCTGGAGAACCCTCTAGGCTGAATGGCATTTCCCTGCCCCCTCACTGATCTGGAAGTGAAGGAAAGCTGCCACAGCTTTAATGGAAAGTACTGCACAGTCAGGAGAAAATTGACTGCCCCCCATGTTGCTTTGCTGTCTGCTGGTTTATAAATTGTAATGCTTTTCATTAGAAAAAAAAAAAAAGAAGGGGAAAAAAAGTGTCAGGTCTCTGTGGGTCCCAGATCATTAGCAGGATCAATTCCTTTTCCACTGCAGAGATCAGAGGCTACAGTCTTGCATAGCCAGAGCTTCAGCTCCTGACAGACCAAGCAAACAATGCAGAGGCAGAAGAGCTGGTGTGTGGCTGCCTGAATTGCTGTGCCTGGATTTTCGTTGTAATAGGAGATTCTTTGGAGCCTGCGGAATTAATTCAGTCCCTTGTAGGATTGGATCAGAACAGCCTTATCAGCTCCACTAACAGAAATGTTAAATCCCTTAACTTGGGGTTTCCAGTCAAAAAGATTTCTCAGTTACTTCAGGAAGTTGATCACAGGAGGTAAAACTTCCACCTCTGAAGGAGGGCTGGCAGTTTGACATTTTGGATGTCTGAAGTTGTGTGTTCTGGTGCTGATGTGAAGGAAGCTTGCTGTGCCTCAGTCCAGTTCCACAGCCCTTGCTCCCTCCACTGCTGACACGGTTTGTAGCCCTGCTGGAGGTGCCAGGAGAACGTCTGAGAGCCTGAGTGTATCAAACAGACTGAATTTACTTCTTAGTCGTGGATGTGGTTGAGTCATAAGCTTGAGTGTGCTCAGTAAACACTGTAACTGTTCGGTGAATAAATAGAAGAACCCGATTTACAGAGGGTTGTACGTCACAAGATGCCCTTCTGCCGTGACTGGCCCTGAAGTGGGGCTCTGAGCATCCCGTTTAACCTTTCGCTGCTTTACCCTCTCATCTCCTGCACAGTGGGGCTCAGGGGGTTGTTAAAATTTGATGATAAATTGCTCTGTAACACTGCGTAGCACGAGGCATTCTCAGTTCTTTGCTTTCCCTCTCTAGGGTGGATACACGCGGTTTATACTCCGGTAGATTCTCTGGTGTTTGGTGGAAATATCCTGCATAGCTTTAATGTTCCCATGCAGCTTCGCATCTATGAGATTGAGGACAGAACAAGGGTAAGGACACTTGATTCTCTTTTTAACTGAGCAGTTCTTTGCGACTGTGATCTGTCATAGTCTCTCTCTCTCTCGTATTCCCTCCTGACAAACAACAACTGACGGGATCTCCGTGTCAGAGCCGTTGAAACAAGAGGTAAACACGAAGTAATGAGACTTTCAAATGTTGGTTTATTTTTAGTGGGATTTACTCATCTGTTTTTCCCTACTTCCCGCAGATGTGTCCCTTCTGTGTCTTTTGTCTGCCTGTTAAACTTTCATAAAGCACCTTCCCTCTTGCACAAAACCACACTGCGCTTCACAGGCCTTGGCACTGGGGATTTCTGGTGACCCCCTGCTGATCATCCCTCTGTGCACGCCTGGGATAGCACAGCCTGGAGAACCAGAGGCACTGGGGTGGCTCTGCTGTCCACAGCTGAACTGACAGAGCTGCACAGAAGTTGTGTATGAAGTGACTTCTGTAACTGGCAGGATTTTCTCCTCCGGTGACTCGACACTGTGCAAGATTTTCTTGGAACAAAGAGTCTGGGGTGGGACATTAACCTGAACATTGTAATTAATGTTCATGTGGCCGTAGCATCTACTTGATGGAGAGGTTGGAGGTTACTGGGCCTCCTCTTTGTTGGGAGTGAAAATTTTATCCTTGGTTAGTAAACAGGACACAGTCTTCATATCCTTTGCAGTTCCATAAAGCAGCAGAATCTGAAGGAAGTGCCACTGTTTTAGTGGGCTGTTAAAAAAGCTGTGCAAGGCCATTCTGGCTCAAAAATGGATCAGAGATATGTGCAAATCCAGATGGGGACATTTTTTGGAGGCCTTGCACTAAGACGGTGCTGGTAAATCACTGGCACAGATGCCAGCTGTGGTGTTAACAGAGATTTGGGCTGGCAAAATGGCAGGAAATTGCAATCCTTCTTCACTCAAAAGTCTTAAAGCAGTGGACATCAGTGTGTTTCACTGTTGTGCACCTCTAAAGAGGGCACAGTTCTGGCTCCAAGTGGGCTTTCACCCCAAATTGCTTTCTTTGCAGTGAGATCACATAGGCATGAAGCAAATACATGTTATTCGGAGGTACATCTCTGACTCAGTGGGAGGAAGGGTGTCCTCCCTCCAGCTTCCCTGGCTTTGCAGGGGGTACAAGGCCTGGTAATCTTCACATTGCAAAACAGTGGTGGGAGCAGTTGGTTTCCTGGAGTGACTTTAATGAAGAGAAGAAATATTAAGCAGAAAAATAGATTCTTAGTGGAAGAGACATGAAAACAAAAGCTGAAATTTAGGGGAATTAGAAGACAGGGAGAGCGGAAGTAGAGACTAGAGTGGATTCAGCCTGACTTTGAGTAGGTGTCCCAAGGAAGAGCATCAAGGTCTAAAGAAAATGTAAAGGACCTGGACAGGGAGAAGTTATGGTGGCAGAAACAGGAAGGGGGTCACTGTGGCCTGGCAGAGGTGCTGGGCACAGGCAGGTTTTCAGAGTGGCTGTAAATAAGAACCAGCAGTACCTGCTGGAAGTACCCACTGCAGGTGGTCTGTTGGTGCTGGGAAGGATGGGCACACAGGAAGCTAAAATGGAGTAGTCTGGGGCGAAGGATCCACGCCAGGAATTAGTTAATTCCATTGATGTCTGTGAGGAAGATGGGAAGGAAACTCTCTTTTTCCCGAAGTTGTGTAACAGCTGACATTTTGTTCCCACAAGACTTGAGCAACCCAAGATCACACACTTTGGGTTGTAACTGCTCAGTTGTGCCTCATGGCAGGCCCCTCTCCTTGGGAAGTTGGGTGCAGCTTTGATTTTCTAAGCTTTTTACACCAGGAGGCAAAATTCCCTGTACAGTCAAATATTTTGGTAACTTTTAGGAACTTACCAGCCAGGTCCACTGAAATGCCTTTTAAAATTTGCTGGCATCCTGATCCTGGGGCGACATTCTGGGGGTTGGGTATCTACGTCTTTAAAATGTCCTGTCACAGTTTGTTTGGAAAGGGATACTGCAACATTTGGAAATCCCAAATCAGACCTTTACCCTTGTCAGCTTTGGTTTAGATTTTCTTTGAAGCCTGTGTAGTTCTTTATAATTTTCCTTGCAAAAATACTTAAAAAAAGACCAATGAAAGCCAGAAGCCCAGAAGTTCCATGACTTCACAGAAGCAGTGTCAGCACTTGGGTGTTGATGTGTGCTGGCAACGTGTTATGCACAGCCTGTACCTGTGCTCAGAAACTGGTGTTCATAGGCAGGTGTGTAATAACTGAGCTGTGGGAACGGCTGAAGAATAGCAAGAATTTCTGGACACAAACAAAATAGAAGCTGTTCACCTAAGGCGTAGAGAAGTTTGATAAAAGAGGGTAAAATCAATACTGTTATTTAGAAATAATAACACCCTTCTCCCCCCCCCCCCCCAAAAAAAATGTCATGCAGGAATCTTGAGGGGGTTTCAAAACAGGATTCTGGTTTGTACTACATTATTTGCTTTGCCAATCAAATTTTGTCGTTTCTTTGTTGAAATAACTCCATTCAGTCACTGGCTGCTCTGGCAGAGTCAGTACCACGCAGCTCACACAAATTTGCCAGTGTGAACGTGCTGCAAATGAGTTTCTCATCAGTATTGATCTTTCCATTGTGTATAGCACAGAAGTAAATTACATGATGTGATTGACAAAGTAATTTGCCACACTCAAATCAAAGTGTAACACAGGTGTGCTTCCCCTCTTCATTTCGCACAGAGCAATTTTATGGAGGTTTCACTGTGTTTAAACCTGCTATGTAATGCTTAATCATCTTTGATTGCTGATATTCAAAGTAATTTTTATGCTAGGTGTAGTTATTGTCTTAGCAGCTCAGACAAGAATAAATACATGGTTGAAATGGTAATGCTGATTTACAGCCTGATAAAATTGCTTAGTTTATATACTTGTCATGCTTATTCTAGCTTAATTCCTCATACCCCTGGGAGACTTTTTAAGAGGCTTGTAGCCATTTAAAAATAGTTTTAAGGAGTAATAAAAAACGTGTCTATTGTCGGAAACAGCTCCTAATGTGCAATTGAGGTAAACAAATATTCTCCAGCCTTACAGTTCGTGGAGCCTCTCATTTTGCAGCCTGGCTTTCCTGGAGGCCAATTAACAGGCAGTCAAACAGGCCAAGCTGTTCAGCTCTGCAAGCCCAGCTTGAGGAACTGCAGAGCAGGGATTCATCATTCGGCACAGGGGGGGATGCAGCTCCGTGGTACTGAAGAGGAGGAATGTGTCAAACTTCCTCCCAACTCCTCTAAATTTAACTGCCTTAAGATATTTGAACACGAGTAGGGACAAGGGCACTCCAAATATATACGTAAGGTGGTCACTCACAGATGATGGTGTTTGCTGTTCCTTGTGATTTCTGGAATGTAAGATAACAACATTTCCAGTTGATGGATTCGTGATTTTGTAAATAGTCATAAATTGTGCTTCAGTATTGTGATTAGACTGATTAAACACAAGTGGAGTTTGTAATCATTTTGATGGGCATTGTGGAAGAGACTAATACTTCCTTCAAGAAAGCCTGTGTCTTTCTTGCTTAGGATTTTTGTTTTGGTATTGGAGGAGGAAATAAGTCTCTAAAATAATTTCACTTTGAACTGAAGAAATGGATCATATTCCAGGGAGGATTTTTTCTTGCTGTACAGGAATAATTAAATTTTTTTTTCATTGGATTGTAAATTATTAATCACAGAAGTTAGAGCTGGAAATGCCTATTAGATGATCCAGTGTATTTCCCTGCTGGTGGGGAATTTAGTCCTCTGGCAGTGTCTGTATTAGATATTACACTTCAAACTCATCACAGAACATTTTTAATTTCTTTCCTTCTTTCTTTTATTCCTCCCCCCCTCCCCATAAGGGTTCATTTGACTACGAGTGTACAATGGAAAGAGGATGGACATGCACATAATGCAGTTCACATCCATTATAATTAATAAATGTCCGAGGATATCACAGAGAGCACACTCCTCTATACTTTTCCATAAGGCAAACCTTAAAAGTTTTTAAAGCACTGTAAGAGTTGCTTTACTGGCAGAAGGCCCTGTAGATCTTTGCACCAGTATCTCTCTCTCTGCAGAAGCTCTTCCTTCTGAAGGTTTGTAAAAGCAGAGCCTTCTCGGGCAGACCGTGGATTCCAGAGGCATGGAGGGATTTGCTGTGGGTTGGAACATTGATAGCGAGGCAATTAGGAACTCAAATTGAATATTAAAGATTGATATACATAATGGGAGCACTGCATGCATTACTGCCTTGTCTTTCACATTGAATTAACATTGGTAACAACTAAATTTGGTGAAGCTCAGAATCTGTCAACAAATGTTGAGCAATGATGTCTTTAATATTCCCAGGCATGTGGCTGAAAACCTTTTGAAGGCTGAGGGGTGGAAGGCGGCTTCCTGTTTGTAAGTCAATTCTTTGCAAATTTTGTTTCCTGCAGTGCTCTCTTGGAAAAATTTGAGTTCCTTTATTAGCATATATTTTAGCATGGCTAATTTCCCCTGTGTTCCCTAATAGTGATAAGTGACTTGATCTCTTCTTTATGACAAATAACTAAACCAAAGGAAGAAATTTTCCCCAATGCAAAAAGGCCCTGGGGTTAAATGTTCTCACATTTAGGGGGTTGTCGTTCGGTTGTTTGAGGATTTTTTTTTTTTCCCTTTTCTCTTCTTTTTTTTTTTTTTTCTTTTTTCTGGTGTGTGTGTTTTGTTACAAACAGCACAGGGAAGCATTTGGGAAGGTGCAGCGTTGCTGGATGCCTGATCCATAGCAACACGCAGTTCAGATTTGCCAGCTGTGTTTGTGTTGAATTTAAGAGATCTTAACTTTTGGGAATTGGAGTATTTAAATCCTACACTGTGATACGCTTAGTGGGACAATACAGCATATTTTCCCTCTGTTACACTGCTAAAAGTGTTTGTATTTCCTGTGCCCTGTGAGCAGAGGCAAGTTCTTTGGCTGCCCACCTGGGGCACAGCTTTCAAATATGGGCATTCCAGTAAGTCACTGATCTGCTCAGGTGGATGCTTTGATCACCACACAGATGTTTGGACAGGGCTGAACCTGAACTTCTGTGATTCTCTTTAGGCTTCAGGCTTTTGGGTATTCTGGGGTGGGGTGGTGTTTTGGTTTTGCTTTGTTTTTTTCTAAGGTAATGCTCCTTTGTGGTGCAGTCCAGGTTTTCAGTAAAGGTGGGTGCACACCTCTGGGCTAGGGCAGAGTGAATATGCAGAGGATGTTTTAAAGCAGCTCCTGTAACCCCAGTGCAGTGCACGCATGTGAGCCTGCAAAACGCAGATTTCTGTGCCACCAGGGCAAAGAGGTGTACAGTCTAGGCACAAGTGCATGCAGGATGCATGGCATCCATTTTTAACAAATCACAAGAAAAACACTCATCTTCCTGTGTTTTAGGAGCTTCCCAGATTCTTCTTTGGTACAGTGACCTCCCACAGATAGAAAGCTATGTTGGAAAAGTAAAAAACCCACTTTGTTTTCTTTAGAATCTGAAATACTCTCACAAATACCTAGTGTTGGAGAATTAAGCTTTTTATGTGAGTGCAGCAGGTCTGAGATGTAAGAAACAGTGCACAGCTTGACAAGATCTTTTGTCAAAATCCTGCTTTTCTCTCCTTATTCTGTTTGTGGCAGAACTAACTTGTTATCAAAATACTCTATGTGAACCACAGAAGGGATTTTTGCTTCAGTGCGCAGTTATCAATAATCAAGAGTTTATGTGTTCATTTGTTTAATCAAATTGTTGTGACCACCACAATTGCAAGAGAGGTGTTTCCTGCCTGAACTCATTTAGGTAATGTTGCCATTTTGATAAGAATCCTGTGCTAGTGTTCAGGGGATGGAAACCCACGCCTTTACTTTGAGCTTTAGTGACTAACATCTGTATGTGACCACCCTATGTTTATACAGCAGGTAAATAATTCCGTAGGGGCCATCCATCAGCCTCCTGATTTCACAAGAACACAAACCCTCTCCTCTCCCACCACCCCAAGAGGATACAAATTAGTGAACCAAGAAATGATGCTGTCATGGCAGGCAGGCGGGCTCGCTCCTCATTCCGTATGCTGGAGGCATTCAGCTCCCTGCTCCCACCCTCTCCCCTCCCCCTCCTGCACACTGTTTGTGCTCTTGATAACACGATGGCAATGATGACTGGCCCTTGTGCTGCAAACTTCTCTCCCTTCCCCATGGGCTGACAGTGTTCCTCTTGCTTCCAGGTGCACGCCAAATTCCGCTATCCTTTCTACTATGAAATGTGCTGGTATGTTCTGGAGAGATACGTGTCCTGTGTGACCCAGCGCTGCCACCTCAGCAAAGAGTACCAGAAAGAATCAATGTTAATTGGTGAGTGAATCCTTTGAGTGCATATTCACCACTCCGTGCTGGCACCTCGGGCTAGTTGCTGCTTTGGTTTCTGCAAAGCAGATTATAAACTGAACTGGAGAACTGTAGTAATTCTAATGAACTGTTTCTTTTATTTTGGGGTGAGGACGATTTTTGACTCTTCAAGCGTTTCCAGGAAGCACCAGCCTCCTTGGAATTAGATTTGTTGAGCATTCCCTTAGCAAATGGATCCTAGAAAAATAATTTTTGGATGCGTTTGTTCCTTGGTTTCAGTGATGTTTGTGTTGAGATGATCTGCCAAACAGTTGAGGATTTACTGCCATGTTTGGCACAGTAGCTCAGTAGCCAGAAATGTGTGTATTGCAAATGTGCTCTGGTGGGGTGGATATTTAGTCCTTTTATAGAGCGTCTCCTCTACAGAATGTGTTGTGGTCACTAAACCTGCGTTCTTTCTCCTCTCTTTTCCTTGAACTCTACTGTAATTCTCTCTGGTGACTGACTTCTAGTTCCGCAGAATAACAAACCCTAGAAAACACCTACACAAATCTCCACGATCTATAACCCCAGTGCAGGGAGGTCGAAGAAACCTTTACAACAGGAGCTGAAAAGGGACCGGAGCAGAGACAGATAGATGTGCCTGAAGCAGGAGGGCATTACCTTGGCACTCATGTGAGCTTTGCATCAATGTGTGACAATTCCAGTTGTTGCCTTGCTGAACTGCCCTCTTTTTCCTCCCTTTGATGGAACAAGGCCGTGGGCCATGTTGCCTCCGCGCTTTTAAGCACAGAATAGCTGAAAATAGCACAAGCACCAGCTAAATCTTAAGTGATATGTGTTAAGTGTGGAGGAGGACTGAAGTATTTCTGTGCCTCCTGCTCCCTGAGGTGCCACTTGGAGTGAACCTGACATGGTTGGCACTGCCCTGGGCACTGGGCAGAGGAGGGAAATGTTCACCTACGAGCATAATTCTTGGTAGAAGGGACTGAAGAACTTATGGGCAGATGTCACCCTCCAGCGAGTCTTACTGACCAAGAATAACTAGAGGAAGCTTAATAGTCTGTGTAGATAGGCCAGGGAAATTTCTTGGGGTCACTGGGAATTTGGGTGCTTCACATTTGCCTCTGTGAGACCTTGCTCAAGAAGGGTTAGTTAAGCCACACTCTGTGTGGAGGAATTTTTCTCATAAGATCGTCTTAGAGGAAAGGAGGAATAGCCCTTTGGATCAGCTAAAGCAGTGACGAAACTCTGATAACTGCATTCATTGGAAAATAAGGAACAATCTCCTGTTGTCTTAAAGCACTGGCATGAAAAGAGGCTGGTCCTGCGGGCAGGGCAGGGGTGCCAGATCAACGAGGTGTAATTTCAGAACAAACTGGATGGTTCAGGGTATTGAGGTGAGAACTTTTCCAGCTGAATCACCAGCATGAGTTTCAGCCCAGCGCTGTAATTACTGATAATGGTTTGGTGATCCCCACGAAATGTGCCTCAGTCCAGTCAGTAGCTGAGAGATATTCCAGTCCTATAAAAGCTCATCTGGAACTGTGGATGTCCAGTGTCTAGAGGGAACAGGATTGTTTTGCATGACCAAAGAGTCCTGGTAAATCTCTGACACTGACATGCAGGGCTTTTCTCTCCAGGACAGACAGATGTATACCTTTGTTTTCTCAGAAACTTGGGTTCATTTTATTTCTTGGAAGAATCTTAACCTTAAAGTAATTATTTAACTGAGGTTGTGACCAGATCTACTATATCTGCTGAATCTTTCACTTTGGTATTTGTCATATTCAAAGGAGTAAAGGTATATTATTTACCTTCACAAAGCTGCACTGGTTTGTTCTGCATGAGTAATACTGTTTCCAATACCTGCTTCTTTTAACTGGTCTGTGTCCAGGCTCTTGATTCAAATACATCTCTATGAACTGTAATCCTTGAGTTAAACTGGTTTGTTCTGTGGTGTCTGTATCTTAATATTCACCTGCTGAGGGATATCTCATCCAAATGAGGTCAGTGTTCCAAACCCTGCCTGTTTGGTTTTAAGCTTTTCTTCAGAGCTGTTAAGGTCCTTAAATTGTCTCTTCCTTAGGGACTTCTCTATCTGCAAGCAATTTCTTGATTTCCCGTGAGGGAGTATCCCATGACGAAGAATTTCCCATTATTCTCCTTAAAGAGTAATGAAGCAAAGTACTTAACTTCCCTCAACCCCCTCAGTAGATTTAATTGTCTTCTGTCCCTCTTGCTTTAAGAAAAAGAAATCTTCACATCCTCATATTAATTTTCAGAAATTTCTCTTGATGGTCTTAATGTTTCTCCTAAGTGGTAAAAATAAATTCCCTGACACAATTTGTTCTAAATGTCCACTTTCTGCCTTTCCTTTTGGGTGCTAGAAGTGGCTATTTTTCACCCTTGAGTTGTGCTGCTTTCTTTTCTCATGTGGCTTCTGGATCTCAGAAGCTGAGCAGCTGATTACGAGTCGAGGAGGACATCGACCACACAGAGTGCAGGGTGCTGCCCATGGTCTCTGAGGTTCACCAGGGATTAGTTTGCATAGAATTGATAGAGATCCTCTTCTGCTTAAAAAAAAAAAAAAGTTGATAAAGAACATCTTTGGAGAGCACAGAAAGCTGAGTTCATCAGCAGCTGCGTTGTAAGGATATCTTTAGACCTTTCCTACTGTGTTTTTATTACAGAGTATCTATTTGCTTTGACGTGAAGGTTAGTGAATTCAGAGTGACTCTTCCAATTTGTTGCCTACTCATGAAAATGTGTTGCTGTGATTGTGCTGTGATACCTCTGTCCCCATATTTGTATGCTACTGTAGCAATTTATATTGCTCTCTGTGTTTCTGTTTTCTAAATGTCTCCACTCACAAAACTTCGGACGGGGAAAAAAAATCCCCACCTCTGTGGAGGCAGGGCTGAAACCCTGAGTCTTCCCACTCCCTAAATAAAAATGTTAAGTCCAACTCCAAATGAGCTGGAGGACAATGGCCGTGGCTTCCTTCCCCATTCTCCAGGCCCAGGATGAATTTTCAGGCCGTGTCCTCCTAGTTAGTGTGTGAGGCTGTTCTTTTTCAGATCTCTCCCAGAAGGGCAAACACTCAGGGGAATGACGACATGACAGCAATCACAGGCTGCTGCAAAAGCGCACCGTCTCTCTCTCTTTTTTCTTTTCCTTGTCCCTCTCAACTGTGACATTTGTCCTGCCAGCTGAAATCAGAAGGGACCCTATTTGGGTTTTGAACATGCGCTGTTTTGGGGTGGATATGTCTTCATTATTTTTACTCTTATCATGAATGAGTCTGTGCTGGATGTTTTCAACCACAATTGACCTTCAGTGAGATACAGATCTTGAGAGTGAGCTGACAAAGAGTAATTGGGAGAAGATCCTGGGCTATCAGAGACATGATTTCTCTGTAGCCTGAAGCTTTTAAGATTCCCATTGCTAAAATTTTAACAGGGTGCCTCTAACTGTATATTAAGGCTGATGGATATAGAAAATATGCCCTCCGGCACAGTGAAGGAGCCATGTCTTTTTTTTTTTCCCCCTTCCTCTTCTCAGGGGATAGAATAGATTTGCTTATGATAGACAGGTACTAGAGTACATTGAGTGATTCCTGTGTGGGGTGCTCCATGCAGTGATACATTTCCAGTATGCTCAGGGTTTTTTCTGCTAATGAAAATGTCATTGCTGTCTTTAACAGACTGATAGCAACTGCTGCTCCCAAGTCACAGTGTCAGGGATTGGAGCTGGGAATGGCAGGGTAGATATTACGCACTGGACTGTTCTAAAGAGTTTAGAAAGATTTCATAATTATACCTCACCCCCATCCCTTTCTTATAAGTTCTGTAATACAGCAAGTTGTTTTTCAGCAAGGGAAGAAACTGTGTATAATTATTCTTCTTGTACAAGTGGATAACTTTGGGGAAAGTTAAGTGGTTTGCCCAGAACCGTAGGGAAGTGAACTGCTGTAGAAAAAAAAAGGTATTTCTAACTCTTTGTCCTGTGATCAAGCGAGTGCTGCTCCTCCTCTTCACTGAGCCAGATTACTGACTGGTTTGTATGGGCTGGTTTTATTTGCTTTGAGATGAAGGGGGTGAAGGTCTTTTTGCACTAAGGTGTGTGGGAGCCCAGACTGGATAACCCCTTGGAAACTGGGGCTCTGAACTGGTACTAGCTGGTGCATTTACTCAGAAGAAGAAAACACAGCTGAGCTTCACAGGAGCTGTGTTCCACAGAGGGACTTTATAAACCAAAAACCTCCAAGTCAGTGGAACCCTGGTAATGCAGCGCTTAAAATACACTTCTCAACGAAGTAAATGCAGATTATGCCTATGCAGGGCCCCAGCTCACAGCACAGTAACTCTGTCAGACAGTGTTTTCATTGAAATGAATAAATAAAAATCGTGGCATGTTACATTACAACAAAACACTTGAAAACACAAAATTGAATCTCCCTCACCTTGAAGTTCTCCTTCCATTATTGATTCCCTTGGTGCCTTTTTTTTTTTTTTTTAGATTAGCAGCAGTAGCAGACAGTCGTGTTTTGAAAGCAGCCTGCTCTTAATCTGCTGGTGCACCAGCACTGTAATCCCCTGGTGCTCCAGAATAGCCGGGTACGCTCCAGGTTAACAGCAAGCCCTGTCCCCAGAGGTGAAATCAGCCAGGGAAAATCATCAGGGAGCTGCCAGGCTTGCAGAGAGCAGGGCACTGTTTCGTTTTGGGGTTGGGTTTGGGTGGTCTGTGTGTGCCCATCCCCAGGTGTAGCTGGCACAGCGGGGCTGCCTCGTGCAGACAGCCGGTGGCAGGGAGGCGGTGGCAGCTGGCAGGACGGAATTGCAGGCCCCCCCTCCGTGGGCTTGTTTCTCATGGGAATAGGCCCCCAGTATGCCGTGGTGTTCCCTCCTCTCCTGCCTTTTGTTTCCACAGATTAGAGCAAGAGACAAAAAGTGGAGAGCTCTCTTGAAAGCCGGTTTCTCGTAGCACCAGAGCGTTGCTTGGAGTAAATTATTCACACCTCCATAACGTGATCTCCCTTGCTTTCTTTAGGCCTTATTTATGTTTGTGATTTGCCCCAGTTACAGCCATTAGTTCCTGTTCAGCAGAGCCACAGCACAGGAGGGCAGAAACATGATTTTCTTTGTGCAGGTTTATACCAATTTCTGTTAATGACACTGTCCTGGTAGCAGAGGGTTGTGTATCTGCTTTCACCCTCTCCTGTTTGGTGCCAGATCGTGGCATTTTCTCCCATCTAGGCTGGGCTTTGTGCTTCAGTCAGTTGTAAAACAGCTCAGCAAGGCGGTGTGGCTTAGAGAAGGGGCTCCAGCCCTGGATCCGAGAGCCTGGATTCTGATTCCTGGTTTTTCCCTAGATTTGATGTATGACAATGAGCAAATCGTGCTTTCTCCCAAGCATCTGTTTCCTCAGTTGTAAAATGGGAGAATGACATAAGCTGATTATGTAGCCTTTGAGGTGGGTCCGTGTGCTTGCTACTGTGGACAAAGGAAAAAACAGTGTGAAATAAAAGTTGGATAACAGAGTGGGTTTTAAATGTTCTGGTTAAGATATTTTCTAATCCTGTTTATTTTTCTAAGAGAAGCATGGGGGTGTATTAGCACAGAGCAGAGAGGAGGAGCTGCTTTGGAGTGTTGATGGCACCACCTCAGCACACAAAATAATCTGTTCTGTACTTCATGAGGAGGCTTTTTTGGAGGCTTGCAGGGAGGAAGTTCCCCTGCCCTGTGGATGGAGCTGGACTGGCCTGCAGTCAGCCTTGCTGGTAGCTGGTCTTTTCTGTGACTGCCATTTCAGCTTGAACTTGCCTTTCAGGAGTCATTTTGTGGCCGTTTTGGTTTTGAGGAAAAATGCAAATGTGAAGTGGCCAGCTCGGATCTCTGGGGCAGCAACGCAGAGAGCCGACCTGGCCTTGCAGGGTCTTTATTTGCAGCTGCAGAGCTGAGCAGCCAGGCTGGCCGGGCAGAACTGCCCTCAGACCCCCTGCCTGTTGCATCCCTGGTACCCAGGTGACAAATAACACGTATGTTTTGATGGTACCAGTTCTGCACGAGGCAAGGAGTTCTCTGTGGTCAGAGAACTTCCAGCTCGGAACTGGGCTCCAGCATTTGTTTTGAACCTCCCTGTTAAACAACCGGATGCTGAGCTTTTTCGTTAATGTCCAGTTAATCCTTCCTTAAGCATGATTCACATTGCCCTAATCCAAAGCTACTGCAGAGCATGGAAGCTGTGAAAGGAACTTTTCATTAGTTGTTCTCTCACCCTTTCTGTGTGACTTCTGTTTCCTTCGCAGAGTGTTTTTGTTTGCAGCTTGATCTCGAACCCATTTCAGCCAGTAATAAAATTCACATTGACTTAACTGGGTGTTGCCAGTGTTAACTGTATTTTCCACAGAAATTCCTGCTGTTGCTAGCCTGCATTCAGTGTTGCTCACTTAGTGGAGGAAATTGTGCCTAATAAATAAGAAAAGATCCGTGCTTGAGGGAACCATGGCCACTAGTTTCTTACATTGCTTTCACTGCTTGATTACACAGAGTTGGGTAACAATTGGGACTCTTAAGGGGAAATTCAGATTAATAGTACTTTAGACTGAGAAACTCGCCTTTAAATTTTCCCGAGAAGTACCTACAATGTATCAGGGATGGCATTAAGAAAACCAGTGGCACATAATTGTGACAGTCTTAGTGTGTTTTGTCTCGTTGTCTGTAAAATAAGCCCAGTTGAAACCCTGTCTCAGAAGAGCAATGAGTATTCATGCACTAACAACTGGGGGTTCTTGTTTTATCAACAGTTGCTTGCAGAGAGCAAGAGTACTGAGGAGTTGATTTTGTGCTGTGCAGGGTTCCTGGAAGAATGATGATGTACAGCCTTTTAACGTGCTTTCTCCCATCATTTCCCCCTCCTCCTTCTGTGCTCACTGTCCTCTTAAAGCTGCAAAGCTGCCGAATCTGGTCTCTTTCGGATTTGTGGGGAAATTAATTGTGTGTGACTTAAGAGCCCTGCCTACTCTTAATTGAAGGCATAGAGGACTGAAGCTTTGAAGAAAGCATAATTTTTCCCTAAATGTTTCCCAGTCATTTGAACTGAGTAGATGTTAATGAAAACCAGCATTAAAACAGACAAACAACCCCCCCCCCAAGAAAAAAAAAATAAAAATCAGCTGAATAAAGCCCATTCCTGTCACATACTCACTAGACCATTCTCCAGTGCCCTTTGAAATAGGCAGCACCTGGCCCCAGCGGTACGGAAGCGTTTCAACTGCGGGTTACAGTGGGTAAAAACTCAGCATTCTTTTCCTGACTTTCAGATGCAAAAAGAAAACGCAGCACAGACAGCTATTCATCAGATTCGTGGTTAGACATGGATGAAGAATCTTGTGATGCCCATCTCCAGGAGGAGAAGGATGACAGCTTGGATAAGAACTCCAAATCCTTGGTGGACGGCTCCTCCTCACCCAACAGCACGCACTCGGAAGGGAAGGAGGCCGCAGGAAGGAAACAAAAAGCCACAGTAATGAGGTACCTAAAAAGAACTTTGTCCAATGAGTCAGATGACAGCGTGAAATCAACAACCCCCACGGACTATCCCAAAACACCCACGGGGTCCCCAGCTACAGAAGTTTCAACCAAATGGACTCACCTCACAGAATTTGAACTGAAGGGTTTAAAAGCCCTGGTGGAAAAGCTTGAATCTCTCCCAGAGAACAAGAAGTGTGTTCCAGAAGGCATTGAAGACCCGCAGGCTCTCCTGGAGGACATGAAGGTGGGTGTCATGGCTTGCTGAGCCACACAAACTGTCTTCTGTGGGCACAGGAGTCAGCAGGAGAGCAGAAAGCAAAGTTCTGCCTCAGAGGGGTGGCAGCTGGTGCGTGGTGACCAGCTCCTGTCAGGCTGCTGTGCCACAGAGAGGGAAATCATCCCCCTCCCCAGAGCCATCTCTGCTCCAGGAGGTGGCTGTTTGCAGCCTGATTTCAGTGACAGTCCTTTCTGACTGTCAGAGCAGTGGCCAAAAGTTTAAATCCCCTCACAGTTCAGCACTTGTTGCGTCCCATGTGTAAATATTATACCTCAAAAAGTCTGTTTATCGTTATAGTCATAATCTGCCCTCTTTGGTCTACTATCTTCCTGGCGTACACCTCGTTAGCTGACACATACACAATGTAAATACTTGATTGCAGTTCAGAAGATAGGTTCTCTAACACTCCCTGTTGCCTTTTTTTTTTTTACTTTCACCTTTTTCATTTTCCTTTCCTCCATTGCCCTCTATAGGTTGATAATTATTCTCCACTGGTACAATATACAGCTTTTGGAGATGGCGTGAGGAGGGAATGCTCATTAGTGACACAACTTCTCTTGACATTTTTAGTCTGTGTACAGTAGGGGTCTTCAGCTACGTATTTTCTGGACAGAAATGCTCTGTAAGACACAATCTGAGGGGAAAAATACATGTTTTTGTGGTAAATGGGGAGCCTGCACTTTTTTAGTGCAGGTAGTTTAACAGCTGCTTAGAAAGGCTCAAAGCCAGTTAGAGAAAGCAGAACATGTGCAGTGAAACCATATTCCATGGTCTTGGAGCTTGGAAGTACGATACACGGCACTCGCTTTGGGAAGCCACAAGAGCTCAGAAATGATCTTCTTGTCAGCTCAGCCACTTTGTACATGAAGGTGGCCACACGTGCCCAAAGTTGTGGCTGTGTTTGGGATCAGCTTGCTTTGGGATCAGTCATCTTCTGCCAGGAAATCAAAATGAAGCTTCGAGACCAGGAGTTGAGTTTGTGGTGAAGCACAAAGAATGATAGTGTTGCTTCTCCAAGCTTAATGCACAGACCAGTTTTCATTTAAGAATAAGTGAAATCCAGGGAGGGATACAACACATAATAACTGGTGCAGATGTTCAGTGTGCTTCTGCTCCCTCTTTTGATGACACACTCCAGTGCGCTGAGACATCTTCCTAGAGCACAGCAAGGTACCATATGGGAATCTGGTTTAAAGCTCTGTGTGCGAGTATCTGTTTTCTTACTCCTCTCCAGAGCAGTGGATTCAGTGACTACAGAAATGGAGAACTGCAAATGGACACTTAAAAAAAAGGCCCGTATCACCTTTTTGGTGATATTGTGCTTTAACTGGTATGAAGTGGGCACCTGCCAGTTTATTATGTGCATCTTGCAGAGTTACAACCTTGATGTTCCATCTCCTTTGATAACTTCCTGCTTCTGAACTTTCTCCCCTTGCCAGCACACGCTGTAACCATCAGGATGTATCCCAGCATCTGGATATTGATGGTTCCCTGCTGGTTAAAGAGCCCATGACCACATCTGAACACCTGAATGTGAACGCTGCAGAATTGTTTTCCCTGGAATCACCTCTGTGTGTTTGGCGAGTCTGTGACAGATTAGTCAGAGCGAGACCTTTTTAAAACCTTCTTGACTCAAGCATCTTCTTGAACAGTGTCTAAAGAACGGTTAAAGAACTTTCTTACCCATCTTTTTACAATATTGGCCCACGTTTAAGGCAGACTCTGAGCTGAACACGGGGAGTGAATGTTTCCTTGGGGTTCCCAGGGATCCGCATCCCGTATTTCACACGTGGTAATGGATGAGCTGCTGTTATCACAGAGAGGGAATTGGGGTGCAAAGAGATTAGGATAGAAGTGACCATAATTTTGGCTACTGGTTTTACGTGCCACAGGTGGGATTTTCAGAAAAGTGAGTGTTATTTAACCTGCAAAAGATAAGTGTAATTGTAGCGAAACTGTAATCGCTTAACGTTCTGCAGAGAAGTGCTGATCTTTAGTGTCTAGATCCCAAGCCAGGCACAAGGAAGAGCAGGAACACACGATTCATGACTGCCTGTGGAAACCTGATTTAAAAGATTTTGCCCTGTGCCACATAGAGACATAATGGCAAAGGAAGAAATGCAGTCCATTTTTCCAGAATGGCATTTATCTCCTTGACCACTGAATCATGTTCACTCTTACTTTGCTACTAGTTTTCCAAGCTCTACAGATAATAACGAGGGGGTTTTGCTGATAGCATCAGCAGTGGAGTGAGCAAAAGCCTGGCCCCTTTACCTCACCCTGATGAATATCCAGAGCATCAGTCATCTGTGGGACTGAATGGAGGTAGGAATCCTGCAGAGGCTGTGCAGATGAGCCATGCTGGGACTGTATTTGGCTGTACTCACAAGGTTTATTTCATGGGCAACCCGACTTTCGGGCATGTGATGTATTAATAATGCATCCTATTAAAAGTACCCTTTTAGTGCACCCATTTGAGAGTTATTTTTAACAAATGCATAGCAAGAACATGCTCTGACAAAGTCTGAACGCTCTTGGTCTGCTTGGAAACTCCTAAACAAGTTTCTTCCTGAAGAGAATAAATCTGTGTTTATTGTAGCACTTTTATTTCTTAATGAAATGCACTCAGGAACTTTTCTGTATGACATTCGAGTCTGTCTTTGTGCTTCAGGAAGATAATTAATGTTTTCAGAAAACAGGATACGGGTAGTTAAACTGGAGAAAGGAAACCATTTTATTCAGTGATGTGAAGTTTCACAGAACTAATCAGGGTAGCTCACAAAGAATCCGTGCTTTGCCAGCTGAGCCAGAATATAGTAAAGGATGGGTGACTGGATTACTGCTCTTAGTGGTAAATACAACTACAGCTATTTAATGTCAAGTAGGGGAGCCTTTTTGCAGGAAAGTAATTTATTTTCCTTATGAGAAGGGAGACTGAAAACTAAACTAAGCCTGTGTAAATTCCTTGCACATCATCTGAGCTCCAAACTAACTGCAGCTGTCTCGTGGGGACACAGCAATCCAGAAGTGCCAACTGCTGCCTCTGCAGATTGAGAACCCATTTATCACCGTGATCGATGGAGTGCAGCAGCACCAGGGAGCCTTCTGGGCAGAGAGTAACAGCCTGACTTGGGGAGCAGGCCAGTCCTTCCCTCAGCTCAAACAAGGAATTAAATCCCTGCTGGCACTGCATCAAGCACCTCAGGAGCTTCTCAGAGGCCTCCACAGAGATTCCCAAAGCAGTGCTCACTCCGTGGCAGACGCATCCGAGCGATCGGCCTCTGTATCCAGGTGTCTGTGGAGCCACTGTGTGAGCAGGAATGTGAGGGGACGGGGTTGTACAGAGGAGGATTCCCTCCCTGGGAGCGCTCAGCTGACCCAGCTGCAGAAGGACAGAGGGGCTGGCACTGCAGTTGTGGGCAGGGTGAGCAGCCAGAAGTCACTGTCACCGTTGTCCTCACGGCCTTGCCGATGCTGTTACAGTTGGAGGTACGTGCAGCCTCGGTCACACCTTGTTTGCCAAACATACGTGCCCTGAAATGAAGTATAAATAGTGCAACAACTCCAGCTCCTAGATTAAAAATTAAATCTCAGCTGACTTGTTAGAAAAGTACCTACTGAGGTACTTTTGAGTAGGATGAGAAAGAGAGGCAGGAAAAAAAGTCACTGAGAGGTAATTGTACTTAGATGGTGGCCTGGGGGATTGGAAGAGTTGCATCATGTGGCTTCTCCACTTCGTATTTAGCTACCGACCAGTGTTTCAGTGTATCAAAGATGCAGCTGGGGTGGGCTTGTGCATGGAGAAGAGACTGGAGAGGTAACCATCGTACTCCTTGGTGTAGTTTGCACCCCACATCACAGGGCAGGTAAGGCTGAGCAGACCTTTGATCGTGGCAGTGTGCAGCCCACACTAAACACACTGCCAGGGATCCCTGCCCGTGTGCAGCCTCCGATTTCCGCACACAACGTTTCTGTGTGTTGTGCTGTTGGGGAACAGGATTGTGAGATCTGCCTCCTAATAATGCCACAGGCCTTCCCCACTTCAAAGCAAAAATGCTGCCCTTCTCCAGAAGGGCCTGTGGAAGTCCATTAGGGCAGAAGAAACTCAGTTTGAAGAACAGAGTTTGTCAAATATCCGCAACTCCTTGGCAGCAGGAGAAGATTCTTGTGCAAGACAGATGATATCTACTGAAATATGTTCTTACTTTTTCTTGCCAAGAAATCTTACCCCCTTCTCATCCTGATGACAGGAAAAAACTCTCCCTCTACTGAATGCATTTCAGGGGAGTCGTTCCTTGCTGTGCTTTTGAAATTAATGGCTAAGCTGAATCCTTACATAGTTAATCAGCTTCTTTCCTCCATACCTGCTGTTGTCACCACAGCCCTCAACTGTAATGAATTGGGCTGCCTTGTGCTGGAGAAGCATCATGTTGTTTCTCTAACTGGAGCCCCATGGCTTTTCTTTATCTTCTTTTTTTTTCCCCCTGTTTTTAAGCAGGTGAACAAAAATCTGCCTCCTCCAGCCTGTTGTGCTCTGACACTTGACGCTCCAGTCAGTGCAACTGTGGCTCTGCTGCGCAGACAGCCGTTGTTTTCAGCTGCCTGAGATGATAAGCTGCCATAGTTTTGCACGTCTCCTTGGATAATATTTTCACGTGATACATATGATAACAAGAAACCTTCACTACCTTGCCAAGTTCTTGGAATATACTCCGCTTTCTATTGAACTCCGAGTCTCTGACAGTCGTTAGTGGAAACGCTAAGGATTTCTGTCTTACGGGCTTTCAAATCTAGGAGTAGCAAAATCAAAGGGGAATTAATTTGTCCTTTGTTTATGTGGCTCTCAAGCGCTGCCTTGTTCTGGAGATTTTTGGTTTTGCAATGAGGTTACAAAATCCTCTCTGTTTTCAGGATGGAAAACTAGCTTTCAGAATGTGGTCGCAGTTCAGTTAATGCAGTGATCCCTCTCAAAACAGAATGGACATGAGAGGAGAGGTGCTCACTTAAGCCCCAAGAGTTAATAAGCCAATGATTAGTCCACAGGTAAGAGCTGTGGGGTGTGTCGCTGGAGGAGCACAGGGCTGCAGGTACAACACAGACTCTGCATCACAGCCAGGGTGGGGCGAGCTGGGTTTTCCCCCTGGCCTTTGCAAACCCCCGAGCGCAGCCACAGCAACCGGGCTGATAACCTGGAGTTGTACTGGTATTGCTTATTTTGGTCCCTGGAGCTGCTTTTGGCCTAACCGGCGCCCAGAGCAGCCTTCCTGGCGTGCTGTGTCTGAGGGAGCAGTGCTGTGCTGGTGCTGTGCTGTTCATTAGGAGCACAGCTCTCGTTTAAGCACGGGCTGGGGAATTGGGCTGAGTGTGACAGGTTGTCTGAGCTCCAGGGAGCAAGCCAGCCCCAGGGACACTCATCCGAACGCAGGCTCTTGGGGACTGGAACATGCCGTTGTACCCTGGGCTTTAGCTGGATGATTACAGATGAATTCAAGTGCACTTCCTATTAAAACAATTACTGTATTTTAAGCTCTTTTTGTATAGTGTGTGAAATTTCTAATTACTAGAGCTCTGCACTGGGGACCGACAGAGCCTGGTGCCTGTTGTTGGCTAATTAAGCTTTTTTCATATATTTGGGAGCAGCACCATTGAACTTCATTGGGGTTATCTCCTAAATATGCTGTTGACGTTATTTCCAACTTGCAATTCTTGTTTGTTCTATTGGAGCATTTTTTTTCCCTTGCCTTTAACCTGTTAGTGCTGATTTGGGCTCCAGTTTTCAGCAGCACAGCAGAATCCTCCTTTCTGTTTTCATTTCTTCTTTTTTCAGCCACCAAATGAAGAGCTTTGTAGTTAAGTTAGTGAGCACGTAGGGAGTCATGGGAAGTGAGCATGGACTGTTCCCAGCTGCACAACTGAGTACACTTAAACAGAGTGTTTTACCACCTCTGTGTTGAGTTACTGGTCATGGGAGTGATTCACAGTGGGAGCTGTGTCAGCCAGTGCAGCCCACTCACGAGATTTCTAGAACAGTGCAGCAAAGCAAAAGGGTTTGGTGGGGGTGGAAGGGAGGGCAGACCAATCCTTTTTCCCTTAATACTGCACTGTCTGGAGTCAGATCCTTTCCTAGTGAACACTCAGGAACCTGAATACCTCACCTGATCACATAAAGGGGGCTGGATTCCAGCAGCTGTGGCCTGCCCATCCGTGGGGAAGGAAAGGCTGTGGGAATGATGGTGCTCTTGGATTGTCACGTGCAGAAAGATGAAAGGTCACAGAGCACACTTGTGTACCTGAACGTTCAGGTATCTGAGGATTGCTCTAAACTACACACCTGATGCCCTGTGACTGCTGAAATCACAGTGGCAGAGCCTTGGGGATTCTTGGGCCTTTTGTAGATTTGTGTCAGTGGTGGGTTTGGTTGGCATTTAGTGAGCCGGAGTTTTAAGAGAGAGGTGATAGTGGTAAGACACTTGGTCTTGGACACACCAGTATTAAAGAAGTCTGTAACGTCTGAAGTGGTTGATGGATGATTTTGCTCCCTGTTTTGCAAGAAGTTTCACCTCTTGGATGTTAACGACAGGTGCGAGAGCTTCAGTGCGAGCTGGAAGTTTGGAAGCAGAAGTAACTCGCAGAGATCTCCTCAGTCTGTCATCAGAGTGCAGTGTTGTCTTCTGTAGGTCTCTGCACTCTCCAGTTGTTTCTCTGGTTAATAAAGGCCTTTTCATTTCCGACAGAATATACTGAAGGAACATGCTGATGATGACCAAAATCTCGCCATTTCGGGTGTCCCCGTGGTCAGCTGGCCCAAGAAGACCCCAAAGGTAATGAGATACAATTACTTACTAATTATTGTTGTGGTCTGGTGTTCATTGATCTATAATCTGACAAAGTGCTGTCTATGATCCATTGGCAGTTTCTAGCATTTTTAACAAAAAAATGTTAATTTTAATAGGTTTATGATTAGGTCTTGAAGCAGAACAAGGAAGTGCCTCAGCAGGGAGAAATCGTTAGTTTCCATTTAAAAAGAATTTGTTTGGGCCTTACTTGTCAGTATAAAACTTTGATCATTGGTCATTTACTAGTTATGTTGAAATCTAAAAACGTGGATGCATTTTGTGTAAAATTAAATGGTATGTAAATGCTACAAACCAGTCATTTAGTGAACAGTTTCTTCTGAATGAGAGGATGGTTTTTGCCTTACACTATGAGACTTCCTGAATTCTCTGTACAGCGTGCCACTGTAACTTTGAAGGATTGTTTTCTGTCCTTATATCTTAATTTTTCCTCCTATAAATGGGAGTAATTATTTTCACTTTGCAGGATGACCGTGAGGTTTGCTTTGTTAATGCCTATAAAGAATTTGAAATAATTAACTAAAGAATAATGTCAAAAGGCTGGATGTTATTTATAACAGTGGTATGTTTACCACACTCCAGTTATTCAGCATGCTGTAAAAGCAGCTTTGCTTATTTAGAAGATGTCTCATCGCTTCTATTTTTGCTTTCATTTTTCACTGAATTAGTTTTATAATCCATTATTTCTTTAGAAATGCTGAAAGGGTCGGTCAGCTTAAATCAGGCTTCAAACTGAAAATCTGTTGTTGTTTTCATTGCAGATACCTTTCAAATAATTATCAGGGGAAATAATTTGCTCGGTTCTCGCCTTCTGTGCTGGTGCACCTCTTGGGGCTTTGCATCTAAACCACACACAGCCACGAGAATTTGCTGTTTTCACATGCAAGTAGGAGGCCATAAACATGCAACTGCCAGAGGAGAGTGGGGCAGGACGAGCATGTCATGTTACTCCCTTGGTTTCCTTTTGCGTTTCAGCTCAGCGCATTTCAGATAACTTGTATCTTGTGTAAAGACATGTTTCCCATTTAGCCTGTAGTAAAGCCATGGTAACATTTATTTGTTTAGAAACAACAGTGGAGAACCTTGAGAAACAGGTGTGGGATTCTCCACTCCACTGTTTTGATGGCTGCTGTTCATCCCTCAGTCAGTACATCTAGGCATCGAATGAAGCAAAATCTCTGTGACCAGAGGAAAGGTTCTTGTAAAAGAAAACTAAGAAACAACTGACTTTCTTTTGAGCTTGTGATGGAAGGGAGGATCTTGGTGCTTTGAGGCTTTTATAAGCTTTGGCATTTGCTAGTGTTCATGTTCACTTTATTTTGGAATCCTTGATAAATGCTTCATTTCTTCTATTTTATTTCTGTGTACTGGCAACATAACTGCAACTGTAAAAGATTTGTAATTTTTGTGACTTAAATCTTAACCCTCTTTGCAAAATCCCTCTTGCTGGCTGCAAGGTTTTTTTTTTAACTTTCCTTTAGCCTTTCTGAAAGCAAAAGCTTTTAGAAGGCATCATTTCCAGTGGTAGGACAATGATAAACACATCAGTTAATAACAAATGAGAGCAAAACTTTCACAGAAAGTCTCAGGCTTTGGGTTGAAGTTTGGAAAGTAAAAAAAAAAAATTATAGCAGAAGAAATCCTTTCACCATTCTCTTCCCATTTGCTTTGCTTGGTCTGCGATCAGTTTGTGTTATGTCTTACATTTTAGTTGAAAGGTACCCGTGCAGATAGGGCTGGTGTTATCAAAGAGGAATTTGTTGTTGTGCTTCTGATTGGCAAATGTCCTTGTCATCTCCCATGTTGCAGCTATTTCCTTTCCTGGGAACAGAGGCCAAGTGAACAGGCTGGGAAAAGATGTCTTAGAGTTGAGCCTTTGAGTCCCAAATTAAAATCTGTGGGCAAGACAATATAGGGGAGATTTGTCTAAAAGCAGTGTTAGTAGTTAAGCTTGGTTATTTCTCCTTTGTTCCCTGTAAGCCCTGATAATTAAATAGAAGATTTTACAGAGAAGAAGAACCCATAGGGAGGGGGAAACTCCCTTGAAAAGTGGATTGTAGCTGGTGGAGCAAGTCTCCATGGCCAGAAGATTCCACAAGCACAAGGCAGGGGAGTAAAACCTACCAGTAATTTTGCCTTCTGCAGTCTTTTGTAGTTTATAGGAGAAATGGCAGAAACTTCACAGTGCCTTCCCCGAGATCCTTGTGTTCAAAGGGAGCAGGAGATCCAGCACAGCACAGTACCAGCTCCTGGGGGCTTCCAGGGAGAGGGGGATTGTCTGATTCCAAGATAAAGAAAAAGAAGGGAACTGAAATCCAGAAAGAAGAGGCAATAAAGGGAAAACATGGTTCTTGCTTTCGCCCAAGAGAAGGCTCCAGAAGAGATTTAGAAAGACAGGAGCAGCAGATGGAGAAGGAAGAATAAAGCCAGCATTAAATGCCAAAACATTTCAAAGAAAATGGAAATGACTGTAAAGAAAGGAGGGGAAGAGACTAGAAATGGTGAGAGAGCAGGATTAGGAGAGAGACAAGTACTGAGAAAAGCAGAGGGAGAGAACTCTGACTGAAGCCAGAGATCCCTGGAACAGGGAGTGACTTTGTGAATAACCCAAGTTGTGGAAGGGTGAGCTTAGTTATGTTGACTTGTTTTTGAAAGGATGTGCCTTTGATAGTCTGAATGATTTTTGAAGCAGCAAATAATATTTCCCTTTAAAACTGAGTTACAGTTTCTTTAACGTGTTGTTCGTGCGATGTGCCAGCAGCAGGCACAGCTCTGGGCTAGAGAACAGCTGCTTGAAGCCTGGGACGTGCTGGGGTTTAGGGAAGAAATGTGTCCATTCACCTCAAATCCCACTGAACAGAGAAGGTGTAATGGGCAGGACGTTTAACTGGGGACAGGGAAGGCCCATCCGTGTGCTGCGGCCCCTCTGTGCTGCGACACTCCTGCCCACCTTTTCCAAAGGCATTTGGGGCTGTCAGTAATCCTGCAGTGCCCTGACAAAGGAAATCACTCCCTGGGAAAAGAAACAGGAGTAATAATCGGCCGTGGTTTAGCGAGGAGATGAAATAAGTGGGTGACATTTGATGATGTTGTGGTTAGTGCACAAAATGGGAGGCCGGGGTCTGCGTCTGCTCCCAGCTCTGCTGCAGCACCTGGTGTCGCAGGAGGTGAATGGCACGTTGCTGCTCCCTGAGCTTTTCCAGATGGAGATGGGGCTTCCCATCTGGGGGGGGGGCTGGGAGCTGAAATTAATGTTTGCAAAGACCTGTGGCATCTTCAGCGTGAAGTTTTTTAGTAAAGTGTGTGAACCATTATTATTTCATGGTAATAGAGATGTGGTGTGCGATTCACAGGCACCTCTTCAGATCATATTTACTCATCTTTATGGAGCTGTTTTGAGTCGTTTGTGCTTCTAATTTATTGATAATTATTTAGCATAACAATTACATTCCTTTAGGCACCTCAGGGGGTTTCTTTCCCCTTTTCAAAAATCCCTTTCAGAAGAAGCAGGAACCTGCCTTTTTCTTTTAGCTATAGAGTAAAACAGTCCAGTGCCCGGGATCTTACGTACAACAGTCCTAATCTAGGCCTGTTTAAGGAATTAGGAATGTGGGACCGAGTGGATATTTGAAACCTGCCCGTCCTGCTGGCTGACTGACAGTTTCTGTACCTTCAGACTGGACAGCAGGGTAGGCGTTCCCAGCGATTCCCAGCTGGCTGCCAGCATGGATGCAGCTGTGGATCCCATTCCTGTGCTTGGGGCTGTGCAGCAGTGGATGTCCCCTCTTAGTGCAGGGCTCAGTGTTACCTGGGGGGGGGTTACAATCATTAAGGTTGGCAAAGACCTGCGGGATCAAGCCCAGCCTTTGACCGAATCCTGCCACGCGACGTTTCTCCACTGTCCGAAAGGAAGGGCTCCGCAGGGTATGATGCCTTGAAATGCTGGGTTCTTAAGCAGCTAAGGAGGAGTAAGAAATCATCCTAACTGACTTCTCCCCCATCCCTGGGGCATGAACTTTTGGATGGTGTGAACAGAGGGCAGAACCTAAACCTGATCTTCCACTGTGGCGACTCGTGGCCGGTTGATCACCGGTGCGGGAAGCTGGCGACACCAAGCCCAATCTTGAAGCCCATTCTCAGGGTTTGCCAGCGTTCCAGAGTTCCCATTTTTCTGCTCAGGGATTAGGGATAGCATTTCATTTAAGGAACTCAGAATATGGCCCGAGCAGAAACTGCATTTTTCAACCCATTTCCTATTTCTGGAGGACAACAGTCAACTCCAGCAGCATGTAATTACACTCTGTGGCAGTGCCTTCTGTTTTTATTGTGATAAAGATCTTTAGTTGTCTATGAAGAGCAGCTATAAAGAACTAAAATATGTTTGGACTCTCTTGTTCTGCGAAGAGTTAGAAATGCAGACTGTGAGCTGGATTCTCATCTTTCTTACCTGGCACAAACCTAAAGCCACTGCATTTGTAATGATAGTGAGCATCCAAATATATATAGGTCTGGCTGTGAGCAGGAGATGGAGCTGTAATTTTCAGTAGCTGGTAGAAAATGCTGTAATATGGGTTTTTTTTCTCTGATGCCTGTTCATACCATTTCCCTGTGTAATTTTTTTACCTGTCGATTTTAAGAGAAGAGACTTAAGAAGCCTAATAAGGAAATGGTAATATTCTTATTTAAAGGAGAACTATTAATTAGTGAAGACTACAAACTGAAATTGTAATTGGATTGTGTTTTTTTTAAACACACCCTTCCCTGCAAATGGCAACGTAAATAACATTTACAGCTCTGTATCAGGGCATGAAAACCAGGCAGAAAAAGTGATAATTGGGGGGGGGTGAAAAAAAAAAAAAAAAAGAAGACATCCCTCAGGCTGTTTTGCTGTTGTGTTTTTGAGCTGGGGAGTGGTCATTGAAAGGAACCTTCTGGGGTGGCAGCACGTGATTCCAGTCATTAGTGAGTTCTGTCCTACAGCAGTTTAGTTTTTAACCCTTTATTTTTACTAGAAATCTTTTTGCAGAATTCTGCAGATACATCCATGGATCTGAAAAAGAAGGATAACTCGTAAGAATAATCTGTGAGGGGCAGGGCAAGAGGCTGGTCACTGTGGCTGAGGAAAGTCGTGCTCCGTCAGCCCCCAGTCCTTGTAGCACAAAGCCCTGTTTTGGTGGTGCTCAGTCACAGCAGTTTCAGGAGGCGTAGGAACAAAGCAAAAGACAGAGCTCTTCCCTTTGCTTATGTTCCCCGTTAAGCTGGAAGATTATATCTTCATCTTTGCTGCTTAGTGTCCCCTGGTAGAATTTTTTTTCCCCTCTGCGAATTTACCTAATAATTTGTGGAACCTGTTGATCTTTTTGATCTCCACAGCATCCTGTGGCAGCGGTTTAATAAAGCTCTGTGTAGATAAGTACTTCCTTATGTTGTTTCAGATGTGTCCTTTCATATCATAAATACACTTCGTGCCCTCTGTATCGTGCGTTTTGAGAAATTTGAATGAGGTCTCTGTTCATCTCCGTGCTGTCAAGGATTTTTTATGTCCCTGTTACAGCATCTCAGCATTTTCTTCCCCTACTCCCAAGGTGAAAACCCCAAGTAAGTTCAATCCGTCCTGGTACACAAACCATATCATTTGTTGGAGCCCTTTCCTCGCTCTATTCTAGTTCCATTACAGGTAGTTTGGAGGTGAGGGTGAATCTGGGATTCCACATATGGCACTCAGGATGTGATGTTTCAGAGCAGAGACCAGAAGGACATGCCTGGCTCAGCCTGGCACAGTGAAGGGGGAGATGATTGTTGTGTGAGTACTTCAGGGAGTGTAAACATCGGGGCAGGAAAAGAGTTATTTAAGCTAATGGACAATGTTGGCATGGGAAGAAGGGAATATAAACATACCATAAATAGGTTTAGGCTGGAAATAAGATTTCTGATCATTGTTCAGAGTCTGAACCAAGCAGCGCACAAGGAAACCAGCAGACCGCTGTGGTGGAAACGGTGGCAGATTCTTAGAAATAACTTGCATTTTAAATAATAAAAGGCAGTTGGATTAGCCACCATCTGCAGATATGGAGCCCATGGATGTCCTTGTGCACTTTCACATGTCTGCTGCCATTTTCCAGCAAGGAACCTTTTTCCCTTTTCATGGTATTTCACATTAAAAATGCTGGGAAGAGAAGATTTACCAGTTTTTAATAACAGAGCTCCTTTATTTACGGCTCCAATTTTATGCAACATTATGCATCGGATCAAAATTAAGAAATAGTAAGTAAATGGACTAAGAATCAGTGGACACAATAAATCTGATTGTGTGCAGAATTTAGGGGGGGAAGCATAGAACGGAGTGTTTGGATTCACTTGAAACCAGTGTGATTTTTCAGAAATGTTGAGCATCGGTTTATGTCGTTTTATATTTTGCCTTCAATTCAGGGGGAGAGGTGCAAGGCGGACAAAGAGCATTCCTGAAAACCTTTGAATAAGTACTTCCAGTTTTTACTTGCTTGCTTACTAAGAATTCCTGCCATAGCTATCGCTGGGCCAGCTCCACCCAGAGAAGCAGGAGCAGTGAGGGACTCGTTACAGCAATTAGTGTTTTAACCAGAGCAGTGTCTGAAACAGATCTGAGCACGTAAAAATGGCACAACATCAAACCAGCATCAGCTTCAGGAGCCTGCCCAGGGGCTACCACCAGGAAAGCAACATTCCTTACAGCAGCAGTGGGAAAACTCTGCCAAACTCCCTAGGACAGACCAGTCCTTGGAGATCTGCTCAGGGTACTTCCTGCGGGAATACAAATGTATTAGAAAGCAAATGCTGACAATTAAAAATAAGCACTTAGGATTGAAAGTAAAAATTGTATCTAGTGTTGGAAAAAAAATCTGGGAAGGGTAAAAAAAGATACAGGTAGATAGAGAGCAAAACCATTCTTGTAAATTCTTGTAGGATGTATTTTTCTGGTTGAGATTCAAGTAAGTTTTCCATCAGTCATTCCAAGTGGGGCAGGAGCAAAAAGGGGATTTAAACTGTCACATTTCATTCTTGCCAGGCACCAGCTTAAAGGTGTTTGAAGTGATCTCACACAGCAGAGCCTGAACTCTGCTTGGTGTCAACAACAATTTTAAATGCCAGTAGTCTGTAAGGAGATTTGCATATACAAATATGTGTGTATTGTGAATCCTTTTTGTTGATAAAAAGTCCTGATTATAAAGTTCATCATCGACTGCAAATCAGACATTTCTTGGTAGTTATCGGATGCTAATAATTACTTTTCTCCCAGAAAATAACTTAAGTACAAAAGAAAATGAGGATTTAAATCAATTTAAATTTGTTTTTCTCTTTACTGATTTAAGTTGTGATTGGAATTGGCGATTTAAATAATTTTGAATAATTTGTGTTCTTTTACACTGTAAGATAGTAGATACCATGGGGTAGGAGAGAGCTGAAATGTATTCAGAAAGATACCCCAGTTCTGGCTCCTGACAAATCTATTAAGAAACAAAACCACATAGTTGAGGTTCGGGGGATATTTTTGGTAGGGGACTTCCCACAGTAACTCTGTGCCTGTGAATCTAAGGCCTGTCCCTGCTGACTGCACTTGGGAGCAGGAAAAAAACCTGATGCACCAGAGCCAAAGACTACTCGGGGCACTGTGCAGAGGAGGGGAAGCTGTGGAAGCCACTGGGAGTTCCTGTCAAGCGTCTGCTTTCCCGGGGCAGCGCTGCCGAGGAGAGCAGCTCCTTGCCTGACCTGTTTATTTTTCTGAGCACTGTTTCAGTCTCTTACCAACATCAGTCCTCCAGACAAATTCGTTCTGTGGTAATTCCTGCAGACCCGAGGAGTTTCAGGGTTTGCTGGATGTGTATCACGTATAACGTGCCCAGGGGGGCTGGAACTACAGTCTAGAAGGTCCCTTCCAACCCAGCCCATTCTGTGATTCTACGAAAGAGCTTCTGCCTATTGCCTCAGTATTTTTCTAAAAGCTTTGCCTGGTGACTTGACAGATTATTTCTCACCTCAAGAGGCAGTACTTGAAATATTGTGTCCCTTCAGGGAGTAATTATAAATAGCAAGGACTTGAATGAGCACCTTCTTAATCTTCCATCTTTGACTTAATATTTTCACTCCTTATCAGCTCTCAGCCACTTGCTTTGAAATCTGACCAGTGCCTTTATGTGATTAATACATCAAACAGGTAAATTAGAGCCATTTTGACTCTGAGTAGAAATCTAAATGGATTGGAAAAAAAAATGAACAGACATCTCTGTTTTCCAACTGTTGTGCTCCAGGTATCACAAGAGAAGATTTATGTTTTCTTCCCCATTGTCATTCTTCTTCCATAGGCACGACTGTTCAGTTACACAAATTTTTCCCAACTACGTCTTGACTGCCATTTTTCAAGACAGCAGCTTTCTCTTTATTTCATGACAGCAAAAGTGCTGATGAGAACTACTGGAATCTTAAGACCTTTGTCATAGATAATGGATGTGAAATGATTTGAGAGATCTCAAATTTTATCCCCAGGAGCTTGCCTACCCTGGCCAACAAAACCAGGCAAAACACCAAGGTTTGAACCCGGCTTAAGAATTCCAGCATCCTTGTGTTCTCCCCCACCCCAACATTAAAACCATCTCAGCTCTGAGTTTCGTATCTGAAACTTAATAGTTTTGTTTCTGGATCGAAGCACATTGGCAGAGCAGCAGGGAAGGCGTTTGTCATCCCACAGTATGTGCCGTGCAATTATGGACATTAATCCTGCGTGCACTTTTCAGAACAAAATTGAATTGTATGTTCTGTCCCCGAGAAGATGGCTTCCTTTAGTTCCACAGCACACTGAAATTAAACTCTGCTGAGAATATAAATGAGGGCTTGTTTCAACTTCATGACTTTCCTGCAAGCACTGGACCAGATAGAAGAGGGACAGTAGTGCTCTCCTTTTCAAAACCAACAAATAAAACAAAATATGTGGATAAATTCCAATAAAAGCAAAGCAGCTGTCAGTCTTAGCCTAGTGTGGTTTGGTTGTTAGTCCTGGATGTTTCCCTACAAATCCCAAGTCAAGTTTGTAGGTGACAGCAGTGAGCCCTCATGAGGCAAACTGCACTTCAGCTTTTCCTTTGCTCACCCTCTGTTTGGTTTTGCTCTCTGGACTTTCAGGCTGCTGCCCACACGTTGGACACAACTGGCTCTCCCAGCGTTCTGTGCCGTGTGCCAGAGCACTCTGAGCCACTGGCAGCAAAGCAGGTTACGTATTCCGGTTAATCCACTCTCTCAGCCACATCTATTTGCATGTTCCTCCAGAGCACAGCAGTCACTGCTCTTATCTGCTTAGGAACCTCCTTCACTAGTTCTTGCATTTACTGACAGAACATGGCTCTTGGAGACACAAGCCGGGCTGTGGAAACACCCTGTGCCATGAGGTTCTGTGGGAGAAGGAAGCATGGCAGGATTTCCCTAATTTCCCAGTGGATCGTCCCAGTCATGCCACGGCTCTTCCTGCAGAGAAGAGCCTGTCTTGCGTGGTAGATGGAGTCCATGTTTCACCCTTCTGCAGTCTTAATTACTTTTTTTGAGACGACAGGGTGTTGGGGTTTGGAGAGGGGTGTTTTGTTTTTAAGGTATATGGGAGATGGAGCGAGTGTGTTACTCACCTGGTTTGGGTGCTGCTCCTCTACTGCCCTGGAATAGCCCATGGCTGTCGTCCTTCAGGAGGAGGTTGTACAACCCTCGCTGCCTTTGCTGCTCCAGGATGCTGGTTAAGGGAAGCATGAGCTGTAGGCATGGTGCGGAGGGAGCAATCAATATTACTTCATCTTGAGTTGCTTTATTTGATCTAAGGTTGATCAATCAGACCGTTTATTGATGAGATTGTGATGGATACTCAGTGCATCTGATGACAACTCTTATGTCATAGTTCAGATAAAGTAGATAGCAGGAAGTAGTAAGGTCGTGGATATTTAGGTTGTCAGACTGTCACTGCAGGTGTTGAGAATACAACTGAAATATTGGTTAGAACTCTTGGGAAGAGTGTCATGAAATTTGCCCAGGCCCAACAGTTAAGATCATATTTCACGTGAATGGACACTTACACCAAAACAATGAACCTTAGAAAGCTACTGGGTAACTCTCTTATTCTGATACAGGTCAATAATCGTGATTCATAAACATCTCAGTGGGTTTCCTTTTCAAAAACATATGTGCTGGCCTGCAGAAAGCTGCGGCAGCTCGAATCACAAGATCTTTTTCCAAGGACTTGCATATAAACCAGTTTGAGGTTGTTTGTCTGACTATTTCCATGTAAATATTTTTTTCTAATACCAGCTAAATATAATATTCCATAAAGGTGCATAAAAAGTTTCAAGGGAAGGTGAAAGCAAAGGTGTGCTTGTGCCACGTAAAAAACTTTATTTCACTTCATAGTGTGAATCATAAACTCCAGTGTGTAATATGAAAACAGATCCTGTTTAGCACTGGAAGCAACAGCTGAAGTCTGTTAGTACAAGAGATGCTCAGGAGTGAGTGAGTACAGCACAGGGGTTGTAGTTGTCCTCCCCCATCTTGGTTTTACTACTTAAGGATATTTGCATGAGAATAAAATCTGGTTCTTTGGCACTCATCTGCTCCTGCTGTTTATTCTTCGCTTGAGGTTATTGTCTCAGTTTGTGACAACATAATTGGTTTCTGTGGAGAAGATTATGATATTGATGAGACTTATATATGACTTCAGGTGAGGTGCAATCAAAGCAACAGTTCAAAATAGAAGGTACTGTCTGTTTTCATGCAGTTTTCACTACGGCTCATTCAGCAGGGTAATTAAGGATGTTATTTATTACTGAACTGCATCACACAAAGCTGAAGTATGGACACAGTTCTGCTACTACAGGCAGGACTGGGGGCACTGCTGCTTATTTTGTGTTCAAAGCTGTTGTAAACTCCACCAGGCTGGGCAACTAGATGCTGTTCACACAAGGGTTGCTCACTATTTGTTGCAATTTAGTGTTCTCTAGTGTAGACAAGCTGAAAGAATTGAGCTGGAAAATGCTCTCTTAATAGTTCTCTCTGTGTATTAAATATTCCTTTTGAATGGTTAGCTACTCTTGTACAGGATGAGCAATTATAATCAGAAAAGTTTATTCTATTGTGTTGTTTCCCCCACACTGATTCCCAATTTGCTATTTTATATCATATCCTCTCCCATTTTTTTTAAACACCGTCTCAGCAAAGTTTACCTAGCGTTTGGAAATCATTCCAGGGTATTCTTGGCGTGTGTGTGTCTTCCCTCCTAACGCAGGCTTCGTAATTAGAGCTCATTTGTCACTTGTGCTGCTGCTGCAAGTGGCAGCCTGGACTCACGGGGCTGGCTGTGGGGCGAGGGCTGGGGTGGGATACACTTGGGGACCTGCTGCAGCCCGGCGAGGCCAGTGCAAACATCAGGAGTGCTGGGATGAGCCGCAGATGAGAGGAGTAGGATGATCTCTGTCATGATTTAATTTGCTGTGAATGACATTTCGCTGTGGTGTGACTGCTGGATTGTCCTTGGGGGATGTCACAAGTTATTTTTTTCTCCTGTCTGGATTACGGAGCCAAAAGGCCGGAGGGACAAACAAGTGTGAGCCAGGTTACACATGGAACTGGGCTAGTGGAGACTTGGTCTGCCCACGGGCAGGTGTGGGACCAGGCGTCTTCCTTCCGGATGTCACCTGTTCTCCTGCCGCTGCTGGAGGCCAAGTGTATCACGGCTGTGGTCGTGTCAGCTATCCTTGCTTCGCAGTTAAAAGCTCTCCTTTGTAGGCCTGTCATGAGACATGCATCCCCCCCTTCTTCTCTCCCCCAGAAAACATTGGATTCTGATATTACCTTGTGATTCTGAAAGCCAAGGCCTTAGGCACATGCCTTTCGTGCCTCAGCTTTCATCTGCTCCCGCTCCGGGTTGTGTACGAACACAACGAGGGGAGAGAGAAACCTGAGGAGACAGGCTGAGCACACCCCCATCGCCTTCCGGGGAGCCCCACTGTGCGCTGCAAGGAAATGCTTCGCTCCTGGCGCGGTGGATGAGCGGGATGGGGAGAATGCCATCACCTACCCGTCATTTGAGTTTGAGTTGGGAAGAGGACAGGAGTACAAACAAGGAATGGATATTTGCTATGTTAAAAACAAGGAAGGGGCATAATCAGCCGATTCACGTGGCTTTATCAGCAGTCACCTGTAAATACATTCAAAGTTTGACTGTATTTTATTACTTAAACTTGAGTGACCAGTCTCAGTGTGGATCCTGGTGTCACAAGGGCTGTGTGGCTGTTTGCTCCTGTGCCAGTTTCTGTCTGTTGCTGCCTCTTCTCCTGAACTACCTGGACTGTTTATGCCATGTGGTAATTCAGACCAGGGAACTGAGCTGAAACTAGTTTGGCAAAAATCCTGATGCAAGGACCATTAGATGTGCTTCTTTATGACTTCTTGGTTGCTCAGCACATGCAAATATTTAATCTCATGTTTAATTCTGTGTTGTGGGCGTAGGAGCCCGAGGCAAAATCCTAACAACTTGAGTGGAATCGGGATTTCCCCTGAAAGCAGGCCCATAAATCCAGTGGGAAATTTAATTCTCCAGCACTCAAATTCAGGCCTGTGACCCTCAGCTGCAGGCTCTAGAGGGCGAAGGCAGTGTCCATGTTGAGGTGCTGGCCCTGGGACCTTTGGATCCAGAAGGGGTCCCCGACTGACCGATGTGTAACATGTCACACTGCGGGGAGGGCATTTAATTGTAAAGCCCCAGCAGCGGGTCAGGATGATCGGAGCGGGGCTGGAAATGGTTCCTTGGAAGCAAGCAAAAGAGGGGGTGCTCGCACGGGGAGCAGCGCGAGGCCAGCAACACGAGCCGGGTCGCCTCGTATCCCATCTCATCCCAGCGCCGGTTCTGCCGCTCGCGGTCCCGAAGTTTGCTCGGTGCCTTCCTCCTCCCGAGGGATGGAGGCTCCCTGCTCCCGGCCCGGCCCGAGCGGCGGGCGAGGAGCCGCAGGTACCGCGGTGCAGGGTGTGTGTGTGTGTATGTGTGTGCGTGTGTGTGTCTGTGCGCGTCTCCTTTGTCTGAGCAGCCCGAGCAGCGCCGAGCGCCCCGCGGGCGGCCGCGCATCCTCCCCGCCCAGCGCCGCTCGGCACGGCCGCGCCCGGCCCGGCTCGCCCCGCCGGCCCCGCCGCGGCTCGGGGCCCGTTCCCGCGGGGCGATCGCCGGCCGAACCCCCGCACCCGGTGTGCGGGGCTCGGCCGCGGTGCCCCGGCCGCGCCGTGCCCGCTGTCCCCGCAGGCCGGCGGTGTGGAAGCGGCCCGCGATTGGCCGTGCTGGCAGGGCCAGCCCCTTCCTGGCTGCCTGGCATGAATATGCACTGCCCCCCTTCCTCCTCCTCCTCCTCCTGCATGTGTGTGTGTGTGTGCGGGGAGCGGGGCTCCGCCAGCAGCGCCGCTCCAGCCATGTCAGCTCGGCTCCGCCTGGGCCCACCATGAGCCATGGCCATGTCTGCGAGCGCCGACGAGGAGGACTTCGAGTCGGAGCCGGAGCCCGAGCCGGGGCCGGGGCCCGAGCTGGGGCCGGAGCAGGTCCGGGGCGGGCGGCGAAGTTTGCAGCGGGAAGGGAGGGGAGGAGGCCGGGCCGGGCAGCGCCGCGCCGGCCGCGGGGACGGGAACAAGGTGGGGTCGGGAGCGGCCCCGGGGCAGCGCCGCCCGCCCGGGGACCGCGCCGGGCGGGGCCGCGGAGCCTCCGCGGGGCCGGCCCGGGGCGCTCGGCCTCGCCCGCCGCGGG
>JAWMRA010000036.1:11082918-11223540 GCA_035584735.1 Pseudotriccus pelzelni
GCCTGTTGTTTTTTTTTTTTTTTTTCTATTTAGATTCCTCAAATAGCTGAGAGGGCTGCGGGACTTGGGGAGAGAGTCTTGATGCTGAGCCTGGTTACCTTGTCTTGGTTTGATTTATAGCTAAAGCCTCCTTTCCATTCCCAGGGACGAGGGATGTAGAATAAAGAGAAGGATGTGTGCCGAAATGAAAAGAGAACTTTTATTAATACTTGCAGGGTTTATTCTCTGAAGGCTTTTTTTTTCCCTGTGGGGGAAGAGCATAAACTTTTCGAATTTATGAAGTAATCTGTGAAAAATAATCCAGAACATATGTTCTAGATTGCGTATTTTACTCTCTAAGAACTGCCTAAGCAATTAAAAATGCGCCAGGAATAGTATTAAACATGTGTACGCAATTTGAACGTAAACTTGATAGTTTTGTTTGTAACTCAAGGTGTTTTGCTCTTTAAAATAGCCTAATGTTTTGTTTATAGGGACAAGTTTCTAGTAGGTCGGGTGTTGAATCTCTCCTCCAAAACCCACCTTGTTTCTAATAACTTTACCTTGTTTGGCTTCAGAATTGCACGTAGAAAGCAGGGCCGAAAGAGAGTTTGGGGGTGGTGGTTGTGGTGTGCTTTGGGTGCTCCCCCGGGATGGCAGATCTGGTGTGGAAACCTTGGGAGAGGCATTAACGTGCTGCACTGGCCTGGTGTAGTGTCAGTCCAAGAACCTAAGCCGAGGTTTGGATGAGTAACTTTATTAAGCCTTTACTTAGTTCTGGGGATTGTGTGAATGTTCAAGCCTGTTCTGCTGCTCAGTTCACTGCTCTGTGCCCAGACCAGGTTGTTAAAATGTCCCACCCCCCTTCCTTTTCTTAAATTTTGTCCCATGCCAGGCCTTTTCCATTTGGATCTGTGTCTTGGTGCAATCACTGCACACTTTTTAAAAAGAGCTAATGGTTGGGCGAGCAGATTGGTCTCAGCTGTATTGTACCAGCTGTGAAATTTCTACTTGGTGGTGCTGGTTCTTGCTGGATGAATCTGGAAAGTTGGTTACGTTCTGGGATTCTTCAGCTCTTCTAAAACTTGAGGCTTTCATAGCGGTTTTTTATATCTTAAAAGTTTAAAACAAAAATTAACGCAAGAAAGGGGAAATCTTTCTTTCAGAGTTTCTTAGAAGTCTTGGTCTGATCCGAAACTATAGCACTGTGACCTATGTACCAAAGACCTGTGGAATGTTTTCCTTTCTGTTCAAAACTGTTCCAGTGGTAAAACACCACTTGTAGCTCCAGCTGTATTTTCAGGCAAGCCTGCTTTAATGTCTAGTTACTCTCTTTTTCTACACGGGACGTGTCAAATCCATATTATGTCACTTTTTCTACTGCGACAGTCCCTGGTATGTAACAGGTGAAAGCCTTCAGCTCTACAGGTGTAGTTGAACAGCACAGCTTCAGTGCTTGGGGAGAAGCTGCAGTTTTTTGTCACTCAGGCTTTCTCCCGACTTTCGTTCCTCTTTCCCTCGTTGGTGCCCGAACTAAGAAGGCAAAAGAACTGTTGTTTTTCCCAGCACAGAGCCGACAGGATTTACTGCACTTGTGGTAGTTGCAGGCAGCACTGGGGGCTTGGAAGCATGTGGATGCCAGGGCACGTGTCCTGCCCGGTGCTGGCCCTGCCCCAGCCCACCAAGTTGCTTGTGGTAGGAAGAAATTCGGTTTCTGACTGTGGCACTTGAGTGTGTGTAAACAGAGCGAACTGCTCCCGGCTGGGGCAGGGGGATGTGTCCTGCAGCACTGGTAAGAAAAGCTGTGTTTTCCACAGGGTGCCCCAAGTCTGTGTAACTTCCTGGTGTCTTTAAGAGCTCCTGCTTTGGATGCAGCTTATCTCCAAAAGCATGTTTTTGCCAATATATCTTATTTCACCCTCCAGGCCTAACTTCTACCTCCTCACCACCAGAGGAAAATAAACGGGGGCACTGGTTTTGGCTCTGATGTGCCAGTTTATCACTCCCTGAACAACATAGCTGTGTTGGCAGAAAAGCTGCTGGAGTGTCACTTATGCCCAGATGAACTTGGGGAGTATAAAGTTTTATTTTGTGGGAAATTAGCATTACTGTCGATTCGATAGCGGAGCTCTGTGGTCACCTGGCAGGGGTCGTTAGGAGCCACGTTGCTTTTTGTAGAAGAGGATGAGGAACTTCGTAGGTATGAACTGGAGGAGATGGTGGCAGTGAACATCTGGAGAGGATTAATCCTTATTGGGGATGGCTGGGCTTGGAAAAGTTCCAGCACCTTCCCTTTCCCTCTGATGCCGCCTGCTTAATGAAGGACCTTGGACTTGTCTTGTGGGACGTGTTCTGATGGAGGGTGATGTCCCTGTAAATAGTCACTGCTAGAGAAAAACAGCTCTCCTGGAGTTTGTGTGTGCAGACATTTGGGCAGATAGGCTTTAGTCAGACATGATAGATCCATGATGTTGGCATGTGCTCTTCAATTAATACAACTTTTAAGGATGTTATTGGCATCAGTGTGATTTTTTTTTTTTAAATTTTTTTTTTCCTGTCTCAGTTGAGCTTCTTCCTGGTCCCCACTGAATTCCTGCAGTTACATCATCCTGTCCTTCCTTCTTCCTCTTAAGTTCTTCCTTTGACAAGGGCTTCTGTTAATTGCTAAAGAGCTGTAAGGGTTTGGAAGCTGTTTAGTAGCAATGCCAAGGATCTGTTGACTTGGATGTGATTATCAATTCCCAGGCTGCCTGGGAAGTGGTGTCCCTGGAAGTGTTCAAAAAACATCTGGTGTAGCACTTGGGGACGTGGTTTAGGGGTGAACATGGCAGTGCTGAGTTAACAGTTGGACTGGGTTATCCTGGAGGTCTTTTCCAGCATTAATGATTCTGTGCAGTGCCTGGCAGGGTGTAACAGGCCGTCCGTGCCAGGCAGCCAAGGCCAGTCCCTGTATTTCGGAGTTAAGGTGGAGTTAATCACAGGGTGTTTCAGACACCTCTGGTAAAATGACTTTAGTGGCTCTCGGTCCAGTGTGTTGGTGTTGTGTGTCCTTGGTCTACACCGGTGCTGGTAATTGTCAATTTGATTGGGTTTCTTATCAGGAAGGCCAAAGTTACGTGCCTGGGAGTCTGGGAGAGAGACACAGCACTGGGACAGCAGAGGACAGTGCTATCACTGCCTTGGGCAGCAAACAGGGAGTCTTGACCTCCAGAACTTCCACCTGTTTGAATGGAAAAATGTCCCTCTGATGCAGTGGGAAGATACTAGGAGATAACTGACCAGAAGCCTTTGCTGTGCCACCCTGTGGGTGTCTCCAGTGCCCAGTGTTGCCCTGTGACCCACCATGTCTAGGGTGGTATTTTAGTTATGAATTGTGAGTTAATGTCTGTGGTTTGTTCTTTTAATGGGGGATTTTCTATTTGATTTTCCCCTAGGGTTTATTTTTCAAATCTTCTAAAGATCTGGTAATTAAATTTGGCTACTCTAATTCTGTTAAAACAATTGCATTGGGATGCAGCGCCATATAAAGCTCTAAGTGCAGCACCCGGCAAGTCCTGGATCCTCACGTTTGGGTGCTCATGTGGTTGTGTGGACATGGTCAAACTACAGTAAATGGGAATAGTCAGAATTTGTCCACGTGTTCCAGAAAGAAATCACCAGCCTTGCAAGTGAAAGGGGTATATTTGTGTGGCACAGCACCTCGAGGCAGTTGAACACCACGCACGTAAGATGTCTTGTCTCGGGGAGGTTTACGCAGTGGTTACTGCGTGAGCTGTTCAGATTGTACTTGGCTAAAGTGAAGTGCTTCAGGGTCTCACTGAGCTGGCCACGTGAGAAGCTCTTCAGAAGGGCCCTGTGCATGTCTCTGTGTTTTTCTCAGAGATATTGAGTCTGAAATAATGGTTTGGTGCTGCTGGCAGCAGATTAAGCAGGCCACTGAAACTGAGTGATGGAATAAGACCCGTGCCCAGGTAAAGGCCACTCACGGAAGAGCTTATTCCTAGGCTGAAGACTTGCTTTGAGGGCCAGGACCCCCTTCCTCCTGGACTTGGTTTCAAGGTCAGCTGATTTTCCTCTCCGGGGCAGGAGTTTTGTATGTGAAGTTGCCTGGTGACATCTCCAACAGGGGCCAGTTGCTGGGACAGCAGTTGGGAGCATCAGCACCTACTTAGTGATGCATTTAACAGCTGATATCTCTTGCAGTGTTGCCTTCAAAACTTGATGTTCTTGGTAATGTTGCTTTCCTGGGTCTTTTGAGTTGCTCTTTGTAACTGTGAATGTTAGAAATCTGTTGCTGTAAACATGAGGATCGTGTTTCTGTTGCAGTAAGGGTTGTACTCGAGCTAGAGGCCCGCCCTTAGTGCCTCTGGTCCTTCTGACCCCGGCGTGATGGTCGGTGGGTTTTCAGCGACAGCCAAGCAGCCTGTGATGTGTGGTAAAAGTGTGTTAAGCAGGCAGTGGAAACTTCCCAGCAGCCAACTGTTTGTCCATAGCCAAGATAAACTAATGTTCTGAGCAGTGACTTCCAGGTAGCATTTCCTAGGGGCTGATTTAGAGTTGGAAGTGTTGCACCTGGGCTTATTCCCAGGTCTGCACGACGCTGTTGAAAGACTGTAATTGCTGGTGACCACCCCACCCGGTCCACCTGGAGCACTGCAGGAGCTCAGCACTTCAGGAAGTAAGTGTAAATGAGTTTGCTACTTTGTCCCCTTTCCTGTGTGAGGAGTTGGGTGTGTTTAAGCACTGTGGTGTGGGAGGATGAGCCCAACTTCATGATTACAAAGGTATTTACCAGTCCATAGTGTTACATTTGATGGCCCAAGTTTACTCCCACTACCCAAATGCTGTGTCGGCTTCAGGGACAGGAGCAAGTTACCTTTGTTTGCCATAGCAGTAATCTGGGGAGGACAAAAGAAAGAACCCCAGCAGGGTGTCCTGTTCACATGTCTAGAAGGCAGAGCAAGTCCACCAGCTTTCTAGGTTTCAGTGTAATAGAGATAGGGATTTAGGATATTAATCCTAATATGTTTCAGCAGCTGCCTGCACAGCCTTTGGGAGCTTGGCAGATTGACTGTCATCACTTCAGCATACTCCTGCCTCTCTTTTGAAGACTTCTGTGGCCACAGTTTTGTGGAGGTGCTGGAGAACGTAGGGGACAGTTGATGTTTCAGGCAGGCCCTGTCTCAGCTCCCTGGCTTCTATTAGGTTTCAGGGAAAAAAAAATGTCTTCAAGTTTGGTACAATCTTTGTTTTCTTGGCCGTTCTTAGAGACTGCTGCTTGGGGTTACAGAGCCAGAACAGGCACAGGTTGTGCTTCAGGGTGTCACCTCCTTGGGAAAGGACATGGTGGGGTCTGCCACACAGGAGGAGGCTCCACTGGCCTGGAACCCAGTTTAGGGCTTGCTGAGCCTGAGGCCGTGGAGCTGCTGTTTGCTGGTCGCTGTGGTCAACCCAGGGTGAGGAGTCCTGCCATCTCCTACCACTTGCTCTTTATTTGCAAGACAAACCTGTGGAGTTGTGCTGGGAGGGCGGCAAGTTACAGTACAGAGATGAGGACATGAGCTGGGAAGGAAATCTACCTCAACTCACTACCAGGGCCGGTACACTGTAACACTGCAGTCTGAGCTGGAAATCCTGCAGCATCTCCTCACTCACATCGACCTGGAATTTATCTGGCTGGCTGCCATGTGCTAAATAAACCCCAAGCCATGTTGGAGGCTCCTTCTACCCCCTTGAATCCCAGCCCCTTTCTGGGATAGCAACCCACAGGCCAGATTTTCTTCTGTGGAGCTTTTTAAGCGCCCACTTTGGAGCCCCTTGAAACTGGATACTAGTGGGAATTCCTGCAAGGCCTCTCTAGCCTTGCTGGCTTCGACATCCTGGAGTGAAAATGTGGCTTGGATTGAGGATTGGTAGGTTGGTAAATTAATAAAGTTGCTTGAACATGCTAACGAGCAGTGAAGAGGTCTGGGTAGTTAAGAAGTGTTGGATACAGTGAGATCCAGGTCTGCACCTCTGCCCCGTGTGGTGATCTGTAAGGAAATCTGTGTTGTGTGCTGTGGTCTGGCTTCAGGTTTATTCTTGTACCTTCACCTTCTTGCTTCTGTGGGTTCTTTTTAGGATTCTCAGATTCTGTGTTCAAGGGATCCCTTTTTTACCTCTTGCATCTTTGTAGTGTCTTGGCACTTAAACTGCTGTCCTCAGGATTAGGACTTGGCTCGTTTTACTGTGGCAGAAGCAGGAATTGTGTTTCGGCTGGAAAAGTACCGAGTTTGATTTTTCCTTGAAAGCAATTGCATTTAAAAACACCGTTCTGACAGTGTCCAAGCTGTTGTTTGCCTCCTTAAACTTAATCATGTCCCATCCCAGTGGGATGGAGTCAGGTGCTCACACTATCTTCCATGTGCTGTTGGCCGAGGGGAACTCGCCCAAGTTGTTGCACATGTTTTGGTTTAACTTGTTCCCGCTGATATCCAGCCCTTGGTTCGTGGTGTCCCTTCCTAGTGGAAGGAGACTAATAAAGAGAACGGAGGAGCGATTCATGCTGAGGAAGAAAATTATCTCTTATCTAGGTTGCCTCTAAGCCAGCCCTGCCAGAGACGACTTTATCCTTGAGAGGCTGGAAAGTTGGTCTAGGAGGTAAATATTTATTCTTTAGAGTGTCTGACATTGATCTGAAATCCAGGCGGCCGGTGTGGTTGGGGATGGGAGGGAGGCTGTGCTGTCTGTGTTCACACAGCACGGTGAGGTTCAACCTGCACACAGAGCAAAATCTGCTCCCCAGAAGTGGAATTAAAAACTTGCTGAAATCTGTGTACCCTCATGGACTGTGTTTTCATCCACCTAGGTCTGTAGGGCAGAAAGCTTAAGGGGTCTAAGTCCTGGCTTCTTTGTGCTCCCAGCACTGAGATGCCTGGGATGGAGGCTGTTAAAATATCAGCACTCTTCTGCAGCTTAGAGAGAGTCACTGGAGCTTTGCTAAGTCAGCTGGGAGGAAGATCAAATACTCAGCAGTGTGGCTTTTCTTCAGGGTTGGGTAGCAGGACACTTAGGGATGCTTTTGTAGAACCAAGTAGAAATATTTCCATACCTCTTCTTTTAAAATCTGGTGGAATTTCTTCATGGCTTCCTACAGCCAACCTGCCCCTCCCTTGGTGACTGCCCAGCATTCAGCTGGAACAGAAAGTGAAACTGGCTGGTCTACTGTTCATATGCTGAGATGTGCAGAAAGTGGAAAAGTTTGTATAAATGGTAAACCAGATGAACTTTGCAGTCCTGTTATTATCATCTTTATGGAGAAAGCTGTCAGTGGTCAGAATGAGCCAAGCCAATTCTTGCATAATTAGCCCCATACAATTAAATGGTATTTAGTGAAGTTTGGCTTGAGCTGCAAGTTCTTGTGTATAACAGGGAGTTTCTGATGAGAACATGAAATTTGGATGTCCAGAGTGAACAGTGTTGCAGTTAACCTAATCATTTCAAATCTTTTCATGCTCCTTTAGCTTCTCTCTTAAAGGTCATTGAAATCTAGACCTGGGATGCCCTTTTTAGCCTTTGCACAGCATCAGTTGGTGTTCTATTTTTGAGCACTTGCTGATGTTGGATGTGAGGGGAGCTACTTTGGAAGAGTTTTGTAGCATTTGTGTTTTACTTCCTACTTAATCACTTGGCAGTAGTTGGTGGTTTACTGGTGTTTTAGGGAGATTGGTGGGGTTTGAGCCATTGCTGGGTGTTTCACTGCTGTAACCTCAAAATTACTTTTGCTGCCCCCTTGGATCCTTCCACTTCCAGTGGAGGAAAGCAGACCTTCTGGCTTAACCTGAGCACAAATCTAAGAGCTCGGTATTGGCACAGATAATCTCTTGACCTAAGCCAAGCACATTGCTTGGGACTTGGTCCTGCACTGGGCTGTGTGTAAGTGGATTCTCCCTGCCCTCCTCCTGGGGTGGGCTTGCTCTGGGTTTGGAATCTCTCGCTTATGTCCTGATTTCTTTGTCTTTTCACAGTTCATCTCTTATTGGGAAATTAACAGCACTCCTTGAGCTCTAAGAGCAATGGTGTGATGCCGGGTGTTAATGACCCCGCGTGCCTGTAACCCCCGATACACCCGTGGGTGCCCACAACTCCTGCCCGTGGAGGTTCTGCGGTTCCTCTGGGGAGCGGGATGTGCGACTGACCTTGTGCGTGTCTGGCTCTTGCAGAACAGGGCGGTCGGGCGGCCCAAGGGGAAGCTGGGCCCGGCCTCTGCGGTGAAGCTCGCGGCCAACCGGACGACGGCGGGCGCCCGGCGGAGGAGGACGCGATGCCGCAAGTGCGAGGCGTGTCTGCGGACGGAGTGTGGCGAGTGCCACTTCTGCAAGGACATGAAGAAGTTCGGGGGCCCCGGCAGGATGAAGCAGTCCTGCATCATGAGGCAGTGCATCGCGGTGAGTGCCTGGGCCTGCTCCTCGCTCTGCTGGCGGGGTGGGGAGCTGATGCCTCCGCTCCGCTCCGAGGAGTCCTGGGGCGCGTCAGGCGACGTGTAATCCCTGCCCTCTCAGCTCACGTCCCTTCTTCCCAGCGCTTCTCATCCTCCCCGAATCCGAAACCACAATGCTACTAAAAACTTAATAGCGCAGCTTTCCTTCCCAGCAGCAGAGAAGTGGAGATTATCAATACATCAGGAATTGTCCCTCAGGTCACACTGGAACACTGGGGTTGGGGGAGAAGGAGAAGAGTGGGAAGTTCTGATTCACATGGAGAAGAGGCATATTTGGATCTCAAAATTTCCAGAGAAAAACTGCCTTGCAGCCATGTTTACCATCTGAACTACATAACCAAATTAAGATGTGGAGAAATCTTGGGTCGGCATCCTCCGAGGTGTTGGTGACCCCAGCCCCAGGCTACCTGAGATCTGAATTTTAGTTTGGTTGCTGTTACCCAGGCATAGAGCAGGGTGGCTGATCTGGATGAGACATCGGTCCAGGGTCTTGTCTTCCTCAGGGACTGGAAATGGCTGTCAGGGAAAGAACATCAGAACAGGGCAAGCAGGGAGTCTGTTTCCTGGGCTCCTGTGATACATTGCTTAGAAGCTTCTTGAGTCACAGGTGATAGGTTTCTATTTAACAAATATTGACAGATTAATCTTCCATTAAGTTGTTCAAGAAGCTTTTGAATCTGTTGCTGCCATGCTGACTGTTGTGGAACCTCTCCTCCAGTCTCATGTCTGCAGCGCCTCCGTTCAAGGCTAAAAATCAGCTTTAGCTTTTATCTTAATTCTTTGGAAGGTCTTGTTCGTGCTGTTGTTTAGGGTTCGGGTTCCTTTTGTTGTTGTTTTTTTAAAGAAAGGAATGTTGTTTATTCATAACTCAAATATCATCCCATCCCTACTGATTTCTCTTGTTCCAGTTCCTTCCACTTAGTGTTTGGGTTTTTTTCCTTTAATTCTGATGAGGCGACTGAAGTGGAGGCTTTAAATGACTTCGCCTGACACTGATAAGAAACTGATAAGTGCTGAAGGTTTCCAGTAGTTGCTTCTGGTGGCTCACTCCATGTCCTGTTCTAAGCCCTGCACTGTTCCTGACATAGAGGGTTGGGTTCAGCACTGCTGGATCACTCAGTCAAGTACACAGAATATCCACCTTTCCACAGAGTGCTTTTGCAGCTCCACTGTCTTTTTTCTTTGAACACTTGATTTCCTGGAGTGTGGCGTGAATTGAACAGCATGGATGAAGAATTTATTATTCTCCAGGGGCAAGAAGTAGTGAAATCATGCTGCCTTTTTAGTGGAAGGATTAAATTAGGGCTGCAGTGAGCTTTCTCATCCTCACTGATGAAGGAAACTTTCATACTAAGCTGTTCCACTCTTGATAACACAGGCTGAGCCTTTTGGAGATGATCTGGGTTCTCTTCTAGCTGAGTGTAGTCACCCTCTTTCTTCCAATGAAGGTTTATTTTTCTTCTTGGTGCCTGGAGTTTTATTTCCAGAAGCTGTGGTTGGAGCACAGGGCTTGCTAGCCAGGGGACTCTTGATTACTTGTCCTGCCCTCACATGCATTGAAAACAACATCTCTGCCCTTTGTAGGTTGGTGCAGGTATCAGGGGAGTTATTAAAAACCGTCTTAGAGCAGCAAAGGCCCAGAAAATTAACAAGTTGAACTGTTGTAACTTTTAAGGTGCTTTACATTTCTACAAGCAATCCTGTTGTCTTTGCTCTTGTTCTCTTAACAATTCAGCAGCAACATATTGTGGTACCTATCAAACAGCTTCCAGCCAGAAAAAAAAAAACAACTGCTGAAAAGATGTGGAAGCAAAGCTCTGTGGAAGTAATGATCCCTACAGTTCTGGGATTGTGTTTTCCTCTGGTTAATAACGTTGACAATATTAACTAGACACAGGCTTTCATTAAACTCAGAAGCCTTAAGAGAGCTGACTGTACTGCTGTTCGGAGAGCAGGAACCTCCTCGGCATCACCAGTTCAGTCAGGAAGGGAAGCAGGAGCGCCTGGGACACACTTTGCTGCATGGAATGGGTCTGAAGGGAATGTGGGGCTCTGGGAGGGTGAGCTGTTCCAGCACAGCTGCTGTTCCAGCCCTTCAGTGAGGCACAGAGGAGGTTCCTTGCTCCCAGCAAGAAAAACTGTCCTGCTCCTGGGATGTCTGCTCTTGGGTAGGGATGTAAATACTTGTGTGGGAGATCAGACAAAACAAGGGGACAGAGCCCTGGACAGCTTGGCTTTTCTCTGATTTAGCTGCTGGTGATCCTGGGGATTCCTATTTTGTGCTTGGAGGAAGGATGGGAATTAAATAGTATTTGCAAAATGCTTTTAAAGTGGAGCATGGCTAAGTCCTGGCACAAGGCAGGGAAGTGTTCCATAGCTAATGGATCAGGTGCTGGGGTGTGGGGCAGAGCACTGTGCCCTGTAATGCCTTTCTGCAGCTGGGCTTCTCCCGGGCTGAAACGTGCTGAAGGATGTTCTGCTGCTGCCAAAATTTGGGTTGGTGTGCAGGTATCCACTTAGAGACTTTATCCATGCCATCCACAAGAGATCTTGCCATGAGAAGCCACATCTCTGCCTCTGGCTGTGTAATGGTTAAGGACTTGCAGCCTAAATGATTGCACTTCCCATTATGGCCAGTTTAGGATCTTCCTTTTCCTTTCTGTAATGAGGGTTATACCTTATTGCTGCAAACCAGAAGTTTGTTAATCATTACCAGAAAAGTGGCTTTTTAATTAGAGTGGCATTCAGTGCTTTGACACGGGTGACAGATCTGTGAGATGCTGCAATTCCCTTTCTGCCTCAGCAGAAGAGAAGAAGAAAAAAATCAGTGTGATCCCACTTGTGACACTTGCAGGAGAGAATCCTCTTCCTAAGTGTGCAGAGGTTTTTGCAGTGCTCGGGTTGGGAGCAGGGCCCTGGAGAATGGACTGGCAGTCAGGAAGGGGTCTGTTCTTGGTTCTGCTGTGGGCTTGCTGTGAGACCTGGATCAGGTCCCATAACATCTGTCTGCCCTGCCTGTAAGAGAGGGGAGCTGCCAAAGCGCTGCTCGGGTTGCGGAGCTAATGGATGTGGATAGTGATGTTCTGGGTTGCTTCTTTCCCCTCCCATTGTACACTGGAGAGGTGACTTGCATGCCAATGCCTGTGTCAGCTCACAGATTCAAGGAACCCACCAAAAATGCGTTTTTGTCCATCCCTGGAGTGCTCCGTGAATCTGTGTTGCTAAAGGAGGGGCACTTTGAAACGTTTCCTGTGGTGCTTGGTCTGGGTGCCCAGCCCCAGTTTGTTACCAAATTTTCTTGCCTTCGTGACAGTTTGCACAATTAATCCTATTTATCCCCTCCTTGAAATGAGGATACTGTAAATGCACATTGAGTTCTTCTGTTTCCATGTCCTGATCAATTCTTTGTGATATGTAAACAGCCGGTGTTGCCTCATACTGCTGTGTGTCTGGTGTGTGGAGAAGCTGGAAAGGAGGACACTGTGGAAGAGGAGGAGAGCAAGTTTAATCTCATGCTAATGGAATGCTCCATTTGTAATGAAATCATACACCCAGGATGCCTTAAGGTGAGTACAAGGATGCGATACATGTTGGAAACAAAAGCTGAATTGGTTATCACCTTCATTTAAATGTAGTGCACAGAAAACGAGAAGCTTTTAGGTTTTTGTCTTTGGACACTTAAGTGAGCAAAGAGTTGTTGTGAGGAGCAGGGTGAGACCCAGGCCCTGACTGGCAGGTGGGATCCTTGAGGTAGCAGCATTCCCTGTGAACAGAGACTGGCTTTGGATGGCCCTGGGGGGGGGGGGGGTGCATGCAGAGGTCTTGTGGGTTTGTTTTGTTTTTCTTTCTTTTTGCCTGTTGTGTAAGGAAGGGAGTTGTTTCAGTCGGGATGGGGCGGGCAGAGCAATCTGCCTGTCCTTCTGGATGAGACAGCCCCAGCTCTGTGCCGGCAGCTCCTTCCCGTGTCCCACAGTACAGAGGAGCAGTTTGCTGCTCGTGGTGGCCCAGGCACAGATGTGCCTTTGGGTGGCAGCTGGCTCCAAAGATGTTATGAGCAAGTGTTGGAGTATGAAGAGAGCAGCTCTGGAGCACAGCCTGAGCGAGTGTCAGGCTGCAGGAGTGCTCACCCTTGGCTGACTCGAGCCCTGTGAGCAGCTGTATTCTTTGCTGGTAACAGAAGTGTCATTTTGGGCATAACTTTGTGCATTAGCATTTAGAAGCCGCCTTTCTCCAGAGCTGGTTTCTTTCAGCTGATCAGCCATTTCCTGTTGCTGATTTGTTTATGGTTAAAGTGATTTGCCAAAGCAAATGTGTTCTGACACACCATGCCCCAGAAAGCAGCTTTTGGGCCCTTCTGGGATCTCGGGAAGGAGAGAGGTATGTCTGTTCCTTACACAGGCCTGGGGTGAAACTCTCCTGATCTCTCGTTTCCCTGGCTCGGTACGTGGTGTTGCACCAAGCTCTGTGCTGTCAGTTATTAGAGCAGAACACGGGGAGCTGGCAAACCAGAGCTGTGCCTGTCTCCCTGATTCATGGAACCGGTGCTCACAGCTCCTGCCACAGATGGGCTCTGAAAGGCAGCTTTGCTTGCTTGGCTCTGCCTAAAACAAGGCTTCGGGAACTGCTGAAGGGAGGGGAAGGAGCTGCTTGTTTTCAAAGGTACCTTAATTTTGGCTGCTTTGCTGTTCCTGTCCTTGTTGAAAGTGCCCTGTGCTCCCCCATTTCTGGCTTTGCAGTGTCAGTGACACTTTAGGGCTGAGTCCAGAGGACACACTTGTCTCATGGCAGCTCAAGTGTTGTTTCCTCTCCTCATACTACATTTGGGACTAGGTGTACAGGATGTGGGTCAGGTCTGTGAAATCAGGCAAGTGCTGTTTGTCCTCTTACACCTGCATGGTGTTCTGAGTGCTCTTTTGGTAACTAGGAACAGTGTTGCTTGGGGTGTTTCTGACAATTAAGCAGTAGGAGATTTACTGTGTGCCTGGTATGTCTTGTATTTTGATTTCTCAGTGCCTCTGCTGAGCTGAAGTGGTAGGTAACTGTGGCTCTTTACTTACTCAGGCAAAAGGGCACTGGTAGGATTTCAGAGTTCTCTTGGATGGAGAGATGAGGCTGCTTAGGGGAACAGCAAAATGAAAATGGAGTCTCTCCCTTGGATCCCTCCTTGCTCTTTATTCCCAGGTTCTATGATTTCTTGCAAGACAGAAATCTGTTGCCATGTTTACGTGTTGCTCGAGCCCTTGAGCCCTGAGGATGGAGCCCATAAATAGCCTTTGATGCAGCCCCAGCCCCAGGGCAGCTGCTCTGGCTGCCCACAAGGGAAAGTCCCTTCCTGTCCCACTTGGGAAATAGCAGTACCATGTGAACTGTGGGTCATCTCCAGCTAAATATCTTGCAAATGTACATGTCACCGAATATTTCACAGAATATTCCAAGTTGGAAGGGACCCACACGGATCATCAAGTCCAACTCTTAAGTGAGTGGCCCGTAAAGGGATTGAACCCACGATCTTGGTGTTATTGGCACCATGTTCTAACCAGCTGAGCTGATCTCAGGGTCAGGGAGACTGGAATAAACTGGATCAGTGAAGAGAGGATGTCCTTTCCTGGCTTATTCCCACGTGGAGTGAACTCCCTCCAAGATGCATCTCCAGAGCTTGTGGAGTAGTTTGGCACATGCAGTGGGAGACTTGTTCTCCTGGGCAGGTTGTTCCTGGTTTGAAGTCCATCCCCCTCCAGCTTCCTGATTTGGCTGTACATGTTTTGTGCTGGGTTTTCTCCATGAATCAGCAGTGTCAGGGGATGACTCTTTGAGGAGTTAAATTAGGGGTAGCTCAGGTGCATCTGTGCTCTGACACAGCCTTGAGGGGCTCCCTTGCTGTGGGAGCCCTGGGTTCCAGAGCCCTGGATCCCATGCCCTGGAGTGGCATTAAGGACAGCCGGGGTTGTTCCCTGTGCTGAGCCGCGTCCTGGGAAGTTTTGACATGCTTCTTTCCTTGAAAATACACCACCAACACAAATGCTTGTTTTGCTGAACGAGTTTCTTATGAAAATGATCTTGGGGAGTGTTTCACAAGCACAGAACTGTTTCCAGGGGGAGCTCCTGAGATTCTGGGCTGAATGTTGCCTTTCATTGTTACAGAGTGTTCGAGTTGAACCATGAGTGGTGAATTTTAACTCATGCATTCCAAATTGCTGGTACTGGTCAGCACATGTGAGTGCAGCACCTGATGCTGTTTCCTTAAGGAGAAGGGGTTCCTGTTCCCCAGGAGGAGCCTGTTCTTTTCCATCTTAGGTGGATGTAGTGATTCTGGTGAAGGAGAATATTTAGGGGCCTTGTCAGAACAGCAGGAATACCGAGGCCTTTTCCAGCACAGCGTCAGCCCAGGTGTGTCTCGCTGCCTGTTTCAGTCTTGGCACTGTTGGAATTCCTGGCTGGCCCTCAGAGGTGCCAGATCAGCGTCCTGGGGTCTCCATATCCCTGACAAGAAGACCAGAGCAGCGAGGTCTCCTGTTCAGGCTCTGTGAGCCGCTGACCTCGTGCTGCAGGGGGGTTTCTGTGACGGCTCTTGCTGCGGCTCCGACACCCCCCTGCTGTTTGCAACAAACACTCGGAACTGGCTCCCACCCAGCCTGACAGGCTTGGGACGGATTCAGTGGCAGGTTGGTGTGTGTCTAATTAGTTTGCTTACAGTTCCCCACATCTGTTCAGTTCCTTAAACTTCACAGAAGGGACAGAGCTGTAATGCTTTCCCTTCAGCAGCACTTGTTCTATATTCAGTGCGGGAAATAACTTGTTCCCAACTTGGGCTCGGGCCAGGGATTGTTCCCCTGAGGCAGAGATGTATACAACAACTCCTGGAGTATCTTACACCTACCATGGGAAAGAAGGTTCAAAGGCACACAGTTGTGATAAAACCAGTATTTAAATTCTGCCCACTTCATTTACTCATTTATTAACTCTGGGAGACTTGCTGAGAGACTGACATGTCATCACTCTCACTGGATGGTGAAACTGGAATGGCTGCTGTCTGGCTCAGGGACTTGAGGAAGCAGTTCCTAAATCCAAGGGCTTGCTCCTTCTCAGCCAGTACCTTTTCCCTGAGCTGGGAGGAAAGGAGGAAATGTTTCAGAAACATGAAAAATCTTCAGGTTCCTGCCTCTGCCTGTTCCTGTCTCCTGCTACTGCGCTGCTGCTGCCAGTGCCCAGCTGTTAGTCTGGACAGCGGCGTGTTTTTATTGTCTACAGTAGTAATAAATTAATATTTTTCTCTCCTCCCCCCCCCCCCAAGGTTTTTTTTCTGAATACATAACTAAACTCTTAAATGGGAATGTGCCATCAGTGAGCATGTGTTTGTGTGGAGGCTGCATCTTAAGTCTTTTCTGAAACACCTATCGCCCGTTTGGGAAGCAATCCAGGCTCCTGTGTGGAAATTCAGAAACCAGCAGCTTTCCAGCTGCGTGGGGCAGGACTCTGCTTTTATTGGAGTGTAACAACACTGAGCTTTCCTTCAGAAAGCAAAATGTCAGTCTCAGAGGTAGTGGAGTTGTCAGCCTCTCTCCCTGACACTGGCTGAGGATCTGGGGGTGTGAGAAACCCTAAAAATGCCTCCATGTGTCCAGTCTCGTGAACAAACGTGCCTGTTGTCGAGCTGACTTGGCAGCCACCATTCCCACTGGCACATGGGCTTAAGGGCTGCAGGCCTGGGACTGCTAGTTCTGATCCAGAAAGAAAAGTATTTTAAGGAACACTTGATTACAGTGCAGGGAGCTTTGCTGCTAAAAATGCCCAACGGGATTAATGTATGTGAGAACGTGTATGGGAGAAATCCTGCCTGTGGAAGGATCAGGCTGTGCCTCCCCGGGAGGGGACACGGGATTGGGATGTGCAAATACGCGGTGTGGGAGGACGTGTGGAGATGCTGTGACTGCAGTCCTGGGGTTTGGGGGGTTGGTTTGAGCTGTTGGGGTGGTTTTTTGGGTGTTTTTCCGAGAGCGGAATGTGTTAATTGGAGTTGGCACTGACCTTCATAAAAAGCCCAGAGCTGAAGCCCTGGGCAGGTACCGCCTTGGGCAGAGTGCCTCCCTCCCTGCTGTCAGCAGCAGCAGGGGGGCTGTGCAGGACCCAGGGCTGGTGCAGCACCTGCACTGCTCTGGGTGTCTCTGCTCAGCCCCTGGTCGGGCAGCGGCTGATCCAAGAAAACAGGAGCGGTACAAAATACCTCGGGAGGGTCGTGATCCGCCTGCAGGCTTGGGCAGCGTTTTCAGCACGACTGTGAATGGAGTTGTGTCTCTCCCGCAGGTGAAGGAATCGGATGGTGTGGTTAACGATGAGCTGCCGAACTGCTGGGAGTGTCCAAAGTGCAACCACGCAGGGAAAACTGGAAAAGTGAGTTTAATGGGAATAAGTGGTGCTGGAATGAGGTACAAAATCTCAACCATTCCCTCTGGCTTGTAGATACAATTTTGCCCCATACCAGTTTTTGGTTTTGTGCTTAATTCAGGTTTTGTGCTTAATTACCCATGGTGGGGGGTTAGAAGTAGGTGATCTTTAAGGTCCCCTCCAACCCAAAGCATTCCAGGATCCTGTGATGATCCCATGATGATTCTGGTTTTGTATTCCTGTTCCACATGGCAACGCTTCTCCCAGAACCCGGGGAATATTTAGGTTACCTCTGTGCACTGCTGCACGTTGACTTCGACAAGGAAAATTCTTTACAGCAGATTAAAAATTCAGAAGCAATTATGCAAACCCTGGAGTGTCTGTTGGAATTAGTGAAACTTTATTTCCTTGCAAACCCAGATAGACACTTGCAAGTGCCTAGTTAGAAAAGTAACTGTACGAAGGTTGAAACTTTTTACCTCCTTGATAATCGTTCTGTGTGTTACAAAGAGGTCAACCCACCAGAGTGGGAGTGGCAGCTTGAGGAGCTGGGGAGATGAAAAAGGTATAAAGTTGGCTTGTGTTTTCTGTCTCTCTGGTGTACAAGCAAAAGCGCGGACCGGGATTCAAATACGCATCAAATCTGCCGGGGTCGCTGCTGAAGGAGCAGAAAATTAACAGAGACAACAAGGAAGTGACAGATGCTGCGAAACGGAAAGGGGACTGTGAGGAAACTCCCAGGCGGAAATCGGAGGAACATTCCAAAAAGACTCCAGTTGACTCAATCCTGAGGAGAAAGTCTGACGAGGTGCATCTGTGGAGGAAAAGGAAATTCGAGAAGTCCCAGGAACCCACCATGAGAAAGCGGGTAAGGCACAGCACCCTTTCCATGGGCTTGCACGGAGCATGGGCTGGCTGGGGTTTAGAGCTCATCCTGAAATCCCAGCTTGTTCCCAAAGGAACAGCGATGTTTTACCTTCCTTTGTGAAATCTGCTGGTCTGACAGGACAGCAGCTGGAACAACTCTTGGGTTATGTTCAGAGGCAGAAAACGTTGGGATATGGCTGTTGTTTTATTCAAAATACTAGAAAACCCACTTTAACTGAGAAGCCTTTACAAGGTGCTCAGAGTAGGAACAAGGTGAAAATGAATTTTTCACAGAAACCTTTTTCATCTGTCTCCACATGGTGGCGCCTGGCAGCTGTTTTGGGGCTGATTCGGGAATGTGCCACACCGGGAACTTTGGAAGTGACACCTTCTGGTGCCTGCAGGGAACAGGGGCTGCTCCCAGCAGCCCTTTGTAAGCTTGTCCCTGGATGTGACAGTCAGGGCTCTTGGGCCAGGCGGGGACACTCTGAATGTCATATGGATTCCAAAATGTGGTACCTGTGATATGCAGAAACACTGTTTGCAGAGGCTCAGGTTTGTCTTGTGGCTGGTGGCTCTGCAGTCAGAATCAGGCTGGATTTGTGTTGCACGTGGAGCTCACCAGGAGTGGGAGTCACAGTCCTGCAAAGCCAGACAGTGGGAATGCTGCAGGATGGCAACTGTAGGGATTGGGGCAGCTTTGGTGGAGTGAGAGAGCAAAATTCACAGTACCAGTTAATGCATTACTGCTGGCCATGCTTTCCTTTTCCCATCCCTTTGGACTCCCAAACCTTCTCAGACAGCACAAGAGATGTTTGTGTTGGGGATTTTTTCTTTCTTCTAACAGCTAAAATGACAAACTCTTCAGGAAGAGGGTACTTTGCCTTTCTAATAGATGGATTCTCAATCCCTGTTAGTCCCTTCTCATGTGAGCTCAGTGGTCAGCCAGTCTCTCAGTCATGTCCATGTGTCACTGCAGGCACTTTATTATCCCATTTACATCTTGAAATCACAGAATCTCTCTCACATAAACCTTTAGCTCCGGGGTAGTTTAGCTGCATGTCTTGTTATATTCTGGTGTCCCATGTTAAAACACAGCAGTCAGCTGTGTTTTGATGACCCAGGGAATAAAATTCTGTTTCTGTACTGATGTTTGGCCCTTCCCGTGTGGTTGAATACTGCCCCTGACACACAGCCCCTCAGCAGTGTGTACCACAGCACACGCCTGGAGTCCCTGCTGGCCCCCCAGGGATGGCCTGGCTACCTTACTGCTCCCCTCTCACAGCCTGGCAGGATCAGAACTCTGGTGCCTTTAAACAGAGTGCTCCTCAGCGCCCTGTGTGAGGGCTGCTGCAAACTGCCACTGGGCTGATGTTGTAATGTTTTTATTCTAACCTGTCATTAGCTTACTGTGACCTCTCCCTTTATCATATGTTAATTTAAAGGCAGGGTGATCAGCTTTCTCTGCAGGCTGAAGCACAGGAGGGAGCACAGCCACTGACCTGATCCAATTAGTTTATCGGGAAAGCAAAAACAGGAGCCTTCTGACACAACAAATGTGTTCACAGCACTTCCCCTCTTCTTGCCAGCCCAGATCTTGTTAGAACTACTTCATTTTAACAGCTCGTGGCTTCTTTCTTGCTTGGAGTGATCAGATTAGACTTGAAGCCTTCCCAGGTCTGGGTTCATATGTCTTAAACACTGCCTGGTGTGCGTGGAAGGGAGATGGGGTTCATGGGAGCAAGTGCAGAGCAGTTGTTGGCTGTTGTGAGCAGGGTCTGGGGCAGGAGGAAGGTGCTCTCCCTGTGAGGGGCTGGGGGCAGCGGGAGGGCTCGGCAGCCCAAGGTGCTTCAGAACTGTCAGTCACATTCCCTGTCCTGCAGGCACTGGAGGTGGGGGCACGTGAGGGTGGGCAGATTTTGGTAAGGGTGTAAGGGAGCAGCTAAAGGTCCCTGAAGGAGGCTGTGCGGGCCCAGCCACACTGGGGGTCAGGAACTGCAGTTCCACAGGTTTCAGAAATGGCCCTTTGGAGTGAGGGCACTGGGGCAGAATTTGAATTGGGTGCCCAGGGAGTGTCTGCCAAGCCTGGGTGGTTCTGGCCCGCTGGGGACAAAGCTGCTGATCTTCAGTGTGTCAATGGTCCGCTGGGTAATGGGAGAGGCCCTGGAATCTGCAGGATTCTGCAGGGTGAATAAATCCATTTATCACTCCTGGAGCCCAGCGGAGCCAATAGCTGGACTGCTCATCCATGTTGGCACTTGAACTTGATCCCTCTGGCCGGTGGATGTTCCTGGTGCTGGGATGGGTGGGGCCCGGTGCTGGCAGGCGGCCCGGCCCCCCGGGCAGGGCTCCCTGCGCGGAGCATCCGCACGGGAGGGGAAGGGAAGGGAAGTGCTGCTGGGAACGTTCTCGCTCCAATAGTCAGCCCTTGTCTCTTCCCTTCCAGCGGCGATCGTGGAAGGCTCCAGATGACCGAACTGCCATGATCAAGCCCCTGCGGCGCCTCAAGCAGGAGCCCGAGGATGAGCTGCCGGAGGCACCTCCCCGGTCCAAGGACAGCGACCAGTCGCGGTCCAGCTCGCCCACCGCGGGGCCCAGCACGGAGGGTGCCGAGCCCAGGGACAAGAAGAAGTTCAAGATGAGGAGGAAAAGGCGGCTTCCCAACAAGGAACTGAGCAAGGAGCTCAGCAAGGAGCTTAACCAGGAGATCCAAAAAACCGAGAACAGCCTTGCCAATGAGAACCACCAACCCATCAAGTCTGAACCCGAGAGCGAGAACGAGGAGCCCAAGCGCGCGTTGAACAACAGCGAGAGACTCCACAGGTTCAGCAAAGGCTTGAACGGGACCCCCCGGGAGCTGAGGCACCAGCTCATCCCCAGCCTGCGCAGCACACCCCGGGGGATCACCCGGCCCCCGCCCTCGCTCTCGCCCCCCAAATGCATCCAGATGGAGCGGCACGTTATCCGGCCTCCTCCCATCAGCCCCCCTCCGGACTCGCTCCCCCTGGATGACGGGGCAGCCCACGTGATGCAGAGGGAAGTCTGGATGGCTGTCTTTAGCTACCTCAGTCATAGAGACTTGTGCATCTGTATGAGAGTTTGCAAGACCTGGAACAGATGGTAAGGAGGGCGGGGAACGAGCTGGGTCGTGTGTGTGGTGGGATGGGCAGGGCAGGTGGGATGGGCAGGTGAGGGAGCCACTGATGTCCCCTGGAGAGGTGTGCAGGCTGTCCCTGGAGTATTGGTGAGCCCAAGGAGAAGGGGTGACCAGCAGTGGCTGGAGAAGCAGCATGTCCCATGTCCCATGGTGCTTTCTCAGAAACAGCAGTTCCCAGCACTTCTGATGGGAGCTGTGTCAGCCTCGGCGTCAGCCTGCCGGGCTGCAGCACTCGGGAGCAGCCTGTCCTGCAGTCAGACACCACGGTGTTCCTGCTGCTGGAACAGCCAGTCTGGTGTCATCCTGCCCCTGGACTCGCTGATGGCCAGCGTTTGTTCAGTTCAGCTATTAAATATCTGTTGAGATAGTGAGGATCCTGCCGTGCCCCCGGTGTGCTCCTCACAAGGGCCGTGCTCATCGTCTCCCCGTGGAGGGTACATGGAGAACAAACCTGTTCCCTGTGTTCTGAGCCAGCAGAGCATGTCAGGGAGGGATCCTTTGTTCGTGGTGTTTACTCACAGCACGTCCCCTGTGCCCGGGGTACCTGTGTGAGCCCTGACCCGGTCGGTGGCTGCTCGGCAGCAGCAGCTTCAGTGCACAGATGTACAGATTTCACTGAACCTGCAGGGAAGCCTCGTGGCTGTTGTGACTCGGCCCAGGTTCCTGCATGTGCTCACATGGACAGACTGTAACAGGCTCCTTTCTGGCACAACAAAAACGTGTCCAGACCAAGTCGAGAGGTTGATAATTCAGTGCGAGGGGATGTTTGTGGAGCGTCTCCTCCGTGGGCTTCTGGGTGTCACTGAAAGCTGTAAATGCATTTTCCACTTAAATATGGTATTTGCTAATGGAAAAAAAAACCTGAGAAAATGCAGATTCTTGCACACACATCAGGACTTGATGTTGTTGCCCTCAGAGAATCATAAAGGGTGAAAAAATGCATAAGCCACATGGATAGAAATAACACAAACACACAGAACAGGAGAGGGAGGATCTGTTTTACCAAATCCATTGGTTTTAAGTAAGGAAAGCCCAGGGGAAATCATGAGGGTATTATTTAAAACCAGGCTTCATAGTCAGAAGGTAAGGAAGAAGCAGTGGCTTGTCTTCAAGCTAGAAAGTGGATTGCAGTTAAGTGCTGGGATGGCTTAAAATGGGATCTGAAGTTGCTGACACTTGTAATTCTCTGGAAATAATTCCATGCTTTATTGCAGGATGTATTTGATGGAGAAACTTGAAACTCATGTAACATTGTGTGGGGTTGTGTTTATCTTCACATCACTAGGCCTTATTTTTGCTATTTCCAGTTAAGTGCTGTAGTTTTTCCTACTGTTTAATGACACCTTTTAAAGCCCTGTGGAAATCCAAACAAGTGCCAAATAAAGTGCTGTTGGCTTTTTTTCTTTTTGGGTAGGTGCTGTGACAAAAGATTATGGACCAAAATAGATTTAAACCATTGTAAATCCATCACTCCACTTATGCTTAGTGGCATTATTAGGAGACAGCCTGTAACCCTTGATCTTAGCTGGACAAATATATCTAAAAAGCAGCTGAGTTGGCTTATCAACAGACTGCCAGGTAAGTGATGTGTTTTGATCACCAAATTTAGCAAACCAATTTGAATGTAAACTGCAGCCTCTGGGGATGGTCTGCAGGGATTGGGTGTCATAGGAGAGGAGTAGATTCTCCTGGGTGGGGTGTAGATATGTAAAAAGGAAGCGTTAGTCAGTTAAAATGGGCCCAAGATTATTTTTTGTGATTACTTGACATGTTTGCTTAAAATAATTTGAGGCAAGTCTTGGCCAACAGGTGGAAAGGGCCTGTGCTGAGGTGATGAGAGGGGGTGGTGATGGTCACAGCCGGGGAGTTCCAGGTGGTGGGAGAGATGGAGAGCTGGGCGGGAGGAGGCTCACGGAGTCCCTGCTTGTCCTGGAGCTCTGGGAGTGTTGTGCAGCCTTCGTGTGGGTAGCAGAGATCACTGGGATGTCTCTGGGAAGGTCACACGCTCCCTCCTCTTCTGTCTCTGCAGGTCTGCGGGACCTGCTGTTATCAGGGTGCTCATGGATAGTAGTGTCGGCACTTTGCAGCTCCAGTTGTCCTTTGCTGCGGACTCTGGACGTGCAGTGGGCAGAGGGACTGAAAGACGCACAAATGAGAGACCTCCTGTCGCCGCCCACGGACAACCGGCCAGGTAACGGGGGAGGAGAGTGTGGGAGCCCCATCCCAGCCCCTGGGGCATGTCCTGCTGCTGCGTCCCCTCGGAGCAAACGGGCAGGAGCCCCCGGAGCCGGGGCTGGGGCTGTGCTGACCCACGGGGTGTTCGAGGCAGTGACTTGCAGCACCTCCTGGCCGGAGCCCCGGGGTGACAGGGATGTTCTCTGGCTGCTGAACCGTCATCTGAGCCACTGTGCTGGTTTTCTGTCTGACTTTCTTCTCTTCAGGCTGCAACGGGTGTACTTTAGAGAGTATGGAAACACTTTCTTCCAGTTCAGGGAAGGAGCAGTTCTGTGGGTCATGCCACATTCGCCCGGATTTCAGCTCAGGTGAAATTTTGAGCAAATCAGATCTGCTTTCTGGCATGCACTGCACAGCCTACTGCTTATTCCCGACTTGTAATTCCGCTGGGCCCCTGCAGTTACTTTCATCCCTTTTGTTTTGAAATCAGGGGGTGGCTTTGTCCACATGCCTGTTCCAAAAATAGACAAGTGTTCCTGCTGATGTCCCCTCCAAAGCTCCAGACAGGCAGAAGGGTGTGAAGCTGACCTAGGGCAGCAGTGTTGTGTGTCACGGTGCATTTCATAGGCCTGCAGATGTTGCAGCGCGGGTGGGACTCGGTGACTGACCTGCTGCCTCCGCTCTGCAGGTCAGATCGACAACCGGAGCAAGCTACGGAACATCGTGGAGCTGCGCCTGGCGGGGCTGGATATCACAGACGCCTCTCTGCGGCTGATCATCAGGCACATGCCCCTGCTCTCCAAACTCAATCTCAGTTACTGTAACCACGTGACAGATCAGTCTATTAACCTGCTGACCGCGGTCGGAACCACCACGCGGGATTCGTTAACGGAAATTAATTTATCAGGTAAGGGACACACACACGGGGGGAGGGGAACTGCTCGTGGTGTTGGGCTTGTGTGAGGGGTTTGATCCAGCTCTTCCCTGCCCCGGTGTAACTGCCCCATCCCGGGCAGCAGCTGGATGTGCTGCTGGCGTGAGTGGCCTCTGCCCGGGCTCCCCCCGCCGTGGCAGCTGTGAGTGGTACCGTGCGTGTTTTGAGCCGTGAGCTGCACACGCTCATCCTCCCAGGGGATTGTCAGTGCTCTGCACATCTGGCTGCTTGGCTTTATCCCACGGTTACACAACAGCCGGGGGGATTGAGATGGGCGATGGAGCAGCCTGGGATTCCGTGGGAGGGGCACAAAGGACTGAACTGCAGTCGGGATACGGGATAAGCCGTCCTCGTGTCTGAGAACGAACCGAGCCGGGCTGTTAATTCCTGCCCTTTGTTCTCCCCCCAGACTGCAATAAGGTCACTGACCAGTGCCTGTCCTACTTCAAACGTTGTGGGAACATCTGCCAGATCGACCTGAGGTACTGCAAGCAAGTGACGAAGGAGGGCTGCGAGCAGTTCATAGCGGAAATGTCCGTAAGTGTCCAGTTCGGGCAAGTGGAAGAAAAACTTCTGCAAAAACTGAGTTAGTTAAAGGACTCGTGTAAATACTGGGGCGAGGGGGGGAAGGGACTAAGAACATGTAGGGATTTTATTTTCAATTGGGAACTTGGAATATCAGAAAATGCCGCGATTGGATTTTACAACTCTTGTCGAGGAGAGAACAACGTGAAACTACCCATGTTAAGAATTTCAACTTGTGCCACTAATTCAGTCCACCTGGGATGTCCTGCACTGGCTCTTATGCAAATTCATAAGGCGACTGTTACCGATGATAATTGTTCACACCCGGAAGAGGACTGAGCTCCAAGAAATACTGTTATTTAAAGTACCACAGCATGTGCTTGGTAGTGTAAATTTGATTTCTGCTTTTCATTTCTTAAAACAAGAAAAAAAAAAGTTGGTGTCATTCAAGTGGACCACGCACTGCATTTCTGCCTTCTTAACACGTTTTGTTTTGTTACATCTTACATTATGCAGAACTATTTTTGTACAAAAATTGTTTAAAAATTATTTATGCAATGTTTGAATGAATTACCAGTGTTTTGGTTTTGATTGCCAATTTTTATCTTTACTTATGGTAGGCGAGAACTTAACCTATACTTCGTAGACAGTATCTATCTACAAACGTGCCCAGGTCAGGAAAAGTAGGTTCATACTTTCAACTTAAAGCATGTTTTAATGGAAGTTTATATCCTGCTTTGTATACTTCAGAAGTGACATAAGCATGTTGTGGAAATAAGGTGTAAATTATAGTTGAAGTAAAACACTTTTATCTGTATAGAAATCACCTTTTTCTCAAAATTTTAAAAAAATTCCAATTTCAGCTTTTGCACATAGGAGGGTTTCACTCTGTAGCATGAGCTCTTGTACTCAATATAAAATTAATTTATACAGTGAGTCCAGCAGTAGAATAAATGGTCAAACGTAGTCTCTCTTTCTTTGAAGTGTGAGTTGAGTTCTCATTTAAGGTTTATAACATGGTTATTTCCTGATTGTAAAATTCTGCATTCATAAGTGCCATTGTTGTACGGTGTTGTTTTCGTAGACCTTCCTGATGCAGTTTTACCTTTGTTGAATTTGTATAAACAATTGTACAAAAAGAGGTGCTGCTTCTGCGCGTTTCTGTTGCCCTGTGGGGCTGGGGGAAGGTGAGTTGGGGCTGTCAGGGGTGGGGAGTGGCTGCAGTGAGTGTGTGGTCTTTGTCCCATTCTGTAAGTGAGAATATCCCAAGCCTTTTTTACTGAGGAAGCAGCAAAGCATCCACTTCTGCATTCCCCCAGCAGGGATCTGCCCAGGCTGAGCTTGAGGAGCACTGACATCTCAAGCGTTAAAGCCTGAGCAGAGTAATCACCACCTCCAGGACTGCTTAAAAAAGACAGAGGCTGGTGGAGCCCATCACCAATCTTTATTAAGCTTGAGTGGCTAATGAGCAGCATGGAAATAACACCGAGGGCATGTCTGTCTTCATTAGCCGCCCTGCTGGACAGACTCCAGGAATTAAGTACCATTAAAAAGTTACTTCTAAAAAATAAAGCCATTGAGAGGTTTGCTCCCTTCTGAAAAATACCCAGCAGAGCTTGGAGCTGTGTTTTACTGTGAGGAGGAGCAACTTTCTGTCTTTCAGGGCAACTTAACTGTTCACAAAAAGGAGAGCCAGTGCCAGCGCAGCAGAGGGACAAGTCCTCAGGTCCTGCACCTTAAGCAAAGCCCAGCCCTGACTCTGGGACTTTGCTGGCACGTGGCATATCACCTGGGGAAGAGAGGGACGAAGGTAGCTCCTGCTGGGCATCTGTGAGGATCCCTGTGGCCAAGCTTGGCCGCGACAGATTGTTTAAGTTCTCTGTTAAAAAAAATGGTGAAGAAGAACTTGTCTGTCTCCAGTAGAGTTATTTGAGTTGATTAACAAAGATACAGTTTCTGTTTTGATATGCCACGTGAGTACAATCATCACAGAGTAACAGTTACAACAGGCATGAGCTCTCCTTTTTGTGAACAGATATCCTACAGTTCCTGCTCCACGAGGACCTTGTACCCGTGCTGATGGCACAAAGCCCAGCTCAGCCCTGGGCCAAGGGCTGGCAGCAACACAGGGCCCCCAGCAGCCCCTGGGAAGCTTGTTTTGGTGACTCAGCCTTGGGTGAAAGTCTCTGAACAGGAAGTTTTTAAACAAAACCTGTTTCCTTTCCCTGCTCCCACCTGCCCCCTCCCCAGTTAAGGTTAGTAATGCCACACATTCCACGTTAGCAGCAGGAGGTGGTGACCCTGATCAGTGTTCACAGTAACATCAGGCTGTCAGCACATGGAGTACAATCATCACAGAGTAATAGTTACAACAGGCATCAGCGGATTAAGTACCACACTAATATATGGTTTGCTAGAATACCCCTTTTTAAAAAAATATTTTCTTCCTAAACCCAAAGCCACCCAGTAACCGGTTTTTGGAGCCCACCTGGCAGAGCCCTGCGCAGCCCCTGAGCCCTGCAAAGTGACAGAGTGTTTTGTACATTGACAGAGAACAGCCAAGACAGCACATTGTGTCATGACAGACATTCAGAAGGAGCAATCAAGCACACAGCCAGATTGCTTAAGGGCTTCTGTGCAGGTAAAGTTCATGGCAGTGCTTCCTACAGCCATGCCCGACCCCGTGTTGGGACAGGTACATTCTAGAGTAAGGGAAAAGCTGAATATTCAACTGATAAATTCATTGCTTCTAATGCACTAAGAACGCCACAGGCTATCACAGGCTCAAGCAGAGGTGTTTGCTGACCACTTGCCGAGTGCTGAACGCGTAAGGAGATTCTTCAGAAGAGAGCAAGAACTGCTGTAAACAGTTTGACTCCACCAGTCCCCACCAGGGTGATCAGGTCAGCGGGGCAGCGCCAGCCCTGCACACACAGGCCTGGCCTCGGCCTGCCCAGCCCTGCCCTGCAGGAGGAGGGGGTAGAAAAACCTTTCACAAACTCCAGAACCCGGCGCTCAAAGGGCCGTGTTTGACCGAGAACCAACGAGCTGAGGGGCTGCAGGGGCTCAGCGCCGCCGCCCACCGGGAGCCGGGGCTGGCTTAGGACTTGAAGACGTGCACGGCGCGCACGACGTACTGGCGGCAGATGGGGCACTCGCTCATGCGCTTCCCGCACTTGGTGCAGGTGACCATGTGGCCGCACTCCAGCAGCACGCAGTCGATCACCGCGTCCATGCAGATCCGGCACAGGTTGTCGTCGTCCTCGTTCAGCTGCATCTTCTCACCCTCTGAAACCCAACAGAGATGGGTCAGGCCCCCGGGCCCTGCAGCCCCCGGGCAGTTCCAGCCCAGCCGCGCTCCGCTCCCGCGCTGCTCCCTTCTCAAACCCCCAGCTAAGAATTAATCTCTGTTCCTCCCAAAGCACTAGAAAGTCCCTCAGTGAACATCCTCATATTTAGCTCCATTCTTTAAACACAGAAAACCATTTCCAGTTCAGAATATAATGACTGTGAAATAACGTGCTGGATTAAAATTCAGAGCGTGTTGGTTTTCTGTCCCAGAGCTCAGTGTTTGGCAGAACATTTTCCTCAGAAGATTAAACACAATAATAATACAGCAGACTAAGAAGTGGAAGCCCTAAGTAGGCCATAAAGGTGGCAGAACTGAACAAAACATGTCAGGTTTTGTTGCAAATAGCCAGCATCCTCATCAATAATTGAATGTTCCATCAGACCATGGTGAAAAAACTAAAAATCCTAAGTTTAAAGCTTTTTTTTTTTTTCAAGCTTTGTTTGTGTGAGCAAGAGTTGGTCTGTGGATATTCTGTAACCACACAAGTGAAACACTCCAGCTGCTGAGTGAACAGAGGCAGAACAACCCCAGTCATTGAGCTGCAGCCACAGAACCACCTCACCATGAAAACATGGACTGAGACCAAACCACTTGGACTTTTGCCACTGTAGCTTTTAATTCTGCTCTGCAGTGACAGAGCTGAAGTGCCCTGGCCTGCACAGCCGAGGAGCAGCTCTGGCTAATGCCCTGTGAAACCCAGCAAAGCACACGGAGGTGCCAAGTTTCATGTTCTCTGAGGAACCGGTTCTCAGTTGTGCAATTTTACCTTCCCCATGAAAGCTGAGCTCTCCAAGCTTTGGAAAAGAGTCAGAAGAACCAGCACAACCCTGGAAAGCTTTGTTTAATCACTAGAGCCATGGTCAGCTACTCTCGGGGCACCTTGCATTGCTAACACCCACTTCCCAGGTGTTCCAAGTCAGACACCAAGTCCTGCTGGCAGAACCAAACACCGGAAACCAGAAAATGCACAGTCATAAGAAAGTGAGAACAAAGTATAAACCTACGTGTCTTGTGGTTTTCCTCGCTCTCTCTGTACAGTCTGCTCACTTTTTCCACAAGTTCCCATTTCTCACAGCATCCTGAGTAGTTGACAAAGTTACAGGCCAGTATTTCCTTCAGCTGCCGAACGCTCAACCCTTCGATGTCTTCCAGGCTTGAGATGTCGGACAGCGACGCCCTCGCTCGCTTCCTGGACAGTCCAGGGGTCTGAAACACAGCAGGTGTATGGTTTCAGTGTCCTGCTACGCTCAGAGCCCCACATTTGGAGCTACATGAAGCTGCAGCAGCTTGCCTAAAGTTTAATTATTTTTAAAATGAGTATGTGCAGACATTCATTGCCTGACACAGCGAACTCTGGAAGAACCAGAGCACGAGGCCAAATGCTGAGAGATGTAAACATTTCCTGGTGTCACACGCCAAAAATCTACTCCTTTGGATAGTTCATCTCTCACCTGCTCTTCTGCACTTTCTTCTTCTTCATTATTTACAGATGTTTCCGTTTGACCCTGTGTGCAAGATGAAACTAGTCAGAATAAAAACCATGTTATTCCCTTATAAAACACTTTTCTTCGAACCAAGGTAATCACAGGTGTCAACAACAGTTTGAAGTTTCAGTTGCTACTAATCATTACTGGTTTAAGTCACCTCTAACCTAAACTAGGAATCTTTGCTAGTAGCCTCCTGGTTTCAGGGGTGAGGTACAAAAGGTGTTTTTCCTGCCCCTCCAAACTGTACCAATTGGTGTTTTTTCTTAAAGTGATGCAGAACTTCAAAAACAAACCCCCCCAGTCAGTGCTACACCATAAAACATGTCAATCACTGTACCCGTGAAGGTGTTCCACTTCCTGTGCTTCCCCTTCTGTTTGCAAGTTCTCCTGGATTGGACATGGATACAGACATGGAAAAGGGATGAGTAAAAAACCCCGAGGTCTGTGAGCGTGACGAGCGCAAGCTGCCAGCGTCCGTGTCCTGCTCCGACCCCAATCCGTGGTGGCACAGCACCAGATCCACCAGGTCTTCCTTCTCTCTGCAGGTGTCTGTTGGGATGTTCCTGAGAATCAGGTACTGACGCAGATCCTTCACTTTCAATCTCATTAGCTGAGGTCGCTGGAAGGCTGTTTCTTGCAGCAAGTGACAAGTGGAACATCTCCGGAGATTCTCTTGTGAGACTGAACAAACGGAGCAAAAATCCTTCTTGCAGTCACAGCACACGTGCTAAAGGGAAAAGAAACAACCACTCAGCTGTTTGTCACGCAAAACAAATCCAGGCCCTGCTCCTTCCTTCTCCAGGAATTTACTGTTAGTTTTCCCACTGTCAGTTGTGACATACGGAATTTTGAAGATTTAAGTCCACAAAACTGCCCTGTTAGATGGTTTTGCGGGTGCTCCAAGGCAGTCTCTCCCTTTTGTGGCAATACTGAAGGTGATCTGAAGTGTCAGTGAAAAACATTAGGAATAAACAAATGAATAAAGTACTCAAGTTGTACTTCAACCAACAAACAAAACTGAAACCAATTTTATGGCCTGTTAAAACGGTTGTGCATTTACTGTTGCTCCTCTTTTCATGTGTAAAAAAAAAATAGTATAACCCCCAAACTTTACTCAACTTCTTCCTCAATTGATTCCCAAAATGCAAAGCAGGCCTCGGATGTGATGAATCACATGGGAGGGAAATACTCCCAGATGTCATTTCTGAAGAGAGCTTTGTTCAAAGGACTCACACTACACAAAAGCTGGACAACAGACAAGACTGTCAGCATTTCATCTGCTGTGAACAAATCCAAACTCTTTGAGGCTTTCAGGATTTTAGGAAATTATTATCAGCTTCAGAAAACATCCCTACACACACTTAACAAAGTCTGCCATGTGGTCAACAGGACACACGGGAAGGGGGAAGCAACACACAGACAGAGGGAAGAGACTTCATGATCATCTGAAAGAGCTGCTGAGGGTTAGGTCAGTGAGGGGACAAAATAACGAGCCTGGACAGTGTTGCTACACAGAAATAATATTAACAATCTCAATTTTATTTATCTGCATTAACCCACCTGCCTGTCTCCCAAAGAAGCAACAGGCTGTTGGACAACAACAGCTTTTAGCAGGACTAAAGCTGGCTAGGAAACAACCAGAACTGCGCTAGGAATTCCCACAAAGAGGCTGTGATACTGAATTGTGAGTTTTTACCTTTTCCACCATGCAGTTTGTTCTTTCCAGTACTCAACCCCTGTGTTTGGTGCCATCTTCAAAAACAGATCTGCTTTAATGTTTAAGATCCTGAAGCCAACACGTTTGTATCTCACAAAGGAGAGTCCGTTAATTTCCAGGTCAGCCCAGATCCAACGTGTCACTGACTAATGAACATGAGACCTCTTAACTTCTAATCCTGGCTGACAGTAATTTCCTGTGACCTCAGAACAAGCCACTTCCTCCCTCCCTGGATTTCTGCCTTGGTTTTCTGAGAAACGCACACTCAGTATGCCACAGATTAGTCCACAGGGTAAAAATACCATGTCATAGGAAATATACTCACTTTTTTCCTGAAAACTGAGAAGGAAAGTCCACAGGCTTTGCAGACAATGTTAGTGCTGGCTGCAGCTGGAGCTGGATACGCTGAGAAGTCTGTACTTGGTGTAAACCTGAATGGGCCAGCACCTCCCCCAAACCCAGCCTGCTGGCCACGCACTGCTCCCGTCCCCATGACTTCATTCAGCAATCCGCAGCAGGAAGCCCACATGGAAGTAGCTCCCGCCTGAAAACATCAAGAAGCAAGAGCAGAAAATTAATATCTGAAGGCCCCCATCAGATGTGACTTTGCTACTGAGGAGCTGCTTCGTTCCATCTGTCGTCATCCCAGAAGCATGTGGTGTGAATTCCCAGAGCACCAGGAATCCTGTGACAGCCCCGCGAGCTCCACTCCAGCTGAAATCCGAAGTGGGAAAGATTTGCCTCCGAGAGGCCAACGCGGGCACAGGGAGCTCGCGTTCACAACTCCTTTTCCAGCAGAATTCCCCACAAGAAGAGTCAGGAATTTGAGGAGGTGACACAGAGCGAGGAAGGAGGAGACTTGACAGGCTGTTGTAGGTGAGGGGCAAAACCCGAGAGGATGACAGGCAGGAACAGCAATTTCTCGTGATTAATGCAGAGCTGTCCCTGCAGGATCTGCTCCAGAACTAATCCAGCTCCTGTATGACTCACAACAAAACTCTCTCCAAAAAAACATTCCAAAAAAACATTCAAACTTGAAAACCAATTTTCGCTAGAAGCTAATTACAGTCTGGTTTCACCGAGAGGGAAACGCTCTTCAAGACCTCCCTGAACTCCTTTGTTTTGTTGCCTTACAAAATGTCTAATGAGAATTAAAACAACTTTAAATGACCTTACTCTCTTGATTGGATTTCAGTTTCGAGTCACACCATCTTAAAACAGCACAAAAAAATCCCAGACACATAAAAAAAAGTGCTATTTTTTATCCTCGAAAGCCTTTAGTGCTGGATTGTCTGTCAAAAGTGCATATTCTACTCAGAGCTGGAATTTGGACTCCAAGCTGCTCAGGTCACATGTTTAATCACTGTCAGGTGGCTCCCTGAAACCTGCTCAAAAAAAGAAAAAAAAAAACAAAAAACGGAGGGGTAAAACAATCACATCAGGTTCTCTCTGGAAGGAAGGTGAGGGGTACAACTTCCTATAAACATACTTTTTCATACTTTTTTTCCCTAACAGTTGTTCTCTTTTTCATTCCAGAGGAGCCTCTTGTTGTTTCCCCAAAGCACAAAGACAGAAAAAAATTGCTTTTGAGACTTGTAATTCTTGCTGTGAAATCCAAACCAACCAGAGCAGGCACGTCAGCTCGGTGACATGGTCCTGTAACTCCTGAAGTAACTCATTTCTGCATGAAATCCAGTCCTCAAACTAAGGCTTGTTTTCCACTTCTCAATAATAAAAACTGAGAAACAGATCAATATTAATTTTTCCTGGACAAAACAAACGTAATTATCCTAGTTTATTAGGCAAGAGGAATTAACTTTCCAGAATGAGAACCTGAAAACCAATGACTTAATCCAACACAGCTCTGAGTTTTAAAACTTGGGACTTTTGAAAAATACTTTTTCTCATCTTAGGGGGAAGCCACACGCAAATACCAGAAAAATGAAATAATGAACGAACAGAGTCTGTCAAAATTCAGCTCGTTTCCTTACACAGCTACGATCTTTTCAAGGGGTCAGGGCAGCAGCAGGACACTCAGTGACTAAAGGGACATGAGACATTTGCTACCACAGCCCCTGCCTGAGGGTTTAACACCTGCTTCTTAGACCTGTTTTATTCCAGAGCCTGTAGCAACTGCTCAGACATCACTGTCAACACTAAATAAATATATTTTTAGGAACTTTTCGCTACCCGCTTTGGACACATGACTGTTGTTAGCATGAAACAGAGAATCTCTTTATCTTACTGCCAACCACTCAGTCATTTCAAGGTTTAAGACAGGGCTACCTGGCCACCATTAATTTTCTCCTTAACCTACCTACGCCACCTGTGGATTCCTCCTGTGCCCTCGGGTCATTAACTGATAATTGAATTACAGAGTCTAGCCTCTCCATATTGCTCTGCAAAAGAAACGAGACCGTACTGAACGGCACCAACACCCCCCACAAATGAGACACGGCAGAACAAAAACTCCCTCCCTTGAGAATCAGTTAAAACTCTGGCCAACTACTGCACCAAAACCACCACTTTCCACTTCCATGTTCCCTCCTCACCAGCTGCCACCGAGTATCCTCTCTCTCTCTCTCTCTCCACGCCTTCTGTGCGTCCTACAGGGGCAAAACACTGCGCTGCAACTTCCCTGCGGCTGTTTTTGGCCGCAGGGGTGTTACCTGAGCAGGATTCCAGCCGAGAAAGGCAGCTGAGCTGGGAGGGCGAGCGCTGCTCCCCACACACCCGTGCAAGGGAGCGCGACCGGAGCGGCGGGGCAGCAGCGGAAGGGATGCATTTTTAATTACTTTTAACTGAAACTTCCTCTTTTGACCCTCCCTCAGAGGACCGCACAGCGACAGCCCCGGGAGCCTCAGGGGCGCCCCGGGGTCCGGCAGCCCCCGCTGTGCCCCTCACAGGCCCAGCCCGGGCCCTGCCCGGCTGCTGACTCGGCACAAGGCGTGGGGGCCCCTCAGACCGACGGGGTGGGCGCGGCCGCCCCTCACAGCGGGACGGCGGCCGCGGCCTGAGGGGAGGCCCGGCCCGGACACCCCGGGGGGCCTTGTCCCCGCCATCCACCGCCGTTCGCCCCCTTCTCCCTCGCTCTGTCTCCACAGAGGGAAAGGCGCTCTCCCGGCCGGACAAAGCCCCCCGCCCTCACGGCTCGCCCCTCACCTTCATGGCCGCTCCAGCGCCGCCGCCGCCGCCACCCCCGCCCCTCCCGGCCCCGCCGCCGGCCCGCTCGGAGGGCGGGCCCTGCCGCCGCGCCGCGCGCCCATTGGCTGCCGCGCCGCCGCGCTGCGCGGCCATTGGCTGCGCCGCCCCGACCGCGAGCCGGAGCGGCCAATGGGAGCGGGGGACGAGGAGGTGATGGGCGGGGCAAGGAAATGCCCCGAGCGGGGCCGGGACAGGAGGGAGGGGCCGGAGGGGACCCCCACGGTGGGACCAATAGTGGGACTGTGGGGTCCGGGGGAACCCCCACGGTGGGACGGGGGGACCGATAGTGGGACTGTGGGGTCCGGGGGGACCCCCACGGTGGGACCGATAGTGGGACTGTGGGGTCCGGGGGGACCCCCACGGTGGGACGGGGGGCACGGGAGGGACCCCACGGTGGGACTGTGCGGTCCGGGGGGGCACCGACGGTGTCACTGACAGTGGGAATGATGGTGGCAGTCACAAGTGGGACTGGTGGTGGCACTGATGGGGCACCGATGGTGTCACTTACAGTGGGACAGGTGGTGGCTCCCATGGTGGCACCAAGGCGATCCTGCCCCTCCACTCGGCCCTGGCGAGGCACTCCTGGAGTGCTGTGTCCGCAAAGAGCTGCTGGAAAGGGGCCAGCATAGGCCACGGAGATGCTGAAGGGACTGGAGCATCTCCCTGATGAGGAGAGACTGGGGCAGCTGGGCCTGGTTAGTCTGGAGAAGGCTGAGGGGGGATCCCATCAATCCATATCAATACTTCCAAGGGGTGTCAGAGGATGGTGCCAGACCCTTTCCAGTGGTGCCCACTGACGGGACGAGGAGCAATGGCCATAAACTGAAACACAAGATGTTTCACCTCAACACAAGGAAGAACTTCTTTCCATGGAGGTGGCAGAACCCTGGAGCTGCCCAGGGAGGGTGTGGATTCTCCCTCTCTGGAGATGTTCCAAACCCACCTGGATACGATCCTGTGTCACCAGGTGACCCTGCCTTGGCAGGGGGGTTGGACTGGATGATCTCCAGAGGTTCCTTCCAACCCTAACGACCTTCCCCTATCCCAGGTTGCTCCAAGCCCTGTCCAACCCAGCCTTGAACCCTTCCACGGGTGGGGCAGCCACAGCCTCTCTGGACAACCTGTGCCAGGGCCTCCCCACCCTCTGAGTAAGGAATTTCCTCCTAATATCTAACCTAAATCCACCTCTTTCAGTGTTATTCTACCAAGCCCTTCGGTGATAATCTTTAAATACGAGAAGAGAAGGTTTATTATTTAAAAATCCACTTCCAGCGAGCTTCTAGATGCCATTATTTTTTTCCCCTAGGCTGTGAATGGGATACACATAAAAATAATAATCATAGGTTGTAGGAACAAAAAGCTTTTAACCAGAAGATTACATTAAAGAAACCCCAGCGGTACAAACCCCAGCAAGGCTTTGGGAAAGCTTTACATAAGAACACACAGGGCCAAGAACAAGGGGGGCCTTTGCCAAAAAGAGGAACAGACAAAAGTGGCTGAAAATAAAAATGGCCCACAAATCAAATTTACCCCTACAAAGGGCTGGATACAATCTGCTGATTTCTGCAGAAAGGATCTATTTTTGGAGCAAGTCAGATACAAGAAACTGAGTCAAAAAAATCAGTGTGCAATTGCCACGTGAAGGGCACAGTCCTGGCAGCTTTAGGAGTAGGAGCAGGTACTTCACACAGTCCAACTTCTGGATTTGCACTGACACCATGTTTTATTTCAAAATCAGGTCACCTTTTTTTGGAAATGCTTATGCTCCTCAACAAGTTTCAGATATGCTCTGAACTTCTACACATGACTTAATAAAAATGTCATTTTTTTTCCAATAATAGCTTGCAATTTTAGTCAAAGCAACTGAAAAAAATAGAAAAGCCTTGTGAATACAATGTTGGAACAAGATATGGCACGTTCCCCACATTTCTCATGCAAGAGATTGCTCGAAGACACCTTCAGAAATATTGGTGCAGTTTGGTTTTAAAAATTTCTGTGTCATCTCAACTCTGTCAATTCGGATTCACCCTTGAAGCACCAAACTACACACGTATTTTGCTTAATAATCTTACATTAAAGCATGAGAGCTCCATGCAGTCGCTGTAACAGGGTAAAAGCTGTCCCACAGATGACCCAAACCAAGCAAACCCCGACATTTTCCCTTTCTCTCTGTTAAGGATCTGCCAAAAACCAATCCTCCCAAGCACAGATGTTTTAGGGAGTAACGTGGGCCTGACAGAGCTGAGATCTGGTGACTGTGCTGGCAGCTGCACTTGCCACTCCTGCCTTAATTTGGGCAGATCTTGATGAATCATATCCTTACCATGTGATCTGAGATCTGCATTTCCCTAAACTGTAACCACCTCGGTGGTTTTTAAACGAGGATCTTTTAACTCCGCCGGCTACTCCGTGGGTGAAAAGGAGCACTTGGGGAGGTTCTATTAATAAAAGACTTGCCCTCGCTGAGCCTTCTGGCTCGTGCCAAAGCAGCTTTAAAAGATTTCAATCTATTCCTGCGAGATGTCCCACTTACTTCTGCCACCAAGCAACAAGTGGTGGTGACCGGCCGCGGGTCCGTAATCCCCCGTGGTTTTACATATCACCAGAGAGAGGGGTACAGAAGGGATTCCTCCCAGCAATGCTAATTAGGGTTTAATTGAACAATCTGCAAAACTTTTATAGTAAAGTTAAAAAAGGCAAACTTCAGTGCCGGGCTTTATCTGGGAATTTCAGGTTGGAGTCACAGAATCGCAGAATGGTTTGGGTTGGAAGGGACCTTAAAGATCATTTAGTTCCAAACCCCTCTAGTGGAAGCGTTCCACTATCCCAGGTTACTCCAAGCCCTGTCCAACCTGGCCTTGGACACTGCCAGGGACGGGGCAGCCACAGTTTCTCTGGGCAACCAGCAGTTTGGAACTACCTGTGAGAAGGTTTTCTGGCTACAGACACTTGGTCCAACAGATTCAGCACAGAAATGGAAGGATCCCCAACCCCAGACAGAGGCCATTTCCTGCTTGGTGAGCTCAGGGATGTTACTCAGGGGCTATTTTAGGTAGGATAAAAGACGACTTTTTCAACTCCGTTACCTAATCTTGAATTTAATGTAACCAACATCATCTCTCACTGCTAATTTGGAATTTGGAGGGCTGGCTTTTAGGCGTTTGAGCTCATTTAAATAGACTTTAAAAGTGTATTCTGAGTGTTCTCTGTACCACGCACTGAAGGATTGTCAGCAGAGTTCACACTTCGGCTTCAGAGCCTTGCACAGAAACATCAGAACCAGATGTTTGCCATTTCCTTTTTCCTCCCAGCTCTGCACAAGCTGCTGCAGCCCAGCCTTTATCTCACCTCCCTCCCCTCCCTGCCCAGCCACACCACCAGTTCCGTGTTTCCACCCAAAGCCATCGTTCTTTATTTTCAGGAGATGTCAGCAAATTGACCTTTGTAACATAATAGCTGGAGTTACTTCCCGGGTTTTATAATCAGATGTAGTTCAATGAGTTCATTGAGGGCTGGGAAATGATCATTAATTACGCCGGCAGCAACTAACTACAATGTTAAGTTCCTTAAATGTAAATGTATTCTAGAAAATTACTCCCCGCTTGATTTGCCTCCTCCTCCTCCTCTCACCACCCCCAGGCATGAATCAGGAGCAGAGCAACGAAATCCCCAGGGACATGCAGATGTATAATAACATTGAGTTTTGTTTTGCTCTCACTTACAAAAATGAGAACTATTATAATAATTGGAGTATTTTCTTTGGGAATACGATGCCTTAATGAAGTACTTTAACAACTTATTGAGAAAATAAAAACTTACGTGTGGCAACGTCTTTGTTGCATCACAATTAACTTGCAAATCCAAACAGGGGTGAATTCACTCGATGGTGTTCTCTGTCTATAACATGGAAACACTCTAGTCAGAGCAGGGAGAATAGGTATTGGATAGGCACGTTCATGCAAATTTTATTGTATAAAAGATGTACCTTTTTACCCCTTGGGGTGCCTGATTTGTGGAAAACTCCACCTTGCACCCTGTGCAGAATAAACAGTGTTTCTGTTCAAAATTCAGACTCTGTGTCTGTGTTTAGAGAGCTCCTAAAATCAGCAGCAGCCCCACCAAGTCACTGCCTGTGGTCACCTCTGCCTCGCCTGGTACAAGTGTGCCCATCTCTGGTAATCACAGAACCACTGAGTCATTACAGCTGGAAAAGACCTCAAAGATCAGCAAGTCCAACCTTTGACCGATCACCACCTCGGAAACTCAACCGCATTGCAAAGTGCCACGTCCACTTGTTGCATCCCAGGATTCAGTTGCTCACTGCCAGCTCACATAAGAGTTTTCCATCACCCATCACCCCCAAGCCTTCCTCTGCAAGGACACTCCGCTCACTCCACACCCTCTCCAGGCAGCCTGTTCCAGTGAGCAGTCACTCCCGACGGGCTGTGGCCGCCCCACAGCCCTTGGTCACTGTGGCTCCCCACAGGCCAGGACCACGGCTCCCACAGGCCAAGACCATGGCTCTCCATAGCCCACGGCCATGGCTCTCCACAGCCCTTGGTCACGGCTCCCCACAGGCCAGGACCATGGCTCCCACGAGCCAAGACCAAGACCATGGCTCCCACAGGCCAAGACCAATGGCTCCCCACAGCCTGTGGCAGTACCTCTCCACAGCCCGTCCCACGGCTCCCCTCAGCCCGTCCCACGGCTCCCCTCAGCTCGGGGCAGCTCCCTGAAGGAGCCCCAGGGGGACGCCTCGAACCCTTCCCTCCCCGGCCCCTTCTCTCCCCGGAACGTCTCTTCCCGCGCTCAGCGCGCCGGGCCGTCCCCGCGTTGCCGTCGCGCACCCCTCCTCCTTCCCCTCCGATTGGCCGCGGCGCCGGGCGCGCGCCGGCGGCGGCGGCGGCGATTGGGCCGCCGGGGCGGGGCGCGCGCGGTCTCCCGGGCAACGGGGAGGGGCGCCGGGGTTAGGGCCCCGCCGGTTTCCCCCGTTTCCCCCCCCCCGGGCGGCGCCATGGCGAGCGTGCACGAGAGCCTGTACTTCAACCCCATGCTGAGCAACGGCGTCGTGCACGCCAACGTGTTCGGCGTCCGCGACTGGGTCACCCCGCACAAGATGGCCCTGCTCGTGCTCCTCAGCGAGCTGGGCCGCGCCGGCCCGCAGCTCGGCCTGCTGGAGCGCCGCCGCCTCAACCGCCTGCTGCTGCCGCTGCTGCAGGTCGGGGGCGGGCCTGGGGGGGCGAGGGAGGCGAGGGGAAGCCCGGCCTGTTGTCGCGACGTGTCGCTGTGCTCCGCAGGGTCCCGACACGGCGCTGTCGCGGCTGCGCGCGGCCATCGAGGAGTGCAGCCCGCAGCTCGCCAGCTCCGTCCACATCAGGTGCGGGAAACGCCTCGGGCCGGGCCGGGCGGGGAGGAGCGGGGAGGAGCTGCCGGGGCCGCGCCTCACACCTGGAAACCGCTCCGAGACGCGCAAACGTCCGGTTTTAAAGGGCGCACGTGCGGGGCAAAACCGCGCTCCTGCAGTTCTCTCGCTCCTCGTCAGTTAGCTCCGAAAGGCGCAAACCAGACGTGGGAGGCATCAGGTTTAAAGCTGATGGGGTGCAGGAGGTCCGTTCTCACGCATAACCCGCTGAAGCGGCGACACTTGCAAAAATCTGAGCAAAGGTTTTAAATTTTTAAAATTTAAAAAGAAAAAAAAAAAATCAAAATTTTTGGGTTCCTATTTGTTTCGTTGCGATAGCCATATTTTCTGATTATTCTTTTTATTAAAAGAGCTATTTTAAAAGGAAAAATATTTATATTATCATAATCATTATCATTACTTTTATAATTACCATAATTATTATTGAATATGTATTTATCTCACGAATATAAAAACCTTCTGCCCCCAGTGAAGAGTTACTACTTGGTTCTGTCTGTGTTTATTCATTAATACCTGAAACAGGAGAGTATTTTATTTGATGTCTGTGTGAATACCCTAAAAAAAAAAAGCTGTTTTCTCTCCCTGTTTAGGTTAAAACTTATGGTAGAAGGAGAACTGAAAGATATGGAGCAGTTTTTTGATGACCTTTCAGACTCATTTACAGGGACGGAGCCAGAAGTTCATAAAACAAGTGTAGTAGGTAAATAATCACTATCCATAAGTTATTTTTGCTGTGATATCTGTAATTGCTGTAGTTTAGTCAGGATACAGCTTTGTTTTTCTTTTTGGAGAGGTGTAAGATTTTTTTCTCTTGCTCAGAGGTTTCATATTGACCAATAATTTTGCATATTGTCGGGTTGTTACCGATTTTAAGAATTTTTCTGTGATCAGGTTATTTTGTGAGATTTGCACCAAAATTGAGACCAGATTTAAACCCTGAAAAAATGAGTTTTATCACTTGGTCGGCTGAGATGAGGCTCATTAATTTCTATTAAATTTCTCATTAATTTCTCATTAATTTCAGTTAAATGAGAAATGAGGTGATGTGTTTTAAGCTCCTGGTCGTGATGTTTCCCTTTCCAGGTCTGTTCCTGCGCCACATGATCCTGGCATACAACAAACTCTCGTTCAGCCAGGTCTATAAACTTTACACAGCCCTTCAGCAGTACTTCCAAAGGGATGAGAAGAAGAATGGAGCTGATGAGAGTGCCATGGAACTCACCAATCCGGAGGAGCTGGATGGGAAGATGGAGAAGGAAGAACTCGATGGACCGTTAAGGTGATATATTCGCATTAAAGCCTTTTCTGCCTCTTAAAGAAACCAATCCTGGATGTTTTTTAAAGCCTCCTGAACCCAGGCTGAGCTCTGTGGCTACTTCTTAGTGCCACCGTGTGGTAACTCTTGTCAGTGGCTCATCCTCACTTTGGGAATCACAGGCTGAAGGGCAGTTGCTGCCCCCAGTTTCCCCACTTCTCTGGTTGTCGTGTGCTAAAGCTGTTGGAGGGTCACCTCCAACAAGGGAAGCTTGCTCCATAAGGAGAAGTTAAGCTTAATGTTTTTGGGTTCTCTCTCCATCCCTCTCCTAATAAAAGAATTCGCTCTTTGTACTTGCTGTTTCTCCTTGGAATAAACTTCTGGCAGAACAGCTGTTTGCTGGAGTGACGTGTGTGGCCGAAGTGCCAGTTCATTTCACCAGGACAATCTGCAGGAGAGAGGAAAAAGAGAGCAAATCCATTTGAATGTGCCAACCCCAAATCTTCTCTCTGCTCTTTGGATAGCTTTGATGTAGTAAATTGTGCTCTTTGTTAAGTTTTCCCAGTTTTCAGCCCTGCTTTGAGCTTTAACATCTCATAAAACTTTAAAAAGCAAAAACTATGGAGTGTCTGATAAAGTGTATTTCCTTATTCTGTTTCCTTGCCCCTGTTTGTAACCAGAGTGTTTCTTACCAGGGAAGAAGAGATATCCTGCAGTGGTCCTCTTTCCCAGAAGCAAGCAGAGTACTTTCTGTCTCAGCAGGTGTGTTAATTCTGAATAAAGTGGGGTAAATGTTCCATAACGTGAATTTCACCTTGACTTTCATCCACAGTGTCAGACGTGATGTTAAATCTGTTAAAGGTTTGTTGATAATCTTGCATGTTGTTGCTCAGTGTGAGCACTTGGGGCTCAAAGTGTTTTATCTAGACATCACCATATGCTGATATTTGGTTCTGGGAAGGTCCTTCCGCTCTCCCCGCTCGCCTCAGATCTGATGTCTGTGAAATGTGCAGCTCTGTTGATTATTCCAGCTGGTAAATACAAAATGGAGCAGAAATACACGTGGGCACAAATGTCAGGAATTCAGTGTTCAGTAATGCTTATTCTAGTAACTAGATTATTGTAGGTTTTTTATTAATTGAACCACTTGCCAAAGCAAACTGTGGATTCAGTTGTATTTATTTTCCTTATGGTTTTTTTTTGGTGAGAAGATACACGTAATTCCAGTGAGAAATGTGTTGTGTTAATTATTCAAGGGGATATTTCACCAGAATTCTTTAAGTACCTTTAAACGGTCCTTTGAAAAAGCTTTTATTTGACTTGGTCTCTCTGATCTCTGGAAAGTGAACACTGTAATTTAATACAGAATAAAACTGACACTGATGTTTCAGTGTCACAGCAGACAGTGCTGTTACAAAATCTCCTTTAATGTTCTCTCCAAGCAGATAACAACCTGACAGTCCTGTATCACAATGCATTTATAACCCTCCTGATGGAGTTACATATCTTACTTCTCGAATTTTTATTCCAGGCTTCTTTATTAAAGAATGATGAGACAAAGGCTCTTACTCCAGCATCGTTACAAAAGGAACTGAACAACTTGTTAAAATTTAATCCAGACATTGCTGAAGCAGTAAGTACCATTTTCTCCATCCAGAATGGTTGTAAAGGGATTCCTTATCTCTAGGCTGGGATTATTTGGGAGCAATTTATTCTCTATTGAAATATAAGCAGATGATAAAAATGGGAGCAAGTTGCATGTAAATGTTTAGTAATTCAGACTGAAACTCCTGAAGGCACAGAAACCTTAATTAAGCCTCCCTGCATGTCTAGCTTCATGCACAGATATAAGTCTCTTAATTTTGGTGGGACTGAGTGCATTCTTGTTTAACTAAACCTAAAACTTACTTCTCTCACCCACATTTCCTAGGGAATGTCAGGCCTTATATTCCCACAGTTTAAAAATCAATCTTAGGTGCAATATCTGTGCTTAATAACAATTTATACTGAGAACCCTGACAAGTCCCACTGAGGGTCATTTCCAGACCTGTGCTGTGAGCGCTTGCCTTGCTCCTGAACAGCTTGTTCTTGAGCAAATTCCATAAGTTCCCAGTCAACTCTTCCCTGCCTTCCTGTCTAACTCTTCCTCCTGGGCTGAAGCAGACTGAATTTTTTGCTCCTTTTTGGACACTTATCTTTGAAAGGGCTGCCATAGTCCTGGGCTGGGCTTCACAACTCCATAAGTCCTCTCCAGTGCTACGTTTGTCTCACATAAAGGAATTGTCCTGCCTGGGTCTCGAAGCCAGAAAGAGAACACATAATTTTAGCATTTCTTTCTACCTGCACAGCATTTGGAAGCCGTGCTGATGTTTCTGAGCATCTTCCTGAGTGCAGGCACGGTGGGAGTCGTGCCTTCATTCCCCCTTTCATGTCACACATAAATGCAGGGATTCAACTTTGGCGATTCTGCCTATGCAGAGATCTCAGACTGGGTGGGATCGTTCTGACTGCCAGCTTGGCCTATGGGACACCAACTGTTAGGGACAACAACCAGTTTTGTCCAAGAAATTCTGCACAGGTGGCATCAGTGTTGTTGCAGCTTTCTGGCCGTGCGGTATTTCACGGCTGCAGGTGCTGACCAACCTTTCTCCCTGAGAAAACAGATGGTAATTTTAAACAAAACCTGTGTTTTAATATCTGAATCGTTAAAGCTGCTCTTCCTCCTTTTTTTTTTTTTCTTTTTTTAGCATTATTTAAGCTACCTGAACAGTCTCAGAGTGCAGGATGTCTTCAGTTCCACGCACAGCCTCCTCCACTACTTCGACCGGCTGATCCTGACGGGGGCAGAGAGCAAAAGCAACGGGGATGAGGGATACGGGCGGAGCCTGCGCTACGCTGCCCTCAACCTGGCGGCCCTGCACTGCCGCTTCGGCCACTAGTGAGGGCTTACCCTGTGCCACACAGCTCACAGGCACCCTGGGGCACCTCAGCGTGCTCACAAACACACACACACACACCCCCCTTTCCTCCCAAATATCCCTTTAGGAGAAGAGGCTTTCTCTGGTTCGACAGTTGGGCCGGGATTTTCTTGGGGCCTCGGTTTGGTTTCATTTTGGCGTTTTGTTTGGTTTCCGTAAGGACTGAGCCATCTAAGAGCTGACATTTGCCTGTGTCCTGCCCCCTGTTTCCTGGGTGTTTCAGTTCTCAGTCACTGCATTTCCATGACCTCAGTGGACATGGGTGCCTATTTTCAGCCATATTGTCAAGAAAGTGTGGTTGGCAACACAGAGCTGATGAACCGGAAAAAAGAATAATTAAAGAAAAGCCATCTGAGCTCTTAAAAATGCCATAGGGGTGGCATTTATTTTGTTGATAAAGCTGGCCTTCCTGTCTTCATGTATGGTTTGCATTTATTGATTGCTGCCTGGAGGCATCATGTGAAAAGAGTGGAGAGGGGAAGGGCGCTGCAAAACTGAGAGCAACAACAATTTCGACACAGGCAGATACTAAATGCTGCCCCTGTTCAAACAATAACTTGGCACACTGGCATGTATAGGGTTTGAAAGCCCACACAGAGGTTCCAGTTGGCATTTTGGCCTCACAAGTAGAATATGTTGCTGAGTGCCAGGAGGAAAACACAGGCCTTCTCAGCAGTCTGTTAAATCAGAGTTACCTTCTGAGTGCAATATGCATAATTTAGATCAATATTCCCCTGTCTCAGAATGCTGTATCTTAAGCACTGTGGGAATTCTAACTGTTCTCCCTCTCTGTCTGCTCACAGCCAGCAGGCTGAACTTGCCCTCCAGGAAGCCATCCGGATCGCCCAGGAGTCCAACGACCACGTCTGCTTGCAGCACTGCCTGGTGAGAGCTGGCCTGAAAGAGGGGTGATGGAGTCATTCCGCTCAGGGAACTGTTGCAGAACTTCTCTTACATCAGGATCTCACCCGGGGCATCAGTAATTTGGCTGTCCAGCAGTGGGGTGACATTGTTTCTGGCAGGTGGGGCACCCAGGGCAGCAAACTCCAGGGTCGTGGGATGGTTTTGTTGCAGCTCAGGATTAATTTCTTTAAACAGGAGTTGTGATCCCAGAGATCTCAGTACTGAGCTCAAAGTTTAGTCTTGGATGTTTTAAACAGACAATTTCATAAGCTTCCTTCTTCCTGTCTCAAAGAGTAACCAGCTGCCTTTTGAGCAAACGAAAAGTTAAAGGGAAAGACTTGGATTTCTCTATATTTTTTTCCTGTAATCAACATTATAGCGAATTAACATCAATGGTACAAACTCCTGAGGTGCTGCATTCCACAGTTACCTGGATAGTGGGATTTTTGTGCATCACTGACCCTCCAGCATTGGCTGCTGCCACAGCAGTGTCCCACCCTGCACTCCTGATGTATTTTGCTGTGCGGCATTTAGTGAAGTTTCCTTAGAATCATTAATTCCAAAGTGGTTTGTATTTCCAATGGGGTTTCATGCATTCTGTAACAGTAAGCCAAGCTTAAAAGTGCTGCAGCCATTGGCTATTTGCAATGAGATTTTATTTTTTTTCCCTTGCTAGAGCTGGTTGTACATCCTGGAGCAGAAGATCTTCGATAGCTGTGTCCTGCTGGAGCACTCTGTGAACAAATCTTTGCACTTTGGCTTGCCAGTGAGTCCATTTCCTCCATCCTGAACTTCATTCTGTGACAAACCCACGTGGTGATGGGACTGTGTCATTAGAGATTTGGGGTTTGTGGCCGGTCTGTTCAAAATATGTAACTGAATTCCAACAAATCTATTTTAATACTCCAGAATGTGGCTGTTTCTATGAGTTTTGCTCTTCGTGTTAACAAAGCAGAGTTCAGTTGCTTTAATGCCACAGCACTGCTTTTCCTCCTAACTTCGATTTTCAGGCAGAAAAACTCTGTGGCTACTGGCCCCAGGCATCATTTTGGCACAATGTGGTGCTCTGGAGAGGTTCTTATGCCTCCTCCTTCTCTGAAACCCAGTGCTGATGCCTCTGGCAGGGCTTTGAACGCATGTTTACTTGTCCCAGCTGTGAAATCTTTCAAGGCTGCCCTCCCTTTCGGTGGTTTGTGCCCTGAATCTGTTGGCTGTTAACGTTTAGTTCTGTCTTTCCCAAATCTGTGATTACTTTGTTAAGAGAATTGTTCTAAAATGGACTAAACTAATGTTTTTGGGAGATGGGAACAGATGTGGCTGCTTGGTGGGGAAGGGGAGGGAAGGCTCTGTGTTTTCACAGCTGTTCCATCACTGGAGAAATCCAGGTACTGGTCCTGTCCTCCTCTGTAAGATTTCCGTGTGGGGGAGTGGAAATTACCTTTCACATCCAACAAAATGACATTCACACATGTGTGGGTGTGCATAAGTGGGTATTTAAAGAAATGCCTGGAGCAGTGTTCCTTTGTCTGTGCTGAGTAACATCACGTCTTTTTGGGATTTTTTTTATTAGTTTAGAACTCTGCTCCAGTGTGATTTGCAAGCCTGGTGTACTGTGTTGTCTTTCAACACTGTTGGTATGTTGTTTTTTCTTTCTCCTTCTTCCCAGTATCTTGCTTCCTTGGGAATACAGTCCTTGGTTCAGCAAAGAGCTTTTGCAGGAAAGGCTGCCAACAAACTAATGGATGCCTTGAAAGATTCTGATCTGCTGCATTGGAAGCACAGCCTGTCAGAGCTCATTGACATCAGCACAGCACAGAAAACAGCCATTTGGAGATTATATGGCCGCAGGTATTCGGGTTGGTTGGAACCCCTGGGTTACCTCACTGCACTTGTTAGCACATAATGCACTCATGTAGGTGTAACAAGTGTCTGTGTCTCTGCACTGCACTAAAATGAAGCAATCAGACTCTGATTCAGTACAGGCTCAGTGCAATTATTTCCATTCTCTTGTCTCCTTTAAAACTCGTGCTGAAGAAAAGATCGAGTTTCCATTTAGTAGTGGCAAATATATCATAAATTTTTCCTTAGCCCCCCTTTTCAGAATCTTTTTGCTTAGACTGTGTGCCCCTTTTAGTCTGTAGTACTTGATGTGCCTGCACAGTCCAGAATCCCTGGATAGCAGTTATTTTACTAGTTTCCCTTCGTCCCAAGGCCCCTGGCTCACCAGAAAATGCAGCCTGTTGCCATAACAAAAGCGTAGATTAAAAACGGTTGTTGTTTGCTCCTTGAAAACTAAAAGCTGTTTCTCTTGCACAAGCACCATGGCACTTCAACAAGCCCAGACACTGCTGAGCATGAACAGTCTGGAGGCTGTGAACGTGGGCGTGCAGCAGAACAACACCGAGTCCTTTGCCGTGGTGTTGTGTCACCTGGCTGAGCTCCACGCAGAGCAGGTGAGTTCTGGGGCTACTTGCACAAAATGTCATCTGGTGAGAGGACCTGTGGGTGTTGCTGACAGAGAGTGCAAGACTTGGCTGATGTTATTTGCTGCCTTTCATGTCTGCATTGTGGGCAAAGACAATGCAGGGGTGTTTGCTTGGCAAGTTGTTTCCCTGCGGGTTGTGTTGAAAGGGAGGGGAGTGGTGCCCGTTAATCAAAGTGTTGTTCTCTGTTCCAGGGGTACTTTGCAGCTGCTGCTGAAATACTGAAACACCTGAAGGAAAGATTCCCTCCCAACAGTCAGCATGCACAGGTAGAATATTTATAATTTAGCCTGTAAGTTATGTAACTACTATACAGTAGGATCTGAATCCCATTGCTCCGGAATTCTTCCCTCTGTATGCCTTGGCCTGTACGTTGTCTCATTTCCCTTGGCTCCTGTCCTTGTGGGAGGCTGTGCAGCATCAGCTTTTCTACAAAACCATGGAAAAGCTGCCTCTGTTGTTTTCAAACTGGTGAGACATTTCTCCCGTTGCAGCGTCCTAAGATAAAGCTGTTTAAATAGAAATTTTATTAACAGAGAAATACACATCTGCTTCATGAGGCATATATAGGGATTAAATGCTCTGCATCGATTCAGAGTTTCAAAGTTCTGTCTAATTAGTGCTCCTTATTTTGATACATTACAATCCAGAAATAACTGAGAGAATAGGCTAGTGGGCTGGGGTTTGTGTGACTCTGGGAAACATGTTACCACAGGAGTCTGTAAGACAGAATTTACATTGAGGTATTCAAGATCCCATTAAATATAGTCTGGTCCTTCTCTTTTCACCACAGAACAAATCAAAGCATTAGTAATGATTTAAAAGAGCCTTTTTACTTAAAATGCAGTCCAGTAGGTGAGCTTCCGTATTGAAACATTAATCCAGACCTGAGCATTTCTGTCGAGGACAGTAATTTAGTAAATCCAATAATTGGACAGTGGAGTTGGTGTGTCTAGACATAAATACCCACAGGGGAAAAGAAAAGGTAAATTCTGCCTTGGGATGAGAAAATGAGCAGGCACAACTTCTGAAACTTGTTCCTGGATGTTCTTTGTTTAGCTTTGGATGCTGTTTGATCAGAAAATACAGTTTGAGCGAGCCATGAACGATGGCAGATATCACGTAGCAGATTCTCTTGTGGCAGGAATTACAGCACTTAACAGCATTGAAGGTGTGTACAGGTAAGAAATTATGGCTCTTCATGCACATGCAGGTGTGTCCTGTGAAGATAATGAAGAATTTAGCAGAATGATTGCTGGCAGTCATGTGTGCTTACACGTTCTTCCCTTTCCAGAACTAATCCACTCATGCTGTCTAACCTGTAGGGCTTATTCTCTTAGAGCATGTCCTGCAGTAAGAATTTGTTCTTGTTTCTCTGGACATTTTAAGAACTGGAATAGCTGAAGGTGCTGTTATTCTAGAGTTGTAGATCTGTTGTGAGAACAATTCCTTAAAATCTGCTATGGTAGCTGTACTCAAACCTGAGCACAAAGCAGATTTTTATGTCGAATAGCTGGGGAAGGAGCTCAGGCCTTGAGCATCTTCCTCTGTGTCCTGGTTTTTACAAAATGGAATAATGTGATTTTTTTTTCTCTCACCTTAATGGGTTCTTGTTTCTAAATGAGAGTGACATGTCAAAAATAGAGTTAAAACTTGTTATTTGGTGAGTATAAAAACCAGCTTACTGTTAAAAGCAATTCCTTGTTGATTTTCAGTGAGGCAAAACACGTAAAAGCAGCCGGTGCCAGTCAGCCAGAGATCAGTATTCAAGCTGTGGGACCTGATGCTTGTCCTTCTGGAATTGGACTGATCATGAATTCCCTGATCTTTAAATATTCTGCTCAGTGTCTGGTTCAGGGTGTTTATACCATCCCCTGCTGCTGTGCAGTTGGCCCTGACTTCCCCGTTCTTGTGTTTTCCTGTTGCTCCATATCCTTGTTACTTCAAGCCAATTTTAGCTGCTTTACCTCATACCTGTTTTTCTCACAGATAATGACTTGTGCTTTCTAGCTTGCATGGCCTCCCACTTCTGCTGCCTTTTTGGCCTTTGTTTTTGGCAGTCCCTGGTTTCTATCTAAAGCAGTTTTATGAGTTTGATCCTTTCTGTCTGGGAGTTGTCCAGTTGGCATCAGAGAGATCTGTTTTTGCTCCTGCCTGTGTGTGTACCAGGCGTGCACTCTGTCAAGGTGCCAGTCTGCAGTTACAAGAAACAGAGGTCACAAAATAGAGACCTGTTTTACCATGTTCTGAAGGGCAGAATTGTATCTAAAATACAAAAATAGAGTGATGTTTTCTTTCTACCACGGCAGAAAAGCCATTGTATTGAAAGCCCAAAATCAAATGTCAGAGGCACACAAACTTCTGCAGAAATTGTTGATCCACTGCCAGAAAAGCAAGAACACCGAGATGGTGATTAGGTAAGAATGTTTCATTTTCAGAGTATTAAAGCCACTTTGCAGTGATTAGAATCAGCCATTTCAATTTGTCTGTGTTCAGACTTCACTAGTCTTCAGATTACCTGCTGTGATTTTGAGATTACAGAATCATTTCAGTTATTAATCATGCTGTGGAGTAATCCTCAAAATATAGTGCCATTGAAACCTACATATTTTCAATATGTAAACTAAAAGGTGGTAAGCTTAAAGTTCCATGAAGATTTATGGAAAAAGGAAACACTGCATCTAAAAGAAACAGGAAATAGAAATGTGTGTGTGGTTGTACCTTAGTGCAAACCTTGAGAGTAGTTACAGTGTCATTTAATCTCTTGTGTCTCAGTGGCATCTCCTCTTAGGGGTGTAATTCAAGTTTATAGGATGTGCAGTAACATAATAATAATACTGTTAGAGAGGGAAAAATTCCTTGGGGAACAAGTTTTCAGCACTGTTTGTAGTTCCTTCCCTCTGTTCTGTCAGGGTGCTGCTGTCAATAGCAGAGCTGTACTGGAGGTCTTCGTGTCACACCATAGCCCTGCCCGTGCTGCTGCAGGCCCTGGCCCTGGCTCGGGAGTACAGCCTGCAGTACTTGGCTTCTGAAACCGTGCTCAACTTGGCTTTCTCCCAGGTAGGTCTGATCTGTGTTTTCACAGGGCTGCAGGGCAACGTTTATTCCAGGGTTCTGGATGCTGTTTTTTAACTCCTGTGAGATTTAAGAACGCAGCCTTGTTGAAATTAAATGATTGATTATCAAGAAGCGGACTTGGAACGTAAAGGCTTTCGAGGAAGTTAATAAAAGCTGAGTTCCGTGTGTATCAGTGAAATGTATAGTTATTGCATATAATTAAGCAGCATAAATTTGCCCTGCCTTAATTTCTTTGGTTATTTATTTATATATTTATATATATTTATTGCTGGTGTTTTGGCTTCCTAGGAGTACAGGTTGCCTTGTGTATTAAAAATAATGCTGGCAATGAGTTGAGTTTATATTGTTTGTTCTGAGAGATGTGGCAGTCAGCACTGACTCAGTGGAGAAGCCACTCCCAATCATTTCAGATAGCAGCTCATTTCTACTGACAAGTTTAATCTGAAAGAGGATTGTGGGGGAAAAAGTTGACGAAAAGAGTAATAATTGTTCTACACCCTTGTCTGTAGTGCCTTGTATTATTAGAAACAGATGTGGCTTATGTTGGTCTTCCCTGAAGAAGCTCCTAGCAGTGGATTCCAGTATGACACTAGCAAGTATTTCTCTTCCAGCTGATCCTTGGCATTCCTGAACAAGCCCTGAATATCCTGTACATGGCAATAGAACCCATCTTGGCCCACGGAGCTGTCCTGGACAAAGGCTGTGCCATGTTCTTGGTGGCCAAATGTCAAGTGGCTTCTGCGGCTTCCTACACTCTACAAAAGAAGATTGAAGGTAGGGTGAAGAGTAATTCTCCTCACTGAAACTGTGCTCAGAAGTGCAAACCAGTGTAGATACTGGTGTCCTGCTGCACCATGACCATTTAAAAAGTGTGTTACCTGATTATCAGGTACAACATTAAGTTGGAATTAGTTATTCACCAGTTGTTTATACTGGAACCTTGTTTATCTGCATACTTTCACACCATATTTTGCAGCAAAGGCTGAATAACAGAAACCAGCCAGAAGACCATGTTGCTAAGACACAAATGGTTTCGAAAAGCTTAGGAATTTATAATTGGGCACCGTAGAATTGAGCTGTACTACTTGGAGTTGTTATTGTGCTATTGTCTTAAATACGACCGTCCCCCTTTTGCCCACAGCTTTGGAATCTGCTATCTCGAATCTGAATGAAGCCAGGACTTACTTTGCCAAGGTGGACTGCAAAGAGCAGCTCAGAGACGTTCTCTACTTCCAGGCCCGGCTGTTCCACGCCCTCGGCAAGACCCAGGAAAGGAACAAATGTGCCATGTTGTTCCGGCAGTTGCACCAGGAACTGCCAGCACACGGTGTCCCCTTAATCAATTCCTTCAAGTGATGCATTTCAAGATGAGACTTGTTTGTTTTCCTGGGGTTTTTTGTTTGTTTTTTTTTTTTTTTAACAAACATCTTTATTACATTTGATCATCCATGTTTCAGAATAACTGCCAATAAATCATGGTCTGGCCTTGAGCAAACCTGTCTTTTGTTTGTAGTGACAAGGGAAAGTGTTGCTTTCAACCCATTTCCCCTTTTATTCTGTCCTTGAATTTAAGAATTGAATGGAGAAAAAAGATAAAAGACCCTCTTGACTGTGTTTATAAACACGCTGGGGGGGTAGCACAGTCATGATAAAACAGTGTTCTTAGTAGTGACATTTCCAGAATCAGTGCTGGCTTTATGAACACCGGGGCTCAAAAAATAGTGGGAAATGAAAGCAAAGCTCCCTTGTGCTCCTTTGAAGTGGTGTGGAATGGGGAGTCTGATTTAAAACGTGTCCTTGCTTTTAACCTGTCTGCAGTCGCCGTTCGCGCTGTAGAAGCAGATGGAGCTGCCAGAAGGGTTCAGTCAGTTCAGTCAGAGGTGTAACGGTGCAAAGTCACGGCGCTGTGGTCGCACATGTCCTCGTGCAGAGGGAGAAACAAAAGCCCCCAGCTCAGCTGAAATGGTTTGGGTTTGTGTGCATCGTTCACCTGCTCTCCTTTTATTGGTGAATACAGGGAGATCACAACTGAATGCCCGAAGAAATCTGGAGAGGGACTTTGGACAATGCCATGGAGTGACAGGACAAGGGGGAATGGCTTCTCACTGCCAGAGGGGGCAGGGTTACATGGGATATTGGGAAGAAATTCTTCCCTGTGAGGGTGGGGAGGAGGCCCTGGCACAGGTTGCCCAGAGAAGCTGTGGCTGCCCCATTCCTGGAAGTGTCCAAGGCCGGGCTGAACAGGAGCTTGGAGCAACCCGGGATAGTGGAAGGTTTCCCTGCCTGTGGCAGTGGACATGTTGGAACAAGATGGTCTTTAAGGTCCCTAATCCAAACCATTCCATGATTCTGTAGCTGAATATCCAGTGTGCTGACGTTGTCTTCTAGCAATTAGATGCTCCCTTTGGAAGAAAATTTCCTGCTGGCTGTAATGTGGAATTTCAGGGCAGATGGGATTGCACTTTTGTGAGTGTGAACCTTGGGGAGGGGAGTGCCAGTCACCTTGTGACTGTATAAAAGCTGAACATCATTTAACACCTGGAGATCCCCCGCCTGGAAGCAACAGATTTAACTGTGGCATTGTCAGCAAGAGAAAGCAAGACCAGACCTAAACCTGGGTCTGCTGGAGCCCTGCCAGGTAAGGAGGAACAGAGCAGTGGTTGAGACAAGGGTAGTCCAGTGTTAGTTTACACATCCTGCTAATTAGTGCTGCATCGTGGCTGTTGGCAGATCATCGGGGACCTTGATTTTAAACAGTGACTCTTCCCAACAGCACAGAGGAGGCCAGCTTTGTGGGAATGCTGGTGTCGGTGGCTCATTCCCTCTCAGCTGTGTTTTAATCGCTGTCAAGGGGTTCAGTCCTTAAAATGTTTGGAGCACCTACTATGTCACAGCAAGTGCATAAGCTTGATTTCTAGAGTGGCTTTCAAGATCCTGGTCAAAATAGCAGCGTTTATCAACAAAGCTGGCACAGGAGCCTGGCTCTACTGCGGGAGCTCTACAGTGTCAAAGTGGTGCCCACACACAGGTCTCAAAGCCAAGAGAGGAAGAGGGTTTGGCCAGCTGTGGCTTTCACATCTGCTCGAGGCTGAAGCTGTTGCTTCATGAAAAGCAGAGTCCATCAGAAACCCACATGTGAGCTCCGTGCTGGATGGGAACGTGCTTCAGGAGAAAAGCCAATTTGCATGGACCAAAGCAAGCGGGCTGTTTCCCCAGGGCTGGTGCAAGCTGGGGTGTTATAAAAGGTTCTGTCCCACCACCGCAGAGCTGCAACCTGCGTGGGGGCTGTGTTTGGTGGGGGCAGCGGCAGCTTTGACATTCCCAAACAACTGGTTTCCAAAGCTCCCCTTCAGGTGATGATTTGGGCAACCGCTCGGCGAAGGTCCGGGGGAGCTGGCACAGGTAACCCAGTTCGCACCCAGCCGCTGGAAACGCGGTGTTCGCACAAGGGCCGGGGGGAAGGGGCGGCGGGGGATGGCGGGGTTCGTGTGCCCCCAGGCAGGACAGAGGAGCCCGCAGCGGGAGCGGGACCGAGGGAGCTCCGCGCTGCATCCCGCGGGGAGGCGAGGAGGGGCAGCGCGGTCCGAGGGGGGGATGAACCACCGGAAAATAATAATTATGCATAAAGGAAAGAACAAAACCCACCCCAAGATCGCCTTGCGGAGGCGGGGGGTGGGCTGGCAGGATGCGGCTGCCCGGGGGGGAAACCTGCCCTTCCCCGGGGCGGAGCGGGGCCTCCCTCCCCTCCCTCCCTCCCTCCTTCCATCGCTCCCTCCCTCCCTCCTTCCCTCCCTCGCTGCCGCCGCCGGAGCGGAACCGAAAGCGAAGGCGGCGCCGGACGGCCGCGCTCCGGCCCAGGGCTGCGGGGGCTGCGGGGGTCGCGGGGCCGCTCCCCCCGGCGGAGCGGCGCGTCCCGTCCCGCCAGGTCGGTGCTGCGGGAGCGGGCGGGGAGGCCGGGCGGGCCCGCGCCGGGGATGCGCCCGCGGCCGCGGAGACAAAGCCGCGCCCGGAGGGACCGTGCGGGCGGTGGCCGGGATGGAGCCGGGATGGAGCCGGGGATGGAGCCGGGGCCGCGGGCGGCGAGCGGCGTCGCCTCCGGACGGGGCTCCCCGCGGGTTCGGCGCCGGCCTGTGCGGGCACTCGGGGCTGTCATTTCCCCATCCCGCTCCCGGGAGCTGCGCCGTGGCCGCCCGGGCCCCGCACACATCCCGCTCCCGCCGGCCCCGCCACGCGCCGCGGGACCCGGCGGCATCCCGGGAGCGGGGATGGGACAGGGCGGGGGTGTCCCACAAACCCCGTGGGGGTCCTGCCCGAGGCGGGCTGAGCGCTGGGACCAGGGGTGCCAGGGAAAGATAGGCCATGGGGTTGGGAAAAGGGGGGGATTTTTAAGGTCAGGGGGCAAATGAGAGGCCAGGAGAAGATGTAGCTGGTGGAGCAACTGCGTACAAGGGACAGGTCGCGTTAGAAACAGCCACAGGTTGGGTTGCTGCGAGTCACCGCGTGTGGATGGGAGGTGGGATGCAGCCCTGTGGCCACGTGCACGGCACGGAACATCAGGAGCGTGGAGGTGACAGTAAAGACCAAAAGCAGAAGCGAGGTGACCACAGGATGCTGGTGTGATGGAAGTGTGGGCTGTTTGTGCGGCTGTGCGATGCTACAGGGGCAGAAAACAGCCCTGGGGACAGGACCAGGTGGTCCTCGGGGCCAGGGGGGGACCGTGCTGGGGAGAGGGTGTGTAGTAGCTGTGGGCATTGAAGTTCCCTTTGTGGCCCCAACTGGAGAGACAGCCCCTCTCCTGGGAGACGGAGCCCAGTCCTTCTCATTCCATCAGCACTTTGTTTTGGGAGAAATAGCCAACAAACCCCAGAAGCCCATACCTGAGTGTGCCACGAGGGGTGTCTGATGGACCAGCGCCATTCCAGGGAGGTAATTTGGAGGAGGCTTTGCTTTCAACTCAGCCCTAATGTCTTTTAAATGGCATTCAGAGAGTGCAGAGCTGCTCTCCTTTCCTCTCTTGTGGCCATTGCAGGCTGGAGCCGATGTTTCCAGGAAAGCCGGGAGCCGCTTGACAATGCTGGACAAGCTGATGGTGGTGGCCTGAGCTCATCCCAGCCTGTGCTCAAATGCAATGTCTGGAGCTTACACTCTTGTTTTGGGATACTCATTAGATATTGTTCAGTCCTCACGATTATAAAATATCTTGGTAAAGATGTTTTTGTGAGTCCTATTGAAACCTGCCTCTGGGTTTCACCCCACTACAATGCTCCCAGCCTGGCTTTGCAATTTTTCCCCAGTTCTTTCCCTGGTGTTGGATGGGCCAGGCAGCACAAGAGGCTCTTCTGTTTGCCCCTAGGATGATGAAAAGCTTGCCTGCTTCTGCACAGGGACTGAGCGTAGATGGGGGCTGGTGCCTGTCTCCAGTATCTCATAATTTTGGGTGTCCTCTGACTTCTAGAGAAGCAGCCGAGAGATTTTTTTCCCATTAAAAGTCAGGTGGGGATGCATATGGTCTTTGTATACTACAGTGACTAATATATTTCTGGCAAGGTCTGCACTCACCCGTAGGAAGGGAAACTGTGATCGATGCCTCCGTTGCTGCAGATGACACCGCTCTTGGCACGGGCACTTCCACCGCTGACCGTGACCAGGGAAAGCAAAATAGCCACTGGACTCGGCCCAGGGAGACCAAAAACTGCCCCAGGCTGGCCCCAGTTGGCTTTTAACCACAGACCTTCAGTGGCAGCAGGGGAGGATCCCCTGCGAGTAAAACCGCCCTGGTTTAGGTGGTTTGAGTTCAGTTTTGTTGTGAGCAGCTTGTTTTGCAGTGTGGGAGCTTACCCCCAAGGAAGGGTGGATGGAGGTGTCACTGCCGAGCTGCCACCAAGTCTTACTCCCTTAACAGGGTCTGATCCTGATCCTGACACTGTTTCTGGCCTTGCCACAGGGAAGCATGTGGAGGGGGTGAAGGCCAGTGCGTGGCAGCACCACCCCATCGCCTGCCCTGCATCTGGGTAGAAAAGCAGCTCCAGGGAGGGAAGGGCAGGCTGAGGCTTCCATATGCTCCCATTTAAACCTTGTGCTGGCTGCAAGGTGTCATCCTCTGCGCTCCCCCAAAACCGGTCGGCCTGTTCCCATCCGGGGGTGGCTGCATCCTGGCAGGCTTCAGGCAGGATCCAGGCAGGGACCAAGCGCTCACAGCAGGGCTGGGGCGGCCCGAGGGGGCTGTGGAATCGCTTCACTCTCGTGGGGGCCGATTTCACTCCCATTCGTTTCCGCTTAAGCCACGTGGACACTGAGCGAGAGGCAGAGCTGCTGCCAGGGCTTCACAGACCTCTTTTCATTTTAATATCCCTCTCCTTGCTGAATTAGATGCGAGACTGATTGCTTCGATAATCCTGCTGCAGCCGCTATGGGTTATATATGGATTGCAGCCAAGAGCTGTGCCGATAAATCATTCCTATACACCAGGCTGTTATATTTCCTGAGGATTTTGTGGGCATGTGCTGCTCTCTTTTACATAAGGATCTGCTGGAGTTCATACCAGAATGTGCTGCTTTTCCCCAGGGAAGGACCCGGATGGGTCGGTGAAGCTAGATCCTCCAGGCTGTATTTCCCCTCTTTGGGTTTATTCCCCCCCATCCCAGCTATTTCACTTTTCCCTCTGACTGGGAATACGGTTGTTTTCCTCCACCTCCTCCTCCTCAGCCTCCTGATGTGTTTATTAAGGATAACAGGGTTGTGTTCAACCGTATGACCCCACTTTTGGGTTTCTCCTGGGGAGGGTGTCATCTCACAGGACAATTTCATCAAAACCCCGTCCTCTGACCCTCTGCACACACGCGAAGGGAAAACCCCTCACATTTTCCACTCCAGACGATGTTATGATGGGGCTTGGATGACTTTTAGCCTGTTTACAGAGCCTGGGGAAGCCTGCTTGAATTAATCAGACTTGATATGTTTATCCTGGTCAAGCCAATTAACTCACGCCGGCCAGGACACGCTCAGCTCTTAAGTGTGACGAGACATCATAACTCAATTTTGCTCCAGCCTGGCAAAGTTTTGCAGGAACCCTTGGAAATTCGGATGCTCTGGGGGCAGGATGGGATGCCCATCCATGCTGTGCCACTGCTGGGGACCGGTGCTGCTGCCAGTGATGTTCCTGGGATGGCTTCATCCCGGGGCTGCCGTGATGAGCTGCCTTTTTTGGTGCGGCCGCGGCGCCCGGCGAGGGTACAGGGCACAGCATTCAGGATCGGCTCTGGCTTCAGGGGCAGCTATTTATATGTGCCCGCTGGAGGCGTGCCCACAGCAAGCCAGGCAAACGGCAACTGGCCTCGAGGTGCATCCCTGTGGATTCAGGATGAATGGGGGGAGCCTGCCTGTTTGTTTCAATCCATTTGGGAGTGCATTAAAACATGCCGCCGTGAGCTGCCAGCAGCACCGAGGGGGAACTTGGCTTGGCTGGTGGCTCCTGGCTCTCTCACCCAGCAAAACCCTGTCCAGGAGTGGATTCAGCCCCACCAAACGTGGCGTTTCTGAAATAGTTCGTCCTCGTTGCTGTTCGTTGGCTTATTTATAGCCTCCCCATCCCTGTGCTTCTCCGTGCCTCGAAGCAGCCAAGCAGTGCCGGGCTGGCTTTAGCTCCAGGCCGATCCCACTTGGGCAAAAAGGCTCCGGTTTATAGATTGGTGTTGAAAACAGCAATTAGGCCATTGTGAAGCCTCGAGGACGGGGGAGACGATTTGATTTCTGTACTTGACCCATAATTTCTGCTGGGCTGATTCACAGTGGTTGTGGTGCGGGTGCATCACGGAAACTTCAATGGAGATGAGTGGAGCTAATTTTAACCGGCCGCCTCGTCGAGGTGTGGGAACCAGGCAGAAAAACGCCTCAGACCCTGTTCCTGCTTCAGGGCTGGTTGTTTCAGAATATTTTTTTTCTCTTCCTTCTGTGGCAACTTGTTAACCTAGAAATTAAAAACAGCACCAGTGTTGCAGCAGGGAAGAGTGATGGTTTACAGCCAACCGCCCATCGAGCTGCCCTGGCTGCTGCAGCACGTGTCACTTAAGACCATTTCCCCCCTTTTAAAATTATTATTTAATTATTTGATTTTTAAAATTCTTTGTTCCTAACAGTTTTCCCATTTATCTCAAGGTCCAGGGACCTAAGTTTTGCACAGAAGGCCATAAGGGAACCCAGGGCGAGGAAGAGAAATCACTGTCAATGACGAGCTGTGGGAAGAGGCAGTGAGCTGGGGGGGCTGATCCTGCACCCCACGATTGGTAAGTGGGTCCCTGTGCCCCTGAACTGCTTCCTTTGGGGGTGTTTGGTAGAGATGTGCCTGTTCCGAGCACTGAAGTGGGGAACTCAGCAATATTTATGCCACTATAGTGCAAGGCTGGATCCCGCCTCTGTAAAATAACACCTTGGGGTATTTCTGCAGTGGAGATGATGGAATTGTTATTTCCTGGGTGTTTAAATAAAAAAGGTGGAAGGAACAGTGGCAGCAGCCTTGGGGCTGAGGCTGGCTCCAGCCTGGGGTCTGCCCCGTGGCAGGGTGGGTGCACATCCCCAGTGCCATCGTGTTCCGCTGCCCTTGGCTTTACCATTCTCCAGGGAATGAATAAACCAATCTGTAGAGCAACGACCGGTGGGAGGAAATCCTGCTTTCCAGGGAAGCCTGGCTGACCCACCCTGTGTTTGCAGGGACACCTCCCCGTGGCAGCATGGCCAGGATGAGGCCGTTGCCCACCCCGCACTGCCACGTGTCCCCGGGATCTCGCCCGCCCCACGGGCCCTCTGCCATGCCGGAGGCTGCGGCCGAGCCCCCGCGGCGCTGCGGGACCCCCCGGCGCTGAGCCCCCGCCCCGCCGGCATGGCCTCGCTCATCGTGGTGACCGAGCACGACGCCACGGCGAGCACCAGCGAGGAGGAGATGGAGGTGCCTGGCAGCGAGGGCTTCGGGGACGGCCGGAAGCTGCACCTCTCCGGCCGAAAGCTGTCCCTGCAGGAGCGGCCACAGCCGGCGCGCTCGCCCGGCGACGGCGCCAACGAACGCTTCATCTACCCGTCCCTGCCCTACTCCCCGGTGACGTCCCCGCACTCCTCCCCACGGCTGCCACGGCGGCCCACGGTGGAGTCCAACCGCGTGTCCATCACGGGACTGCAGGTGAGGGGGTGAATGCTGCTCTCCCGGTTGTCCTGTCCCCGCCCTCCTGGATTTCCCCACCGTGGCGTTGCTTCCCGCTTGCTTTTTTGCCTGCATATGTGTGGCGGGAGGCGGTGGGACATCCCAGTCCGTCCTGGGTCACGGGGACGTCCCTTAGGGAGCTGAGACCTCCAACTCACTGTTTTTGGTGCCTTTTGCTGATGCCACCAGCTCTCTCACGGCTGTGTTTCGGGGAAGCCGGGAGCGTGCCGCGCTTCTCCTTCTCTCCTCCTTAAAAATAAAAAAAGCAGAGAGATCCACTGAGATCTAAAGAGAAAACAGCCCTGCCTGCCCCCAGCCTGACAGAAAACAGGCAGCAAGTGGCTGCTCTGTCCAGAAGAAATAAAATTACTCGGCGCCGAGTCGCCAGCATTAAACCCCCGGGCTCTCCCAGCCCGTTGCGCACTCTTGTTCCACGTGAGTGGTCAGTATCATTAGCATTAGCAATTAAACATCTATAAACACACCAACGTGTGTGGCTCATGAATCAAGGCTGCCCAGCCCCACGTGGGTGCCCAGGCAGAGTAGGACGAGGGGTGAGTTTGCACAAAAAGTTTTGCTGGAGACTGAAAAGGAGGAGAGCAAACCCGAGTGTTTTGGTGGCTCGTGTCTGACCCCCCCTCTCTCCCCACAGGACTGTGTGCAGCTCAACCAGTACAAGCTGAAGGATGAGATTGGGAAGGTGAATATTGGCTGGGTTTGGGGTGGGACAGGGGGATTTGGGTGGGAGGGTGTTGGGCTCACTTTCATTTTCCAACCAGCGATGTGGCAAGTTCAGCCACTCACCACAGCAGCTCTTTGTTGCCCCTGGCCTGTTCTGAGCGGTGCTGGTTGAATTGTATATTTTTAAAATTGTTATTAATTTTCCCCATTCCCCCTTTCCCCCGAGAAATGGGGCATTTGAAGCTTTTCTTTGCTGTTGGTGTGATGTCAGAGCACACATCCTGCTCCTCCCAACATTGCTCTGTGATCCCGGTGGGGGTGGGTTTGCAGGGGAGTGCAAAGCCCGGTTTGGTGATGTGGGTTTTTTGAACTGTCCCTAACTGGTGCCCCACGGCTGTGCCCCTCTCCAGGGCTCCTATGGGGTGGTGAAGCTGGCCTACAATGAGGACGATAACACCTACTATGTGAGTAGTGCATGGCCCCAGAGCAGGGCAGATGGGGTTGGGATGGATCCCTTTCGGCTGACCCCCTGTGCCAGCCCCATCCCACCAGCCCCATTTTGTCCTTGATTTGCCCCGAATTCCACATTTGTTCCCCTCTTGCAGGCAATGAAGGTTCTCTCCAAAAAGAAGCTGATGAGGCAGGCGGGCTTCCCCCGTAAGTGGCACTAAACCTGTAGGGTGGGGGATGTTTTGGGGGCCCCGAGGGATCGATCCCGACCAGACACCCCATCTTTGCCTTTCTCACAGGCCGCCCGCCGCCCCGCGGGGCCAAAGCTGCCTCCGAGGGCTGCCTGCAGCCCAGAGGGCCCATCGAGCAGGTCTACCAGGAGATTGCCATCCTCAAGAAGCTGGACCACCCCAATGTGGTGAAGCTGGTGGAGGTGAGTGCTGACCAGCCCCTTCCCAAAACTCATCCTGAGCGGGTAGAGGGAAGCGACCCCAGAGGGGCTGGGATGGTCATGGCAAACCCTGCCTTTGGGAGACTTGTCTTTCCCTTGGTTTAAAAGGTTTTTTGTTCTCACCTCCCAAAAGAGGGTTTTTTTTTTCCCTGCCCAGAAAGGGAAATGCAGAAAAATGTTGCTTCCCTGGAGGAAACAAGTGCTCAGACGGGTTTTGGGGAAGAACTGGTGTTTCTGTGGGTTCAACAGTGCAGCTGCCTTGCCCTCCGCCCACTGCCTCTATGAAATGGTCCAGAAAATCAAGAATTAAGGATGTGCAGGCTGGAGTTTATTTGGCTCATGAGTCAGATGATGCTTCCTGTGTGTTTTAAATATTTGCTTCCTTGAAGTACAGCTACATCTCTGTCCTCCCATTTTTCCCCCACCCTTGTGGGTAGAAGCTCGGAGATGAGCAGACCGTGCTGATGGTGCAGATGGTGCAGGACTGAGATGGCTGCTAAATAAAATATCACAGTGTTTAATTTGCAAGGGTTTTTTTGGCGCTGTTTAATTGCCTTTCTACTTCTTTCGGCAGGTCCTGGATGACCCCAGCGAGGACCACCTGTACATGGGTAACTGCCCACTGCCCTGGGGGGTCGGAGGGATGGGGCAAAAGGTTCCTGCTGTCTTTTGGGATGGCTGCGTGTGGGGTTGGGTCTCTCCTTCACTGTGGGTATAGCCTGGGTGTGCTGGAGGAGCAAAGGGGATGCAGTCTGGCTTGTGAAGGGAGACAGGAATGCTTTATAGCACTTTATTGGTTTTAATTCAATGTCAGGACATGCTTTGCCATGAAAGGCACCAGCATTGATTACTGTCAGCTTTGAAGCCGGGCTGATGGAAAGTAGTTTTATTTGCTTGGCTTCAAGAACAAGGCACAAGTTGATTATCCACAGTACGAATGAGCCCCTTCCCACCCTGTCTGGCAGACCAGAGTGATTTTCTTGATGCAAATATACACTTTTGGAGGAATTATTTCTATTTCATCATTTATGTTCAGCCTGTACTAGTGGAGGAGCGTGTGATGCCTTCATGGCCAAGCGCAGAGGTTTGCTCAGGGCATGGGCTGGGACTTTTTGGTGGCCAGCTGAGGGTTTTAGTGTGCCACGGAGGGCACTTCACGATGCTGAGGCTGCAGCACTGAGAAGGCAGTTGGCAGCATCCCTGTAACTGAAAATGGGAGCAACCCAAATGCCACGTGCCTTGCATAAAACGGCATCTCCTTTTTAAAAATAACGCATTATTTTTAGAATTTTTGTCATTAAAATAATTGCTTTTGTGCTGAGACTGTGCTCGGAGGAGCTCTACCCTGTAAGCGATCCGTAATCACCTTCTCTTTTGCGTTGCAGTGTTTGAACTGGTGAAGCAGGGGTGAGTACTGAGTTCCAGATTTAAACCTACTAATGCATGAACAGGAGACGGGTTTGTGGGTGGCACAACTCGGCCATCCCAGGTGGGTGTGGGGTGCAGAGGTGATAGGGAGGTTCATGGTGGGGCTCCTACAGGTTTGGGTGGTGTCTCCCCAAGGTAGTTACAGCTGTGTACATCCTGTATGTGCCTGTGTTTGGGGTTGTGTGCTGTCACTAGACAGCAGCAAAGCCTCCAGGACCTGTTTTGGCACATCCAGATGGAGGATGAACTCCATTCTCTGTTTCCTTTGCAGCCCCGTGATGGAAATCCCAACCCTGAAACCTCTCAGCGAGGACCAGGCTCGGTTCTACTTCCAGGATCTGATCAAGGGCATTGAATACTGTAAGTGTCTCTGCAAAGAGGATGGGATTTCTGGAGATGGACTTCCTGCTGGTGTACGGTGCTGTCATGATGCTGCTGCATCACTTGTTTTCCCTTTGGCTGCAGTGCACTATCAGAAGATAATCCATCGGGATATTAAACCTTCCAACCTCCTCGTGGGGGAAGACGGGCACATCAAGATCGCGGACTTTGGAGTGAGCAACGAGTTCAAGGGAGCCGACGCCCTCTTAACCAACACAGTGGGCACCCCTGCCTTCATGGCCCCCGAGACGCTCTCAGAAACCAGGAAAATCTTCTCTGGGAAGGTATTTAACAGCAGTTTCAGGGGGTTTGGATTAATCTTCCTCACACACACTGTCTTTTGTGGATCCAACTGTGCTTTCTTCGCTCTGCAGGCTTTGGATGTCTGGGCCATGGGGATCACGCTGTACTGCTTCGTGTTTGGGCAGGTAATGACATGGATTTTTCGGTGCTGTTGGTGTTCTGGGGTGTTTGGCGAGTGCCTCCCATGTTCCAGGTACGGGGTGGGATGGGAACCCTGCATCCCTGTTTGAGCCAAGTGGAGATGGGGATGTGGGGGTGGACATGAGTGAGGAACCTCTGCCTGTCCCTGGGATGGGTGCAGCCAAAAGGGCTGGGTTCTCTTTTTCCCCCAGGGAAAAAATTCTCTGCCTGGGTGGATTTTTTAGGAAAGAAGCTCTTGTAGTAATTGGTAATTTTTGGTCAAATGTTCTTTTTGCTGCATTTAAAAGTAGACATTGATATAATAGGAAATCTGGAATTTCCCTATAACTGAATCCTTGCTCTCCTTCAAACCCCACAAGATCCTGATGCTCCCCTGGCTGCCCCACTGCTACCTCTTAACGGAGGTCAATTCTTTCCTCATTGCTCTTTTTCTTCGATAGTGCCCTTTTATGGATGAAAGGATCCTGAGTTTACACAATAAAATCAAGACCCAAACGTTGGAGTTCCCAGACCAGTAAGTACTCAAAAATAAAAACAACCCATCAATCTTTACTTTACAACTCCTGTGAGTTGTTTCTCAGGCAGTGCCTGGGTTGGGCTGGCCCTGCTCTGCTGTGGTTTTGCAAAACTCAGGCTCTGAGCCTTTCTACTGCCCTTGGCCCTGGAAAACTTCCTTTGCATTAAACATGAAGGCAACAACTCCTGGTCTGCAGTTGCCGAAGGAGGAGCAATTGAAGTTGCAGAGGCATTTGAGGGAATGGATTAACCTCTGCAGTTACTGCCTGTTGGGTTTTATCCTGGGTGCAGCTGATGCTGGGCTCTCCCAGCCCTGTACATGTGGGATCATTTTTCAGATTGCCTCAAAAGGAGATGTTTTGCTTCCCTGGGGGATTTGGGGAGGAGGGACTGCTTGGCACCTGGGTGCACGAGGACCTGGAGCCGCATCGCTGCCAGGACTGGGGTTCAGCCCCAATCTGCCCAGAAAGGCTCACAGTGTCACTGAGGTGATGAGCAGAGGGAGCATCCATCCCCTTCCCCATCTCACCTCTCTCTTCTTTCCACAGGCCAGAAGTTACGGACTTCCTGAAGGATTTGATTACACGGATGTTGGATAAAAATCCTGAATCTCGGATTTCGGTCCCAGAAATCAAGGTACTGACCCAACCCCCTGGTGCTGGCTGTGGCTTCACTTCTGTTGGGTTCTCCTTGCTCAGCTTTTTTTCGGGAGTCAGTTTGATCGCGCCAGGCTAGGTCCTCCCCCTGTGCCCAGGGCCCCTGGGCAGGTAAGTCCCAGCACCTTCCCCTGCTCTGGGACCTGCTCAGCTTTGGGACCTTTGGTGCCTAGAGAAGCCACAGGCAAAAGGAAATCCCCTGAGTACAGTATTTCCTCTGCTACCAGGAAAGTACTGTGCAACAGCCTTTCGCAGGAGATTTCTGGTCCTTCGCCCCTGCGGGAGCCTGGAAGGGGCGAGAAGCTGAGAGGATGGAGGAGACTCAGGTAGGGGGAAAGGATTGCGGGGGAATTGCTGAACCGTTTTGTGCTCCTCCTGCAGCCGTCCAAGTCACCAGGTGTGTGGGCAAGGACAAAGAGGGGTTCTGCTTTCCGTTGTGGACTAATCTAGGTCCAAGACTAGGGCTCGGTGGGTCTTTCCATCGCTGCTGCTCGTGTGGAATAAGTAATTCCTGCCTCTTGGTGCTGTCTCATCCATAAAATGAGATTGAAAATAGGTCTTCTTCCCTAAAACCCACTGAGGTGCCCAGGGCTGTAGGTCGCCAAGGTTATGGCTTGGTTGTGTGGATGGGGCCAGCGCTGGCTCCAGATGAGCCACACCACGGACTGAGCTGTTCCTGGTGGTGCCGGGGTGAGCCGGCTCACAAGGGAGATGGCACATCCCTCCCCTGCTCCCTGGTGTTTCAGGAGCACGTAGGGGCCGTAGCTTGGGCAAGGAGATGCGTTTGCCAGGCGTGTGCTGTTTGAGTTATGAAAAAGAGGAAATCATTCGTGACAGGCTGTGTTATTAATTGAAGTTGCACCCTTGGGTCACCAAGAACGGAGCGGAGCTGCTGCCCACGGAGGATGAGAACTGCACCCTCGTCGAGGTGACGGAAGAGGAGGTGGAGAACTCAGTCAAGCACATCCCCAGCCTGGCCACCGTGGTGAGTATGAAGGGGTTGATGGCCTGCGGATGCACACCGGGGTCCTCGCTGTCTGCCAGGGTGGGCCTGAGCAGCTGGAGGTTGTTGCTGAGCAGCAAAAGCATTGGGCAGGATTAGAGCAAAGCCCTTCCCTCTCTGGAAAGAAATGCTACAAGACACTTCAGCATCTCAGGGTCTTAACATTTTGCTGGAAGTGGCTGTCCCGTATGCAGGAGAATATTCCACAGCACTCCCAAAGGGAACTGTCAGTGGGTTGCCAGTCTCCACGCTTGAGCTGGCTGTCCAAATCTCACTGTATTTGCTCAGGGCAAAAGTGCATCTGGTCCAGAACTTGCCCACAGCCAGGAGCAGGTGTTTTGTCCAGGCATGAGGAGTTCCTGCCCTGTTCTGCCTGTCCAGCCACAGGGGCCGTGTGAGCTTCCCAGGATGGAGATTTTATCTGGGCCACAACGTGCGCCAGCCCCCGCCTGGAGCTATTCTTGGTGACTTCATCTCATCTCATTTCAAGCTCATATTTTTATTCTCTGCAACCCCCTGCGGTGATTAGAAAGACAGTGTAGCCCTGCCCTGTGTGGAAAGTGAAATTCTTGTGGGTTTTGAACCTAATGATGTCTTTGGGTGCCACCAGCCCTTGTGAGGAGAAACAGCGAGCGACCGTTCACAGTTCCCTGGCATGGCGTTATCACACCCAGGCTGTGATATTTTGAAGTACAGGTCTCCCTTTGAAGCCCCTTTTCCATCTCACAGCTGTGCCCACATCTGGCCCCATTTCTGTAGCTCTTTCCACTTCAGTACCCTGCAGAAGTCTCGTTGACCGCAGATATGTTAACATGCAAATGTGCCTTGTGCTGCTCAGGCTGAAAAAGCAGATGTTGCTCTAATTAGATCACCACTGATGAGGGATTTTCCCCCTTTTTTCTGTTCAGAGGTGACTTGTTCAGCGGGCTCAGTGCTCCCAGCCCCGTTGAAATCCAGGCGGTTTTAGCACAGCTCAAGGCAAGTGATATTTAATGAGGCTCTTGCCTCTTGAATATCACTCTGCCTCCAGGCAGATCTTGCATTCTCATATTTGCATTTGTTCTTCAAAATTACCCTCTGGTGCCTGATCTTTGTGCAGCCAAGTACAGGCATTAACACTCCAGTATTAGATTCACTCATGTGGCCTCAGCTCTCCCATAAAATGCCTTCCCCTTCGGACACACAGGGGCTCTCAGGCTGCCGTGATGAGCAGAGGAAGAAGGCACAGAGGGACAAGAATCAACACCAACTGAAGCCAGGGGTCCCCAGAGCAGGATGAATGTGCTGAAGCAGCATCCAGTGCTGCTCACCTTGTTATCTGCTCCCACCAGCAACACAAGCTGGGGGATGCCTGGGAAGAACCCTGACACTTCTGTGTTCCCAGCAGTCTCTGATGCTGGGTAACTTTGTGTTTTGCAGCCAGAGGTAGACAAATGGCCAGCTTTTCAGTTTGGTTTTGCTGAATGTTAAGGCAAAATTATGCTGGTTCCTTCCTTCCCCTCTCCCTTTGCAATGAATTTTTCTGCCAGGTAATCATGGGGAACTGGGAATTTGCTGTGATCAGTAAAACCTTCTGGGGGGAAAGAATCTTCCCAGACTTGGCTTTGGTCTCTTTCAGCCTCTCACGCCTAATGGGGCTTCATCTGCATGGGTGTCAGATGAGGGTACAGCCCCTGTATTAAGCAGCTGGAGACTTGCAAACATGCTTCCTTCTGGTTTTGGTTTGTTGGTTTTTTTTTTTAAAGAGAGAATTTTGACTTGTTCTCACCAGTTTTCATAACTACCTGGTCATGAGGGTTCTTGTTGCTCTTGAATGAGGGAAAGCACCCCTGGTGAACTCGGTTCTGGTTTTGCAGATCTTGGTTAAGACGATGATCCGGAAGCGATCCTTTGGAAACCCATTCGAGGGGAGCAAGAGGGAGGAGCGGTCGTTGTCTTCCTCTGGGAACCTGCTGCCGTAAGTGTCATCAGCCCAAAACCACATTTCCAGCTTGTCTCTCTGCTCTGGAGGAGAAATTGAATAGTTGTGCTTTGAATCTTTTATGGGGGCCGTGACTGGGACATTCATATCCCCTCTGTCTGATCTGTAACTGCTTTATGGGATTTTTGTGGCATGGAATATCTTGCTCTTCTGATGGGATGAAAAGCATCTTGTTATGGCACTTCCAGCCTGTTACGTGGGAGCTGGAGCGGGGGGAGATGACACGTGCTCAGGGTCCCAAAGGTCCCACGGCAGGGAAGGGGCACACACTGGTGTCTCACTGCCTGCTTTGCCTCCCTCTGAGTCACCCAGCAGCCCTTTTATTTCCTTTGAAAACAGGAAACAAGGCAGTGAAGATAATCTGAAAGGCAACGACTTGCCCAACGTGGGAGAGGAGGAACTTCTTTCGTGAACATCGACTTTCTGGTTCTGTTGAGCAACTCGATCCAGGGCACGTCAGAAAAAGCGTGCAGCCGGGGTCTGAGCAACGTTGACAGAGCCCACGCCAAACACAGCATGACACGGCGCTATCTCAGTATAATGCTGAATGTAGAGCTCACATAGCAGCATGTTATCAGACATCCGACTGTTTGCCATGAACATGGAGCATCTCCGACCACTTGGACCGCTGACTTCTCGCGGGAGAGGCGCTGGCTGGTGCCGCAGAGGTGAGCTGGTTGTGCCGAGCAGCAACAGAGCTTTGCAAAAAAAAACCCCAAAACAATACAAAAACAAACCACAGAACAACCCAAAGCAGTCCAACAAAAATGCATGTTTGGAACTGCTTTTAGCTGGTTTTAATGCCAAGTAATTTCCAGGGACTAAGGCCAGCGTCCCAGAGGTCTGTGTGCCCGTCGTGGGCACGCTCAGAAGGGTGAAGCTTTTGCCAAGTGGATCCACAGCAGTAAAACCACGAGTGTGCACTTTGAGAGTTCACGACCTACCGGGAATGTTGTTGCATCTATTTCTTGTCCTTCTGATTTGTTTTTAATTGACACCTTTTTAACTGCATGGGAACAAAGCAAAAACCCACCCTTTCAGCTTTTTAAAGAATGCCTACCTTTGTGAGCCAAATCGCATTAAGCAGCATCTTCAGGACGTTCAGAAAGTGAGGTTAATTACCTCCACGGGTAATTAACACCTTTCCAAAGGCCTTGGTGTGACCAGGACTGGGTAAGTTAGGTATTCAGTGTATGAAAGGAAAAGGTATTTAAGGGCTTAAGTTCAGTTTGAACTATTTTTGCTGCAGAAATATGAGTGAAAGGTGGTATTTAGCTGAATGTTTTGAACAATAGAGGAAGCACTAACAGTTTGTTTCTAAATCTTTTACTTGATCTAGGTAGATATATTATTAAATATAAAATTCAGGGTAAAATCCTTCACTTCCATGTACATTACATGGTTTACTACAACTAAAAATAATACAACTTATGCTGTTTTTTAAGTATAGACTTAGGGCTTGCTTAGAATTTAAGATGAAATACTCAGATTAGCTAGTAATTTTCAAAGAAACTTTTGTTTTCCAAACTCTTAATCTGGATTCTGGGGCCAATGCTATGTATTTTTGCCAGTTCATTACCAGTAATTCGTGAATGCCTGTGGATCAGAGGCTTGTTAGTAAATTAAGTGTATACCTAATTCATGGATTGTTTCTTATGAAGAGCTCTTTCACCTTCAGTCAGATTACTCTGATTATTTGTGGTGCTTGTAAAAAAAATAATAACCTATCATGTGGTGGGAGAGACTGTGGTGTCCAGACACACTTCCCCAAGTTCTCTGTGCTTGGACAAAGCTGGAGAGTGGCAGAGTGTGGATGAGCTGGAGAGGAGTCAGGGTTTGCCTGAGGAAAGGGGTCACGGTAAGTACAGTTGTTTAGTGGGTGGAGTGTGGGGCTGGGAGCGGGGGAAAAGTCCGATTTCTTCTCTTCTCAGTTTGATGTGGTGGTGTGACCTTGAATGAGGCATTTCAAGTGATGGTGTGCCTGACGGAGGGGGAGGATTCGAGTCTCCCAAGCTTGTAAGGGACTGCTAAGGCTTAGTTCCTTGCCCTCAGGAAGAAGGCACGAGGAGACACCCAAGTATTGTGATTAACGGCCTGCTAACCCTGGCCATGGATGCCCTGCCTTTAGGAAGTGACTGTCCCCTTGTCTTCCTTGACCCTGGGCAGCACAAGCAGCAGTGCTCTGAGGTCCTTGGCCCCACTGCAGTCAGACCTGGCCTGGTAATTCCTGGTTAGGACACGTGTTTGTTAAAGCCAGGACAGCATTAGCAAGGGCACAGGTGCCTGCCTACACAAACTGTCCCTTACACCTTTTGATCATTTGAAGTGATGTTCCCCCTAAATTGCAATTTATTATGGAAACATTGTGCTGCTGGCCTGTCTCCAGAGCCAGTGAAGACAGTTTGTGGTTTAGGAGCAATACTATGGAGTTTGGAGCCATAAGACATGCACTGTTTTCCTCCCGTTTTAGTCCAAGGCTATGCCAAAGCCCTGCAGCTTCAGCTATGGGAAAACCAAACAGGTAACCTGGGGGTCAGCACTGCTCCAGCTGCCTGCTCCCCCTTTCCTAAACAGGACTTTTCATTGTGAGTGGGCAGCCTGGTCCTCTAACCCTGCAAATGGACTTAATCTGCCAAAAAAAAAATTTACAAAACTAGGGGATCTGAGTCTTTGTAGTTAGTGCATAGCAACGTGTAGTGTGTTTGCTAGAGGTGTGTTGTAGAGATCTCTGTGCTGCCCATCTCTGGTTGTGATCTGCTGGGTGCCTCCTGAGACAGTTTACATTGACCACGCAGGTTTGCCTGGTGCAACCACAGCTTCTCAACAGACTGAGCTGTACCAGCTCCTTCCTCAATGCCCCCCCCCCCCCGGGCCTCAGATATTCCCACAGATCAGTGTCTTAGGGCCAGCATGGGCTCGGTTCTGAAGGATGAAAAGCTCAGCACTTCCCCAAACCGAGTGTCCCTCAGTGCCAGCTCCCCTGGGGCTGCAGCCAAAGGCACCTTTCTGAAGGAAATGCGGTGTAGATTTTTTCTTGTTGGTCAGCTCTGTTGAAAGCACAAAGCCCTGGCTGTGTGAGGAAGAGCCCTCTAAATGCATGACCTGTAGAGAAGCTGTCCTGTGTATATAAACCTGCTCAGTTCCCCAGCTGCTGTTCCTTAGTAGTAACGCTGGCTTTCTTCCTATAGTGAACATTTTGCTTGTGCCTTGGAACTGGGCTGTAGCTTGATTTCCCCAACTCCCTTCCTTTCAAGCAAGCCCAGTGCTGACTGGGAGCTTATTGCTGGGTACTAAGCCTTTTTGGCTCTGAAAGCACACAGGAAAGTGCTGAGGGGAAACCAGGCCTCTTGTCTGAGTAGTTTTTCATGGTGGTCCCCTCTTACCTATCAGGCAATTGATCTGTTTCTTTTCTAAGGTCCTGAACTATTGCTGATTTTTATACTGTTTGTTTAATGACCAAGGCTTGTGTTTCATTCCTATCCCTTTATTATGCATTTAACTTTATCAGGTGTATCAAGTTTAAATACTGTGTATTTACCACTTTTAAATTATATTACCTAAGAAGAATGAAAAAACAAACCAACAACTAAGTGTTTTTCCACACAGCTGTTCAAGCTTCACTGTACAATATTGAAATAAATGACATGCAATCAAACCCAGAGTTAGTTGATCAAATGGAACCATTATCCTGTTTGACTGGTCTTTATCAAGCTGTGAGAGTTGCGTTGTTGGAAGAGGAATTTGAAAGCACTTTCCTATGTTAGTGGAGTCTGGGGATCTTGGGGGATCTAGGATGAGTCCACAGTGGCTCAAGCCACTGCATAATCCAAACTGAGCATTCACAGGCACAGACTGAAGCCCTGACTCTTGGAAAGGCACCGTTTGAGTTGGGACACAACTTAGTGCTCAGCAGCAGCAGGCACATAAAGAAAACAAGATGGTAATGCTGTGGGATACACACTGTGCTGCTGGAACAGGGCAGCAAAAGCCCTAGCCGGGATGCTGGAGGTATGGAACAGATCCCAGGGCTCTGTAGCACTAGAAAAGTCTCAGAGGAAGGGAAGAGCTTTGTAAGCCAGTTGTGATCACTAGAGATGCTCAAGGTCATGTGAACACAAAAGCCCAAAACCCACACTTTAATCAGATTGTGTAAACCCATTAAAGGCAGCAGCCCAGATACATGGTTGGTGTGGTGGCAAAAAGCCTGGGAGGTGTGCCAGGGAACGACAGATCTGTTCTTCCAAGCAATTCGTACCAGTGTGTGGATAAGATCCCTAAAACCCAGGCCTCTAATTTAAGTCTCTTCCCTTGGAGAGGGTTTTAATGCAACAGACAGAGAAGGCATCAGGAAAACCAAGGCAGAGCAGAAGATGTAGTTGCAGCAGCACTTCTGGGAGAATCAGGAGGCAAAGCCCAGAGAGTCCTGGCTTTGATTGCTCTCCACTAACAGTCGGTGTCTGGGGAGAAACAAACAAGAAAAACCCAGCCTGCAGGACTCTAAGATGGCTGAGACAGGGTAATATTTTATTGAAGTAAAATTTAAAGTAGTACCATAAAAATTAGACAAAACAGAAAAAAAATTCTATAATCAGTAAGCCACTTATCAGAGCACAATGGAGCCAGACATTGCCTTGTCTTGATCTGTGGCCACCAGAGCTTGGAGACACAGTTGAATAGTAGGTGCAGGCTCAGCTAAGCTTCACAGTCCTTCAGAACAAGGAAAAATGACTTGACAGCAGCAAGGAGCTGCTCTCCCAAGGTTAGGCAACACCTGGCAGGGGCCATGTTCACTGTAAGGAAGAATCCATGCCTGTTATCCTGTGCTCTCTGCCCAGAGAGCTCAGGGATAGAAGGACAGTCAAAATGACAATGTCCCTGTCCCAGGTGTGGCCAGAACAGAGGCCTGAATGTCATAAAGCACAATTCTCCCTCCGTGCTTAGTGCAATTAACCTGGAAAGATCAGCAGGCAGGGAGCAGACCCAGTTCTTCTCCCTGGGGGTTGGCTCCAGCCAGAAAAAGTAGTGAAGAGTAGCAAAGATGGTCCCTTTCTCGGTTTGGTTCCCCACTTCCTTCCAGCGAAGAGGGGGTGGTCTCATGACAGGGACAAGTAACGTTCACAGCAGCAGTTCAGAGCAGCAGTTGGTGCTGCAGCAGCAGGAGCTCAGGAGTTGGTTCCGTATGTCTCACCGACTCCCTGCAAGGATCAGAGATTACAGCTCTCTGCCAGAAAACTCTTCTTTCTCCCTCTTCCTCTCACACAAAACCCCCTGCACAGGCAAGCTACTGTTACTCACTTTACTTTTCCAGTGCCACAAGGATTCAGAAATCCACCGTCAGCAGCAACACTTGCTCCCAGGCACAGGGCTGTAGGGCTGAGCTCCACCCTCAGCACCAGTAAAGCAACTCCCTAAGTCCTTCTATTAACCAAGCAGAGCATTTGGACCCTGGAGGGAACCATAGCCGTGGCTGCTCTCAGAAAATACCAATCCACCGAGTGGGTTTGTTCACAGCCACAGGAACACCAAAAGCCAAGAATGAAGGATTTGATGGGAACAGAGCCGAGCCGTTCCCCACAGCTATCAGAAGGCAACTGCCAATGACTGCAACCCAAAAAGGAGGTGCAGTAGGAGCATGACAAGTTGAACATGTATTTTTCTCTCCAAGACTGGTTGCCCAGGAAACATGACAATATTTGTTTCTAGTGCTCTTCCCTGCAACAGCCTTGAGGTAAAAATTAGCTTCTCTGACAAAGAGAAAGTTTCCTACAAACTGTGGTTCAAAATCCCTATTTGATGTGGACTTTCTACATCCTGTTTCAGAATCTCTCTGGACTCAGAGGAGGAAGCAACTCTGCCTTTCCCCTGCCTCTGATGCTTACCAGTTCATAATCCTCCACGTATTTGTATTTCTTTTCCCGATAGTAGTACCTCTTCTTCATGCAGTACAGAACAACAATGTCACACAGCACTGTTGCCTAGTGGAGATTGAAAGAGTTTAGGGCAGTGATCCTCAGAACTGAGGCACTCATCCAGAACTGAGCCCGAGTGCAGACAGTGTCACTTACCACGCCAAACAGCGCTAGGCCAGAGCCGATGTTAATCATGGTAGGGATTACATCAAATTTTCCTGCCTAGAAGACAGTTACAAGGCTGAATATATTTTTCAGCATCTCTGAAAGTCCTCACTACAACACCTCCAGGAACTGTCACCCTACCTTTCCAAACACTACGATATGAAAGCAGATGCCATAAGCTTTGACAAGCGTCCGTGATTCAGTGCCATCACTATTCTTGTAGTATTTTGCAAACCTGGAGAAAAGACAGGTCAGATCTTAGCTGGAAATTCTGAGGCTGCTTATGTGATCATGCAACATCCAGGTGTGTTCCACATCCCAAGAGGATGGGCTGAACATTGGTACTCCCGGGCACAAACCCCAAATGATTTCATGCAGGCAAGCACTTGTAGGAGAAAAGCCCGAAACAGTTTAACAATTTAAGACAACAGTTACCACAAGCCAAATCAGGGAACTTGCAAAGGAAAGGGAGAAAGCTGGCTTTAGTAGGGGAGCAGAAGGACAAATGGGAAGAAATTCAGCTACATGAGAGGTGAGCAGGCGGCTGCAAGGGACCAGGCAGCCACGAGAGGGCAGGGCCGGGAGCAGCAGCGCGGCTGGTCCGTGTCCCGCACAGCGCGGCCGGCAGGCTGGGAAAAAGGATGAGAACAAGTGAGATCAGACTTACTCTGCCACGTGGTTGACTAAGCCATGAGGAAGCAGAGAAGAGGGTGGAAGAGAAGAGAAAAGATTCGTAAGGGGCTGCACCAAGGTCTGGAATTAGCAAGAGCACTTGAGATCCAGCTGTGATATCCTCCAGCCGGTCTTGCCCGACACCCTGGCACCTCCCACACACACCTTCTGCTGTCTGCATGGCAACAGCTCCTCAGTGAATTCATCCAAGGTCCACCAAAAGATCCCCTGTGCTAAGTGAGATTTTGTGATTCTAGAAACAAACTGGATTTCCTCAAAAGCAGGAATCCTGCAAGGACCTTGGCAAGGTGGCCAATCTGTACTATTACAGTCTGAGTCTGGATGCGACCAGCTGCCTGGCTCTGCACTGGTGTTTTACTGGAGATGCTGGACTGTAATGGTCAGAATCTATATGTGGTGGTGTATGCCATTAAATATGATCTCCAGCTGACAGAGATACTTTTAGAGGTTAGTTTTCCCCTCAAGCACAGTGAAGGAGATGTTCTGGTCTCCCACCCTCACCTCTCAGCCCCCTCAAATTCTGCCCTATCAGCACACCCTGAAACGGTCAGTTCTCCCATTGCCGTGCCATGGCCCAAACATCCACCCAAAAGCTGATGGAAACATGGCTCAAGACACTGACGCAATCAGAGGAGCTTCACTGACCTCCCCCCTCTGCTGTGGTTTGCACACAGTGAGGATCCTACCCACTCTGTCTTACAGCATCAGCACAACTCTCCAAGTTTTCTTCTGGTGCTCTCCAAGCACCACGGAAATTCCCAGACTACCCACAACGGCCAGTGGCACACTGAGCCAGAGGTGCCCTCACAGCCACGTTACCTGAAGTTGTAGCCAGGTGAGACGGTGTGGGCAGTGTCCTTGTTGTCAAGGCGCCGGAAGGAGTATTTTGGCACACAGTGGGAAGCAGCTCTGTCAAGGTTGCAGTCCCAGTTGATCTGCAGTGCCATGACTCCACCCTGCCAAGTGGAGGAGAGGAGAAGGTCTCTGCTAGAAGGCTCTGTGCTGACCAGGACTGATTTACAGACTCTTGTCCCAGTCCCAGTGAAACACTCCTGCCCCCTGCTACAGAAAGGTCTTGCACATAATCCCACCCAGACCAGCCAAGGCCAATGATTTGTAGTAGAATTGACTCCAGTCCCCCCAGCCAGAGCAGCTCTCCATCCTGCAGCTACTCTCTGTTCTGTGGCTCGTGCCACGAAACAGAGGCACCTACCACTCCTCTTGTACACAACTGAATCCCAAGAGAAGGGTCTGTCAAATACCTCCACAGCCATTTCCTGGAAGTTCTGCCCTGCAGCTTCAACTATTTGCCCTAAACGAAAGATGGGGCAGAAGGGGTCCGTGTGGGCATCATAGATGCAGTTCTTGAGGTAGGTGGAGTTGATAGTGGGGAGGATGTTTCGCCTACAGGGGAAAAGAGAGAGAACAGCTGTTGCATCTTCTTCCACCCATCCAGCTCCCCTTTACAGTCCACAAGATCAGACAGCACAATGCTCCCCCCACTATTTACTTGCTGAAGTTGAACTTGCGGTACCAAATGTTGTTCTTCACCAGAAGGGTGAAGTTCTCAGCTGCTTGTAGGAACGCTGGACTACAAAACAAGAGGAAGGGCAAATAAGTGCAACGTATTTTCACAAACAGGGCCCTTGCTGCTCATCTCCTCAGTTTTTCCCAACAGCACCTCAAGGGAGAAGCATCAGCTGGACACCACCACAGAGCAGGGAGACAGAGCACTCACTTGGGTATGTGACTGTCATCCTCCACAGGGCACCATGCAAGGACTTCACAGGTCTTAACGCTGCTGTTGTACGAAACACACTCCCCAGTCTGGATGCCTGGAAAGAAATGTGCATGGAGGTACTACTAAGCAAAACCAGAGGCAGTATTTGTCCCGTGACAATCTCCTTCCTGCATATGGTGAAGGCAATTTTCTCAAAGTGCCACTACCAAGACCCCCATTATCTTCCAGTGCACTTTGTAGTGCAATTTCAGAGAAAGAAGCATCATGTCCTTTTCCTGAGCCAAATCCTCATCTATGTGAAATACTGCTTCAGGGTCTCAAGGCCTTGAAAAAGCCCTCACACCGTCTGCTAACCCACAAAGCCCACATCTACCCAGCATCCACCCAACACAGTTCATCTGCTCCCCTTAAGCAGAAAAATCTGAGCTTCCCCTTCAGTTCTCCTACATGTGAGCTAAGGAGAACAAGGAGACTGAAGGGAAATGCTGCTTCCTTCACAGCAGGGAGGGCACAGCACAAAGATATCACACCACAGACTGAAAGACCTTTGCAGCAGGTTTCTTACCATTGCTGTGGGTGCTGACATATCCTGGAACACAGCTGTTGTTCTTCACCTGGCACTCTGTTTTATCATCTGGCAGCTGGAGAGGAACAGTAATTTCACTAAGTTCTGTGAGCTCTCTCCCCCACACTCCCACCCACATGAGGCAGGATTAAAGCAGCTCCTGCACCTACCTCTGGGCAGCGGCCTTGGCTCTGGTTCAGCGTCAGTATCACATTGGTCATGACAAAAACAGTGTTCTCACCCTGAACAAGCAAAACAAGAAGGCAACTTGAGAGTGACAGTCTGCAAAGAGCATCCAAGGCACCACACCAAACACCTTCGTTGACAGAGCCCAGGTGGCTCCACAGAGGGGACCTGCTTTGGACAGTGCTGGCGCAGCACTAAAGGAGCAAATTCTCACATGGATTGCTTGATGCTGCTGTGTTTAGCCAGAGGAAGGACTGTGGGACTAGAAACTCTTTCTGTCCTCCCACTCGGACCAAATTTCTTCATTCCCATTATGAAAACAGATCACACAGCTCCTCAGGGGAGCTGCAAGGCAGGAGCAGAAATAGAGCTCCAGCTGCAAGTCCAAGGACAACTCCCACTCTTTCTTTTTGCAATATTTCAATTAGAAATTTTGACCAGTCCTGGTTTATTTCTTCAGGGAGCACCATTTTTGTTACTTTACTTTCATTACTTTCAGGTCTGCACGATTCCGGATCTGTTGTTTGTTTCTGCTCCACTGCTATGCAAATACGAACACTCAGCCAAAATCTGTCTAAATCTGTCTTTTTTGCTGCATCACATGTCATGCAGACAGAGGGACCCACAACCAGCAGCTTGGCTGTGCCTGCCCATCCCAAAGGCCACCACATATGGCCCACAGAGCGCCGACTGCCACAGACACAGTCAATCAGTAACTACAGCAGGGCTTCCTGTTCAGTTCCGGATCAAGTGACTTGCAGGCTATTCCTGGTGTTTCTGCCAACAAGCTAACTTGGGTCTGTTTGCTTTAGAGCAGTAAGAAAGAGAACATGTGGTTATTGTTGCAGCTTTTTTCTGAAGCCTGCAGAGTTCTTCATCCTCTGCAGGGACCAGCGCTGTTGAACATCTTTGTGGGCAACATGGACAGTGGGATTGATGCACCCTCAGCAAGTTTGCCAAAAACACCGAGCTGTGTGGTGCAGTCACACACTGGAGGGAAGGGATGGCATTCAGAGGGAACTGGACAGGCTGGAGAGCTTGGCCTGTGCGAACCTCATGAAGCTCAAAAAGGCCAAGTGCAAGGTCCTGCATGAGGGTCGGGGCAATCCCAAGCACAGATACAGGCTGGGTGGGGAATGGATCAAGAGCAGCCCTGAGGAGAAGGCCTTGGGGGTGTTGGTGGACAAGAAGCTCAACACGACCCAGCTATGTGAACTCACAGTCCAGAAAGCCAACCCTATCCTGGGCTCATCCACAGCAGAGTGACCAGCAGGTTGAAGGGGAGATTCTGCTCTTCTACTTCTCTCTTGTGAGACCCCACCTCCACTGCTGGTTCCAGCTCTGGGGCCACGAAAATAAGAAGGTTGTGGAATTGTTGGAGCAATTCCAGAGGAGGTCACGAAGACGCTCCAAGGGCTGGAGTAACTCTGCTATGGAGACAGGCTGAGAGAACTGGGGTTGTTCAGCTTGAAGAAGAAAAGGCTCCAGGGAGACCTTAGAGCCCCTTCCAGTACTTAAAAGGGACTTATAAAAAGGAGGGAGAGGGACTTCTTATATTGGCAGGTAGTGCCAGGACAAGGGAAAACAGTTTTAAACTAAAAGAGAAGAGATTCAGAAGAAATTCTTCCCTGTGATGGTGGTGAGGCCCTGGCACATTTGCCCAGAGAAGCTGTGGCTGCAACATCCCTGGAAGTGTTCAGGGCCAGGCTGGACAGGGCTTGAAGCAACCTGGGATAGCGGAAGGTGTCCCTGCCCATGGCAGGGGGTTGGAACTAGATTATCTTTAAAGTCCCCTCCAACTCAAACCATTCTGAGATTCTACACAAGCACAGATACACAGATACACTTTTCCTTAAACAAACTCCCCCAGTGCTCGTGGTGCAGGTGCTCAGCAGGATCTGTAACAAAGCAAAGCTGCTTCGTTCTCTCATATCAAGGCCATGCTGGAGCTGAAGCTGCCCTGCCCTCAGTGGACTTCAGCAAAGCAGTAGCTGATTGCTAGAAAACCTTCCCTCCCCATGTGAAAGTGACTGATACCTGAGGGGGGATGACATAGTCGGCTACATCCCAGATCCTGGCTCCCAAGGTGGATGTGTTTGTCAGCGTCACTCCTTTCACCTTCGTGGTTACAGAACTGACCACAGAGTCTGTTTCCTGGTAGCCCTTCTGCCACAGAAAGACCCACCTGCAAGAAACACCAGATAAACACTATAAACAAGCACAGACGGTCGGAATTTCTCCTTTTCCCCGTATGCCACCTGAAAAGGCCAGTCCAGATAGTTTCACAGCGTTTCCCTACAAATGGGTCACAGGACAGGCAATCTCCCTGGTGTTTTTCTGGGGGTATTTTTTATTTCCAGACTGGTCTGCAGGGTGTAGTTTGCTTTCACGCCCGGCCCCGCTGGGTGAGCGGCAATCACCCCCCCATCGGGGGACGGCCCCGCTCCTGAGGGGTCCTGTCCTGTCTGCAGCCCCACAGTCCCACTGAAGTCTCCCCATTAAGCGGTGCCACCACCTCCGTGTCACCCCTTCGGTGAGCTCCGGGCTCCCGGCTCCCCTCAGCCCGCGCCGCCCTGACAGAACCGGGGGCCCGGGGTCCCTGAGGGGAGGCGGCGGCGGCGGCGGCGGCGGCTCCTCCCGCCCCTCAGCCCCGCGGGCTCCCCGCGCTCCCTCCCTCCCGGCGGCCGCCCCGGAGACCCCCGCGCTGCCCCCCCGCCCGCTCACCCGATCACGTATGCCAGGATGGCGAGCTGCACCCCGCGGTTGACGAGCCCCACTTTGCGGCTGCGGATCAGCACGATGCGGGGGGTGTCGTACTCGAAGAGGAAGCCGCGGAAAGCCCCGCACGGCGCCATGGCGGGAGGCCGGGAAGGGCGGGAGGCCGGGAAGGACGGGCGGGCGGGCCGGAGCCCTGACGGGCCGGGCCGCGGCCGCCCCAGCCCCGCGGTGCCACAGCGCCCCGAGCCGCCCGCAGGGCGCTCCCGCAGCCCCCGGGCCCGCTGTGGGGAGGCCGGCGGCGGCAGGGGCTGCCCGAGGCTGTTTGCACGGAAATCACAGGATCCGCCAGGTTGGAAAAGACCTCTGAGGTCATCCGGACCGACCGGCGACCCAACGCCACCGTGCCAACAATAAGTGCCACTTCCAGTCTTTCCCTAAACGCCTCCAGGGACGGTGACCCCACCATCTCACTGGGCAGCCCGTTCCAGCGTCTAATCACCCTCGCTGTGGAGAAATTCTTCCTGATGTCCAATCTAAACCTCCCCCTGGTGCAGTTTAAGGCCGTGACTCTCTTGTCCTGTCGCTTGTTACTTAGAAGAACCTGACCCTCACCTGGCTACATCCTCCTGTCAGGGAGTTGGAGAGAGCAAGAAGGTCCCCCCTGAGCATCCTTTTCTCCAGCCTGAGCCCCTTCAGCTGCTCCTCATCAGACTTTTGTTCCAGACCCTTCCCCAGCTCCACTGCCCTTCTCTGGACTCCCTGCAGCACCTCAGTGTCCTTCCTGAACTGAAGGGCTCAGACCTCGACACAGTTTTGGCAGGAACAGGGATCTCCCTAACACCAACTCGTATCTTGCATCCAGCTCAAGGACCAAGCACCTGCCTCCAAAAGAGAGCAGAGCATATTGAAGACCATCACGCTCCCATCCACAAGGAGCAAATCCTTTATTTATCCTCTTGCAGAATTAAACTTTGCTATAAAAGCAGGGATCTGCCACCTAATTCAGGCACCTTCCACCTGGTGCTGAGGTACCCAAGACAGTGTTCATATTAGCGCTCATAACCCTCAGAAGAACGAGTAAATCATTAGGAAGAAATGAAGTGAGCTGACAAAGTGGCAGTGGGAATTTCGCGGAGTACAAAACAATTAAAGAGCTTTAGGTAAGCTATATATTAGTAAAATGCTTTATTTTTTTATAAAAACAGTCAAAAGTGAAAGGACCGAAAAAAGTGGGGAAAGGGTAAGGTAGAACTTTCATGCAAATGTGAAAGATCAAAATCACAGTCTTGGGTGAATATTCAGTGTAATTATTTTCAAAAGGAGAATTGGTTCATATGCTAGAACAGAAATGCATTAATGCCTACGGTAATATTTTCCCACTCTAGATGTATAAGATGCTGCAATATGAATGTTAACACAGTTAATGAAGATATAAATACAGCTGGCATAATCTGCCAGCAATATATCTTCAAATACATGTGGGAAATGGAAATGGCAAACTGCTGGGTTAGCTCAGAGAGAACAAAGCTTCGTTTAAAGGAGTGCAGAACATACCTGTTACAATCCTTCTCACCTTGCTTCTACAAAAATAGAACACACTTAAATATAACAAAAATAGAGAATGGAAAAGGTGTTGGAGCACAGATTAACGTACCCTGAATTCGCTGCTCCTCGGCTGTACTCTGACCTTACACATCCTAGCACAGAGCTATGTTCAGGAGGAGGAGGTGTAGGAAGCAAGGCCTGCTTGAAGATAAGAGCAAACAGTCCAACATTACAATTCCAATGAGTGTGAACGAAATGCCCAAAAATATTACAGAAAGACGGTAAAAGCACTTTTCATGTAATCCCTGAGTTCAAGCTAAAAAGAACAATACAAAGAGAAGAGCTGGGCTTTTCAGAAAATGCTTTGTCTGTGTCACTGGAACCATCTAGAAGTGAGTGTGTTTAATCTGTCCAGACCATGAGGCCTTCAGTGACGAGTTATGAAACTTGTTCTGTGGCGTCTTTCTAGAGCCTCTTGATCCAGGGCTGCAGAAAGTTGGGGAGGATGGGGCAGAAAACTGCTCAGCACCACATTTCCACGTGAGTCCTCTTCTGGGCTTCCTTCCTTCAGGGTCGTGCTTTGAGGTGACTCTTGTCTTCCTTCAGGGTGCAACCAGACAGCACCAGCTGCTGAAACCAGTGGGAGGTTGTGACATGCTGCCCTTTTTTCCTTCAGCAAGAGCTGCTCGTGGTACTTGTGTTGGTTGTCATTTGCCACAACAGCGCCACTTTTGGCAGCCTAGTGAAGAGGGTCTTTCTTTCTGGGTTGCCCCAGCTGATATTCTTCATAATCGTGGTTCTCGTTGGGCTGGCTGGTGCAGCAGCTGCCAGCATCACAAAATTTCACAGGGTGGCTCTGCAACAACAATTCCCCACATAAATTAAAGAAAACAGCACTTGCTGCTTCACCCAACCACACAGAGAATTTTCAGCAGGGATCCTCACCACGGGGTTTTTTCATTTGACACAGCACAATAGGGATAATGACGATGGATCAGGAGATCTGGAGGAGGATTGTCTTTCTGTGTTGCCATCACCCACCCGAGCAAAACCGAATCGACACCTCACGAGTTGCTGGAACACCGACGCACTCCTGCGGGCACACACCCACCACGGGGAAGCAGCAATTTTTAACTGACTCCAGAAAACACATCCTCTGGTCGCAGGACCCGTTACCTCGAAGTGGACGATAGGAATCGTTTTAGCCCCTCTGAATCTAATCTGGAAATATGGGTGGGTGGCAGAAGCCCAGATTGGTTTGGGAGGACAAACACAGCATAGATCTTCCTTCTTGCAGCCCTTTCAGCCTTCTGAAGTGAAGGTGCTGAGCCCAGCTTGATGAAGGGAGTTTGCCAGGCATCTGACCTTGCAGTCTAAACTAAATTAAACCACATAGAGAGATTTAAACAAAATAATCCAACTAATGTCCAATGAGTGTTTTGCTGTCTCATTTCAAATTGGAATCCAAAACTGCAAAAAGAAGCTCAACTGCAGGTAAAGCAGATAGAAAACCCCAGCAAGGATATGTGGGGAGCTGGCAATCACAGGAGTGCCCATGCTCTGAAGGTTTTAATTATCATGTTATCCAGGACCAACTCTGAACTCCTGAGCACACTTCAGCATTTTCCATTCTTTGATCAGTAGAGAGTGACAAGAATCACAAGAGCCTGTCCTAACTTCCAGTTTCTTATTCTATCATAAACTTTCCTGATGCACAGCTCACATCAGCTTATGGATCAACAAGCAGTCGCAGGGCATGGAACAAAGAGATCTTTTAAATCTGACAACAAAAAGCTGGCGGTGCAGACAAAAATCATTACATTAAACTGAAAGACCTACTAAACCACACAACGGTATTAATATCCAACCTCTGATAACAACACCCGGATGCCTTCTGTCTCAGACATGTTGTGAGGACTCAGAGTGCTTTATTGTTCTTGACTGGTTTACTGGAGTCCTGTTCTCCTTCATTTAGATAAATAATCTGAATGGCAATTTGCTTAGCTGAAGAGACAGAAGGTCAGTTCCAAGGGTGGCAGATATTCATAGATCACTCTGTCATTGCTATTCAAAATTTGTTCTATAGTTGGTTGCCTGTTCAAGTACTAAAAGAGGAAAGTGTTTAAGAGGATATATCTGGTTGGTGTAACAGCCATCAGCTCAGCCCTCTGCTTGCTGCCATCTCCAGGTCCTCATTCAGATTATAGAGATCTGAAGAAAAAATCATTTTCCTCTTTTCCTTTCTCTTTGGGTTCAGTCCCCAGTGCTCTGCTTTGCCATCTTGATGTCAACAAACCAGCCCAAAGCGAGCTTTGAAATGATTCCACTCTCTCCTGCACATCCTACTGCAAGCTAAGTTTGGCAGACTCCGAGTGCCTTTAATCAGAGTTCCCAAGATCATGCAATCATTTGCTTCCCGTTCACCACGATCTGATTTGTATGCTGTGAGTCACTCAGAAAAACACACTGGGAATGTGTTCTGCTTTCTCCTTGCTTTGCACAGACACGAAATGCCCATTTTCCTGTGCTGAACAGTTCCATGGTCTGTGGCCAGGACGTGTTTTAGTGGCCAGCTCAGCCTCTGACACCTGCAGGTCAGTTAGGTTTTGTTGGCAAGTTTTATTCCTAACTCTTTCCAGGATCAGAGGTTCTTCCCAGCCCTTGGGATAGAGGTTATCTTACATCTAGTCTTGGTGGCACAGAAGCTCTGCGACAGCTTTGTGCTCAGAGCTTTCCTGATCTCCGTCTACAGCCTGGCTTACATGGGCTCAGTTTTTAAGTAGAGGATCTTTTATGTTTGTAGCTTCCAAATCTATATGCCCCTAACTGGGATCTGGGGATCAGGAGGAATTCATTACTCTTTGGATATTAACACCACTGAAATTTTACCTGGGTGAACTAAACACTTTCACTTTATGATTCGAATTGCACATCTGTTGTGCTATAATGATTTTACCCCAGTGTAAACCAGTATAGCTGAACAGACAGTTCTGTTGTCCAGTGCATGAGATAAATAGTTATTCTGGGAGGCTCTGTTCCCAAACTTTCCTTATTTCTCTTAGTTCCTGAAGGATTAATAAGGCTAAATATGATTGAAACTTGCCATTTGTCTCTCAGGCAGATACGGGCCTGAGTGTACAACCTTTTTGAGTGAAGAATGCCAGTTTACACTTTTTTTTCCCCAGAGCATTACTACTCACTCTTCAGAGAGCATTGAGGAATGTTTGCACTTACGTGGTGCAATTAAATTTTGGGAAGTGAATGTTGTTCTCTATTAGCATAGTGAAATCTTCAGAACTCCTCAGAGCAGCTGGCCTAAAACATCAGATTAACTAACTTCTTTTACTTAAATACATCAGTTAATGTTATGCTACTTTACTATTACCTGGAAAGCTGTCAGTGGGAGGAATATGTTGCTAAGAATAACACTGAAATGCAGGGAGTTAGGTGGCTCAGGGGAACAAGAAAGACATGGGTGGTTTTCTTAGTTTTAGGTATAAATTGTTCTCTTTTTATTGCACTTGTTTGTGTGGGCCAAGCCTAACCAGAGTCTGCACATACAGCTGAAATGGGAATTCAGGAGGCTTCTGATAGAAATCTTGCTATAGAATAGCAGTAAGAATTCACACCATTTGAGAGCTGCTGGTTTCTGCCCCATGAATTGGCAGTTTCACTGCTGTCCCCACAGACAGGTGGCCATTTACACCAGAGCTGCACAGGGAAGAGTATAAGAATGAGACACAGGCTTCATCAGGAGTATTTTTGTTTCCAGCAAGACATCCATTCCAAGGGGGAAACCCAGCCTTCAGAGCAGTCATCCTTGTACAGGACAGTGCTCCTAAGCAGGGAAAATTCTTCCTATTGTTGTATTTTGAGCAATGGCTCTGCACCAGAGGTCTGTGATGACAAGCAGCACATTAGCTGGATGATGTGCAGCTTCCATGAGGGAATTCTCATGAGTGTCCTCTAAACCAAGTCAGTGAATGAGACTTAATTGCAAACCAAACACACGACCTTTGTGGATGTTACCTGGACATGAAAGTCATTGATGAGTTTCACTGTATAATAGTTCAGACATTAATAATGTAAGTTAGTGTTTAAAGAACTAAAAATGAATGAACCTGTAATGTGAAACTGTCCATCATTAATCCACTGGGAAGCATCTGGAATTGATCCAAAGCTCTTCTGAAAAAGGTGTTGTGGACACCTGTCCTTCAGCCAGCTAATCCAGCAACTGTGCCCTGCCTCAGGCTGCAATGAACAATCCAGACTAGAAGAGCCTCCTTGCCAACATGCAATGTCTTTGTTCTGCTCTTGCCATGACTAAGGGGAAGGAAAAGGAGGCCTCTTGTAGAGACCTTTCAAAGGAATTTGGACAGTAAAGACAATCATGGGTGTAACCAAAGCCCAAGTTTCTTCCTCGGTATCTCAAGCACATGGCAGAGCTTCCTGGCTCTGAGCTTGGGCTTATGTATTGTTCTGGGAGAAAATAAACACCTTTGCTTTTTAGTGATTCCTCCACTTTTTCCCTTTCCAATGGAACTTGTGAAGGAACTTTACAGATCAGAACCAAACCTCTCTTCCATTATTTTTGGTGCCTGGTAGTGACCGACTCCTGGCACTTTAGAGAAGGTTTAGGAAACAAGACAGAATGTGTCAACTGGGAGATGTAATTAAAAGCAAGATTCCCTGTGTAGCATCTGCAGCAGAGCCCACGCAGTGTGACATTTCAGAATGACTGGCAGTCACTGAAACTTCCTAAAAAACCCCTAGGATTTCATTAACTCAGGAAGCTCATGCATATCTTTCCCGGATGCTGTATGAACAATTGCAGCCTTCCTGTTGTTGGACAAAGCCTTTTTCAGATCATAACTCTGTCCACAGGAGAAGGGAATGAAAATTGCTTTTAAAGTGCTGAAAAACCTCAGCAGAAGGAGCTGTAGGAGGCCTTGTGGGCTCTGGAGGGGACCTGAAACTGGGAAAACTGCTCAGTGTCTGCAGAAAACCCCAAATTAGGGAGAAGACGAGACATATATACATAGAAACATATGTATCTTATATCTTATATATGGTGCATACGTGCTTGCATCTTTTAAAAGCAATGAATTAATAAAAGCCCTAAATGACCTAATTTCTTACACATGTATTTCAAAGCCAGTTGAGAGGAGCTAAAATTGATTATCACTTGCTCTCTTAGAGTGTAATTTCCATAATTTCAGTTGAAATCAAATATTTTATAATTTTTTTTTTTTGATGCTTTGGGTGCTACCAACTAGAAATAGAACATTTTTGTGTCACATATTGTAGGGTCACGGGGTTACAACAAAAGATGGCTATGAGGCCCTTCCACCCTACTCTCCAGGTTGCAGCAGTGTTGTCCCATGGAGTCTTTTTCCTGGAGCTTTCTTATCTCGCTGTTTCAGATTGCCAGCGCTGAGGTTCTCACCATCTACCTGGAGAGGATGAAGAGGCTGTTCTTGGGTCTGAGGTGGATCCCCAAACACCAGCCTGCAGCACAGAGCACAGCCAGCCAGCCAGCCTGCCCCACTGCAGAGGGGAGGGAACCTCACTGCGATAAATGAACCCACAAAGAACCTCTACACCACAGAGCCCTCCCTCAGCCTTGCAGGAGAAAACCCCACGTTAGGGAACTTTTCTGATTTCAGTGCCTGATTAAACCTCTCTTACGTCGATGCATTTTCCTTGACATTTGAATTAATGAGCCGAATGTCTCTGGTGAATTCGAGATGAGCCTGAGACACCTAAAAGTGTTTCTATGGCAGCTGCATGATGATACCAACTGGGGGCTGTGACTTCACTGCAGAATCCCAGAGCAGGACAGGTTAGTACAAGTCAATTATTCAGGTGTTATAACGAGTGTTTAACAGTATGGCTGTGAGGGAAATAGCTGGTTTACACACAGGAGATCTGAAAGTGCTAAGGCAAAGGGATGACCCTAAAATTGCACAACTTTGTCAAAGTAAATCCTTCCTTTGACGTAAAAAAAATGCAGATATCTCTTTCACTTACTGTTTGGATTCTTGTAAATAAACAAGCTCTTACTCAAGAGTTTTTCGCCAATTAGAGACAGTTTCAACCTGTCAGTGGATTCCTCCTCAAATGTTAGACAGGGAGCTTGACATTTCAGGTTGTTGCAGCTTTCTATAGGAGGAAGCTGTAGAAAGAACTACCCAAACCATGGTCCTGCCACACCTCACCAATCCTTATTTAGCCCTTTGACTGGGTCAACAGTGCTTGTCATTGTTTGGGCTGAGGGTGAAGTAATTTCCTTCACAGTTTTATATGAAATGTCATGGCTGGGGCTGGTGATAGATTGAGAAACCAACAGTTTCTGCCCAGAACTTTAATTCAACAATGTGAGCAAATTAAACAAGGATGTAAAGGTGGGCAGAAAACCGGAATTCTGAATAGGACTGACATAAAATGAAGACTTGCTTGCGGTGGGACAATGTATTCTGCTGTATCCCAGATCCTGTTGGTTGTGTGAGCCACTCCCTTCATTCTGGTGTGAACTGGTAACTTCATCCTCTCCCGTTAGAATCTGTAAGTGATGACTGTACAACTGGCCAGAAGGACAAATAAGCCCATAAAAATATAATGTGTCAGCTTCTTTGTATCACTCTTGGATAAAATGCACTGCAAGATAAAAGTCAGATGGACGTTTTCAAGTAGTTGAAAGAATTTCTAAGATGCATCAGCTGGACCAAACTCTGCCTTGGTTTCACTTTGGCAACTTCTGGCTTTGTCAGAAGTAAATTGAAGTAACAAGAAGAAAACTTCTATTTTCCCATCCCAAATGATACAGACAACATGAGGTGACATCCTGACCCTTCAGAAGCCATTTGGTGAAGCACCAATTAACTGCAACAGGGCTTGATGTCATCCAAAAACCTTCACCCATGCTGCGTTGCTGTCTACCTAGACTTTGACCTTTTCTGTCACCGATGGTGGTTGTCCTCTCTGTGTTGTTTTTCTTTAAAAGAGCTTAAAATATTTAGCTGTTAACTTATCAGAGTGACTATTTTTGTGCCTCATGCTGATTCCTTCAAAAACCTTGGCCTAACATTTTCGCTTTCTCATGAATTGAATGTGTCAAGGAGGAAGGACAGCTCTGTTTTCAAGCTGACAGGAATGTCATCCAGCTCCTCTAACTCATAAAAGCACTGTCAACTTTGAAAAACTATTGTATGTTCAGAAGGTACTTTCTACGCTACACAAAAGTGATATAAAAGGTTTGCTTTGAAAAACAAGCCACAAGCGCTTGCACCACGTCAGGTTAACAACAGCCTTTTCTGGAGGGTGATAAAATAGGATCTGAAGAACAGAAATACAAAGCAACTGCTCAATGCTCCTTTATTTATATCCTCTGTTGTAACAGCTTTTCAGCCTTTTCCTTCAGGAGAACAGTGCTTTGGGATAACGATGTCGTTGGAAAGTGGCAGTGGGAACCCAGCTCTGAGCAGCAGTAGGTGGGTATGGAACCTTAGGAAGGCAACTTGAACTTCCTGCAGACTTGATTCTTTGTGTGATTGGGATCAGTGTGCTCAATGTCCTGGCCTGCTGCCCTCCCAGGAGAATGAAACCAACTTCATGAACCTCGGCAGACTTTGTTCAGCAAACACTTATCACCAAGAACAGCCCTCGCTTGGCAGCACGGAGGAGAGTTTGCCCTTTAGAGGCAATCAATTATTGCATATTCCTAAGACATCTTATTGTTCTTGGACTCTGCGGCAAGGGGTGACTTGCCATTTCATCTGACCTTGAACAGGGGCTCTACAGAGCCGGCTCTAATCTCAGAAACACTGGTGTAAATCTGAGCTTAATCAGTGGAGTTATTTTGTATTTTTCAGGCAAGAAACAAAACCACGAGTGTTTTTTAGAGGAGGCTTAGTTAACGCTGTCCAAGCAACCCCACCTTGTTAGATAACATCCTGTGCCACTCTCCCACCTCAAAGTTCCCACAACCACACCCATCCTCCAAGATGGTCTAACACCAGATCAGTGGTCTCCTTTGCTGCCATGGTACCATCTCTCCCCGGAGCTACCAGACATTGCCAGCCTGAGGAAACACTGGGACAACTGAGGTTAAATTGATTTAAGCCGGGGGCCCACTGACCTCCTTCTGGGCCTGATTCCACCACCCAACACTTCACACCAGTGCAAAGCAGGCACAACGCTCCTCTGGACGGGGCAGGTACACACAACACCCGCTTCACAGGAGTGACAATGGCCATGCACGGCACAGGGCAGTGCTAAAGCAAACTCTGGGGTCATCGATGGCCACAGGGATCTCCAGATTCTTATCTCCCACTGCATGGGACATCACCCTGTTTGGTCTTAGATTGGTCTTGCATAGGTCTTGGGATTAAAAAGGAGTGATGAAGTCACTACTCCTCTCAGCAGAGCCAGTACATGGCACATCCTTCAGCTGTGGCCTCTTCTGCTCCACAGAGCCACAGACAAGCCAGAGCTGGACACTGTGCTCCGAGCCAACTGTTGGCATCTGGTCCAGGGGGTCAAGGTGAGGTGTGAGGCCACCATCTGACACTGTACATACAGGAGCAGGGGCTGCAAAGATGCAGAGCTGTCAAGGTGGGACCTGTAAATCTCAGGCTCGGAGTTTGAAAGACATAAGTTTGGGTCAGAATACATTAGATCCAGATTAAAAGGACCAGGGGCCTCTCTCTTGCAACAGAAGACTCACACAGAATCATAGAACCAATCACAGAATCATAGAATTAACTGGGTTGGAAGAGACTTCCGAGATCATCAAGTCCAACCCTTGATCCAACCCCACTGTGATCACTCGATCATGGCACTCAGTGCCACATCCAGCCTCACCTTAAACACCACCAGGGACGGTGAATCCACCACCTCTCTGGGCAGGCCATTCCAATGCCTGATCACTCTCTCTGTAAAGAACTTCTTTCAAATATCCAACCTAAACCTCCCCCAGCACAAAATACCCTACAAACCAGATCTAATATTTTTCTTCCAATCCTTCTGTGTTTTAAATCACCTACAGCTGTAGTCATGACAAAGCACGCAAAAGCAGACAGGCTTTTTGGCTGTTGGTATTGTCTTAAATGCTTCAACTCACGGGAACAAGCTGCATTCTGCACAAAAAGGCTTCATTTTTTAAGCCATCAGTGATCCCTCCTTAGCCTTTAGCTGACCACGGTACAGCTGCAAGTGGGCACCAGAAACAGACCTGGGATGCATTTCGGTACCAAAATAACCACAAAGAAATTAACTTTAATATAGCACAGCCAGACCTATGTGTACATACACACAGCACAATGTTTATAATAAAAGAGACAAACAGGAGGGCTCAGATTGCATAAGCGAAGCAGAAGGGTTGTATTCTCTTCTTAAATGCTTTTGCTTTCACAGTAACATCTCCCATCTGTTTGGGGGCTGACCTCAGCAGCTCGGCCGGACTCGTTCATCTCTTTCCCACGATGTTCCCATATAAGGGGATCTCTCTGCCCCTGGAGCAGGATTTTCATTTGCTCAGGTTTCGTCCCGCTCTGATTTGCTGGTCTCTGAGGCTGAGCTCTCTCACAGCTCTGCTCTGCAGCTTCCACGCAGCAGTGGCTGTAAAGGGAGGAGGAAGGCAGGAGGGTGCAATGAGGCAGGTCTGGAGAGCTCTGGGTAGTTCATTTGCAGGCTCTGTTCTCCCTCTGCCACACGTTGCCTCTGCAACGAGCAGCTTTCCAAAGCCTTTCCCAAGCAATATAAAACATAAACTCTGTCCAGAGAGCGGGATGGAACTACAGGGCGGAATAGTTACAATAACTCTCATGTCATTAGGAAACTTTGCTTCAAAGCCTGTATCGCTCTCTGCACTAACTCGGGAATGTGGAAAATGACCGCAGAATTATAGAACAAACATGCTGGAACACTGGCCTTCAATTCTGTAAGACTTTACCCAGATACCACATCCCCCAACTAAGATAACTTAAGACAAGTTAAGCATCAAACAAATATCTCAGCTGCTTCCTGTAATATTTACTCAAGGCTCCACTGAGAAGTTATAATCTCTTTTATGTCCGTGAAGATTGTCTTGTGATAAAGAGGTCAAGGCACCAAGCTAAGCCTTGATTTTTTTTTTTTTTTAAAGCAGTAATTCTGAATATTCAGACACCACTGCAGACTGTAAATATGAAGCAGAGGAGAGGCAGCCTGGGGGAGCAGAATGGCTCTTGGGGCTGCTCATATGAAGAGCACAAAATTGTTGGAGAAAAGGACTGTGACAACCTAAAACTTAAAGGGTGACACAGGATCTCTCACACCTTCTGCAACTTGGAAAGTCCCACAAAACTGGGCTCCAATTTTGCTCCTGCCTTCAGTCACTTGAGCTTTCAAACAGGTCAACAAGCTGATTGTTGACCAGTCCACTTTTAGCTCAGCCAGCCCACTTCTAATGATCTCTGGTCATGAAGGTCTCCTTCCCCAGAGTCAGAACAATCAGATTTCATGGGTTTCCATCTCACACACTTTTTTTTCTTCTTATCTTGGCATTTTCTAAAGTTTTCATACATCCTTCCTCTTTCTCTGTTGCCTCTTTAACATTAGAGAGATATGAGAAGAGGGGACCAGTCCTTTCAGTGTGGGGACCGAAATAATCTGATATAGAAGAGGATCTCAGAGCAGCACCATCCCACTTTACCCAGCACAGACCCCTCTCCATCCTCAACACCAGGGGCACAATCTCTCTCCCCTCTGAAGAAAGGCTGTGTAACAGTGTTTACAAAAACAGTGTTTCTCTAGGATTAAGTGGTGTTGGACCCACAGGCAACACTCCCTATGAACTCTGTCTACACGGAGCAGGTTTGGCCCCAGCACCTCCAGCAGAAATACCATTGTCATTTGCTCTCTGTGTGTCCTACATGCTCAAAATACTCACCAGAGAAGCCTGTAATTGATACCAGGAGAGCATGACAAGGGAAAGTAGATCTCTTCTGGGAACTTGTAGGTAAATATGATTCCGAAAGGTCAGTATATGGACTGACAGCACAAAGGAAACATGATCCGGTTTTAAAGTTCAAATCCAGGAGTCAGGAGACCTGGATTATGTTCCTGGCTCTACCACAGCTTTTATGAACAACCACAAGCCACCCGTCCATCCCCTTTGTGATTGTTTAACTAGTTAAAAGCCTGGACACCAATGCAGTGTCACTGCTCAGCCTTCCCATGAAGAAGGAGATTACATTTGATTAAATCATTTTATGAAGCGCTTTCTGTTTCTCAGAAGGAAAGAAAGAGCTCATCCAAGATAGTCCCAGTGCTTAGAATTGCAAAGTATTACAGTTATGCTACTTACTGAGTCAAATCCTGCAGTGATTTACAACCTGTGCATTTCAACTGGCACCAATTTAACATGACTCACTGCGTATTTTAATCCATCATCTGGGGACTCACATGGGATTCTGAGACTATCCAAGAACCTAATTGCAACAGCAGAGAGGCACCAAACCCCACCTATTTCAGGTCTAAGCATGGCTTTTGAAGGATCTGCAAGAACAATCTTGCAGATTAAGAGATTTCATGAACAAGTTTCTCTTTAATATACAGTCTGGTTTGGATTGTTTGGTGGTTTTGGAGCTGCTGTCCCTGTTTCAGGTTTATGCACTACATATTTATGGCTACTTCGAGGCTGAAAACTGATGTCCAACCCGGAGGACATACATTTACAGTTTGCCCCAGAGTGAAGCACAGCACCGTCGTTCCCGTTCCACAGGGATCCTCTGCGCACCTTTCCATTCCAAAGGAATGAAGTAACGTTCACCTGACACCCACACCAGCCACGCTCGACGCCCCTTTGTGCTGTCAGAGCCTGCCAGAAACCTTAACTGGGTAACCGCAGCAATCTGTTTGTGCATCTCCTACACACGCCACAGCCACCTCCCTCGGGAGGAGCGGCAGAGCCAAGTTTATCCTGCGGAGGGGTGAACCTCGGACTTGTTCCTGCCGTTCCTCGCACTTGTGCCGCGACGGAGCCGCACGGCAGCCTCGCCCCGTGCCGCGTCCGCCCCAGAGCGCCCACAGCGGCCTCGGCCGCGGCCCCTGCACGTTCGCGGCGGGGCTGAGCGGGAAGGGCTGCTCGGGGCACACCGCGAGGGCTTCCTCGGGCTGCGGCGGCTGCGAGGGCGGCGAAACACGCGGGGAGCGGGCGGGAAGCCGCGACCCGCCGGCAGAGCCCGGGAGGGGCCGCCGGGTCCCGGCCCGGTGGGGCGGCCCCGCCCCGACACACCCACAGTGGCCCCGCCCCGCCACACCCACAGTGGCCCCGCCCCGACACACCCCGGGGACGGAACACGCCCCTCGCTGCATGGCCACGCCCACGCCCCTCGTCTGACCACGCCTCCCCCGGACAAACCACGCCCATCCAGCGCCAGACCGCGCTCGCATAGGCGTACACACAGAGCCCGGCCCCGCCCCCTCACGGCTCAGCCACGCCCCCTCATAGTCTGACCCCGCCCCCTCATTATCAGACCCCCGCCCCTTCCCCCCGCCCGGCGCGGTCCCGGTTCCCGCCGCTCCGCCGCGGCATCGGAAGTGACGTCACGCCGTATCCCGGCAACCGTGCCCGCGGCGCCGGGAGGCTCCGCCGGGGCCTCCTCGCCGGACCCGGCCCGGACCCCCGGCCCGGACCCCCGGCCCAGCACAGCGCCCCCGCCCCCGCCCCCGCCGTGTGTCCCCGGCGGTGCCGCCCGGGACACCGCCATGGGTGACCAAATGCAGTTCATTGTCGAGAAGCTCAATCAGGAGCCCTTCAGGAAGAACTACAACTTAATCTCGTTTGACTCCCTGGAGTCGGTGCAGCTGCTGCAGCTGCTCAATGATGTTCTGGGCGAGATTGATCCGAAGGTAAGGGGGGCGCTCAGAGCTGCTCACACCTCCTGCAGTGGGTTTGGCACCGAAATGTGCTTTTCTTTGGGTCTGGCTCAGTGTAATCCCGTGGCGTGCTTGGTTTTTCAAAACAGCTTGTACGGATCTTCCTGGGAATAAATGTGCCTGGCAAGAATCCTTCCTGTCAATACATCTGAGTGTATTAAAAACATTTGCGAAGCAGCAGGTGTTCCCTGGGGCAGGGACTGGATCCCTGTCCCCAGAGACTGATCAGTGGATGTTTTGCCTGTGAAATTCAGAATACAGGTGATACTGAGAACCTTCATGCTCTTACGGCAAGGTCAGGCTGTGCCTTGGAGTGCCAAGATGCCCGAATTCCTTCTTGGATGTGCTCAGTGTGTCTGCACAGATGATTCCTGTGAGCAGGGAGAGTGGTAATTTAGGATGAATTTACCTGAACTCTCGTGTTGGAGAAAACCCACTGGGAGAGAACTGAAGTTTGGTGATAAAAGGGATGTTCTGTGCAGAGTATCTCACTGTCATTTGATAAAGTAATAAAGTCAATTCTTTTAGTGTTGCCAGTTAATCGATACCACTTGGACAAAGAAGTAGATAATAATTATAATTAATTACAGTTAACAATATAATTATAATAATTAGCAATTTATTATAAAATAATTTCTTAATTACAATATTTGGAACTATTGTAATATGATTATTATTAATTATATAATTATTATAATAAAAATAATAAATAAATAAAATTAATTATAATTATAATTATAATTATATAATAATTATTGTTACCTATAAATCATTAATTAATTTTTACAAACTGTTTAGCATGCTGTTGACATTAGAGAGGAGCTGCCAGAACAAACAGCTAAAAGAATGCTGAGTCTCCTTGGAATTCTCAAATACAAACCTCCAGGGAGCGTGTCAGACCTGTGAGTACCCTTTTACCTGCAAACTGCATTAAAACATTGTTTGCTGCTCATGTGGTAGCGACCTTTAATTCAGGTGAGAGCCGTTCCCGTGTCCCCGTGGAGGCTGGGACGGGATCCCAGGTGCAGTCCCACGTGCTGGGATGGGATCCCAGGTGTGGTCTCACAGGCTGGGATGGGATCCCAGGTGTGGCACTCTTCCCATGTCCCTGTGGAGGTTGGGATGGGATCCCAGGTGCGGTCCCAGAGCTGTTGCCGTGTCCCCGTGGATGCAGGACGAGGTGCCAGGTGCGGTGGCACACCTGGGCAGGTGCAGTGGCGGGCGCTGCCGGCAGAGGGCACTGCCCGCCCGGCAGGGTCGGCCCGGCCCGGCCGGTCCCCGCAGCGCCCGGGGCGGGAGCGATTCACCTGCGCCAGGTGACCCCCAAATCCCGCCCCGCGCCCGCCCTGCCCGCATTCCCCGAGGCTGCCGCAGGGAGTCTGGAGTCGTCCCTCCCGGCTTTATCCTTTTAGTGCGTTATGGGGTTTTTATCTGCCTCAAGGGAGCAGAATGGGGATTCTAAGTTGCAAACTGCCATCACAGAGTCCTAGAATGGTTTGGATTGGGAGGGATCTTAAAAACCATGAAACCATCTAGTCCAACCCTCTGCCATGGGCAGGGACATCTCTCGCTAGACCACGTTGCTCCAAGCTCCATCCAACCTGGCCTTGGACACTTTCAGGGATGGAGCAGCCACAGCTTCTTTGGGCAACCATCTTGGAGCCTCACCACCCTCACAGGGAAGAATTTCTCCCCAGTATCCCATCTAACCCTACTCTCTGTCAGTGGGAAGCCATTCCCCTTTGTCCTGTCACTCCAGGCCCTTGTAAATGGTCTCTCTCCATCTTTCTTGTCAGCTCCTTCAGATCCTGGAAGAGACAAGTTTAACTCATCCCGGAGCCTTCTCTTCTCCAGGCTGCACAATCCCAACCCTCTCAGCCTCATCAACGAGCGTTTTCTCTTTTAACAGCATTAAGAACATCATTAGTCAAGTGGAGAAGGAACATCAAAACATTGCAAATTCTTTGTTCCAAGCCAGCATTCCTTAGTTTGAGATTTATTGGTGTTCTTTGTGTCGTTGTCACACAGAAGTGCCTTTCGCCAGGGGTTGGTCGCTGGGAGCAAACCTGTCATTCATCCTCTCTTACACTGGCTTCTGCAGAGGACCAGTGAACTCAAGAAAAGAGCTTACCTGGCACGTTTCTTAGTGAAACTGGAAGTGCCAGCAGAGTTCCTCCAGGATGATACCGTGGCTGACATCAACAAACAGGTACCGTTTTTCACGAGCGCCAACGTTTGACGTGAATTCAAGTGCTGGTGGGAGGGAGGGATGAAAGAATCAGGGAGTTAATGTTGGGATACGTGTTTGTGTTAAGAGCACGTTGGCATCAAGGATGAGCAGAGATTCATGATAAGAAAGAGATGTTCTGACCACTTCCCTTCCGATAACCCTGAATTTGGATATTAATAGGCAATATTGAATTAAAAGGCTTTCAGCCCGTTAAGTACTGGGTGCCAAATCACGTCCAGAGCCATGTTGCATTTATTTTTTAACATCTTTTTTCCCTATGAACGATGACATTTATGTTTTTAACTGTAAATTACCACTTCAAAGCAGTCCAGAAAATGTTATCACCGAAAGCCAATGTCTCCTAATTGTCAGGTGATTGTATTTGGTAGTCGTGGTTGTCAATTGATAGTATCTGATGCCTAATATTTGTATTAGCCTTATTCCACTTTTGCTTCAACCGTTTATTTTTTCGTGAATAAGTAAAAGATTTCTTTTTTCTGTGCTGACATTCCTACTTATTATGTTCCCACTTCTTTTGTGAGCACTGAATGTTGATTTTTAGATAGTCAGACTGGGTGGGTTTGAATTGTAAAACTTAAAATGAACCAACGTTATGGCTTTATATCTGTATTACCTGAGGTACATATTTACTTTTTTTTTCTTTTAATCCAGTTTTCTGCGCCTTTTGTTTTGTAAAACCACTGTGGTTTTTAGTGTTTGTAACAGGTAACTTGATTTATTAACTGTGCAGGAGCAAAGCTGAACAGTCTGACTCAAGTTGCCCAAGCCTTTTATTTTTTTGTTACCTCGAACAATGTTGGATTTATAACTTGGGATAACTCAGCAGAAGTAGTAAAGAGAGAAAGAATGCAGATTGTATGTTTTTTCAGTATGTCACAGTCTTAATATGTATAAATATCCACCTCCATAATTTCCATTACATAAGATGTGTTCCTTTTTGGGATTACAGTAATAGAACCATCTTATTAAACTAATACCCTGCTGATTAATTCAAAACAGAAGCTGGGGTAATAGAATGCCTTACTGCAGTTTAACATGACAATGCAAATATTTGGATACGAATGAATTAAAGAACTTAGCCTAAGTGATTTAGATACAGGCCTGCAGTGGTGTCTTTTAAGAGAAATTTAGAACAAAGTTTTAAAAATGAGCAACTTCTGGCATTAATTTAGTTGTTCAGTCTTCAGTGAGTTGCTCCCAGTTGCCAGGAATCTTGCTTTCCGTATAGGAACCTGGGCGTTCTTTGGTCTTTTGAGTGTGTCCCATATTCCAGGTGCGTGTGGGGGTACCCACAGTGAAAAGTGAGAGCTTTCCCCTCGTTATGACCCATCAAACTGTGCTCTGCCCTTGTTTGAGTCTTGCCATTGGTCTTGAAATTTTGTGTCCGTTAAGGAAAAGATTCCCTAAACTCCCCTTCTGACCATGGAAACCAGCTGGGTTTTCTCTCCTAACTTGTTCCTCCTTGTCCAGCCTGTGCATTCTTTATCACACCTTTACTTGCCTTTCAGTCCAGCTCTTTCTCTGTGGTTTTATCTTCTTCTCAGTAGCCATTTTATTGCTATTTTTTTAATTCATTCGAGCTTGTCAGTCTGTGCTTGAAACTGCAACAATCAGACCCGAGCAGAGCGCTCTGGATGCTGGTTCCCCAGGGTTTTTACAGAATGGAATTGCTGCTTCACTGCTCAGGGCTTTGATGCCTTTGTTTGAACTGGCCTTTGCTGTTGCCATTTTGTGTTCAACTTTGATATCAACTGCTCTTTCCAGGAAGTAAAAAAAAAAAAAGACTTGATATTCTCTTTTTAGATTTTTCCGTCTCATTGAATGGCTGTTTCTGTGGAGATTATCTTCCCTTATACCTCAGCTTGCATTTCTCCGAGTCGAATCTAAATTTATTTCCTCTCCATATTTCTAAACTCTTTCTGTCCCCTGTTATTTCTCTGCCCACACAGACTTTCACACTGCCTCTCAGTTTAAGATTCCTGGTGGGCACTGTGCTGGTGTGGAAGTAGCACGCTGTCTCCTTCTCCCCGAGTGCTGAGCTGCATCAGTCAGTCCCTGTGAGGTACCCGGCTTATGCAACGTGTCACAGCCCCTCCTCACGTGTTACCTCAGCTGTGCTCTTGGGCCTCTCAGCAAATTCAAGCCCCACGGCTTCAGCCAAGTGTCTTGTTAGGTCAGGCTCTTCCTTCTTGGGCTGCTAAATGTATAGATGTGATATACATGGATTTACAGTAAGAGAGAATAATTTGTTAATGTGGATTTGTCCCTCTCAGGTAACATCTTATCTCTCTGTTTTGAAAGTACACTGTGTGTTACGAGGGAAGAGATGAAAATACTGAAGAAAGCGTGAAATTCTGACTGGACCTTTAAATGCAAGATAATGCACTGTGATTTTTTTAATTTCTGTTTTATAAGTTGACAAGCTCTTGCAGTGAAAAAAAAAGCGTTTTATTTTTTTTCTAACCATATTTCTACGTCTACATATACTATCATAGTAATAAAGCAATGTGTTGATCTGAAAATCCTCAGACGCAGAGCTCATTCTGCACGATTTCTGTTTCTTTTCGTAGTATGAAGAACTCATGGAAGCATTTAAAAACCTGCATAAGGAGTACGAGCAGCTCAAAATATCTGGTTTATCCACCGCAGAGATAAGAAGGGTAAAAAAAATAAATAAAAAAAAAGCACAGCTTTTCTTTAGTCGTTTTTTGAAGCGCTGTTTTTGTTGGGTTTGTAAGTTGTAGAGGCCAGAGCTGGTGGGCTCTGCAGCTGCCTTTTAAAAACTGTGCTGTGTTGGCAAACAGAGCAGAAAGTCTTTGCTCGTGCTCAGAGCGGAGCTTTCTGGAGCAGATTGGGGGATGAGGCTGCCAAGACTCTGTTCAGCATGATTTCCAAATATTAGAACTCCATTTCCTCTGAATGCAAACTCATACAAAGCCTTTTGCTTTCCTGATACAGGGTAATAATTCCAGAGGGTGCTGAATGAATTAAGAACTTAAGTCAACAGTGATGATGAACCCGTGTGGATAGAGTGTTAAGTAAAGATATTTGCCCTGTTTCAGCAAAATAATTAAGCCTGTGTACAGCTTTCCAGGGGACATACAGACAAGCCAAGCAAGTGTTGAGATGTACATTTGGAGAATTTATTTCCCTTTGTCTCATAACTCTCAATCTGTGGAGTCCTGCTGCTGTAAAACAGGATTAAAGGAAAATAATAATAATCAGATACATATTTCAGCACTAGAAAGTGGGATTTTTTAAACACAGTTTTAATGCGAATCGCCAGCAGACATCCCTCATAGGCAGCTTCTTGCAAAATGGTCTGCCAGGAAGTGGGTAATGATGGTGACATTAAGAACATATGTCAGACTGCCTCAGATGTTGAATTCGTGCTGATTTTGCCTTGGTGGTGTGTGCTTGTTTGTTTTTATTTTAGAGAAATCCACCTGCTTTTATTTGAAATGTTCACACTAATAGTCAGGGATGCAGATGAGGAGTGTTAGCATAAAGAGGGAGTGGGAACTGTGGGGGAAGTAAGAGAGATTGGAATCCTGGGTGTTCTGATCGTGGATCAATAAAATTATAACCACCTCCGTGTATTCAGAGGAGAATTCTGATTTTCATATTAATTAGAAGAGAATTTAGTCCAATCCAACATACATGGTAAATAAATTAATATTTATTTATGCATTTTTTTCTTCTTTTTAGGACATCAGTGCCATGGAAGAGGAGAAAGATCAACTGGTCAAAAGAGTAGAGCGTCTCAAGAAGAGGGTAACAGGAGAAGTAACACTGTTCCATTTCAGTGTCATAATCCTTGGCTTGCAACTCTGATTTTGGAATGCAAACAGGGATTAAGATAAACATACTGTATGTCTAGGAAGGAATCGAGTAACTAATTGACCTACAGGGAATCTCCCAGGCCTCAGTCCAGGGCTTTTAAGAATCTCGAGTCCAGTACTTTGCTGTCATTTCTGAGTAGTAACGTGCATGGAAAGGAAGTGCTAAGTGGGCTTGTGAGACATATGATCCCTTTAATGTATTTCTCAACTATCTGACAGCAACATGCACTATTTATCCACTTGCTGTAGGTGGAGACAGTACAAAATCATCAACGGATGCTTGAAATAGCAAGACAGCTCCGCTTGGAAAAAGAGAGAGAAGAATCTCTGGCTCAACAGAAACAAGAACAAAAAAGTCAGGTACTGACACAAAAACATACCCATTAAAATCAAGAGCTGTTGACGTTTGGTTGGGAATCAGGCAGTTTAAAAAGATGGCAGGACCAACAGTAGAGAGTTTCTCCCGACCCCAGAAAATGAAATCCCATTTAAAAGATCTATGTAGGTTTTAAGGGAAGAGGCTTGACCCTGCAAGTTTTGAAGAGCACAGTGAAGGTACTTGGCTGCCTCAGCTGCCACTGACATCATCCTTGAGTGTTCCCAGGAAACATTCCATGACTTAGTGCCGGAGCACCCGAAGGGAACTCGTCATATTTATGGGAGTGAGCAAATGTTTCCTTGGTTTGATTTCTATCTCTGTGCATCTGCACCGAGACTTCAGGGGCTGAGCAGACCAGTGAGCACCTCAGCTTCTCCCTGGGTGGGGGGAATACATATTCAGGAGCAACCTTGAGATTTTGGTCCCCAAATTTGACAAAAGTGGAGTCCTGAGAAGCACTGGAGGGTGTCAACACATCAGATGTCAACACCTCTGAGTACAAGGGTGGGTTTTATTCCTGACCGATGCTGTCAAAACAAGGTACTTCCACAAAATCCAGTGCCATTTTGTTACACCACCTCACCAATTTCTGTAGCCTGCACTGCAACACTGTATTAACAGGGGGAAACCCCCAGATTTCCTGTATTGCAGTCTGTGTCTGGATGTGGATCAATGGGAATTAGTAGCTCTCGGGCTGTTGGGTCTTTGCTTGAACTTGAATGAGATCCCAAGTAAAATGAACGTGACATCCAGCTAATTCCAGCTCTTAGTCCACATCCCCATAAGTCATAAAAAGGCAGATCAGCTGGGGGCTGTTTGGCAAGACACCTTCCATCTGCTCTTGGGATGGACAGTGGATTGCTGTGACAGCTCAGCTGCACTGCAGGGACTGTAGGGTAAGGACAGTTACCTGCTGCAATCCTGATTCTTGGTGCCTTCTGTTGCTGTTGTTGTAAGGTTGAAGCCACTTACAATTTTGGTCGGAAATTGTCGAATGAAGTTCTGTCATAAAGTATTGCGTGAGAGAACAAGAATCCTCTCTTCAATTAACATTAGGGAATCTCAAATAAACCCAGGCTGAGTGTTGAAAATTTGGTCTGGCACAGTCCCTTGTGAAACAGATACTCACCAGATGCTTAGAGCTGCCATTTTTTCTGTTTGGGGTTCTTTTGCTCTTTTGGTTTAGTTGTTTGAACGTGGATTTCCAAGGAATGAGCTTATGTGTGTCCAATTCTCTCCCCAAAGCTGTTCCACGCAGAGCAGAGGCTGCAGAGAGTCCAACTGCAGCTGAAGGAGATGCAGGAGGCAGTAGCTGATTCAAAACCTGAAAGTAAGTAGTGATCTACAAAGGGGTTTACACTTCTCTGGTAGAAATTAAATCAAAACCTCTTGCTCAGTCAGAAGTTTGTCTTTCCTGAGCTTTTATGCCTTTTGTGTTTTTAATTGGGCATTGGTGAAATACTGCTTCTTAAAAATGCTCACAATGAATGGACAAATACATTGAATACTGTGTTTTATTCAGTGGAAGCTTGTTTTTCTGGTTGCCTTCTATAAAATATTTGTTTGAAAAGCTTTAAGGCCTGTTTCTTATTGCAGTGCAGTTTTGTGCTGTAGTTTTGTATGATACCAAAAATAAAGCTATTTCTTTTTAATAGTCTGTAGATTATATTTAATTGTATTTGTATACACAGCACCCACTTTTAATGTGTGTGATTATAAATATATGGATATAAATATATAGCTACCAGATATATCTGTATATTGAAGCCTTAGTTTGTTTATATATGAAAATTGTTTGTTCTCTCTATACAGCTGTAACTTATTGAGCTGTATGTTGCTGAATTACATTAATAGCAGCAAGATTGCTTCTCCTTGTTTTCAGTGAGATCTCAGACTGCAAATAACCAAAGCAAAATAAATTATATGCCTTGTGGATTGAGTTAGTTCCACGTGCTCATCTGTAACAACAAGAGGTGGAAGGAGTTGCAGTTTCTGGTGAAATGTGTAACTGAGTGTCTCCAAAGGACAACTTGACAACCACCAGGTTTCTGGTGATTAAATCACTTTGAAGGAAACGTACCAAGGATTATCCTGGCAGTTTTAGTTTTGGTTTAGTAAACCAAGTCATTTTCCTACTCTTTCAAGAACATTTCCTGTTCCAGTTGCATCACTGAACTGCTTTGGCAGCTCTTCTGAGTTAAAGGAGTTTTTTTCAGTCTCCACCTCATTGTGTGGTTATTACTCTGTAATTTTACATTCATTTTTTTACGATGCTCATCGGCCACTGAACCACGAGTGGGAACTGAAGGAGCACCTGAACCATCTTCTTCACTCACAGGGCCCTGCAGTGGATTTTATTACTGCTTCTCTTTTGCAGTAGCTATCAGAGAGTTTATACAGCAAAGCTGTATCAACAGTTCTGTTTCAGTTCCTGGGGTTTTTTAAAGGCCAATGGAAACTTGACGGGTTCAGTTCACAGAAGCAAAGGTAACATAATAAAAAGCCAATAAATACGTCATGTCAGCATTGAGATGAAAATAAAGTTAACATATTTAATTTCCTTATCTTGAGTCCTACTTGCAGAGGAAAACAAAAAGTATTTAGATGTTCCAAAGCAGAGCTTGGAGTCATTACTTAAGAAAACTTGTGTTGAAACTCTGCCCAGACAGACTTCAGGACTCAGCTCTGTAATTACTCTTCCCCATTGGAGTTACAAAGGCACTGCCTGTAGCAGCAATTACAGAAAGCCAACTGTTTTGTTAATAATTGGAATTAGGTGACCACAGTGCCCTGCATAGGTTCCATTTATTTTAAAAGCTTTGTTTGGTTCCAGTTAGCACAGTGTCTTTTAGTTTGAAAATTCCCTTTGGCTGCAGTTTGGTACCTCAGCTGCCTCCTCATCTCAGTGTAGTTTGTCTGCTGACAGTCCAACAGCTGGAGTTTCACTGGAAGTCCTCTGTTGAAAGGATTCCAAGGAGTTTAGTGGAAGGTTTAGAAAGAAGTGGAATCATCACCCAGTGGGTGTTTGGCTCTTTTCTGTTTAGCGTTTACACCAGATTCCTGCAAGAAAGTAGCAAATGATCCCTGGGGAACTAAAAAGAGGGAAGTGACTGAATGATGAGGTGACTGTTGATTTGAAGTGACTGGAATCACTTAGGAAGCCAAGCCCATGCCAACAGGCTCTATTTTAAGGAATAGCCAAATTCCACAGTATTCCTTCAGGAATAATGTACAGGCAATGTATTTATGGAATGCGAGGCTCTTTCCTAGCAAGTGACTCTGCAAAGAACTTGTGAGTCAGGTGTAAAAATGGTGGCAGAGGAGCTCCCAGTGTCATAAATGAGGTGATATCCATGCATTTATTTCTGGGAGAAAAAGCAAGAGCCGGGTCACACTGCCCCTGGTTTGGGCTCTGAGGTGTCCATCACTGCAGCCTGTGACAATTCAACACTCAGGAAGAACTCTGAAAGGTCAGAGAGGCTTCAAAGAGCTCTAATAATTATTATAAACATGGAAGCATAATTTACAGTGGCAAATTCAGGAAGCTCTTCAGATTTTCGAGGGTATATTGAAGGGGTGATTGATCGGTCAGTGTTTGCATGTCCCAGGCCTCTGTTTAAAACCCCTGTTTAATAGAGGGAAATTGGAAGTTGGTAGCATTGGAATCTGTGGAGAGAATCATTTCAGTCCCTGCAGAAAGGGATTTGATGTTGGAAATCTGTTCCAGACATGCCTTTGTCGTGGCCTTCCGATGTGATATTGGACAAAGTATTGGCAGAGAATCTATAGAATGAGGGCCCCTCTCTCTTTTTTTCCCCCTGAATTCCTGTTGCAAATGGTTCTGGTCCAGGATGTGCAGTTGGCATCCTTATGGTGGGAAAAGAAGTGGGAACCTGAGCGTGAGATGAACGAAGTTTTAGGTTCACCAGCAGAATTAAGCAGAGAAAGTCACCTGTCCTTTACATGACTGAGCAAGCAGGAATAAGCTCTTTTCTCCCATCCTTCTCTTTGTAATAATAATAATAATAATGAAAAAAATTGAATGGAAAACATGAGGAGTTGCTGTGAATAGCTCTGCACATGTAAATACGTGGTTGGCAGAGCCTTGTTAAAATAACCTTAGGGCACAGAGCCAGATTTCTGTGCCGCTTACGTGTGTACGTTTTGTAACCGTAAGTCAATGTTGAAACATTAAAAACAGAATTTATATGTGTAATGGAAAGATTTGAAGTATGCTGGCTTTTCTTTTTTTTATTTCCCTCTCTAGCCTGGGAATTTGCAAAAGAATGTTTTTCACTGTAAAAACCAAACCAAAACAAAAAAAACCCCAAAACTCCGAACCAAGAGCTGCTCCATGTTTGGGCTTTTAAGGCTCTGTTAAACAGCAAAAGTAGCTCTTAGGTAGTTATTTCTCCATGTGTTGAATTGAAGAGGAGGGAAAATATATCCAATGTATTTAGGGAAGAAACATTAGTCATGAGGGATGTTGACATCACGTCTTTCGCCATCAAGATGTCAGGTTTTAACTCGCTTTGTTGCTCGTGGCACTGTCAGGAATAAGCACAAGAACCAGTCGGGGTGTGACAGGAGTTGGGAGCAACTCTGAGGTTATTTGGGAAATAAATCAGATAGTGATCAGGGTTATAGCCCAGGAAGTCAAAAGGTTCCTGCTCTTATCAAAGCTCCTGTGGTTCTTTGCTAAGTTTATTGTCATATCTACAACAAATCCTTTGGGCTGTACGGTTTGATCAGAGAACTGGAGCAGCACGAGAAATAAAGTACAGGTTCTATATGCAGATTTATTATTTTTTTTTTGCTGCTAAGAAAACCAAGAAGTTAATTTGATTTAATTAAAATATTAATATTTCATAGCAGAATGATCAATATCACATTGATCTCCACACCAAAGACCTTGGTTATAAATATCGGAGTTGGGAGTTGTGTCCCGGTGAGTTCTGAGGTGATAATTCAGCTCCCCGGGGACGTGGGAAGCAGCTTGGCTGCATTTGCAGAGGTGGGAGATTTCTAGTGAGACATTAAAATATGGTCCCTCCTGCCCAGCTCTGTGGTGGGCTGAGGAAGGTTGGAATGGAGTTCCTGTGAAAGGAGGAGTTGGGAAATCTCTCCCAGTCGCTCCTGGTGTGTTTCTCAGGTGCAGCTGCAGTGCCAAGGACACGATGGCTGTTGCATGCACAGAGTAACTTGGTTTTACCGCTCTGAAATCAGTTTGGGGGCTGTTTTGCATGAGATAAATGGCCTCTCCACGAAGATGAGAAGGTCCTGCTGTGGTGTTGCTTTCCATAAACACAGAAACCAACAAACTAAACCGCTGGAAAAGAGGAATTCCCACTCATTTTTAGATTGTGTTGATTTGCCTTTGTTGGCAGCGCTGCTTTCCCCGGGGTCTGTTTTTTTTCTTCCAGTTCTTGAGGTTTTCTCAAGAGCTAATGGCTTATTTCCCCTCTGGCAGCTTTCCTGGGCTGGGAGCAGAGGATGAGGAGGATCTCTGGGGGCAGAGTGTGAGAGGTAAAGAGCAGCAGAATAAAAGGGGGCCCCTTTTCCTGGGCTGTTTTCTCTTCGTTCTGACCTTGTTTTATCTCTTTAGCCTGAGAACCAAAATCTGCTTTCATCTACATCCTTTCCCATCTCTGTTTCAGCAACACCAGCTGTACTTTTGAATCTCTGTGCTCTTCTCTGCTCGTGCAGTAAATGAAAGAGAAGAAAATTGTGAACTTCTTGTTTTTCTTGGCATTTCATTGCAACTCCATCTTCTAAATATGGAGAGAACAAAAACCCCCAACTCTAGCAAGTTGTCTTATAAAGCAAAAGAACCAAGAGTACTTACCTTTTAGTCATCTAGATCATGAAAAATACTCTGAAATACCCGTTCCCACTCTCATCTGACATGTAACTTCCAACTCCTGTAATCCTGGGTAGAGCTGTCTCGGAGGAGTAATTGCACTAAACTGCCTGTTGTCAGTGGAGACTCTGCAATGTAATTTAAATAGATGTTTCCTTTTATTCTGTCGCATTTTTCTACCTGTGAATTGTTCTTATCTGTATGTCCTTGGGTTTATTTATAAATTAACTGTTAAGGAGACTGAATTACCTCTCTGTAGCAAGAGCCAAGTCTTGCATGGTGAGGTGCGGTTGCATCAGGCTTGTGTAGAGCAAAGCTTATAAATGGAGGTGCTTTTCCCAACAGGATTTTTGCCATTATTCAGGAATTCCTTCATGTTTTTCATATTTAACTGTTACTTTCTGCATTCTCAGTCTGTAAGCTTCCTTAGACTAACTATTGGTTCGTATAAGAAAAAATAGTGGTTATTTACAGAGAGGCAATTTGTGAGTGTCCCAGCAATGTAAAAGACCCTTAAAGGAGGCATACATTAAACTGTGCCCATTTTGAGGCCTTTTTAGATGCCAGATGGGAAAAAAGCTTTATTTTAAAGGTGAAGCTCCAAGAATATAACAAATCTGTACATGAGCTGGGCCAAATTCAGATTTTTGTACAGATAAAGGTTCAGTGGCTGTTTATATCAGTGCTGTGTGTAGAATTTTGCATCTGATGCAGCTGAAGTTTCATGTTAGAAAGCATTTACTTGTTTATTATGAAAACAATCTGTCAAGGAGTTAATAGTTGTATTTTAGGGGTGCACAGTAACACCTGTTGTACTGTTTAACGTCCAGATAAAAAATTTAGATCAAGTAACTCCCTTTCTTTGAGCACGGAAAAGAAGACTCAGATGTTGTGCTGTTGTTATTGTAATCAGCTGGTAAAAGCTCCAGTGTGTGTGGGAAATCAAACTTAATTACCTGCTACATTGCTTTTATAGTCACACACCAATTTCATTTGTTTTTAAGGTTTAATGAAGAAACTGGAAGAGGAGATAAATTTCAGTTCCTACCTGGTTACTGAAAAAATGCCCAGAGAGCTTGAGAGCAAAAAGGCCTCGGTGTATCTCCTGCAGAAGGTGGTTGCAGAGCCAGCCATGACTCAGTCTGATCTCACTGCCCTGCAGAGCGAGGTGAGGGCACTGAATTGGTGTTCTGGAGCGTCAGCTGAGCTTCTGGTACACTCTGATGTTCTTAGGCCTACTTTGTACCCTTGAGAAACTGTTTTGTTCCCAAAGGAACCTCCTTTCAGCTGTAAAACCGAAGGATAAGTGTCTTAATCACTAAATGCAAACTCTCAGATAAGTTGTTTTTTATTTTTAAATGCCCACAAAACAGACACAAACAAAAGCAAACAAACCAACCCCAAACCCCATCATATCCTTAGGTGCTGTTTAGGAAATGGTGTTGGCAGTTTGGAATGGTGTGAGCAGAGCTCAGCACTCAAGGGTTTGTTTTTATTCAGATTTCACTTGTTTTTAACTCTCACAGACCTTGGGGGGTGTTTATACCAACACACACAGAGAGTTTATGGAGGAGACAACGTTCCCTGAGTGATGGATCTTCACAATATGATGCCTTAATCCATGGGCAGTGGCACAGAATTCCCCAGTGTTTGGAATAGACTGGCACTGTTTGGTTTAGTTGTGAAGACCAAAGGAAATCTGGGCATCAAATGCTTGACTTACCTTTCTGGATTTTTGCAGAAGTGAAAAGCAAATGGTGTTAGAGTGAGCAAAAATCCCTGTTTGTAGGATATGTGCAAAATGTGCAGAGGGATGTGCACATTACATTTATGTATTTCACTCAACAAAGTTTTCAGATTGGCATAATCCTAAATGAAAGATTAAATGTTATGTTCTAGAAGAATTTAGAGGAATGCTAATTACTAGTATTTCTATTGATGATGATGATGAAGATTAAACAGAGTTAGCAAGGGAGGAAAAGTGGTCCTACATCCTAAACATCTTCTTCTCCTGCTATTTGGTGTTTAATACTCCAGGTTTTGCTGTGAAATGGAGATAACGAGGAAGCAGAGTATCCATGGCTAGGGATGAGAGCATTAATAACTGGGATATTAAGGCTGAAATAATAAACCAGCTCTGTGATTCAGCCTCTGCTTTCCCAGATTATTCCCTCTAATCACAACAATATTTGTGGCTGCAGTTCTGTCTTTCAGACATTCTTGAAACCCTGTTTTGCACGTTTCTTTTCCGAGTGTATTGTTGGGTTTTTGGCAATGGTTTAAAAGGCTCTGAGTTTTTTTTTTCTCTTTCTTCATGAGGTAACCTCTGATTTGTTATATTTTGGAAGTATCTTCTTCTTGAAAGATAATAAAATCATGTCGTACACTTGGCTGTTACCACAGCACAGCCTTAGACAACATTTTTTTTTTGAAGTCAGATTTTTATTATCTAAATGCCTTAAAAAGGAGCTGAACTGCACTAAGCATGTTACCATCACGCATTTTAGAATATAAAACCCAGGAATTTATTCACACAAGGGAATTCTTATGCCATTTTCAAATTCAGGCCTGTTCTACCACTAATAGAATAGAATTCACAGGAGATTTTTTTTTTTTACAGGTGTTGGAGTATTTTTAGTCCTGCTGAGCACTTTCTTTGCAATACTTGGTTTTCCAGGCACATGGATATTGCTCCCAGATTGTCAGGGTGATGCCCAGCAGTGTCCCTGTGTTAGGGTTTGACTCCAGGGGATTTCAGCACATATTTTACACTTCTGCCTTATCAGCTCCCATCTAGAGAGCAGAGAATTAAAGGAAGGTTGCCAGGGCTGTGGTTTCCATGGCTGGGGAGAGTCCCAGTGTACTGGAAAAGCCAGAATTTTCAGGCTGGTGTGGCTGTGAGCTCCAGATGCAGCAGCTCTGAAGCTTTGGCTGGAATGAAGCTCAACAGTTTTGGGATTAGGGACAGCCAAGTGTATCTTGTGGCAGGAGAAAAAAGGTGCCACACAGCTGGAACATGATGGTCTGTGATTTCTCAAAGTCTTGATGAAATTTACGTTATTTGCTTCCTTTTAAACTTAGGGTTAAACTGTTGGATGAAAAGGAATTTTAGTTAGTATTGATAAAGTGGCATTTTTCACTCAGTATGTGGCAATATCAGTCTTTTTCCTGTGCCAGTTCGCTGCATTTTCTCTCCACATGCACCAGTTTACTTCATTTTCAGGGCCAGCGTCGTGTTTCTGCCTTATCATAAAGGCACAGAACTGGAAATCCAAAAACAGCCTCTTCCTGGCCAATACTTAATGACTCATGGAGCTTTTTGGGTCTGTTTCTCTGTTTTAAAAAAGGAACTTGCTGGATGGTAAATCTGGGTTGCAAAGCGTTTAATTCTTGGAGAAGAAAAAGAAATCAAGCTCCTTTTCCTTGGTTTTCTGCTCTGTCTTGCAGATAAATGAAGTCAATGCGCAAATGAATCAGCTTATTGAGAAAAGAATGATGAAATATGAGCCAACTGATAGTAAATTTTCCATGTATCGCCAGCAGGTAAGAAGGGAACAAAATTGTGTTTTAAGCAGAAGCGGGAGAGAAAGTCAGTCAGTCACTGATTGTTTTACATGCTGATTATTTTTTTTCCCCTTAATTAATTTAGCATAAATCAGAAATGCATAATAATGGAGGACCAAAAGGAAAACAAAGAGCTGTTGAACACGTGTTTGTTGAGGGCTGAGTCAAGGGACTGCTTTGGGTGTCAGTGAGTGTGTGTTGACTGCTGTCCTTGCAGCACAGCAATTCTGGAAGGATCATTTTGGAGGAGCTATTTTGGTAAAGCTCCAGCTGTGGATGGATGCTCAGAAGGCTGCCTGCTGCAGCTCCATCCCCTCCTGGTGTCTGACCACATGCCATTTTCCCCCTTTACATCTATTAAGAAGGAATTCTTTGATTTCTTTTTTTTATGATTTTTTTTTTTTAATCCTGAGGCTATAAAATAATCTTGCTACAAAATAGGCTGTCTGGTCTAGTCTTAGTAAAATTCACAAGTTATAAAAAGGAACCAGGAGGTTTTCAGAGCTCACACAGAAACCTGAGCGGGTCCTTTTCCAGGCAACCTGCACCGCTGCCGATTTTATGGAAGATTTTCATGATGCTGCTGGTGGGGATGGCTTAAAAAAATAAAAAAAAGCTCAAGCAAAATGTATCAGTGGGAGGGGAAAATTGGGATAAAATGTATAATGCAATGCAGTCACAAATTCAATGTGAAACAGACCATTTGTAGGAGATGCTCTCCCCGAAAGAAACCCCTGCTCTGGAATGTGCTGGTTCCACAGGGCTGTGGTGGAGAGGAGGATCCACCCCTGGAGCTGAGGCTGCTCAGAGTTGGGCTCTTTGCTTTCTTTTCTGCCAGGACCTGGTTCTGTTCCACAGAACAACCATCTCTGTTGTAGCAGTTTGTCACTGCAGATCCCTGGTGAGCTCCAGGGCTGAGCTGCCACCCCAGCACGATTCTGGCAGAGATATTTTTAGGAATAGAGCTGGTCCTTTCAGCTGAGTATGAGAAAACTGGTGTGTTTTGGCTTTTTTTTTTTTTTGAGTTTTCCCTTCCATTTGAAGAAAGCAGCCATGCCTCCAAATTCATGCACGTGCATCTAAATTAACCTGTTGTTTTATTTTAAAATATGTTTCAGCAGGATACTTTGGCAAGATAAAAATCCTTTTTTTTTTTTAATCCCTGAACTAATGTATATTATGTTCCCAAATCTGTCAGCTTCTGCTCAAAACTCAGGTATTATTAAATATGCAGTCTTGTGTAAAATATTTTCCAAATGCTTTATATCCTCGACTCAAAAAGAAAAGTATAATCTGTGATCTACACTATTTCTGTGCTGTATTGCTTTATTCATCATCTTCCAGCTATTTGCCAAGATTTAGTAGCTCAGTTCTGCTGTAGTGTAACATATTTCTGTAGGTTGGAGTAGGTTGGAGTTATAAAAATCTGTATTATGACATTTGTGAAATCTTGGATAACTTTCCAGTTAAGCCATGTTGGTGTATCTTACATATGCACAGAAAGGGACTAAGCAGGAGAAATAGAGCAGCTAAAATGCCTCCCTTTTTCCTCAATGAAGATGAAAAAATGAGGGGAAGAAATGTAAATGCAAAATGTAAAACATATCCACTTGAGTCCGGGCAAAAAGGGCGTGCTGGGAATCTCATCCACACTGGAGAAAGTTGGGATCCTGCTGCCAGCTTCAACGAGGTTGTGGTTTAACCCACTGTATATAATTGATGTATTTGATATAAACATCTATTCATGTGTTTCCTTTGCAGTGAGTTGTGCTCACATTTCCTCATGAAAATCAGTTCCTGGCGGTTCAAATGTGGTTTCAGTGAGGCAGGGCCTGGAACCTGGTGGGTTCCGTTTTGCTGCTGATTAAACGAGGCAATTTTGACTTTCCTGGTCCTGCAGGCGTCTATAATTTCCCGGAAAAAGGAAGCCAAGGCAGAGGAACTCCAGGCTGCCAAGGAGGAGATGTCCAGGCTGGAGAGGCAGGTGCAGCAGAGGAGCAGTCAGGCCCACGAGCTGGAAGGCTCTGAAATCCTGACGGAGGATGAGGTATGGGATGAAACACTGGAAAGAAGGGAAGAGGGGATTTTTAAAGAGATGGATCAGTTTTTGTTGACTCACAGTTTCCTTTTAACTTTGCACTGCAAATACAGTTGCTCCTGTAAACCATTTTTATGGTACGTTGTCAGACCCCACCATTGCCACAGATCGGCCTCTGCTTTTTTCAATGCACATTTTTGTCGTCAAATTCCAAAACTGACATATTCGAAGATGTTTTTAATGTGCAGATAATACAGTGCTGTCCAGTGCTCCCAGTTGCTTTGCAGTATTTATACTGCAACAGCACTGAATTTGTAGCTATTTTCAAATTATTAATTACAGTTATTCACATTGTGCCTAATCCATTGCAAGGTCTGTTGGGCTGTCCTAACATTCCAGACTCTGGATCAACATATCATCACAGTGGTGTGATGGGAAAGAACTAACTACAAAAGTCGGTATCATTATAAATCATATATAAAGTCTCTATGACTATAAAGCATAATATCAGTAATTATCAGTTAGTCCTGTGGTATTTATTCTCCACAAAAGTTTTTCCTTAAAAAAACAGGTTTCCCAGATCCTCTTTTTTTTTCCAGCTTTTTCTGCTTCAGAAGTTTGCACAGAATAAAGGAGCTGCAGCTTGGTGGTGGTTTGTCACCAAAATAAATTGACTTCTCTCCAGCCAATAATTTTCCCCAGTTTGGGAGAAGCTGCTGAGGGCATTCACAGGCAGAGCCACTAAACTGAAGAGTATTTTAGCTGCCTCATTCTCTGACTTAATATATCTTTTCATTCTCTCACATATTGCCTTTGTTTGCCCTGCCATCATTTATCCAGAGGAACACACTCTTTGCTCGCTGCTTCTTTGTTTCTGTGCTTTTTGAACTTACTACTCAATACAGGGAACGCCCTTTGTAGAAGGAACTCCCTTCCTAATCCCATAGGACATCCCTGCTCCACAAAACCAGCTTTGTTTTAAAGGAGTCTTGAAGAGTAAAGTGAGTTACGGATGAAAACTACAGGTGGAAGCAATGGCGCGGGGACTTGGAAAAATTGAGATGTTGATTTCTTATCACATTTCTTAGGCAGCAATTATAAGAAACCCACTGGATTAGATTTCGCTCCGAGGTTTTCAGCCCCCAGTGGGCACATTGCTGGAGTCTTTGACAACTTTTTAAGCAAAAATAAAAGCAGAAACCTGACAATCTGTGTTTCATGACATGTGATGGAAAGAAGTGTTTAATTAATCAACAAGAATGCATTACCAAGACAGCAGCATATGTTTTACATTATCTGCACATGCACTGTAAGGTGAGAAATAATTCCTGTTGTGCCTATTCTTGAGGAGGACAGGAAACTCTGATCCATAGAAATTCAAGGAAAACAGGGTAGGAGGGAAACCTCGGAAGGAGGAACCCTGTAAAATGCTTAATAATGAAAAATTCAAGTTAATTGTCTGACACAAAGAAGAGGCTCAAGACAGGAAAAGGACAAGACCTGTTTTGGACATGACCTGTGTTCTTTTTGTTCAAATATGTTCTGCTTTTGATTTTTAAAATATTTTCAGTTTTAAAATATCTTCATTTTGTAGAGTGAAGGATAAATGACTGAGCAATTTGGGGAAAACCATCAGCTGAAAATCAGGAGTGTTTGTCTTTCCATTACAGGCATTTCCTGATTTGTGAAATACTTTCTTCAAGAAAGTATATATTGGCAAGGAAGCCAACATATACATCCATGTCCTGTTCTCTTTTATTGCTTCCTTGGGTGTAGTGCGGTGGTACTCACAGGCACCAGTGTAGAGCAGTAAAAAGGATTGTTTCCTATGGCTAAAAACTAGGAAAGGATTTGAATTCTTGATGATTTTTGATGGCTGCTTTTTTCAAAGGCCGTGGTTTCCTCGTCTGTAAAGTGCAGACAGTGGTATTTAATCCCTTCGGAAATGTTTGCTGCCAGAAATGCTGCACAGGGCCTTGCAGCGCAGGTTTTTGCATCTCCTCGAAGTACCTTGCAAATGCACGTTCCAGAATCAGTCCTGCCTCGGAGGGGAGGTGTGGGAAGCCAGGACTGATGGATGGGGAATGGGGAGGGAAGGGGTGATGGAGCCAAAGTGACGTGAGCGGGTTCTCCCTCATCAGCGCCAGCCTCGGTTCCTCTCTCACCACCTTTTGCTGTAGTTTAGCTCCTGACATGTTCTGCTTTAGGACTTGTATGTTCTGGTTCAGGGCTCTGCTTCTGCAGCTTTGAGCCAATACCCAGGGAGATGTTGACTAATGTCCTGTGAGTCACTGTGGCAATCCCTGGATTCCACTGGACGTTCAGCCTTCACTTTGCACTCCGACAACCAGGAGCTTCCCTTCCCTTTCCTGTTGCAGCCACACACATTTTACATTCAGTCCCTCCGGTTTTAAAAGGGAGAAAGAGGCTTTTTAACAAATAGCTATGCTGTCTTAAGTTTAAATGGATTTTTTAATGGATTTTTTAATCCCATCTAAACGCTAGAGGGAAATCAAGGCATTATATTTCTCCTGTACCCAGTGTTTCTAATCTCTTTGTCTCACCTTGCTCTCTCTCCTCTTACATCATGGCACTCCCAAGATTTGGCAATGGAAGAATCAGCACCTTTGCTCCCAAACCAGCATTTGGATCTCCATTTGAGGTCTTCTTAGCCTTTCAGTCACCAGAAGGTCAATCCTGGCTTAGCTTTTTTAGCTGCCAGCATTTTTCCTACTTCCATAGTCATAAAAAGCAATGTTACAGGATTCCACAGGGGTCCAGAGGTTGTACACCTGGATAGAACTCAGAATAAACAGCAGGGAATAACCAATTCATTTACATCAAACACACGAAAAAATGGGAATAAATTGTCTGCTTTGGGGATCATGAAATCTTTTTAAGCACTTGAAGCCCAGTGCACTGAGCAGGGGCACAGTTGGCGGCTCCTCGGTGCAGCTGTCAGATCCTGAAAATTGGGGAATCACGTGTTGGCACTTAGAAGGCTGGATGGGTCAATTGCAAGCGGTCCTGGGTAAGGCTGGGATATTTTTAGCTCTTTACCCAACCCATTGTACTTTTCAGAGTTCAGCACAGGGCCCCAAGAACCTCGAGCTGCCCAAGGTATGGGAGTAGAGCAGTCTCAGAGCTGTGCTGAGCCCCAGGAGCTGAAATGAATCTGGGTTTTAGAATGTGGCAGAGAAGGTCCTGTCACTTTGTAACAGGGGTGTGAGGTTGGAATGTTCACTCACATAAGGAATTTAGTTATTTTTCCATACAAATGCTTGGCCATGCCAACCTGCTCCGTGGAAAACACGGGGGAAAAAGTGTTTCAATTTGCAAACAGAGAAAACAGCCTCAGACCACAGATTTTGTCTCAAAAACTGTCCATTCACCTGAATCCACCAGGAACAGTTATCTCACTCCAGACTGGGTGGGTGGATTTTGATCACAGTAGCTGTAAAGGAGCTCATGACTCAAATGTTCATAGAATCAGAGAATCCCAGAATGGTTTGGGTAGGAAGGGACCTTAAAGCTCATCCAGTCCCACCCCCCTGCCATGGGCAGGGACACTTTCCACTATCCCAGGTTGCTCCAAGCCCAATCCAACCTGACCTTGGACACTTCCAGGGATGGGGCAGCCACAGCTTCTCTGGACAACCTGTGCCAGGGCCTCACCACCAATTTCTTCCCAATCTCTCATCTAATCTTTCTGTCAGTGTGAAGCCGTTCCCCCTTGTCCTGTCACTCCAGGCCCTTGTAAATGGTCTCTCTCCATCAGCGTGGGCTGGTTTAAGCCAGAACCCAGGAAATATTGTCCTGTCAGTTGTGGCCTTTCCTCAGCTCTCCCTCAGGCTCTGGCACAGTTCCATTCCAGTCCGTCAGGGGCTCCTCACACATGGACTGGTGAATGCTGAGGAAGAGTTTTCCTGGCTGAGCTGTGCCACGGACAGGCTGTAGGATACTTTTGTTTTAATAGACTGAGATCCTACTGCTTGTGCCTTTTAGAAGCTCATCCTGTGTGTGAGTTATTAACTCTGCCCAACAGTGGCTGTACTGGCTTAAATTTAGATCCTCTTAGGAAAAAATATGGAAAACTGTCATGATCAGGAACTTTTCTTAACTGAATTTTAATACTTTGGACAGTCTGTATCCTGTTAATTAGTCTAGTTAGAAATTAAAACATCTGTTCCTCAGTTCTTCATGATAATAGAGATAGTCTGCTAAGATTTTCTTCAGTTATTGTGCTTATGCAAATAATTTTATTAACAAAACTGGTTATTTGGAACTTTGGTTATGTATCTCATAAAGAAATACTGGGGTTTTTTTACAAATAATACTTTTTTTTTTTACAAAAAATACTTTTTTTTTTAGTACTTTTGTATGAAGAATATTTTGATTACAATAACACAATCAAATGCTGCATTAATCCAGCAAATACTATTTTAAAAGATTTGACTCTAAAGTGAGGGATTTATCTGGGATTTGTTCTTTTCAGAAAACAAGCTTATCCATTTTGTCCTTTAATGATAATCTCGGAGTAAGAACCTTGTGAAAACTTCCCATGGAGCAAATGGGAGTTTTAAAGAGGTGATGGGCTTGTAGTGAAAGCACAAGGCTGGGCATTAGAGCAGCTGGGTTGGGATCCCAGTTCAGTCCACTAAAGCACAGGCTGATGTCCTTCCCTGGAGGGGGGTCCTGCCAGGCTCTGGGTGGTCCTGGAGAAGCCATTTCAACATCCCTGATTTGATTTTGTCCTGTTCAGAACTGTTGTCATATTTGATAACCTCACTAAGCGTGGTGAGACTTAACGTGGTGATACCAACCTCTCTCAGGTTCCAATAAATGGAGAAAAGCCTAAAGGAGGTGCATTGCTGGATTCTTCCCATAAAAATGGAACTCAGTGCAGGAAATCTGTCCAGGGGTGGTGGATACCTGCGAGAGATTTGTGAGAGATCAAAATCCTGCTGCCATTCAGTGCATTCCATAATCCACGCTCCACACTTGTTATGTTACACTCACCCATAAAAATAGCCAAGTGAAAAAGCAGAATCTTTCCTGGCTTTCCTTTGGATGATTTTTGTGCCTCCAGAGGCTCTGACTCGATCCGGGGCTCCAGGCTGGTTTCCTTCAACTGCTCACTCAGTGCCAGCACTTGGGTCTTGTCCAGCCATTTAATCTTTGAAGCTCAAATAACTGTTTGTGTTAAATGACTTGAGAGAAAGAAAAGCTACTGGTGGACGTGGCCTTGACTGGAATATCACTGCGGGCAGTGGCAGATCCCTGGGAATTCTGTAGGATGAGCCTGCTGAGTTTTGGGCACGGGGAGCAGCTGACCTGGTCTATGGGAAAATGCTGCTGCTCCAAAGTGGATTCCTTTGGTTACTTAACTTTAAAGTGCTGTGGCCAAACAGTGTTGTTCCTTTGTGAAGTCTTGAAGTTACTTAAGAGACCTTTTACCACAGTAAAATGCAATGGTTTGTAGCACTGTAAGGGCTTGAGTTTGCCATCTCCACAGAGGTGGGGGCATGAGATTTATAAAGCCTGAGAAGCAGTGCTGACACAAATGAAAACAGTGGCATTTTACAAGGAGCTCTCTTTTAACTTTTAGAAACCTACAGAATGATTCTCAGCTTTTAGACTGAAGAAACCTAATTTTGTCATAGGATCCCCACAAGCTGCTGCTTTAAGTGGAGTAAAATCTAAGAATTCCAGCTCAGAATTTGGCCCTGGATCTAAAGGAGCCTTCAGTCAGAGAGGTTTTAAGGGACTCATGTGTGCTGCCTTTGGAGTAGATCAGGTCTTTTGAAATCTCTGCCAAATTATTGATTGATTGCCTACAGAGATTAATTATCATTTGGCTACCGTTGTTTTTATCTTGTTTTACCTTGTTTGCTGCAATAATGGCTGTGTGAGAGGTTAAGTTTGCTTTTAAAAAGCCAGAGGTTTTGCTGAAAGACTGAAATCCACCTCCTAAAATGAGCAGGTTTCACTTGGCACCGTGAGCAACCCATAGTTCATTTTGGTTAAAATTTGTATTATACAGTCCTAAGTTAATCAACTAATAATAGAACAGTGGTGGAGTCGGTTCCTTAATCAACAAGGTCCTTTGACTTCCATTGTAAAATACATTATGCTTTGAATACTGAATATGCAAATACTCTCCCTCCCACTCGAGCTATTTTCAAGACCTTAGAAGTAGCTATAGAAGAGAAGAGAATAATAGTTTGCTTTTCATCCTGAGATCCACTGACAGAAAATCGTTCAGATCCCATAGCTCTGTGTGGCCACATATAAAGTTTAATCCTTTACATCATCCTTCGCTATATTCCACTGGTCAGATGAAATATCTCAGGAACTGCTTGATCAGGACTGTGCTTGCTTTAGATTTTCCTCAGTTGGAGAGCTTGCGTTTATACTTTTGGAATCTCTTAGAAATCAGAGAAAACTTGGTATTGTCTAAGCAATTTAAAAATAAAAATAAAAAAAAGGAATTTTTTTGTATTAACTAAGGGGATACTACTTGAGTTTGCCGGGAAAAGGAATAAATTCTGGTTTGAGTGTATGAAGCAAAAATAAAGAGTGTGACAGTGGCGAAGCCGCCTGGGCCACGCTGGGGCTCAGGTGACCTTGTGTATCCTTGTCCTGGGTAGTAGCAGGATGTAGGATGTTATCCCAAAGCCACACAGAGGCCAATCTGCATAGAGCACATTGAGTAATTTGTGGGTTTGTTCTTTCACCAAAAACGTTTATAGCTTTTGGCTTTAAAAATAGTTCTGGAGCGTAGCAAGAGAGAGGCAGCTTTGGCCTAGATATTGCACAGGATGGCAGATGAACAGGGTTGATTTCATTGTGGGCACCTTGCCCAGGACACTTTTTATAGAACATACAGTTACTCTGGGGGTTCTTAGCCTGTGGTCACATTGGGGTTTTTTGGATTTCTTCTTTAGAAGGGAGAGGGATAATTTTGCAGAAAGAAAAAAAATTCATGTAAATATCAAAATCTAAGTCGTTTTATGTTTGAATTTTGAACCTGTGTGGCTGGTAATGGGATTCTTTTTCCTCCTGGGGCCGCCTGGTTTGTGCCCCCTACACACACTGCACCCTCCTCGTCAAGGGGTGATCTGAAGCCTGTTCTTACATTGTTTACTCTGATAAATTTTATTTGCTTTCCATCTCTGGATCTGAGTGCATTTCTGAGCTGTGACTGGCATTTACCTCGTAGCTGTCATGTAAAATCCATGAGTAAGAGCTAAGCCTGTACGACAGATGGAAAACATTAAGGCAGAGAAAAATATTACCTGGTCATTTCAGCCCCTGGTACTTGGTACGTGTTACAGATTCAACACACACAGGTTCAGGTGTGAATTAGCCGAGGCTCTTGGTCTGTAAGGATTTGTATTATTTTACTTACTCTTTAATAAAAGTATAAACTCTCCATTACTTTAGATTTTGAGTGAAATGGGTGTTGCATTCTCTGCTTCAGTGCAAGGGTTCTCCTTTTATTTGCCTGGTTTAAAAAACTGAGCCAGTGATATTTAGATCTGCAAGAGTCAAGGAGAGAGAACAAGTTTTAACTATTGAGAACATTTCAAGACAGTTTTTCCCATGCCCTCTTCCCTTCCAATTTTCCTGCACTCTGTTGCCATGTTTTGGTCTGCAGAGCTCTGGGGCTCTGCTACAAGTGCAAATTACTATTGCATTAACTTTTTTATTATCCGTGATTCTCACAACGTTTTGCAAAGGGTTATTTAACTTTTCCAGCTGTCAAATGGTGGTGAGCAGAAGGGAGTGATCTCGGGATTACAAACGAGTGCGCTGGGACAGAAAGCAATGCTGGCTCTTTTGATTTCACCCAGTGAACAAATGCAGAGCTGAAAATAAATAGACCCTGGGAATCCTGAATTCCAGCCCTCTGTTCTAAACACTTCAGCGTGCAGGCCAAGGAGGATAATTACATTTTACACAGGCTGTGATAAGGCCCTTCTTGCTCTCAGTGAGACGAGTTTGTGTTCCCTCTCCCCCCAGCTCAAGCAGTACGTTAATAAGCTCCGGAGCAAGAACACCCTTTATAAAAAGAAGCGCCTGGAAATAGCAGAAATTACAGCGGAGTATGGAATCCTCCAGAGGACAGAGGAGCTTCTGAAGCAGCGCCACGAGGCCATTCAGCAGCAGTTGGTAACAGGAGCGTGCGCTGCTCCCACAGCCCTCCCTTCCCTGCCCACAGCCACAGGATCCCACGGATGCTGTTGGGATTCTAACGCGCGCCGTCCCCATCGGCTGCTGTAACCCAGAGCCATCGGGGTATAGGATGTATTTTTATCTGTTGACTGTGGACCTGCTGTACTTTGTGTTCAGCAACTGTCAGCACCGATCTGCAGCTTCTTTTTAGACTGAGGGGCTTGACCCTGCTTTTTAAAGTCAATGGAAGATCTTCATGAACTCCAGTGAGAACAAGGCTGGGTTCTTAAATTAGTTCTTGGTATCCGCAGATGTAGTAAGGGCTTTGAAAACGATCAACAGCGAGTAGGATTCAAGTTACTGCTGTAAAATATATAGGAGTAGTATTTAAAAAAGGAGCAGGCAGGAAGGAAACATTCCAGCCCCAGAATATTTAGAAGAAAACGCATTTAAATTTAAAACTGGATGAATGTTTGCTAAGCCAGAACAGCAGCAGCAGGATTTCTGCTCTGGATAACTGTAAGCATTCAGGGAATATACATTCATCCCGAATGCAGGAACACTGGCTATGGTGTTTTCTTCCAAACCTTGTATTCTTGTTATCAAAATAGTTTATAAAATGATTAGCTACATGTTCTGATGAAGCATCTGGATTTTATACTTTGAGCTTTTTCAGAGGTTGACCACAAGCCCACTTCGCTTTGTGGAAACTTTCCGTTCACTTCAGTGGGCACAGGATGACCAAATATTGTATTTACAGAGAGTTGTTGTTGTTCTGCTGTTCAGGCACAAGATGAAATTTAGTTTTTCTGGCAGCTAGATTAATGATAATAAATTGATAAATAAAATAAAGTGATTGCAGTACTTACCCTGTTCACTTCTTTACAATATTTTGGCTTCACTAAGGAATTTGCTGTTTCTTGGTTAGTGGGGTTAATTCAGCATTTCTCGTTTGTGTCTGCAGCAAATGATTGAAGAGAAAAAAGGCATCTCTGGATACAGTTACACCCAGGAGGAGCTGGAAAGAGTCTCTGCAGTGAAGAGTGAAATGGATGAAATGAAAGGCCAGACATTAGATAATATGTCTGAAATGGTGATTTTTGTCCTAAACTACTGTGTTTGCTCAGTTTGAATATCTGGTTCCTCAGCATATAACCCCAAATTTAATGGGTTTGGAGGGGCTTATAAGTTTCCTTTAATCTGTGTTTATATATATTACATAAAATTCAGATACATCTGCAAAGGTAATCTTGACAAAGTTTACTAAAATGTGCATTTCTTTTAATGTACAAAGAAGAACTATATAAAAAAAATAAATCCTACAAATAAATCCTTCTTTTCTCCCCTTCAGAAACATCAGGGATATCAAGTCTTGCTGTCTTTGATTTTTTTACTTTTTTGTGATTTCAGAAGTGGTTTCATATTTGTTCTTGCACATTATTTGAAAGAGATGAATGGTTTGAATCTGTAACAGAATCTTTTTAGAAAATGTTTGTAAATCACTGGAGTTCAGCTTTTGTTAAGAAGATACTTAATATGCTTAAAGAGCTTAATAGCTTGTCTTTTTCTCTATAACCTGATTTTCAATTGCCCTTAGATCTGTCATGTTTTAATTTACCTGCCCACATAGCTGTAGAAGCAAGAAAGAACTTGAATTTCTAATTTGAAAATATTATAAAAGAGCAAAAAGCAAAATAGCATTTTTTAAAATCATTAGGGCACTTTTAAAATAAAACGGTATAATTAGAGTTGCTCTCAAATAGAAAGCTGGATGAAATTTGAATTTTCAGTATAAATATGTCTGAGTGCCTCAGTTTTAGCATTTTCGAGCTTTATTTAACCTATGCAGGTTTGTTTGTTTGTTTTCTTAAGGATTTCTCCCTTTCTTTCAGTCTCCCTCTATGCAATTCCTTCATTTTCCCTTCTCCTTAAAACTCATCTGGCACATGGGCTGTCTCCTGGAATTCTCTGGAATGTCCTGGGAGCAGAATTTGTCTCATTTGTGGGAATGACCCCACTGCCAGATGGGCTCTTTCCCTGTCCTAATTAGACCTGAACTTTGGTTATATAATTAAGGCTTTATTTATATATAATTCGCACATAATTATGGCTTCATGGCAGATTTTTTTCTCCCCACATTTTGGTCTGTCTCCCCTCTCTTTTCACATCCCTAATTACACTTTTCAGTGTTAGTGAATGTTCTTTTGCCCCTTCCCCAGGTAAAGAAGCTGAATGCAGTGGTGGCAGAGAAGAAGGCAAGCCTTGCTCCGGTCATCAAAGAGCTCAGGCAGCTGCGTCAGAAGTGTCAGGTTTGTACCAGCGCTCCTCTCTGCCTCTGTAAATCAAGTCAGAACCACAGATAAGTCCAATTTACAGATCTCTGTAGTGCTCCACAGGGACAGAACTCCGAGGGAAAGCTGGAAAGAGCAGAATGGGTCAACAGTGTTTGCAACAGGCAACGTGCTAAAGGTTGGGATTTGTACAGGCTGACAGTGCAGGCACAGAATTTAGGCCTTTGTAGCAATTTTAAAAATTACTACACCAGAGAAAATTTAACAAATCATGGTGCAAACCCAAAGCAAAGTTAGTTTTGGGTTGGTTCCAAAGCTATTTCTGCATCTCAGCATTAATGATCCCGACTAATGCTCTCCGTTCTGAATGGTTTGCAGATAACATCTCATTCAAGTAGTTGAATGCATTGATCTAAGTCCCGTGAGACCGACAAATTTATCCATTTGTTTTCAAAATTTTACAGAGAGCTGAAAAAAACACATCTTCCGGGTCTACAGCTGCCATAACTTGGCTCATTGCCATGAAAGGAAATAGGGGGACGCATTTATCTATCAACGAAATTCCCAGAGAACCTTTTAATGGTTCCATTCAAAGCATCAGCAAATGAAATCCAGTGAAGGAGTTGGGTGTGCACAGCTAGAGATCTGGCTTTTCAGAGGGAGCAAGTAATTTGATCCTGTCTTAATGTCTATTTTTGTAATTACTCGTCCTTTCTTCTTGCGAGCACGGCCCTGTTACTTGGCCACGGTAAAGCCGTGGATGGGCTGGACAGAGGAAATTCCCCGAGTGTCTCTGGCCTGAGTGTCACGTGTCAGTCAAAGGAACATTTCATTTATGTGCCCTTCTGCCCTTTTCACCTCAGGAATTAACTCAAGAATGCGATGAGAAGAAAATCCAGTACGACAGTTGCGCGGCCGGGCTGGAGAGCAACCGCTCGGCGCTGGAACAGGTGAGGAGGGGCTCGGTCCTGCACGCGGGGAAATGCAGCGTGGTGCAATATTTCCCCTGCTTTCCCTCAGAACATGGGATGTGCAGATCCACTTCAGGGGGGAATGTGTCAGTGGTGATCCCCAGCTTTGCAGATCCTGCCTGAAGCTGCTGGGGAGTGGCTGCAGTCACACAGAGCAGAGGGACTCGGGGGTACCTCACCCAGCTTTGATGAGCAAGGGACGGGCACCTGCCAGAATTCCTGCTGCTCTAGACAGTACCTGTCAGGGAAGAATTTAACTACAAAATAAGGATTAATTTATCAAGACAAATCTTTCTATGCATTTAGCAGATTCTTTGCATCAGGAACCAGTCCCAGGGATAATTAATGACATCATTGAATGGCACTGTCTTGTACTCCTGTATACAACAGGGTTTAAAAAAAAAACCCATGAAGGTGTAGCTAAGAGCTTTTGTGTTTTTAATTTGTGCATTGCCTGAAAGAGGCTCTTAAAACAGCCCAGTCCTCAAAGGTGGGCACACCTTTATGTGGATCTGCTTTATCTCACTTGATCACCTCCTGTGAATTTTAACTGGGCTTGGCTTTTCAAGGCCTTGCCCACAAAGGAATGGACTTCAAGATAAAAAGGGAGTACATTTAAAGTGTGGGTGGACGTATACATAGTTATTTTCCTGCACTAAAAGTACCTTTGTACGATAAAAGAATCCACAGATGGAGCTGCTGTGAAGTCAACCTTCCATAAGAGCTGGGTTATAACAGCAATCAAGGCTTTTTTTCTTGGCTGGCAACTCTTAGTCATATTGTGACACATGATGACAGTCACATCCACTGATTGAGCTGGACATGAGTAGAATTCAGTTTTCCAGCTGATGGTGTGAAAATCGCACAGAGCCCTGGAGTCGACAACTGCAGTTGTGACCTGGAGAGCAGGAATTCCAATTGGATTATTGGGGTTTTTTTTGGAACGGACCATATAGGGGTGGGAGTAACCCACTATCTCCACAGTGCTCCACGTAATTATTGATTGCTCATTAACATACCATTAGCATGTCTGTACCTTCGAACATCCCTTTTGCAGATGTGTTCCAGGAAGTGCTTGTTCACAGCTGCGTTTGGCACTTCAGATGTGCTGAGGAACAGGAGTCTTGGCAGCGCTTGTGAAGTGTTTGGAAGTCAGTCATTATTAATCACCCATTAACAGTCATTTCTCATCTCTTGACTGCGACTGAAACTGCAAATCTAAACCCAATCAGCCGTATTTCGCTTTAAAAGAGACTTCTGAAAAGCCCAAATTGTACGAACATCTGAGAAATTATTAATTCAGGATTATTCTCACAAACTCTCACAGTTTAGGTGGCAACACAGGGCATCTCCTGGGGGCTTCCAGTCACTTTTCATGTTCTTTGGAATCTTGTTCTCCCACAGGAAGTGAAAGGGCTTCTCGAGGAGTGCGCCCAGGAAGAGAGCAACTACCGCTACGTGCACTGCATGAAAAGGGTAAGGCCACAGGAGGGGCAAGTTATTCACTGTGGAGTAAGATTGCAATATTTATATACAGAGATATATTTAAATGACGCATTTTTATAGACCCTGGAGGTGCAGCTGCAGCGGGCTAAGGCAGAAATGAAGGCCTATGTGTCCCCAGACCCCCAGGAGCGACGGAAGGCGATCCGGTGAGTCCGTCAGCGCGTTCCCTCCGTGGGACGAAGGGTGTCCACAAACTCGGGCTGAAGCGAGGAATTTTCTCACTGGCATTTCAACTGGGGGAGTTCACCTGATAAATTTAGAAACACTGTAACAATCTAAAAATAAGCAGCTCGGATTCCAGCCTATACTGCTGTAAACCTACAGGTTCTCTCAGACATTCCAGGAGGTTTTCCCTTCCCACTGGAGATTCTCAGCCCCAGAGAGAGGTTTAATTGACCATCCCATGAACCTCCATGGTTACCCTCAGTTTCATTTACTCCAATATAAAGCCATTTGCTTCATCCTGTGATTCTTTTCAGGACCCCTCACCTTTGTCTGGCAGGGAGAGAAGCAGGAAATACTATAAATTGAGTTGCTGATTATTTTTGGTGTAGTTTTAGCTCTGCCAAAGATGGAAATACTTTCAGAGAATGAGATATTTTGGATTAATTATCTGTGCTAAGGAGTCTAAATATTACCATGTCGTAGAGATTTTTTACACTTTACTAAATATTTTTGTAAAAGTGTCCTGCTTAAAATTTGTGTATGTTCAGTCTTCTAATACAACATAAAAGTTGAAATAAATTCAGGCAACAAGTCAACAAGCTGGTTCAGCCCCATCAGAATTAAGTGTCAGGAAAACATTTATAGCATTCATTTGGTAAAAGTGCCAAAATCCCTGGGGTTTGTTCTTCAAAATTAGTTTTTCAACATTTCAGAATTTTGCAGGATATGGAAATTCTTTTTACCAGAAAAAAGAAAATCAATCTTAGATCCTTTCTGCCAGCAAAATAATGAAGCTGAAACTGGTGTTGATTGATTGCTTGGACTTCTGGACCTTTCTCTTGCAGTGGTAGCAATGAGGGAAGAACTGTTTTATCTGTCAGTGTACGGAGTCTTTGGGTATCATCAGAAGCAATTTCTTCACTCATGGTGTGAAAAACACAGTAGTGCACCAGTAACATTTTACAGGCTCTGGAATGGGGCCCTTGCCAGGGATGGAGATGTGTCAAACAGTGAGAAAACTCCAGGGATTCCCTCAGGAGACACTGAGAGATGGGGTTTTCTTCCTCCATCGGATCCTTCCCGAACCACAGGTTGTCCCAAAGCCCCTTGTACTGGTACCAGTGGAGCTGCATCTCCATGTTCTAGAACATGAGGCAGAGACCACCAGGCAGTGAAGGACTGGATTAATTCCCATCACAGAGACCTTCTGCAAGGATCTGAGGCAGGAGAATGCTCAAACACTGGGTCGTAAAATAAGAGCAAGGACAGAATCGACAGTACAAACGTTAGGGTGGGAGAAGAGAAGGACAAGGAGAGAGAATGTTATCCCATCTCACAAAATAATGGAAGGCCATAGGAAATAAAGGATTTGTCTAATGAAGGACAAGGAAACAACAAAATTAAGCAGAAGGATGAAAAGAGAAAAACTCTAGTGTTGTGAATATGTGTGAGGATGAGGAGCAGCTGAGGCAGCGGGGTCAGGCATAAGGCAGCCATGGGGAAGGGGCTGCTGGGTTGGTTCTCAAATGCTGAGCAAAAAATACTTGAGAAATGAACATCCAGGATGTGAGAGTTCACATGGGCCAGCCATCAGAGCCCACTGCTGGAATGGAGCATGAGCCCAGCTCTGCAATTCCAGGTATGGTGAGGGGAATGTGAACACAGTGTTACCCCTCTCCACTGTCCCCATTTCACTCCCCGGCTGTGGAAATGATCCTCCCACAGGGACTAGACACAGTTCTGACCTTTCTAAGGGGTCACAGACCCATCTCATTTAAATGAATTACAGCAAAGTTCAATAGAGAGATCTTTGCAAAATATAAAATCAGACAGTAACATTTGTCTCAAGACATCCCTTTCAAACCTGAATGTATTTTTCATCAGGCACTGGAATGTAAACGGAGTAAAAATGAACCATAAATAGACCAGCACTTTCCTAGCAACGTATTGAACAAAAAATGTCTTAATTCAGACCCTCTTTATTGAATATAAACTCTCTGTTCCGTGGAGTCACTTCTTAGGAATGTGAAAAGTTAATTTTCTTCTCTAAAAATAGAAAGTTGCGGGGTTTTTAACCAAGTTATTAAGTTACATTCTTTCCAGTCATCATTATAAATAGTAAAGAAAAACTTACTAGGAAAGACATAAAATCTTCTGATGATTACTTTGAAAACTTCACTTTTACAAGAAAGGGTATTCTCGAGGCCAAATGTGTGAGAACACGTGCTGTGAGCCAGGGCAAACAGGCAGCTTCAGCCTCACCTCTGGGTGAGGATTCCTGGGGATCAGCGGGACAGCACAGCACCTGGAGCAGCCTCGGGATGGCTCTGATTTGTCCTGGCTGGAATTGTACAAGAGCAAGAGATCATAAAGCGATCCAGCTTCATTCCTGTGGCAGGCAGGACCAAGTGCTCCAGTCAGAATCCCAGAGTACTTGGTAGAAAGGGAAGGAATAAAGGAAGGCGATTGCCTGGATTTCACACGACTGCTCCCCACCTTCCAGCAAACCTCCACACTCTGGCATCACCATCTCTTTCTGGAAATCAGGATTTCCCTACACAAAGGCCTTCTACCCTGAGCAATCTGGAAAGTCCTTTAGATGAGCTGGGTTATTTTGAATTCCACTAGCAAACCCTCAGACATAAACGTAACGATTACACACAAAATATAACTGATTTTTTTTTCAAGTGACTCAGTGAATAGTTTTTTAATATTGTCACACTGAAAAAAGATTCTAAGTAAGTCCTAGTGCTGTCCCTGAATGGGGCTGTTGTGTTTTGCATGGTCTATTGTCAGGGTTCATGTGTCAGGTTCGGGTCTGTCAGAGTGATCAGCCACTTGTTACAGACCAAGGTGCACAGCCAAGACTTTTAGTAATGAATGTCACCAGTTACGCTGCTCGGCCTATATTTAGGCCCCGAAATGTGAGGGCTGTTTTCTGAGAGAGGAACGCACAGCGGTCCCATTGCAGCCCCTGGAGTTGTCAGACCTGGGCTGAAATACTATTCCCCTTCATTCCTGGACTTTCCCACTCATTCCAACGCTGCATTCCCAGCAATTAAGGGCTGTGGATCTGTGAGCTCTGACGCTCGCCGTGGCTCACCTCGGGATATCACCAGGATATCCTTTATCACAAGGCATCAGGTACATCTTATCTGGAGGATCTCACTGTTGCCTTCAAGCTGGAAGGAGCAGTAATTGTGTCTGCTTCAAAAATGTAAGAGATCTTATCCAGTGTCACTTTTCCCAACTGCACAGCTGAGACAAGGAGACCTGATTCTTGATGTCAAGGGATTATGTTGTCCCATAACAAAAAGTTTCTTCGTGCTATGAACCTCCCAGTACTTCCATCATTTTCCATGTTTGCATCATTATTGTGTCCTGTTACGTAGAACCAAATCATGATAAAATCATTTTATATTTCCTTTAGAGAACAGTATACACGGATGATCCTTGAACAAGAAAACCTTGGGAAGGTGAGAATGAGGCTTTTACTTCACACAGACATTGGACAGTTCGTGTTTTTGTGGGGTTTATTCCCGAAGGCTGCGGTCGGTCTTTTATAAAAAGCATATTGCGGCCTACAAAGAAAATTCCATCACTGCTGGCATTGGTAACTAATACCCTGGAAAGGGATCCTGCTCACTCCTCAGGGCTTGATTTCCTGCATGAGCTGCTGTAAAAGATGTCAAACAGCTCAATGTGACAGCACATTCCCTGAAAACCATTTGGATAAGAAACTGAAACACGGGCATAACGAACTGTGCCAGCTTAGATTTTCTGTTGTATATAAAGCAACCTGTTGAAGACAATAAATTCTGAGCCTGTCGACCTTATCATTGTTGGTAAAGGCCAGGGGATCATCTGCCTTAGACAAAACCAGTTGTCCAGTTTTAATCTTGTCTGAAGCTCAGATCAGCACTGGACAAGGTTGGGCTTAGCAAGTCACCCCAAACAGCTTTTATTCATGTCCTTTTCTGAGTCAGTCTTGGGGGAGTTTACAGGTTTGGGTTGCCACTATTAATAATCAGGAGCAGGTTTAATTGTAAACATTGATTTTGTGTTAGAATATCATGATAAGAATTCATTGCAGTTGCACCTTGATACTGCAAGAGCTCTGCGTGGAAATGATCTCAGATTTTTAGGCATAAGTTCTCAAATAGACAAGACTAATATTTAGACACTTAAAAACCATGGAAGGAGTTGTCAATCTGTACAAAGATCTAAGTCCCAGGTGTTAAATGCATTTAGCACTTGCAGGGAGTGTTATCAACTTGAACAAAACAATATCTTGGTTGCATGTAAAAATCTCTGTCATTCCAAGCTGTGTGAGCAATTCGTGTGGCTTAGAACTCTTCCAGAAATCTGATGGTTTTTGTATTTTTAACAGAAATTACGAGAGAAGCAGAAGCTTGTACGGGAAAGTCACGGGCCAAATATGAAGCAAAGGAAAATGTGGCAGGACTTTGAGCAGTTAATGGAATGTAAAAGGGAATGTTTTCAGAAACAACAAAATCAAGCAGCCATTGGTCAGGTCATTCAGGAGGGAGGCAAAGACAGGCTTGTGTTATGAATTCTTCCTCCCGATACCTGCATGAAGTGGGAAGACTGTGTTGGCTTCTGAATGGAAAACTCCTACTAAATCCTGTTGCTTTCATCAGTTCTACAGTTTTTGTGCAGTATTTGGTTTTGGTGAATAAACAAGGAGAGCAGCAGACCCCTCTGTGAAGCTTCTCCTCCACTGTTCCAGTGCCAACGTGCTGTGGTTGGAAGGTCTGTTGGAAGAGCTGCACTGGGGTGAAGCTCCTCGTAAATCCGCTGTTTATGAGGCCGGGAAGGGCATCTGCAGAGAGATCAAAGGGAAACAAATCCTTCTCCAGGGTCAGGGAAAACTTACATAATTGCTCTGCCTCTCATTCTCTATCGCTAAGGTTACATTTTTGCAAGGCCTGGGGCTCGATATTGTATAATTGTGGCCCTCCTGGCTTGGCCCTCCCCTTGCCTATTGTCCTTACCCAGGCAGTGTGACTGCAGGAGCTGCACAGCCCCGGCCTCACAGCCCTGCTCACACTGTCCTGGTCATACTTTCCTTGCACGGTTCAGTTCAGCTGATTGTGCTTCCAGGAGACACTTCCCTGCTGCAGCGTCAGGAGCAGCTCTGGAGAACAATCACTTGGGTTCTGAGCTTTTTCCATTATCTCTTGTTGTTTTTAACAGAGAGGATTTTTCTTGCACATTTGCCTCCTGCATTTTTTTCTGAGGTGCCCGTGTGAAAAAACAGAGGTTTTTCATCCCCTGTGAGGATGTTTTTGAGCTGTTTTGTGGGCACAGGGTGGTTCCAAAGGGATTACACACCCAAAGAGGGTCGTCTCCTCCCTCTCGTTTGACTTGCTGGATTTCCAGATAGGTTGGTGGGGTTTTTTATAGTTTTTCCTGCCTGAAGTAGAATGTCTTTACAGGATATAAAAAAAAAAAAATTTTTGCTTTCTTTGATACCTCACTATGAGATCTTCTGCTGGTTTCTATATCCAGAGAGAGTATGATAATTATAGAGTTCCTAGTTTGTCTTTGCATTAAATACATTTGTTAACAGGACTGAAATAAAAGCTGGCAAAACTACATTGTGACTGTGTGGTCTTCTTCTTTTTCACATATCTTAGGTGAAAGAAGGGAATTGTTGGTGGCTGGGCCACAGGAAAAAGAGGTTTGAATGGCTCATTTAATGACATTTATTTCAGATGCCCTCGAAGGGTTCACCCTGCAGTGTGGGTGTGAGGAGTGCAGTCAGATCCACAGATCCCAGGACAGGCTTTGTACCTGCCTGCCCCATTCCAGGACCACCACATGGCACCTGCCTGGCTCCTCGGGGCTGCTGAGCTGGAGGAATTCCTGACAATCCCATTCCTGGACTTCTAACGGAGGGGTTTGCAGAAGGCTTGACAGCAACAGTAAAAGAACACAGACAAGGAGATATGAGACGTGCTGAAAATGTGGGATAATCACCAAAAATGGGCATTTAGGTTACTTAGGAATCAGCCTCTGGTTCAGAGTCACTAGGCAGGGCAGGGAGAAAGGGGATTTCACAGACTTCAAGTCAAAACTTTTAAAAAAACCTTAGCAATCCTATTTGACTGGACCATTTACACAAAGAGGTATGACAGGGATTAGCCTGCTGCCCAGGAAAAAGCAATGCCTTGGAAATCCATGGGAATGATGTGGAGTAAGATTGAGTTCAATCATTTTCTGTTTTTCTGTTCGGAGAAACTAAGAATAGTTCATCTTTCTCCCTTGTAAAAACAGTTTATTGCTGGTTACTCAAAGATGACGTGATTGTTGTTCTGATCTGATTAGTGCTCTGTCATTTGTGCTGCACCAAGAAAGGGCACACAGATTATACACTGCAGCAGCAGCAAAATGACTTTCTGAGATGAAGCAGAAAATCATAATAACTGTTATCAAAAGAAAATGGGAGAAACTCAAAACGCTATTTTTAGCTTTTTATACAAGTGGACATTTAATAAATGCAGCTTTAATGGATTCTGTTCACTGGCTTTTCCACACAGGTGGGAGCATTCAGAAATCTTTGAATTTCACAGTTTTATCTTCCTATCTTGCAACAAAAAGCTAACTTCTCATTTTTTTTACTTTGTTATTATTAATAGCCTGGCTGGTTTATAAGATTAAACATCCCTCGTGGCAAAATACCTGCCTTTCCTTTGGGAAGGTCCAAATAAATAAAAAATGTTTGTGGCCAAATTTGGGGCTGCAGCACTTACCAAATTTCTCCCGGTTGGAACAGTGATCCGAGCAGTCACAGGAGCAGCAGCTCACTTCGTTTCCAAAGGCTTCTCCTTGTCCTTACCCAGAACTGGAGGAGGAAGCAACCCAGCTATAAAGCTACTGTAATATTCTGCAGCTTTGGGGGATTTAGTGATGTTGATTTCGGCTGTTCTTGGAGCTACAGCAATTTCCATGTAGACCTGAGAGATAAAATAGTTTCAGGCATGAGAAAACACCACATCCACCCTCTCACAGGAGCAGTCATTTACCAGCTGGGTATCACATCATTTGGGTTATATTGGTGGTACCATTTTATTTCCATCTGAGCTATAATAACTAAAATAAATGTTCTTATACTTCCTTAGCTAATCCAAATCTAGCATTACTTGTTTCTGCCTCTTCACTCCCGTGGATATGACTACTCAGGTTGTCACATGCATGTAGTTGCCCACAATTATAAAAGTTAGGCCCTTCTTTTGCATTTATTCTGTTTAAATGCACCACTTTCCAGAGCTTTCCTGATCAGACTTCCGTGCTGTGAGCAGTGTGGTGCTGTGAGCAGTGTGGTGCTGCTCACTGTTCCAAAACACAGAGCAGCAGAGGTGTCAGTGCCTGGAACTGTCCTCATGATGAGGATTGTTGTGATTAATGAGCAAGGACAGTTTAGTACCCAATAATCAATATGGAATCTGCTCTCCCGGTGACTTGCTGGTTCGGGAACTGCAGATGCAGGTCCGAGCTGCCTCTCCTTGGACCAGTATTTCATGCCTGGCCCGGAAGGATGGCAGTGAAAGCTCCCTGCTCATGGCCTGGCTGTGCCCAGCGAGCCATCGACACAGAGCCATTTGGCAGTGCCAGTCCAGTTCCTAAATCAGCTCTCTGGCAGTGCTTGGCCAGCCTGGAGTCAGCTCCCACATGGAGCAGGCGGTGATTGACTGCAAGGCTCGGAGGGTGGAACCTGTCACCTGGAAGGTGTGTCCCTCCGGGAGATAGGCGGGGATACGCTCACTGGAGAGCTGGACTCGGTGATCCTTGTGGGCCCTTCCAACTCAGAATGTTCGATGGTTCTGGGACACTGTTACTCTGTCACCCTGCCTGGGGATGGCCCTTGGTGGATCTGCGTTCTCTCTCTGGCCCTGCGTTTGCTCGGACTACAGAAAGTCAAGCCTGGGTGTTCCTGGTGTTATCACTCCCAGCCAGAGGGAACACAATTAACTCTTCACCTGCCTCTCTCTTGTGCAACCTGGAATGGAAACAAGGACTGACATTCCCGTGGACGGGCCAGTGTTCCAGTGAGGAAGTATTGCACAAATCAACAACTTTATCACAAGGTCCCGCCTGTCTGGGCAACACCCATGTGGGCAGTTGTTTTCTCACAATCAGTGTTTGACCTATTTCCAGCTTGTTTCAAGAGTCCTTTAAATCCTCAGCGAGAATTTAAAACGGGTTCTCCAAATTCCCAGTGTCTGGTTCTGTAGCGGTAGTTTCACAGTGGCAGCCTCCGAATTCCTGAGGCAATCCGTGTTATCCCAAGGTCAGTGGGTGAAAAGGGTATTTTTCACAACTGCATGACACTGATTTTCGTGATTCCAGTTTCCAGGCTGCTCCCTGGTGATGTCAGCCCGGGTGAGGAGCTCTGGGGGCTTGCAGAGGGAGCAAACATGTTCCGAGTAATCCGCAGGAACTGCGAGACAAACCACACCAGCCTTACTTTTGACAAAACCCTCCCCGACTTCAGTGGGAGTTTTGCCAAAATAAGGTCTGCTGGATTTAGCTCCGTGTTCTTCATCCCGACAGAACAAGCAGGAATTAAAGGGCCAGCACCAGATTTACAGCACACAGAGAACAAAAATCACGGTAATTATCGAAAATGATGATTCCCTCCCTTCCCCCGCCCCGACACAAATCAATGCTCCACTGGACACATCCTGATTTACAACAAAAATTAAGTGTTTGTGGAAGTTTTTCCCAGTACAAACAACTGAAATAATGAGTCCTGAGCAATATAGTTTGATTTTTAGTAGACAGCCACAGGAGGCTGTTGCACAAATCTAGTGCTGAAATGTTTATAGTGTTTATCATTAGAATAAAACTTCATTCTTTACCTTGTATTTAAAGGCATTATTTATATTTGTTATGAAAAAGTGTCTTTTTTTGCACTTCCATTCTGCAAAGTTATGAAAAAATATGGTTTTGCTAATTAGGATACCCACAAGCAGCATTTGCTGAATGCCAGGAACTGGAGTGCTTTTCCTGCAAATGGATCTTCTCCAGCCAATGTCTATTTTCCTGCTTCAGCTCAGTCTCTTATAACACAATAACATGTCATTTTTAAGCTTCTAAATTTCATTGCAAGTTCTAAACCCACTCCTTTATACAATAAGCATTTAATTAGGTCTATTCTTGAAATAGGATAAAGCCAAATCCTTCACTTTTTGCCAATACCAGGAAAAATGCAGTTGATAGAAATATGGAAAATGGGATCTTACCAGTTTTCAAAAATGAATTCCTTCCTTTCTCCCTACTTGTTTTTCCTGGAATGGAACAGAAAATATGCTTTGCATTTAGGAAGCAACAACAACAACAAAACCATGAAGACATAAATCACATACAAATAATGAGCAGGTGAGGAAAATAATGAAGGCATTAATCTCCCAGTTTCTTTATAAATTTTACAACTGGTTCATACTGAAAAAAAGTGAAAAAAAATTTAATATTTTCTGCAATTAAAATTTGTAGGGGTTTAATGTTTGGGGTTTTTAAACAGGATTTTAAACAGCAGTTGAAACTCTAAGGTTATAAAATAAGAATAATTCAGCAGTTTACTTGGTTTACACTATTGCAGCATTTTCTGGTAAGTAAAATGGTGTTCAGGCCTTTCTTTGCAATTATCACAGAAATCTGAGAGCCATTAGTGAAGAATTACCACTAAAAAGAATTACCACTAAAAAAGCAAAAAGGGCTGGTTAATTTGGGGTTCTAAAAATGGGTAGATTTAAAATTAAAAAAAAAACCCAACACATTAAAATTATACATTTTGCTTACCAACTGCTATTAAAATGATGCAGTGCTCTAAATCAGCATCCTGGGAACTGCAGCATTACAAACCTGGAGGTTTTTTAAGTATTTATAAAACACTGTCCCCATCTCCCTCATTTTGTGCTTAAAGCCTGCAGTGTTTTTATAGCACGTTAAAAAGCAAACAGAGCTATCAGAACACTGAAAGTCACCCACAGACAACCTGTTCCACTCCTATTTTGCATCCACGTTTCATCACCTGTCCCGAAGGGTTTCTCCCCTCCACGTGGGCTCTGCTCAGGTGCTGCCCAAGCCAGGGAGCGGGAGAGTTCCAGGTAATGTTCCCAGGGCAGTGAGGAAAATTGGGCTTTTGTTATTTCATGGGCAGGGACAGCATCATCCTGACATTAAATCTTCATCAGAAAACGTCTCCCACAGCTCAGAACTAGAGAGCAATCTGGATTTTAACCCCGAGATGGAGCGTGGCTCGCTCTGAGTGGACTCTTACTGTTGTGCTGTTCCTTTTGTGGTTTATATTTACTATCCCTGCTTCGATCATTTGTACTCTGTATTCCACAATCATTTGTATGGGAAGTGCATCTGTTTCAAATCTCATCCCACGAAGGTTCTTTTCTGCTTGTTGGTTTAATTGAAGCGAAGGTTGATCGTAAAACACGCTGAGAGGGAAAGAGAGAACTCATATACTGGAAAAAGCACTATAAATATTTTCCTGGGATCATTAACACACAACCTTGTTACACTTCGCCCCGTGTTGTGGAAAGAATTAGACAATCCTTTTATGAAATATCTAAAAGGTGTTTACAATTCAATCCCAAATCACTGCAGCTTTAAAGGAGACGTCCCATGATTCTTAATTCACTTATTAAATTTATTTTCAACCTTTTTTCTTCATTCTGGTGTCAAATTTATTTTCAGCCTTTGAGGGGATTCACTTGCTGGTGACTTGGCAGTGTCAGAGAGACGTTGGACTTTTACTCTGACACTTGGTGAAGAATTTGATTGAAACTATATATGTCCAGATAACACCCAACAAAGTGCCCCTCTTGCGTTTGTTTCGAGATATTTTTGGAAACAACAGAGGCGACCTTGGGCAGAGCTGCTTTTCCAATTTAGGACTTCATTTGGTCTAAGAGAGTAAAATTATACTCCTGAATCCTTTTGTGTACCCACAAACAGGGCAGTTTCCTTTGATGCCATTGCAGAATTGTTTTTCCGTGCATTCTCAGCACTGTTGATCTGTTTGGGATAAAAATGACTTTAGATAACCAAGAGTTACTTTCCAATGTACATATAAATAGTCTGTGACGTGTCACGTGTCCCTCAAAAATGTTGTGTAATCCAAAGTACCAGCAGCCCTTTACGTAACACCTTTGCTCCCCTAGAACCAGAGCTAATAAACACGGGTTTGGCTTTGCTCATAAACAAGAAAAATGTGATTTCAAGGCACAGACTTGATGTAAAGTCTAAATGAGGAGTGGCAATGCTGGGATGGGGCTGACACCTGTCCCCTCACAGTGCAAACAGAGTTTGTGAGGCTCCCAGTGGAAAAGCCAAGGTTGGGAGCCAGGTTCTCTCACTGGGAACAGGGGATTGTTTTCTCCTGACTTGGGTTTGCCAGCTGTGCAATCGTATCCGTAACACTTTGTTGCATCTAATCACTTAAGGGTGTTTTTAAATAGTTTGCACTTCATTTTCTATACAATCAATAGATTTTAATCCATTTGTATTGCTCTGTTACAGACATCCTGCACTCAGGAACAAAATGGGATTAAGTTTGTGGCAATGATAATGCAGTTTCACTGCTGGGAATAAAAGGAGAATTGACAGAGTAAGTGTTCTTGTCAGTTCCCCTGCACAATATTTACTCTCCTCAATCATAATGTTGCCCGGTGTTACCTAACGATCAAATCCAATAAATAATGTGGAAACTAAATGCAGACATGCCAGTGGAATCTATCTGACAGTGGCACATGTAAACACACTGCTTGGGAGTATATTGTTTATATTACTTTGATCACACTCGGTGTCAATGCACATTTTTATAGCTCTATTACGCCCTGACTGTGACTGATGGCTCAAGTTCTAACTCCAGACTATCCAGTTCCCTGATTTTATGGCATTGTCATGTAAAGTATTTGTGGACAGCTTAAGAGAAGCAGCTCTGATCCTGGGAGCCTGTGTGACTGCATTACCATATGCACAAATCAGGTTAAAATAAACTATTTGCTTTAGCAACTTCCATCACGGAATCCCGAAATAATTGACAAACAACTCTCAGTAAGCCTGTTGTCCATGGAGCCAGATCAACAAGTTGCTGCAATTTATGTTATTTTCTAGATGAACAAACCCCATCATGGAACAAAAGAGAAGCAAAGCCAGTCCTCATCTCTGTGCTGCGATCTCAGGGCATTCCCAGGATTCCCAAGCTGAGAAACTTCCCCTGAGCACGGTCGTTCAGACCCCCAAACCCTCATCCTACCCCGAGGTTCGGAGCGTTGGGACATAAAGGAATGACACCCAAACGTCACCGTGCAGCAATGAGTCCTCGCTGTGAGCGTCCTCAGCTGACCCTGCCTCTGCCTGAAAAGTAGCTCAGGAGTGAAATGTCTGTACCTTTGCAGTGTGATCATTCACGGGAAAGGTCGTTGCAGATACAAACAAACAAATATGACCCAGACAAACGTAGAGGCCAGCTCCTGAAAGAGCTTTTAATTAAACCCTAACGAGGAATTTCAAACACAGAAAGCACCTTCATCGAGCTAAAGGAGTCAACAAAATGAAACGTGAGATTTTTCTCCTGCCCTGAGATCCTTTTATAATCCCAGGGAGATAAGAGCAGGAGATCTTATCTTGTCTTCAAAAATTGTAAAGATGTACGAGTGGGTAAGATCTACAAGAGAAAAAGTGGCTGGCTTGGAGCATGGCAAGGGATGAGAGAGTTTGGGCTTCTGGTTTATTGCCCCAGGCAGCTGCAGACAAAGCTGCTGGTTCTGCTTGTCTGTCCTCAGAGTGCTGGAATTGGCTGGATTAGACCTCAAATAGAAGGGCAGCAGATTTATCCCTGAGCACTAAATTTTGTTTTTATATATGAGAACAATTCCAGGGTAACCTCAGTTAATGAATAACCCAGTCAGTGGTGAAAGCTCCTATTTAGTCTGATAAATTTGGCCTTAAACAGAAACTTCTGTTGATACAAGGATATACCGCAGGGGAGTAAAAATATTTTCCCCATGAAAAACATTCAGTCTTGACAGAAGAAAAAAAAATTAAATGTTCTCATAATTTCATTTAAAAAACCTGAAAAATCGTGTTTTAAAAAGCCCCACAACTTTATAATGCAAAGTTAAAATTTTCAGAAGAAAATGTAGACTTTTGGAAAAAAAAAACCACAAAAAAACCCAAACCAGGTTCTTTAACCAATACAAAAGAAGTAAAACCAACCCAGAATTCTTTGATGGAGATGTCCTCCTTACTTAGAAGATGTACAGCCTGTTATTGAGTAGTTCCATTAGAGCCATATTAACTCCTCATCACAGGCTCAGCGATGTTTACAGGATTTATCCTCCAAGGGAAGCTGTGGATTCTGGAGTTTGATAATAAGGGAATTTTTCTTTGATACAGCAGCTGCATCAGAGCCGATTTTGCCTGCAAATACATCGTCCCGGTGCAATTTATCTTGGTTTGAAACAATCTGTGTGGGTACATCCAGTTTTTATAAAAGGGCACGCAACAAATAGAGTGGCTTGCAGTGTTATTGCTTCACTGATGCATAAATATTGAATCCCCAAACACAACATTAGCTAATTAAGCTGGGGGTGATTATTGGCTGGAGGAAAAGCACACACTAAGGGAGCGTGGATTAAGCCTGCCCTCTTACTGCACTTACTGTGGTTGCTCCCTGAATACAGTGAGGATGTAGGCTTCCGGGAAATTCAATCCAGCAATAATTCTCACCTGGAATCTAAAAGAAGGCCAAAAAAATATACAAAATTTTAGACGGAGCTTCCTAAATCCAGGGTGCTGCATAGACTGTATGGAATTTAAGCCAAAGCTTCTTCAAAGCCAAAATCCCTCCAGTAAAACAGCACTCCTGCTTTTAGCCGGAGTTGTTACTTGGCACATAGTCACAACATTCTGTGGTGCTGAATAGTCAGGAAAACCCAAGTGGTAGCCAAGGGAAGAGGTGGGACTGCCCTGCTCTGTGGCACCTCAGTCTAAACCAGCCTGGCACTCCGGTGACAATGGTTTTTTCAGTTGTGCTGGCACAACTCTGTGGGGCTCCACAGCCAGGCTTATCACAGTATCCTGGCGAAAGGTGACTATTAACTCAGTTGCTCAGTTTATAGCCACAAAATTACTGTGAAAGCCCAGCTGAAGGGGTGGAGAGCAGCAGGTAAGGGAGCTGGGAGCAAGGGACACGGGAAACAAGGGCTGGAGCTTCCTAATCTCCCTTCCCACTCAGAGAAAATGCTTTGCAGGGCTGTACCTCTGTCTGCAGCTCCTTTTGTCCTCAGTGTGCTTCAGGCATCAGCTCAAGACAGTCCAGAGACAAATTAGGAAAGGAACAACTCTTTTATTAAAAAGCTCATAAGCCAAGGTGGAATCTTCCCTTTCATCAAAACCTGCTCCCCTAATGGGATGTTGAGTGATCACAGAGTTAAACAACAGAAAACAAGACAGAAATTTTATCACTTCAGAAATGCTTACCAGGCAACCAGTGCTGGGAGGCAGGAAATGAATGCTCATAACTTCTGGTTCACTCTGTCAGAGGGGTCGTGTTCCTCTCCTTTGGCGTGTTTAAAAAAATTGGAATCCAAAGGTGCCGGAGGATCACCTGGGCTTTTGATTTTCCAGGGAATGCTTTTTTTCCTCCGTAAACTCATTGTCCTCCCCTCACAGAACATATACATCTGTTAAAGCAGAACATAAAGTTCTGGAAATCTGTCGCCCACTCAATGGTATAAATCAGCCCAAGTCACTTTCCTGACGTAATGTCTTGGACAGATCCCTTCTGATTCCCTCCACGGAATTTTGGAGCAAGCAAAGAGAAATCAGACTGCCCTTTTCAGGGCACCCCGTCATTTACACTGCTCCTGTTAAGGCAGGACTTCATGACTTTTTAGTGCCACAATAATTTCCAGACACACTGCACATGTTCTGTATATTGATAATATGAGGCAAAAGACAAGAGGTCATAAAAATACAAGGTTATAAAAAAGCTTATGCAAGAAACTGTGGAAAACTCCAAGACACTGGAATCCAATTATGGGTTATTATGTAATTCAAGTAGACAACATTTTTCAGTCTCTCAAGCAATGAAAATTTAAGATATGTAATTAAAACATAAATAAAAAAATATGTAACAACATTATCCTCATGTGTCTTGTTTATGGTCAGCTTAAGGTATGTGCCAGTCTGGTTTGGGTATTTGCCTTTGCAAAACTAAAGAGCTAACTTGCAAAGGAAACATTTGTAATAGTATTTTTCTGAGTAAATGCTTTCATCTTGAGCTTTACTAAAAATACACATAACTAAACACAAATGTAATAATAAATGCATAATTTATTATGCAATCTGTGCAATATCCTAAAAAATGCCATGCAAAATAAAAATGTTTGCTTATAGGAATTGTTAGGCTTTCCTCATTCTATAACCCCTCTGAACTGAATGAATTAACCTCTTTTGAGTCAGTCAAGTCCCACCTACCTGGGATAAAAGAGTCTGACCCAAATAATCCCAAATTAGATCATCAGCTGC
>JAWMRA010000036.1:11223640-11244911 GCA_035584735.1 Pseudotriccus pelzelni
AGATCATCAGCTGCTGCCAACATCGATCTCCCGAGGTTTGGGGTGGCCTGAGCTGCCCTTGTTCTCCAGCAGCTCAGAGAACAGACTTCATTCTGAAAGAAAAGAGACATTTTAAACAAAAAACATGTGGATTAATAAAATAATCACGTTGGACCTTCATCTTCTTGGAAGTATCTCAATTTGTTGCCATTAACGTGTAATCAGAAACGAGATTATGACCTTGTCAAGCAGAACAGCAATTATTTTGTGTTATATTATTGCTTATACAGTTGGGGTCCTGCTTGCTGCCTTTTATTATACCTTGCAGGAAAATTCAGGTGCTGTTCAAACAATTTTAAGTTCTTAATATCAGGTTCAATCTGCCAAAATCACCACCCAAAAGTTCAGCTGCAAAGACATTCTTTACACTAATCCATTTTCAGAAACCCAAAAAACTGGATCAATACTGAAGTTGTAAAAGAGTGAATTTCCCTATTATTCTCATGCATTGGGTGTTTAATATCTGCTGCCTTTCAAGAACATTATATTCTTGAGATGATTCAAATTGGGACACTGTTTCTAGCACTACTTTTTCAGTACATAAATGTAGTCATTGCAATGGCTTTGAAATTCCACAACGATCTCTCTTAAAATAAAAATAAATATTTCAGTTTTAGTAGCTTCTGATGTAATTATATGAAAAAAATGTTGCATGCAAACATTTTAATTTTATTCAGAATCACTTATTCCCAGCACAGCTCTGATAACTATTACATCTGTTTGGAAAAGAAATCCTTATTGGTGTCGGGTACAAATAAAACTCATTCCTTTCCAAAACCATTGAGAAAAAATCCTTTCAGGCACTGACACCCCAAGGCGCACAATATCCCTCAGAAGGATCAGAAGGCCCTCACAGTAACTGCAGGGGTTTTTTTCCCCTCATTTCTATGGCATATGTTGTATCAGAAATCACAGTTAAAAGAAATTTCATGCTCAAAATGGAAATCTTTTCTCACATGTAACTCAGCCAAAAATTCCTGTGATGGCAGAATTAAATTTGGGGTTGTTCTCAAATGGTAAGGAAGCTACAATATGGAACAATTACCTTTTTTTTTTTTGTTCCTAACTACTAAGATTGTTACTTTCTCTGAACATTTATAATCGTCTTAAAGACTCATCAGAAACTGTCAAGGAAGTCCATTGTCTCTGCCCAGAATTTCTTTTGAATTTTTTAGAGGAATTTGCATATGTGCTGATCTGGAAGAAATAATTAATCCTTTTTTTATGTAAAATGCAATGAGTATAGCAGATGGGAAGTGATATTCCCCGACAAACACTTCCATGGAAGCAGCACCTCGGCCTGAGCTGAGACTCTTTTTCCCAGACAGGCAGGCAGGTGGACTCCACCTGAGGGCCAGACCAAGCACCACATCCAAAAATTAAATTCCAGACTGGTCAGACTGGAGAGGGAACAATTGTGGGGATTTCAGTGCCTGTCTTCTGCCAATATTTTTTATTTTCTTGCAGTAAAAATATCCCAAGAGGAAAAGATCTCGCTGCATGCCATTTCTTTTTTTTTGCTGTTGAGTCATTTGGGTTGTTTATGAATCCCATGTAGAGGTGTAGCTTTACAAAATGCCTCCTGCATGCAGGAAGAACTTCCCTCAGAAAAAACTCTACCTGAGCACCGGGGAAACAAATAAACCTGGAGGGATGACATTTCAAGGGCAAGGAAAAATACTGTTCAGAGGAGAATTATCTGATTTGGTTCGTGTTTATTTTTACTTATCTCCAGCAATCTGCTCTCCAACAGGAGATGCTTATTTGCAGAAGAGAAGACATTCTTCTTCTTGGAAATATGCCCAACAGCAGCCACTAAGGACAAGAGGGACATCCTGAGAATGTGTTAATTAGCTCGTGTAATAGGTGGCCAGTGTTGCAAAAGTTGACACAATACTTTGTGTCATTTATGTTAACTAGTCAAGGATAAATTGTTCATTTCTTCCCATCACGCTTCTTACCCACTAGGCTAGAACTGCCTTCCACTCAGGAGCACATATTCCAAAGTAAAATATGCCACATGTGAAATTTTAGAATTAATTATTCCCAAATAACCTGTGTAGAGGAGCTCCAGGGTGCAGCTCAGCTAATTTATTTTACACATGCTTGCTGCCAAGTTAGAGGGTTTTAGAATTTCACGAGAATTCTTTTCCTCTGAGGGACTGTTTGGAGAAACTTTTTCAATCCTGGTGTCCTGCAAGGAAGGAGTAACTCCAGGTTGCAAGGTGAAGTAAACCTGATTGCAGCAGACTGGTGACCAGGTGCAGAAGCAGAAAAGATCTGCTAGTTTTTTGCTGCAACTGAATCACTGAGAAAAATGCGAAAGGGAAGATTTGAGGCTCAACCCTAATTTTTTTAGGTTATTCCTAATGCAGTGACTTTGTCTTGCAAACCCTTTCATGTAAGGCTTTAACTAATGCTGGGTTACTGGTACGCCAGTGATGGTATCCAGTAGTTACTGAATATAAACCCGAATGTTTGTGTCCTCCCAGTCTTTGCCTCAGTAATATCTTTAAATATGTAATAGTCTCTGCCTGTTGGCTTGTTTGCTCATAGGGAGGGTGACAGAACATTTTGTGTTCTCTTATCTTCAATAGCAATGCAACAGGAGGAGCTCCACAATGCGAAACCAAATCTACTGCTATTAATACAACATCCCAGCCACAGAGAGGAGATTTGTTTATTTACCAAAGCTAGAGATGCCTCTCACTGACCTTTCCAGAGCTTGTACGCTTTAGCTGGCAATAGATTCCTCAGAACTGGGAGCTCTCTTAAAAATATACAGTAAAAAACATACACACACCCCCCCGAAACAGAGCCCAGGCTGCAGCCCAAATTGCATGAAATGACACACAGCTTTGGATAGTTAGAGTGAGTCTAACTAGGGCACAGTCCATATTCAGTTTTGATTCCTTTGCTGGAGCACAGAGATCACTCAGCTTTGCAAAGCCCACTCGCCTTCCCTGCTGCCACTCAGCGACACGTTCAGCTGATATAACCATACATGGGCCCATTTTCTGTCTCAGGCCTAACAGCTCCCTGCAGCCCAAGAAACCTGCCAGGATGGATCTTCTCCTTTGCAGAATTAGAAAGTGCTTCAAACTGTAAGGTGTCTGTTTTAAAAAAAACCCAAACACATAAATCCCAGCCAGAGATTGTCTTCTCGTGGAATTCGCCCTGCTTTACCTGCGCTTTAAAGCAGTGAAAATCACCCCAGGCATACACAGACCAAACATTTTTCAACTAGATTTTTCACAGTTGGTCGTATTCACTGACCTGTCTGCACAACTTAAAATAGTATCTGCAAGAGTTAAATCTTGCATTAGCATTAGGGATTCAACCTGGTTTAACCTCACAGACTCAGGATCTATTTGGTTAAGCTGGTGCCTCTCTGATACAGCAAGAACCCAGAGTCCTCCACAGCTCCCTTCGGTGATCCTTCCTGGCCAGGCTCACCTTTAATTTCCCCAGCCCTCTGCTCTCCAGAAGCAGCTGCCCTGCACCACAGTTGGCAGAAAGGAGTGTGGGTTGTCTCCTCAGCCATCTACTTCTCCAGCTCAGAATATTAATTCAACTTACCACCGATTTTGGTTCCTGCTCCGTGACTGATATTTTAGTCTAAGCAGACTAACAGTGAATTACAGAAGCAGACCTGGGAGTAGGAACAGGAAACCAAAGAATGAACTGGTCCCACGTGTCCTGATTCAAGAGTAATAATCCCTAAACAATATAAAGGAAAGCAATAGTTATGCCATCTCCTTCTCCAGCTGAGTTATGACAGAAGGCAGCACAGTCCTAGCAAGACCCAGACTTATTGGGCCAGGTAAGCTCTGAGCTTGCTCAACTAACCCTCCAAAGACCGAGGCTGGTGTTCTGCAGGCCTGGTCTGGGTTTAAGGCACTGCAGTGGGTTCCCTGCTCTGCTCCACCTGCCCTGTGCCATCCCTCAGTCATGCTGGCCCAGTGCTCCTGAAGCAGAATTCCAGGAGCCACTCACCTGGAAAGTAATTCAGGGAAAAAGGTCAGCCAGCCCCGTTCAGAGTTCAGTGCTCAGTTCCCAGAGTGACTGCCCTCTCTGCCAGCTACACTGGTAACCTGCCTGTGCGGCTGAACTCTGAATCTACCTGGTTAAAATCAACTTTTTCAACCCTGGATAACTTTCCAGTGCCTGTAACCATACAGTGAGGGAGGATAAAGGGATGGAGCAAATTGTAAGGTGGGAGTACAACTTCTGCTTTTGGCAGAAGCACCAGATATGGGGCAGCTTGTTTGTTGAACTATGTATTATGTCACAGTCTTGTTTAATTACCATTTTACTATCATTGTTCTCCAGGCATTACATACAAGGGCTGTGGCTTGACCACAGAAATCATCTGTAGAATTAGAAATAAAAGGCAAGAGTCTAAAATAACTGTCTTTTCTCTACAGCCATTGGGCAAAATTATCTATAATATTATTCTCAACCATACAGCAGCTTGGAAGGCCAAAAAACTGTCTTTCATTACTCTAGAAATTACTTCACACTCTTGAAGGAGCTGGTTTAGCAGTGATGCATCCCCTCATGCTCTGACCAACTTCACACTTCATTTTTTATCCAAATCTAAGTAACAGGCTTTGGGGACCTTGTCTGTATTCCTTCCTACTCAAGTCTGTTCCCATCTGCCTGATCCCCTCAGTGACTTCAGAATACTTCTTTTGTGTCACCAGAGCTACTGCTGCCTCCCAGTCAAACTTCCCACACCGATCTCTCAAACTGCACTCCCTGCATTGGCATGTTCAGTTTCTGTATCTGCAAGTGCCGTGAGTAAGGGTTCAGTTGTGTGCACAAAATTTACTATGACCATTTTTATAACTTAGGTTCAGGCAGAGAACTCTGTACACGTGGCAAAGCTCTGGCTCCACGGGAAATCGGCAAAGAGCGTCTGGCCCCGGGAATTAGGGGAAAGTTTTGTGAGGAACCTGTGGAAAGGGGTCCCTCACCCTGCCTGATTCACAGCTGAGGTTTCTCCCCGGCAGTTGAGACCGGTGATGTGAGAGGTTAGACAGGAGTGGGAGCAGATTCCTGCGGGGCTTCACCAGCCAAATTCCTATCTAGGAAAAGGTTGCTACAGCAACTCTGAGCCTCCTGAGATATAGAAACTATTGTAATGGCTGCTGAAATGCCTCCCAACTGCTCTGAGACAGGATAAGGAAAATCCTTCCCTTTGATACAGAATGGTTGCCCACTGTCACACTTGGCAACAGCTCTAAACAAGCACCAGGTTTCCTGAACTTTCCCAGGAGCTGATGGATACCTTACGCTTTCCCAAATGCAGTTCCTCATTTATGTGTAATGCAAACACAGAAATAAAACCCTAAACATCACAAACCAAGGACTTGAGTTCCAACACCTTTTTTTTTTCCCATGGAGACTGTAAGAGAAAAAACAAATCATATGGCAGAAGTTAATATTCTGCTGAGTGGGCTGGGCAGAATATAGAAACCTGTCCAAAGGCAAAATATGTCTTTTCCAGACTAGAGTTTGTGGTCTTCAAAAACCACGTAGATGGAAGAAAAACATAAACAAAGCAAAGCAGGACAAAACCCCTCAGAGCTCCTCAATGACTGTCAGCAGGTTTTTGGCTGCCCCCAGCCTGTGCCTGTTTTCCTCTGGCATCCGGCCCGTTCACAGGTCGTTCAGTCCACTGGACTGTGTAATAAATACCAGACAGAGATGATGCTTTGGACAAAACAGGAACACTTGTGACTGAAACAGGTCCTGAATCTAGAATGGGGTGGCCTGAGGACAATCAGAGCATAAAACCAGCCAGTGGTGTACACTCTAAGTGGAAAAACTTTCTCCAGATTGCTCCCGTTTCCCTTCTTTTCACTCCTCGACAAACCCGCTTGATCCAGAAGCCAAAGTAGCAGGATCAGGGTTGGGAAGTAGTACCTGCACTTACCTGAAATAACTGCATGTTGTTTCAAATTATTTCTTTAAAAGCAGGAATCACAGCTTTTGAACAGATGCTCAATTCAAACCTGTTGTGGCATTTTGGCCACAACGAAAAGGACCAAATTCCCTTGGGAATAAATCCAGTCAAATTGATGAAGCTCCCTCCTGGCTGAGTTTGGCCCAACATGCCTAAAACATCCTTTGGGATTGCTCACTTCCAAGTGTTGCACTAATCCAGTCTCCTGCAGTTGCTGAATGCTATAATGTTTGATGTCAGTATATGGCATTTTAGACCTTTTGCCACAAGCCTGGTGTCATTAGTAGAGCGCTTCATTGCTTTCTTACCTTTTGCCAGGTTTGTGAGCTTTTGGATTAGCACTGAAAAGCTTGAGAACAAACTCTGCTTTCAGCATGACAAAATATCCTGCTCAGGTCAGAGACAATTTTTATTTTTTTTTTTTACTTCTCTCAGTTTAGTGTCTACTGTGAAGATGATTCTCAGAGATCAAGAAAAGCATATAACGTTTAAAACAAAACATTTGTTAACCAAGGATTTCCTGGATATTTCTGCTTTCTTATTTATACTACGTCCTGGACCTTGTGAAATCACTGTTTAACTTTCAGTATTATTTATGGAAGCAAGCCTGTTGCTGTTTCCAGATCTTACAGAGAACCTTCAGTTTGCAGTTTCAGTACCAGGTGCATAGTCCTGGCTTAAATTAATCAATTAAAAAGTACCACACAGTAAGCACTTAACCCTCTCCCGCCCTGGCTGAGTCTTCACAGGTAGGACCTTTTCCTGCCTCGCAGCTCTCTCATTAGAGTCAGGTTTCTGGGTCCTAAAAGCTCCTCTTCTATGATAATTTAGAATTTGGGAGTGCAGCAGAGGTGAATACTAATTTTGGGGCATTTCTGTTGTGCACAGAGAGAGATGTGAAATATTACCCCCTCAGTTACAGCTAGAAGGTGCCTAAGCATGGAAATAGACTCGAGGAAATGAACAATTTTTATGAGGTTTTGCAGGCTGCCACTATTGATCAAAAGTCTTCCATCCACTACAGAGGGAGACAGACAAGGAGCAATGATTCAGTGCAGTGAGTGTGTGCTAAATCATCATTAACCTCTGTGCTGTCACCGTGACTGCTCTGACTTACAACCACAGGGGGAAAAAAATCAGCTGCAAGTGGAACCCTCCTCAGCACATGGGCCCTGGATTTGAAGGCTGTAGCATCATGTGCCACCGTTCACAGCTGCACAAACCAAGTGCAAAGTAGTTTTTGAATGTTAGCGGGTCAGAAATGAAACATTTGACGTTCCTTTGCATGAGCAGAAACGACCTGCCTGTGGGAAGCTCATGTAGCTGCTGGAAGTGGTTGCACAATAAGCACTACAATGAAAAGGATGAGAGAGAGCAACAAGAAGTAACTAATTCAAAACTCTGCTCAGGTGCCCCCTTACCTTTCAGTCTTGTTGCCACCTGTAGCTTCATGTCACGTCACAGAAGACACGTGGGATCATTGCTCAGGCTTCGCCATCACACCAGCACCAGGTAAATCCCCTCAGGAAGCTCCTGGGATGACACATAAAGGTTACAGACTGATGGTGGTAGGATGGAATATCATCATTTAGCCATGTTTTTTTAAGACCTGGGAAAATTCATCCCAAAGTCTTTATCTAGAAGAGAAAGTATTAAGGCTGCAAAGTCAGGCTGGCACCGAAATTAGAAAATTTCAGCGTTAGAAAAAGCAGCCAGGAATCCTGTAATTAAAGATTCCTTTAGGGCATATACATGGAAAGGCAACCTTTATTCTGGCATTTTCTAACTTCAGTGTACTTGCAAATTATGCACATTCTGGCAAAGATTTTGTATCTGTAAAATGTATATATTATATATAGAACTGAATTAATCTCTGATATATTTCTGCCTCATAAATACAGTTTCCTGTTTCCATGCTGGAATCTACAGCATTATCATATTCACATGCCAGCTGCTGGATTTATTCTTGATAATCCAAAGGCTGAGCCTGGACATGGCTCAGCCTCTCCAAATTTCAGTCTTATCTGGCATTTTTTCTAAGTCACCCAGATAAATTATCTCAGTGTCCCGAGGTAAAGTGATTCTCTCGTCCAGGGGCTCTGGAGAGCTCCAATTTTTTTTTTCCTTCATCTGACACACAATTATTAGCTCAAGTGCTAAGACTGATGAACAGAGTTTTTTTTTTCTTTTCCACTGATATAATTTTTTAAACTTGTAATGTTGTACCAAGAATTTAAAAATAAAAGAAGTAGTTTTTAAAACAATGAGTTAGCAAGAGCGTGACAAATTTATTTCAGTGTACAACAAGGCACATAAAGAAAGACCAACACAGTGAAAATAATCTTCCTGTAGAATTAGAAAAGGGGAAGAAAGGTTGGAGAAGGACACCCACTAATCATCTTCTTGCAAGTCATATAAGAACATAACATATTCATTTGCACTTGAACAGATTATTTCATTCTCCAGAAGAAAGAAAAAAAAGAAATTTCCTATAAATTTTCCCCCATAAATTAAATAAATGAGTTAACAAATTAGAAAAGAAAAAAAGGAGCATATTTAACTTTTATTGCATTCAAATTCTGAATTATAGACGTGGCTCATTTTCCTTCATGTCCTCTTTCTGTGACAGAAACATTCTGCAAAAGCAACGAAACTGCTTTTCGTAGCTCCCTTTAAGTGGAAGTTACACAAACACTGGTCCCATTTAATTCAGTGAAAACTGATGCCCCTGTTGGACCTGAGAGCAGAGCCCAGAACCTTCAATATTCCACCTGCACATCCATTCCACAGCCTCCTTCCCTCTTTCCTGCCCAGGTACATTTCCAGGAAAAAAAAAAAAGGGCAGGCTCAGCACGAAGAACCCTCTGACATATTCAGAGAACTGATGTGTCCACTGAAAACGTATTTCCAACACGCCGAGAACACGGAGCGTGTGTGGGTCAGGAGATCCTGCCTGCTCCCAGGGAGAGGTTAATGGGGGATGGTCGGGTACGTTTGCTGCTGTTACTCAAATGTCACTTCCTTATGACAATAGGCATTACTTAATCTGCAAAGGTCAATGAATTGCTCTTGAGTTCCTTCCAAATGCCTCAGCAGTGAACTTTGTCATTTTTAATACACGTTTCTCGGCAAAGAACTGGTGGTACAGGTTTGAGGCTTAGACCGTCTCTGCATCTGCAAACACCTTTCACTGCACTGTATTTCCAGCACTCCCCAAACAGCTTTAGAACTGCCAGGCCTAAGCAGAGACTCCCCTGTAGAGTTCACTCTCAATTTGCACAAGCTAAGCAAGAATGAGTTCAATTATTAATTTTTTTTTTAAATCTTCTCGCAATATAAATGATTGGCCAGAGTACTGAAGGTGAAACAGAAACACAGAGACGTAGGAAAACCAAGATATGCAGTGTGACCAACCTGCAGTTGCTCAGGTGAGCAACTTACTCTGCATTAGATCACTTAAAAAGAGAGGTGGAAACAGCGCAGGTCAACAGCTTTGTCAGAAGTGCATAAATGCACAGAGAATGGTATGAATGAGCACAGCCCTAATCCTGGGAGCTGCTGACTCCCCTTCTCACCCATGAGGGGCTCCCCTGGAACTAGGAGTGTTTGTGTGGATCCCCAGAGCCCCCAGGTTTGGGGATAAATCCCGACCCAGCAGGGATAGTTTGAATAGCACCAGAAATCTCCCTGCAGGACCAGGACTGCAGGGTTTAACTTAGCAGGTAGTGGAATGCACAAGCACAGCACAGAGACAAGACTGGGGAATTAGGCTGCTGGCAAGTAGCAGCTGAAAGCTGATTGAACACAACAGATTGGGCTTTCAGACTGGACAGATAGGCAGCAGCTATTTAAATGGAGCATTAACAGTTTTGCTCTTAATTATTTCCAAAACTCCCAGCTAATGCAAACTCAGTACGACATGTATTTTGGCCTCAATTAATTATTTGCTGTTTCTCTGGGAATGCAGCTAAAAGAAAGCCGAGTGGTTTGTTGAGAATTTCTGCCTCTTTAAAATCATTCTCTGAAGTGCTTGGCTTCTTTCTGCAAACAGCTGTCATGGAAGTAACTGAATCTATACCTCACAAAAACGTTCACTTTCTCCATTTCAAGTGGAATTTCTTCCTGAAATGACACTGCCCTGCAAGCCAACAAATGGTCACCGCTCTGCCCAGTGGCAGGTGGAAGGCCGTGAAACTCCAGAGCTAAATGTGGAAACTTTATGCCTTCAGAAAAGGGAGATTCCTATCTTGTCTATCTTGGATCTTACTTTTTTTGGTCTGGGAGGACCTGACATTGTGGCATTTCTATGTCTGGGACAGCTTTTTCTAGAATTTTCTGCAAGTATATTACTAGGAAGTTTTATCGCAGATACTTACGTAGTTTGTCATGTGAAAGCCACAACAGCTGGTTTACACCTCAAAGAATAAACAACTACTAATAAAAATGTCAGACCTCTCCCAAACATCTCTGAAATAAGAGAATGGCCTTCCAAAACAAGTTTCAACAGACTGTTTTAGTGCAGCTACTTCCAAAAGAGCTTTGTTCCTGTGTCTGTGTTTTCTATACATCCTCCTTGATCCTCACTCTGCGTAAAATACCCGGGATCTCTCATCAATACTAATCCAATCTGGACCCAAACACACAATAGCACTTGTGACAGATGGGACAGAATGTGCTGTGTGACATTTATTCAGCCTGTGAGAGGACAGAAGTATAAAGATTATGGCAGCATAAAGCAAAAGAGGTTCATGAAGACAAGACATGATCCAGAGGGAAGAACTGCTGGCTGGCACAAAGCCAACCCATCCAAAAATCTGACATATATTTCTACTGTCATGGTGAATTTACAGCCTGAGGTTTTGATATTCTCTTCCTTTAAAAAACCCATTCAGTATCTCCTTTTTATTTCATCACACTTAGGAGAGGGAGAATGTCCTCTCCCCAAATTGAAGTGCGAATGAATTTAACCGAACCTCTTTTCTAATCAGAATAATTGAATTGATTCTTCTTTGAGCCAAAACAGCAAAAAACCAAACTACTGGTATTGCTTTGGTGTACCATGGCCTTCAGGCCTCTTGTTTGGATGATTCAGAAGGAATTAAAATGTACAGAAATAGTAATAAACCCCCCAACTTTGTGTCAGCCAGGACCAAATAAAAGGATTTCACTGGAAAGTCTTGGTTTCCAGTGGCGACCGGAGTTTTTCAAGCCAAAATTGTTAATGTATAAAGCAGCTGAGACGAGCCGCACACATCCCACGCCACACGGACAGACATCTCTTTCCCATCAGCCACGATGTCTCCACAGAAAGAAACACAGAAACAACAGAAGTTGTTCATGGCTCCAGCACCCAAATTCAGCATGAAATGGCTATAAAATGCTAATTCCAGTATTCTGAGGCCTTAACGGGTGTCATGAGGTAGAACCAGCTTGTCTCAATGTATGGGGATATTGGATGCTCCAAATTTTCTTACGGATGATGAGCATCCCCAGGTTTTGAGGGAATACCTGCCAGATTTCCACAGCTCAGTGACTGGACATTTTTTAAAAAGTGGTGCTTGCCTTTAAAGTTCAGTTTAATCAGGGAGATCTCCCTGCTTTGCAGAGCAGCAGGGAGTTCTGCACGGCAAATATGAATTAGCAAATCCACTTATGCCCTCCTACAGTTGTCATAAACAGGTGCTGCGTGGATCCAGGCCAGAAACAATCCATGTCTTTACCACTCTCAAGGAGATTTTCATTCGTCTTTCTTCTCAAGACTTTTCTGTGACATCTGAAATGAGCAAACTCTTGTATCTGCAAGGTAATCAAGTTCACATTTGGGAATGGTACATGAACTCAACACACTGCCCCGAGGCTCAGGCCTGAGGGAATTTCAACTGTGCAGAGATGGAATAGGCAAAGACAGGAGGTGGTTTAGCCCAGCAGGCACTAAACCCCACACAGCCCCTGCTCACACACCACAGTGCACCAGCTCCCGGGAAGAAAATTAACTCTATCCCAGCCAAAACCAGGACAGGGGAAACATGGTGACACTGCTAACTGTGAGGGTAGATGGGAATTGCTGGATTGGAGAGGCAGATGAGCATGGAAAATGATATTTTTTGGAACAACAGTGCTTCTCACTCCCTTTGCATGGGTACAGAGAGCTCCACCAGTGCTGCTCCAGCTCGGTGCCCCCGGGAGCTCCCCAGGTGAAGGCAGCACCAACCAGTGCAGCCGAGCCCCTGTGGAGCAGCAACGGTGCTGGTTGTGTTCCTTCAGTGCCGCAGAATTCCTGGCTGCCACACCTCAGTTATTCCTGGAGTACCTGCTGCTCCTCCTCCCCCTCCTGGGCGGCTGATTGGAGCTCCAACGTGGCCCTAATTTTGCAGCAAGCCCCAACAGGTAGAGTAAACAATCCCCAGCATTCCTGGCACAGCAGAGCAGACTGAGCAGGAATTGCCTTTCAGCAGCTGCTATCCACAAGAGACAGGCTGTATTTTCCTGTTAGGAACTCTGGATAAAAATTATGAACACCAGATAGACAGTTTGCACCATACCTTCCATTTCAGGTATAGATGTGAAACAGATTCTTGAACTTGCAGCCAGAACAAGGCAGGATGTCTGAAAATGCTTTTGTTTTCTGTTTGCAGACACTGGAAAAGAAAATCTGTTTTCTCCCCAGTGGAGTGAGCTTTAATCCAAGCTTCATTTCTCTAGTCCATTGAAGGCAACATTACACAAATGTGTCCAAAAAGCACAATTTGGTACTGTATGTTTTTCACTTCTCCTGTGCTGTAAACAAGAAAATGAGATAATTTAATTTTTCATTTTATTTAATCATCCTCTCATACCTCATATTTATCTCTTTGTCTGCCTATCACTATATTGTCACTGAATTTTGTTACTAAACGCCATTATTTTATTATAAAAATAGGGCAGAAAGAAAATAGGGCCCACATGGGCCAGCATTAGAGTTAGAACTGTGTTTTTTTAAAATTCAAATCCATTGTTCATTTAAAAAAAAGAATCTTCATCTACTCTGCACTTGGATTTTAAGCAGTATTTTGCCCAGTTCAAAGATTCTGTATTATGTCTTCAGCTGGCTTTTTCTTAGAGCTATACAGCTGGAGCACAAAAGTGTTCTGAAATGTCCCAACTGAATTTCAAATGAATATCAGAAATAGGCAAGGATATACATGATACATGCAGAATATGTGTCTGGGGAAATCACAGAAGATCTAGTTTCCACTAGTTGGTTATACATAAATTATTTAGGCAGTAAGCCTGTTGATTAGCTGGAGGCAAAGATATCTATTTTCGGTGTACGTATGGTCAGGATTAACTCATGAAACTTGGATGGCATTGTCCACCAAAATCATTTCGGCAACCTCTTTCAAAAATTAGATAGTCTCTTTTTTTATCACTCTTTAATTTTCCTAAATAATTTATTTTTTTTTTAACAAATAGGACAGGATTTTGGAAGATCATGTAATAAATGTCTTACAAAACTACACCAGAAACTATTTAGGGTGACTGGAGAAGAAAGAGGACTGGGAGCCAGGAGACCATTTCTATTTCTAGTTCTGCCATAGACTGTGTGACTGTGACTTTGAACCTCAGCTCCCGTTCCTGTGAAACTGGGATGATAATCCTCTTCTCTCAGGGATGTTCTAGAATACAATTTTCCTTTTCATGGAAGGTTCATGAAATGCTCAAGACCCCGGATTCAAAGCTGGGAACACAAATAATAAATCAAGTAACAGCAACCACCGTATCGGGACTACTATTATTATTACTGCAAAAAATAATAATATTGTTTGTTAAGGTTACTAATATTAAATGATAAGCTTGATAGCATTGTTCTCATGGGAAGCCCAACCTGCACACGGCAGGAAAGTCCTTGTAGCTCACTTCTAGGAACAGGAATGCTGCCGGTACAGTTTCAACATGAGAGTGGAAAAGAATTCTTTAAGTTCTCCATCTGAGCAATTGTAGGTGGTAAAATGAATATCTTTTCAATACTGCTCTGTGACATGGGAGCAGAAGCATCTTTAAGAGCTTAAAAGTATTTTTAAAATATGACTCAGGGGAGGTTTTCTTTTTCTAACAGAACTAGGCGGGGGGGGGAAACCCACTCAGGAGTTAAACAATCTTTTAGAAATCCAAAACCTTTAAATAGAATGAGAATTGTAGGTCAGGATAATTTGAGTTCACATGCAACACCATTGACATATAATAAATCTATGCATAAGAAGCAGAAAAAACCAGATCTCTTATATTGGAAGCCTTGAGCTCTGAGAGATAAATCATAAGAATTTTTGTTTTGTGAGTGACCGAAAACTACCAGAGGTAATTTGGGAGGTCAAAGCCTCTTTGAAAATCTCTCATGTCTGTGAAATACTTATATGGGTTGTATTGAGTGGTAGAAATGAGGTGAGGAAGTGGAAACATAGAAGATCAATAAAACATTTAATCCACTAAAGAAAACATGTTCAGGCTTGGTTAGAGTCACACTAATAGAGAACGAAGACAGTCCAGCAGTTTTCCTTTTCCTCCTGAGCAGCCCGTGTTGGGAAGCATTTGTGAAGGCCTTAGGAAAGGTAGGGGAAGGTGACAGACACACTGTAGTTGTACCCATTAATCTTAACACAAAAATATTGCCTTTTAAAAAACACAAAATCTGTGTGGATTGTGGGTTCCACAGATTTCTGAGGGTTCAGGCTGGAAGAATTTAACTGGTGAATCAAACACAGCATTTGGTTTCAATGCCTCATTTTGCCTTATTTCACAAGAGAGAGAAAAAAATCACCTCAAAAGAATTTTATATTAAATAACCAATAAAAGAGCTTGTTTGATGGTACACAAAAACTTCATCAGTGTCTGAAAACTGAAGTGTGTTACTTCACCGTGTTACTAATAACTACCTATGAGTTTGGAGGAAATCCTCCACGAGGAGCACAGAAACTTCAGCTTGTGTCATGTCCCAAAGTGTCCCCCACCCAAGAGAAGTGGTAGTCATGTGCCGTTAGTCCCAAACCGTGGCTGAAAATGGAGTCACCTCCATGACTAAGGGAAGCTTTTCAACCTCACATTATCGCTGCTCACAGGGAGTGCACCTGCACGTCTTCCCTTCAGCCTTGGAAAGTCAGGCCATGTGACTTTTCACCGTGATTCAGCAGATCTGTGGAATGACAGCCACCCGTGGCACGGTGGCACTGTTCGTGCCACCGTGCTACGACGCCGAAAAAAAGGAAATGTTGCTGTATAAACACCTCGATTACAGCCCCTGACGGGGTCAAGGGATTAAAAAATGAAAGAAAAAGTTTCAAAACCAGGTAATTCAGATGGTTCACTGTAACTGAGGAGTATTACTGTACACAGCCCGAGTAAATAAAAGGTGAAAAGATAAAAAAATGGCATTACTGAGCTACCTCCTGGTTGTCATTGCTGGTCTCAGACAAATACAAATATCAACATGCACAGACTAATGCAAATATATAAGAAGTGTAGCTGTTTGTACTTCTCTTGGACATCCTTTCCTTCATCCATCCTAACCCAGATGGGATCACGCAAAGCAATGTGCATGAGCACAATCCACTGTTTTGCTTTCAGTGTGTAAAGCTGGTTTTGTTCCCAGGAATATCTATGAAGCAGGAAAGGAACTTGTAGTGTCCCTAGAGAGGGATACAATGGTACTACAAATCCAGAGCAATGACTGCCCTACCTTGTAGCTGGGAGTTTCCAGGACTTTTCATCACCCACTGAAGACCAGGGGAGCTCACCTGGCCCACCAGTGTAAAACACATCCTGAAGAGAGTGAAAGGGAAAAAACTCTAAATGCCGCATCAGTATCTCAAACATACTCAAGAAACACAAAGAGAAACCATCCCAAATAATGAACTGGAGTTTTAACACTGCAAGAAACAAGGCTGTGTTGTGCGTTCACGTGTCCAGTTTCAAACTGGTTCTGCTCTCCCGACCAAGGGTTTCCACACTGAAGCAACTTCTTTGCTCAGGAAGCGGTGGCCCATGTCCTGCAGGAAAATAATTCAACTTTTATTGCGCTATTAAGTTCTACAGATCATACTATACAGTGTGGTCACAGCTGTGACACTACCATTTAACCCATCAACTCGTTGCACATGTAGAATACAGAGCAATTCTGTAACACCTTCCAAACAACAAACTGCCATTTTATAAATGCTGTGCTTTGGCCACACAGCCCCCCCACATCCTCAACCCTTTCTGCAGAGAGCAAAACTGAGATCCAGAAGCCCACAAGGAATATTTACATAGGGAAAAAATGGCAGCGAGCTGCCAAGTTAATCAGAATTAGACCTTAATTAGATGGAAAATTCAGGTCAGGATGAGATAAGAATTCAAATCTCGTGGGCACCAACCAGTGCTTTATTTCTAAAGTTGTGCATTTTTAAGACAACAGTCAAGATGATTCCTTTTCCAGAGAAACAATTTGGCCATCAAATATGGATAAATAATTTTTTTTAGATATGCACAGTGGATCTCGGTTCTGACATAACGTTTCTCTCTCCCATACTTCTAGATCTCCTACTGACATCAGAATGGGATAGACAGAAAGGTTTTTCCAAGCAGGGAAATGGAGATTATTGTGGCAAATACTCTAATGGAGCCTTCGGCGACAAACCAAATGACTATAAATTAGATAAAGAAATGAAATAAGAGATGTGCCAACCCAAACTGTGATCTCTTATAGTTACTGTCACTGAGATCAGAATCCCAAGGCACCAAGAAGCTGCTTTGTGCAGGAACACCAATCCAGTTCTAGAAATCTCCCAAGAGCAACACTATCCTTAGTGTTCACGTTCTCTTGGTCTCTGTGGAAGTAAAATTCTACCTGCTGCTGATATAGGAACACACATTGCCAAGGAATAAAAATTCTTCAGAATAAACTCCGATCACCCTAATTATCAACATTCAAACTCGTATTTTATCACTGATTTCTCTGCTGGTTTTGTGTAATTGTTTCATGTCAGGATTTTTTTTGCATTTTGCTGTTTAAGCTGTAAGCTTCTTAAAGGGGGAGAGAGAAAAAAAAACCCCTTGACATAATACCGTGAAATCAAAGAGCAAGCTGACTGGAAAAAACAGTTACTATATTTAAACTGCATTATCCTATGACAGAACTGCAGATTTAAAACCTTTCCACTTTGATACAGCACTTTTGCAGCATTTTAATGTGCCTTAGTAGATTTCAACTGGCTGAAACATTTTAATAACTGTAATTTCAGAGGAATAAAATAGTACCGTGGGAGGAAGAAACAATGCCCCCATTTGTCACTCATGAAGACTTTGGAGTTGAAATCAGCTGGGGAGATGAGAGCAATGAGTTTGGTGGTCTCAGCCTAAGCCCCATCAGGCAATTAGCCAGGCTGCAAAAATTATGACATAATTTGGCACAATTAAGCAGAATGTGATCACTTTGTCTATGTGCACTGAAAGAGATCCAGGCCTGAAATAATAAGGCTATTGCAGGTCAGCATTCAAGTGTATTGGCTCAACAACTGGCATTCTGTGGTGCCCTTCTGTGCTGTGTTGAGCTCCACTCAAAACTATTAATCTTGTTTGAAAATGGAGCTGCAAAACGTGTGTTTTTGTGTACAGCAAGAGACAATTCACATTATGACCAGTAACTCTGCTGTGAATCTGCTTTGCAGCAATAAGGGATGACTTAATGTTATTTCAATTTGAAGGAAAGCATCCTGCAGTCCTCTCTCAGGCCAAATTCCCATTTACTTCAATTAGTAAGCATTACAGGAACTGTTTTAATGCTGCTGCCTGATGTGTTGGCTGCTTCTTCTTAATATATTACAGTGAAAAAAAGATAGTGGGCCAAATGTTTGAATATATCCTTCCATTATGTGAACGGAATTTCATCAAGGCCAAAGCTGCCCAATCTTGTTGTGTTGCTTTCGGAGGTGCCACTCTGAGGGGTTCCAGTCTAAAAACAAACTGCAACTTCACAGGGGCAAAATAAATCGATTTCCCTTCCTTAAGAAGGGGGAATGCAAAGCTGGGAGTATGAATCACCTGGAGCTTTCATGGGCTCGGGGCTTCAGGCAGAGCTGAGGTGCCGTCACTCTGATTTGGGTCAAGATAACCACCTTCTTTAAGAGACAAGGCAAATGTCATCAGAAGGTTCATGAATCCTCGCAGAGCGATGGGAAACAACACGGATTTCAACTCACAATTCTAAATTTGTGTGATATCAAGCGATGCCAAATTTAGCGGGTACTGCTTCTGCGGCAGTGTCTACACGGGTATTTGCAGCGCATTCTGCGCTGTTCTGTCTAGACCAAGCACTGTGTCTGCAAATGTTCTTCAAGAGTGTAGCTGCCAGAATATTTGGAAGGTGCCACGTGAAAGAGATCCTCACCGGTCAGCAGGACCAGTCTTGCACATCTGGGGAAAGACAGGGAAACAACTGTGAAGGAAACGCAGAGGTTACTCTGCTCTGGGGGAGAACAAACTGCAGAACGGTGCTTCGTTCAGTCATTCTTCTCTCAAAATTCTCTGAACCATAACACAACACGTGACAGAGACAAACACAGGCAGAGGACTGTCTAGAGTCTTTCCAGATTTTATGATGGGTCTATGCTCAAGATGGAAAAAAAGGGGAAGAATGAAGTCATCTAATATTAATGCACAAGAGAGAAACAATTTAAGTGGAGTTTACAAACTGTGGCTGAACTAGTGGATCCCAGAGAATACCAAGAGTTCTCCAGGATTCACTAGAATGCAAGCTCTCTTCGCCTTCCTAGCAGCATTTTCCTCCTGCTAACAAGTTAGACTGAAAGAACACCATATCTACTTTATCATACACTCTGCCAAGCCCTAATTGCACATGCCATGGCTCTGGTATGCTTAAAATATTTTTCCATGAGCTTTTTTGGAAACAGGCACAAAAAAGAAACCAAGACTGACATAGAAAGTGTATCACAGGGAGAAATAATATGAAATATGGTCTGGGATTCTTTCTAATATCATTTTGTTTTGCAAATTCCTACTGATGTTTAATCGTAATACTTAAAAATAGTTAGAAAATGAAAGGCGGGAGTTTCAAGTCCTTTGCAGGTGCTCTTGTATATGAAGGCTTTTAAACGTGCTTGTGTGTAAAAATACTGCTGTGGTAAATGTATTTTTAAAAAGAACTGATACATAATGCAGGTTATACTAACTTGGTAGAAGGGGAGAAACTACTCACTGCGCTGTTAGTCAGTGAAATATGTTAATTAGAGTTGCTGGTGTTATCCTGTCTATGATCACTGTGGAAATTACATGGTTTTAAATGTGGCATATGCATGTACTTGTGTGTTAGAGGATACTAAAAACTCAGGTGTGGGTTAGGTAGGCCTGTGTCAGGCGTTTCTCAGCAGTTCTGTTGCAACTGAGTGCATATTTACAAAGATACCTTGTTCTAATTTCAGGTTGTTACCTTGTGACTTTGGTTTTGGTTTGGGGATGATGGGATCAGGTGTTCATACAATACCAAGTAAACTACTACAACTGGTTAAGAAACATACAGCGAACTACATGAACTACATGCAACTGCCACGTTGACATTTTTTACCTCTGTAACAGGCTATGCCTATTTAGGTGCAGTGTGAGGCTGTGGTATGAAAAAGAACATAACTGTACTGAGGCAACATTTGGCCATGCTGATTAATCCTGCTGATAAGCAAGATAAAATTAATATGGGCATGGCATGGAATAAGTAATTGCCTTACCTGAACTAGGCCATCAGATCTAACTCATGAATTTTCATTCAGAGCTGCCCAGTGAAGTCTAGGCTGTTGAGTCCTCACCTGGACCTTGGCCAGCCACAGAGGAGTCTTTTGGAGCAGTTGTACTTTTGCTAGAAAGGATGTAGGGCCACATATACCTTAGAAGACCATAATTTTACATGGGGTGTCCCCTCTCCATCCTTCTTTTGATAACACAGAGACAAGACTAAGATATTTCGTTCCAGATCAGACATACAGTTTCTTATAGCGTGGTGCTGTGGGTGGTTTATAAGTGATGGAAATGCAGATTGCATGTAGGATCTGCATTTATGTAAGCCAGCACACATGTAGGAATCAGCTTTTCTATTGGCACACGCATATATATACAAGAACATCTCTTGGCACCAAGTTTTAAAGGGAAGGTATTTACACTGTGTGCTGATTTACTTGCTGTGTTGTGTGTGCGTGTTGCAGGTGTATTAATGTCAGTTGGCGCTGATTTCTCTCTGTTTTGCGTTCATTGAAGTGTCTGTGAATTGCCGGGTGGGATGGCGGGATCAGGCAGCTTTCTGTGCTCTGTGTCAGCGCCGAGACACGGCGCTGAGGGAAGCTGGGATCTCACCCCGCACACGGCGCTGAAATCACACCCTGCAGCTCATTCCTCCTCACGTTATCGCCGCGCGAGCCGGGGCTGAGTGTGCTGTCACTGGGATGTGTGCGACGGGAACGGGGGGGGGGAGAGCTGCGGAAAGGACACTGCTCGGTGCCAGCGCAGGGCAGGACCTCTGGGGAAGGGGACACGCAGGGACATGGCCCTCACCTCCTGCGCACTCGTGATGGGTGAGGCTCCTGTCACGACAGCGGTTGGTGCGGCCCCGCAGAATTACGGAGTCGCTGGGGTTGGAAGGGACCTCTGGAGATCGCCCAGTCCAACCCCTTGCCAAGGCAGGGTCACCTGGAGCAGGCGGCACAGGAACGTGTCCATCCAGGTGGGTTTGGGATGCTTCCAGAGAGCTGCCCTCCCTGGCCAGCCTGTACTCACACACAGGCTGCACGATGCTCCTGTCACGACTGAGTTAGGGGCAGACTAGTTAGACTACCAGTCTTGCCTAGATGATGCTCCTGTCGCGACAGACTGCGCCAGCCCCCCACGCCCCCTTTGCCTGGATGGTGCTCCTGTCACGACCGAGGTGGGGACAGGCCCACACTCACCCTTTGAATGGACGATGTCCCTGTTATGACTGAGGAGGGGGCTACCCCACGCTCACCCTTTGCCCGGACGAAGCTCGTATCACGACAGCGCTGAGGGCAGCCCTCACAGGACGGCCGGCGCTCCTGTCACGACACGCGCCGGTGCGGCCCCGCCGCGACGCCCGTCGTGGCAGCGCGGCGGCGGCGGCGGCTCCCCCTCAGGGGGCAGCCCCGCTCCCCCTCGGGAGCGGGGTGAGGCCGGCACAAGAGGGCGGTCCAGGCGGGGGCGGCGGGGCCGTCCCGGAGCGCTGCGGAAGCGCGGCCG
>JAWMRA010000036.1:11244924-11300169 GCA_035584735.1 Pseudotriccus pelzelni
GGGGAAGAAGGGCCCGCGCTGCGCAGCGGCCGCTCCACGGCCATCGCCTCAGCGCGGCGGGGCGGGGCCTGGCGCTGGCCCCGCCCCGCGCCGCGGCCCCGCCAATGAGCGGCGTCCACATGCCGCGGCGGCGAGAGCGGCCCGGGCGGCCCCCCGAGTTACATTAGAGCGGCCGCCGCCGCTGCGCGCCCGGAGCGAGCGGAGGCACCGGCGGGCAGCGGGGGAGCCCGAGCCGTGACGGCGACGAGCGGCCTGGGCCGGCCAGGGGGAGCATCGGGCCGCTAGAGAAGGGGCGGCGTGATTCCGACCCTTCGTGGGCAGCGGGGCGGCTGCGCCTTGTTCTTGCCCCCCCCTCCCCTCCCCCCGCCCCGCGCCGTGCCGTTATCGCCCTCCCGTTGCCGGGGGTGGCTCGGGGCGGCTGAAGGCGAGAGGAGAGGCCGCTCGGCCACTTGGACGCGGCCCGTCCCCGCAGGGACCCGCCGCGCCCCCGAGGCGACAGCGGCTCCGGGGGCCCGCGGCTCCCCCCCAGGCCGAAGCCCCTGGTCCCCGCCGGAGAGGCGGCCCGGCTCCCTCGGAGGCGTGTGGGGGGGGTGGGGGGGGGGGCTTTTTTTTTTTTTTTTTTTCCGGCGGCTTTCCCTTTTTTCTCTGAATTTTTTTTCTTTTCCCCTGTTTTTTTTCCCTGCCCCTCCCGGCCTCCGCCGTGAGGAGTGAGGTGGGCTCGGGCTGCTCAGTCGCGGGAGAGGGTCTATGGTGGTAGCACGGGGGTGGTGAGGGCTGAGCAGGGGTCTCGCCGCCGCGCCCGCCGCCGCTGAGGAGGAGGAGGAGAAGGAGGAGGAAGAGGCGAGGCACGGCACCATTTGCTGCTCCCTGCCCCGGCCATGGAGAACGCGCACACAAAGACTGTGGAGGAAGTTTTGGCTTATTTCGGCGTCAACGAGAGCACCGGGCTCAGCCTCGAGCAAGTCAAGAAGCTGAAGGAGAAATGGGGCTCCAACGGTAGGTGAGGCGGCCCCGGCGCGGGGATGCTGCCGCCGGCCTCGCCCTCTCCCCGCTCGGCTCCCTCTCCCACCCCTCTCTCCTCTCCCCCATCCTTGCCGGGGCCCTGTGCGAGGCCTAACGCGTGTGCACTGGCAAAGCCGGCATCTCTTCCAGGACCCGGAATAGGAGCGAGGGAGAGAAGATGGCTGACTTGAACTCCACCTCGTGGGTTTCTTTCAATCCCGAGCTCGCAGGGCTGCTCTGGGATGGAGGATGTCACCTCCGATCCCTTTCACCTTAACGGTGGGAAACCTCCTTCCATTCTGAATTGACGCCCCTTGGGGTTTAATATTTTTACTTTTTTTTTTTTTTTTTGTCCGTCTTGACCTTCATTTTTCCTCGTTTTTCAGCGCCTTTTTGCCCCTTATTTTATATTCTTCTCTCCAGTCGGGACATAGAATTCAGCCGATAAGATGTTTCTTTTTTTTTTTTAAATCGTTACTGCTTGGCCGTCCTAGTCCCTTCTGAATTCCCGTGCCGTTGTGTAAAATTGAAAATCTGTGAGATTATACGGTGGAGGTGCTTGTTTAGCTTTAAAACTGCTTTTATTCCTCTTGGATTACTAGATCTAGTTGCGGGGAAATAAAGGGGGAGAGCAGAAATAAGGAAATACCCTTAAAATGGAGGAAAGAACTTGAAACGTTTCGAACCAAGTTTAATGGTTTGGGGTGGTTTTCTTTTTAAGTGAATGCGGAGGAAAAGCTTTGTCAGAAAGCGTTTGAAAAGCGTTTTGAGCCTTTGACCCTTTGTGTGCAGCAACAGCACAAGCCCCACAGCTGGCTGGAGTGATGACTTGGCTGAATTATAACCCTTGGCACATTCCGGCGAACCTTTGTGTCTTAAAACGCAAAACTCTCGGGCCCATTCACGTACTGTGGTGAAAAGAGCCACCTGAATGTGTGTGCCTGTCAAATCCGACCCAGCTGAGTGTGTAATTCAGGAACAATACCTGGTGGGTGCCTTATAACGCTCTAACGTGTTTCTTCAATGATTTCTTTTCTCTGACATGCTTCCTGGAAAAACCTTCCACCGACAGAGTTGCCAGCTGAGGAAGGTGAGCATGTTTGTGAAATCTTCTCCTAATTTTTGTTGATAATTCATCTTTTTTTTTTTTTTTTTAAACATGCACGACTAAATGGCTTTGTTACTTATTGCAGGAAAAACCTTACTCGAGCTTGTGATCGAGCAATTTGAAGACTTACTAGTTAGAATTTTGTTGCTGGCTGCTTGCATATCTTTTGTAAGTATGATTTATTCTTTTTAATTTCGTAGGCTTCTGTACTTCAGAATGACACTTCCAATGTATACAGGGAGAATTATTCTTTCTCAAGAGGTAGAATGATGAGATGCAAAGTAAATTGCTGTCTCTTAAATTTGTTCCTTGCAATGGGGTTTCTGTAGGAAACAAAATTTCAGGAGACTCTTTTCATTGCATGAGTAATAAGCACGTAATTACTCTAGACAGGTATGTTAAAAAGTGCTTTTCATTCAGCCCAGTTTGCTTATTTGAGGTGGGATTTCCCAATGCTTTTGTTGGCTTCGAAAACTAACCTTGAGTAAGTAAGCGTTTAACTGGACATTCTTCTTGCCTTTGGGTTAATCGTTATCAGGCTCAATGTACAATCATTGGAAGACATTTTTGGATGCAATGCAGACTGTAAATAGAACCTCCATGGCGAATATTCCAGTTGCCTTCCCTTCCTGATAATAGCAAGGTGACAGTTGTTGCTTTTGACAGTGACAAGAATGATGACGGCTGTGATGGCACCATAGTTGACCAAATTTGGTAACTGACCTTTGGATAGTCAAGTCGTTAAATGGACATCTTCCTTTGCTTACAGGATTAAAAGAACAAGAATATTTTTAACTTTTTTTTTTAAAAAAGAAGTCTTTCTGCATTATGTGTAATGGGTATGGGCTCGCTGGAAAACTGAGCCAAGGCTAAGTATAGGAAGAAGATGAAGTCTGTATGTCTTGGGGGAGCTGGACAACAGAAACAGAAGTGTGCAGAATATTAAATTGTTTAGGTAGGAGTAAAAGTTTACAGTAGACTTTGCCCTGGAGTTGTAATTAACTACTTTAAAAAAAAAAAAGCTGCAGCAGCTCTTGGGGGGTTGTGGAAATTGTGGTGACTCTTTAGCTGAGGACAAACCAATTAGGATGGGCAGAGGAGAATGTGCTCTGAGGTGGTTGTGTTTGATGGGGGGGAAGGCTGCCCTGGTGTGGTGCTGCAGTTTGTGCTGTGCTGGTGATCCATTCTCCCCACAGAGACACTTCTCCAAGGGCTCTGGTTTTGGTCTGCAATACACCATTACCAGCTGAGCAGTGACTGGTGACATCAATCTGGAGACAGATGTGCTTTACTCACTGTTTTGTTTCCTGCAGGAAATCAGGCTGGTTGTAGAAAATTGAATAAGCAGTCGTTCAAAAGCCTTTTTTTCCCCCGCTCCTCTTTGCCCTTTTCCCCTCCCAGAGGGTGAGAAGGGGATGTATTTTTGTTCCTGAAAAGTCAGGAGTGTTGCTGTCATGTCGTGAGGCAAATGACAGCGCAGAAGTTTGTTAGCCTTTGGTGCTGAGGTGCGTTATTTGTTTTTATTTTAAGCAATTAAGTGAAATAAATATCAAATTCACCAAACTAAGCTTTCATTGAATCTGAGCAAGTATGAGACCAGGCTGACAGAGGTCACAGAACATACGCTGCTGAATCCTCTTGGAAAACTTGATTAGTGGCTGAATTCATTTGCTTTTTTCAGTATGGTTAATTTTCCTATCTAATTAAGAGGAGACTGTAGTCTGATGGAGTGTAGAATAGATCTGGGTTCTCTGCTTATGTGCAGCTGACATGGTATATGACCTTGGGCTACTGCTCTGCCTTTCCTGTCTCCTATTTTAGTTGTGAGTTCACACTAAATTGATGTCAGTAGTAAAGATTTCCTCTGTTTGATGAAATGTTGGAAAATCCCTAGATATATTATAATTTTGGTACTTCAAAAGCACTTTGCCTGTGCGCTTGTTTCTGGCTTTTTCCTTGCTCAGAAGGTGATTATCTGTCTGGTTTTCTTAGGTTTTAACACTTTTCTTGATGAAAGCTTTTTTTTTTTTTAATGAGACTTCTGCAGTAGCTGTAAAGAACTGTTGGATATGTTGATATCAAGATTGTATTACTGCAAAAATAGAAGTAATTACATCACTTGGATTCTGGTGTCCTTTATCAGCTGTACCTTGTCAATTTAAGGAAATGTTGAAGATTCAGGTATGAGAGAGAGGATCTTGAAGTCACTGTTTTGTGTTGTGGGAGTTTTTATGGTGATGGTGTTGCAGTCATAAATCATATTAGTTTATAGCTATTAGAATTGGCTGCACAGAAACAGCCATCTGTAACAGAGATCTGCATTAGGTTTTTGTGCAGAAACATCCCCTCTTCTCTACAGTATAAACTCCTGTGTTCAGAGCTGGTGTGCCCTCTGCTCCCGCTCTGCCCGTCAGGGACATGTCAGTGAAACAACTCAGGCCAGGGCTGGGTCAGTGTCACCCCAGCTGGTGGCTGGGGGCAGATGCTACTGGTACCACGTCCCACATTCCGGGTCAGAACTGCTGTTACAGATGTGCTGGTTAGTGCAAGCCTCAACTCTGGCCTTTGAAGAGAAACAATATAAATAATTTCTGATGGTGAGTAAACGCATCCCTGACTAGACTTGTCCCGGTCTTCAGTTGAATCTGGGAAGCCTCCGCAGAAATCAGCCCGTAGAGTGTCTCGGCGGTTCATGGCTTTTCATTCTCGACACTTGTGTAGCATGTACTCAGATCTGCAGTATTTACTTAAAAGAATAGCTTTCTTTGCTGTATAAACAATTTTGACAGGTTGCAAGATGGTAGCTGCATGTGATGGGGGATAGTTCCGTGGTGTGGGTGCTTGAGGCAGTGGTGTGTGCTGAGCCATGCAATCTGAGCTTTGCATCGCACTGCGATTTCCTCCTGCGAGATATGACACAGGCTATAAACTCTACCAAAACCTGAAGTATTTTACGGCATCCTAAGAGCATTCCCTCCCCTCAGTTATTCCTCTGATTCCTAAGCTGACTTAGAAGCGAATGTTCTGGGAATGGCGGATATCTGTGTTCGGATTAAAACAATATATTGTTAAAACAATCCAGAGATTTTTTTCTAGCCCGTAAATTAGCAGGAGTATGACCTAACTTGTGTTAAAAGGGGAGCAAAGGTCCTTCTGGAGGAAGTCTGAGATGTGTCAGTAACCATGTTTCAAGCTTTGCCCTCAAATCACCCCAAAAGCTACCTGTTAAGGTCAGCAGCAGTGAGTATGTGGCACAAGATAAGGGTTGCTTTGCTGTAGAACATTACACTGACATGCTTTTAGCTAAACTTAGATTGCTCAGTAGCACAAGGGTAGTGGTGATAAAAATGTGAGAAGTCATTGTGATTTCATTTTATGTTGTAGAAATTAAACTGTGGGTGCTAGGTATCTTTCTCCCTCCCTTATTTCTATAATAAACACAAAAATACATTTATTTTCAGAAGTGTGGAGTAACGTATATGATGGGTGCTCACAATTTGCTAACCTAACAACATTCTTAATTTTGTACTCACAGTTGTGGTGAAGATGTCTTGGTTTGTGTTTGGGGATTGTGGGTTTTTTTCCCCCTCCTCTCTCCTTGTGTAGCAAACAAAAGCCTCTGTTGAATAATGGAGCTAAAACTGGGAGGTTTTTATTTACTAATTCCTGGCATTCAATGTAACTGACATGGACCGAATATCAGGACTCCTAAAATAGTTCACATCGGCTTAATTTTAAGCTGTTTTGTACTGAAAAGATAAATCAGTAGAAGAGAGTTTTCTGAGCAGTAAGTTGCTACTCTGTCCAAAATACGCTAAAACTTTGATTCATGGTATCCTGTGAGAAGAGAGCTCTCTTAAAAGCAATCTGCACATCTTACGTGGCCTGCTTTAATTACTCCAGGGCTTTTTGTAAGGATGAGGTCTTACTCCCCCAGCTTGATACTGAGTTTCCACTGTCAAAATGAAACCCAAACAGAAATCCCAGTGAGATTGCTGACAGCGAGGTGTTTGCTTTCCCTCTGTTGGTGGTGAGCGGGTACAGCCTGCTGGGCAACAGAAACCTCCAAACTTTCAATCTTCAGTTCTGTTTTTGTTACTTAATGATACCTGAGGTAACTTGTCTCCACAACGTAACTGAGGACTCAGCGATACTTCCCTGGTGGAAGTGGAGAAAGCTGTCAGGACACTTTTGTTGCTGTAGCTGTTTTCAGCATTGGTCACCTCGTTGCTGGCTGACTTTGGCGTTGTACCTCTGCCCCCTTTTCACAAAGAACCCTGAAAACTAAGTGCTGTTTGCCTGTCGTTGTGTGTCTTTTGCCTTAGTGTCCTGCAGGTCCACCCCATTAGGGTTTGTTTAAAATAGGCTCTGCAAGCTCTGGCAGCCCTAAAGCAAATATGCTGAATGAAAGTTGTCCTTTAAGCTGCTTATGTTGGCTGTTGATATGGGACTCTTATGTCTTGCTATTATTTCCCTTATGTTTTTAGGTTTGAATTTCTCTTGAGCGATTATCTTATTTTTCCTACTCTTTCTTGAATACATGATGACTTTATTTATTGACAGTAGTGCCTGAACAGTGTATTGGAGATCAATGACCTGGAAATTAAGCAGTTCTACATGTGAGTCTTAAAGTGATTAGGGCTGAAATATGGAGGGGGCCCTTCTAAGTAGAAGGTAAAAAAAAAAAAGAAAAAAAAATAAGATCTCTCATTGTAAACCTCTCCAGGGTCTTAAAAGTGTGCTAGTGGAAACTTTTTGACAAGGACTCAATGACTTGGACAAGAATTGTCTGGTCTTTACCAGGCTTCAGAATATGGGTTGTTGCTACTAAAAACACTGAGCTAAATACTTGTATTGCTTGTTCTGCTTCCTCTTGGGTTTTGCTGTGGGTTGTTTTTTATTTTACTTCAGGCTACTATCAAATAGTAAACCTGATCTGTTAAGCAGGAGGTGCTGTGTATCACAAGTATCCTAAATGTGTTAATGTAGCTGTGGTCTGCTAATAACAAAACCAAGCACTCGCAATGTATTTGGTTATTTTGATGTCTCTGTTTACTAAAACGTTCTAGAACTACAGTTTGGATTGTTCCACTGTTAGTAATTGTGTGGAAAATTTTGGAGGGAGAAATTTGTCTTGCTGGCTTCCAGGGTTAATTAGATACTTCATTTTAATCTTGTCACAGATCAATACTTTTGCCAGAAAAACAATCATCAGATTCCGTACCCTCAGGATCTCTAATTTGAGTTCATCTGCTCTTTTTGAAATAATGGCTTATTGAAAGTAAAGATCCCTTGAAAACTTAATTTTGGCTCTCCTTGACACACTTGGATCCTGCTGTCCTTGCAGCTGCTTTCCTTACCTCTGGAAGTTGTGGCCTTTCTCGGTGTTACATTATAACACACGTGGGCTTCAATCAGGAAAGATTCTGGTTTAGCATCATGTAAAGCAGATGGTTTATTCCGGATAACCTTGTAGGTGCCTGCTCAGATGAGAACATCACAAAATAATTGAATTTGCTTGCTTTGTTGGAAGCAAAACAGGGGCTCTACAGAATTCCAGTAAAGAAAGGGAGAGGAGAAACAGATACCAAGCAGCTTGTCCGATGCCAGAGTGTGACCTTGTGGGCACTGCGAAGTCTGGAAATGTACCATTGACTTCTCCTGCAGCTCAAATGGCAGAAGGTGTTAGAGGCAGTTGGATATCCAGGGGTGTGGGAGGAAGGAAGAAACAGCAAGATGTGGAGAACATGGGATCCTGACTGAAGCCCTTTCCCAGAGCAATTACACAGCCCCTTGAAACATTGTGTTGCCGGTTGGAATGTCTCGGTCCCCCTAATCGCAGCCTGGATCTTACAAGTTTATCCTTTTGTAACAAAAACTTGTTGTAGCGTTGGATTTGCTTGACAGTCTGTTTTCAGCTGGAGGCTTTCATGCTGCTGCTCCTTCCTTTCCCCATCCTGGAGTGTCTCTCAGTTGAGCAATAGCTCGGAGCAGCATGTTGGGGGAATTATGGCGCTGCTTTAGTAACAGTTTGCTCTCTGCAGCCCTCGGTGATTCACTGTGCTGTTGCCTGACTACCAGCCCTAATTATCTCAACACGTTGTTCCTATTTACTGTCACTTTCCAGGCTTCCTGTTGCTCAACATGTTGATGAAAAAGCCCTTCCTCCCTGGTCATGTTGGCTTGACTTTTCCTCAGGAGCTGCAGAGCTCTGCAGAGGCCCTGACACAGTCAAATCAAGTGAATGACAGAAGCCTAAAACCAGAGTGCGCTTGTAAAGCAAATGAATGAAAATAGAATTGATGTGGAGCCTTTTATGCAAGTCCTCAGGTTGATTCACCTTTAAAAACTGACTTTTGTCAGCTACTCAGCTTAGAATTCAGCTTCAGTGAATTTACTTAGATGCTTCAATAAGACACTACTTGTACTTAAATAAGTAGATGCTTATTTTTCCTATCTACTCAACAAAAACTTGTAAAGCTGTGTAAATTTTTTTGTCTAAGTTTCTAGTTAAGGGCAATTAAACATGGCTAAAATTCAGATTCAGGTAAGGGTTGTGTTTTAAGTAGTCTAACTAATCTGTCTACATTCTGTTTTATACAGTAAGGGATTTTTTCTTCTTTCATTCTCATAACTGTTGTCACAACTTCTGCTTTCACTTCTGAAGCAACAGTAGCAATTGTTTCCCAAGTAAACAGTTCACTCCTTTGGAAGAAGAGTGGCCTTTAAAATGAACTTTGTACTACTTTAGTAAAGATTCTTTTTCTTTTCCATTGCATATTGCCAACTCATTCATTAATTACAAAACTACAACTTGGTGGGTTGAAGCTTCTAAAATTGCTCAAGTCCCAGCAGTTGAATCTCTCAGGCTGAAACTTAGCAGGGGCAAAGTTTGCAAGGTGTCTGTGTCAATGAGTAATTTAAATCGTTGTGTTTCTCTTACAGGTCCTGGCCTGGTTTGAAGAAGGTGAAGAAACAATCACAGCATTTGTAGAGCCTTTTGTAATCTTACTTATTTTAGTAGCCAATGCCATTGTGGGAGTGTGGCAGGTATGCAGAGACTTTTACAGCATCGAATCACAAACGTTTTGGGGTTTTATGGGTTGGGAGGAAGCTGTGGACACTGTAGGTGCTGGGTGCTTCACACAAAGCAAGTAGGATGTGTTGCTAACTTTAGATTCCTAGGAGTCAGCAAACCATAAAGCCTCTCGACACAAAGTGTTGACTTAAAGGTAAAATGAAAGCTTCAGAAGTGTTGCCAAAAAGGCAAAGTGCCCATCAGTGTGTTTGGCCACACACTGGTGAACACACGAACTAGACAGGCCAGCAAGAAGGCCTGAATTCAGGAAGCAAATCAGATCTTGCAGAACTCAGAACAACTGGATCAGCTTGCTTGGTTTTGGGTTTTTTTTCCCAACTAAGGAACAAAGGATGCACTTTTAATCTCATTTCTTGTCTGTTTTCTCTTGAGACAGCTGCTATGATTTAGTACATTATTAATGCACAGTTAATTCTCCCAGTTCAATTACTATGGTACCTATTAAGTGTACACCCAAAGACTGCATGTCTGTCAAAAGGCAGAAGTTTCTTCTGAAAACATCTAAATAGCATGAAATTTTCCCTGCATTATCAGCTGTGAGATGACTTAGATGGCTTTTTATAAGTCATGGAGACCGTAACAACAGTAACATAGTCTAACACTTCCTGAGATGCCAAAGTAAAGTGTTTTGTATCATTTTAGCTTCATAATTCGATCACTTCAGACAGGACATCTTTTATTAGAATTGCTCTTCTGCAGATCAAAAATACTCAAGGATTTTTAGGGTCATTCAAGTTATTTGTACAGTTGGTTGGGCTTTGGGTTTTGTGTTGTTTTTCTTTTAAAGTGATGGTGCTAATGTGACATAATTACTGGCTATCTTACCGCATTAGGTTTCATGCTTTAGAAAAAAAAAAGGCAAACTCTCCAAAATAACAGCAAAAATTAAGAGAAGTCCTGTTACTGTTTAAAACATGTTAGAGAGGACCCTGCATGCCGGAGGAAGTGGCATTGCTGCCTCCTGTGCTTTGCTTTGTGCTGGCCCAAGCGAGCTGGCTGAAGACCATTCCTCAAAAAAGTCAGATTTTAGCAGTTCCCAGCTTGCTGCACAACTGCTGGAACTGGTGTGGAGGAGGGAAGAGGTCATGTTGATCCAGGGGTGACAGCACTGCCCCCTTAAGAGTAATTTTAGATTCAAGTCTTCATAAAGTAGTTGTGCAAGAGTTAATGTTTAACTTGAAAGTCTGAGCTACGACTCTGCAGCTGCTGATTGTGAGCATGAAATGGAAGGCAAAGCTCTCTGTACAGCTTGGGGATTCTCTTGTGTAGTTGTATGCCCTGCCGTAGGAAATAATCAATTTTTTCAGACGAGGTAGTGTGCCAGGAATACCTCTCTATATATTTCTGCATGCAGAGAACTTCATTGTGAAACAAGAGTTGCCGCATAGATTAAATGAGTCACTCCCTTGTTTTACTGGGCATGGAAAATCAGTCACAGTGCACAGTCTCCACCCATAAATGTATGTGTTCCTACAGGTACTGGATGTGAGCAACTGAGTCATTGCCCTCAACCTTTCCTCTCACGTGCCCTGTCCCCAGAGAGCCATCTGTGACTGCTCCAGTGCCTGGCAGGATGGTCTGGCTGCCACAACTCCGGGCAAACTGGGAGCAAAGGGATTGAGTGTAGCACACTGAGCTGGCTGAACCAGCTGAATCATAGAATCCTCGAGGCTGGAAAAGATCTTTTAGATCATCAAGTGCAAGCCGTTAGCCCAGTGCTGCCGATGCCACCGCTAAACCGTGTCCCCAAGGGCCACACCTCTGTGTCTTGAATCCCTGCAGATGTGGTGACTCAGCCCCTTCCCTGAGCAGCCTGTTCTGATGTTTGACAACCTTTTTGGTGAAGAAGTTGTTCCTGGTAGCCAATCTAAACCTCCCCTGGTGCAACTTGAGGACATTTCCTCTTGTCCTGCCACTTGTTCTAGGGAGGGACAAGGTCTCCCTGAGCCTCCTTTTCTCCAGGCTGAGCCCCCTCAGCTGCTCCTGGTGCTCCAGAGCCTTGTCCAGTTCCATTCCCTTCTCTGGACATGCTCCAGCCCCTCCATGTCTTTCTTCCTGTGAGGGGCCCAGAGCTGACCCCAGGATTGGAGGTGCCTCAGCAATGCCCAGCACAGGGGGATGGTTTCTGCCCTGGTCCTACTGGCCACACTATTACAGGCCAGGATGCCCTTGGCCTTGGTCACCTGGGTCACACTGAATTTGTTTTTATTTCTCCTTTCTGAAGGAAAACTTGTGTTGAAGTCACCTTCCATTTGTGGGACTTTATTTTGCACTTTAAGGCTTTGTAATATTGGCTCCTAGTTCATCCACAGAAAAGCAATATCAGCATTATTGTGTCGAGGAGCAGGATTAATTTACCTTGTGGAATGTGAGGCTTTATGGGTCTGTGCTGGTATCAGCACTGCCTGGCCCTGAGCTGTGCCATGTAAATTCTAGTTCCTCAAGGTAGTTTTGTTAATGCTCATTTTCAGCTGCACTGTTATGTGGAAGTACCAAGTCCTTCAACCCTTGAATTTCTGATGGTTTTGTTTCTGCTTTGACATGCAGGAGGAATTTTTTATTATCTGGAAAAGCTGATGTGTATTTGAAGGGCAGACAGTGTAAAAACTATGTGCACCCTACCATTATCTGTAATTATCAGGGCTAAATGACGTTTGGACTTGTCAATAGGCAGGGAAATGGAAAATAAGTTCCTTCTCCAAGAGCTGGAGAAGGAGCGCTGATAAGCTGCTGGTTCTTACGTTGTCCTTTATCCAGGTAACATCACAATATTGATCCAATCTCTGGTAGTGCTTAGTGAGAGAACTGCAGTTGAGACAGGAAAGCTGTTGTGTTAGCGGAAATAAAACAGGTTGTCATGTGTGGGGATTCATCCAGGTTTGTCAGTTAAGAGATTCTGGGGAAGTTTCTAGTCTACTTCAGTTTTACTTCAGAGTCACTTGATTTGCTGAAACAAAGTTGATTTTATGTTGTTTGAGGTTTGTCTTAACTTGATCCTTGATTTCTGACAGTGAGTGAAATTCAGTAGTGTCTATCTACTCCAGTCTGACTCTAAGCTGCTCCAGCTGGTAAAGAACAGCCAAGACTTATATCCGCGAGTCTTGTTTCTGGTTAGGGGTTTTTTTATGTCAAAAGCACATTTCATATGGATGTAACATAGAATTCTTTGTGTGGCCTCCCTGCAACGACACAAGGGGTGTTTTTGATGGAAAATGCTGCAGGGTTTAAATAAGCAATTTCGAGGTTCTAACTCCCCACAAACACCTGAATCGGGCTGTAAAGATTTCCAGTCAGCAACCACACAAGGGGAGGAGGGGGAGGTCACAAAATGTTGTATATGAAAGAATGTAGCTGAGCTGAGTTGGTAGTATTCATATGATAATGCTTTTGAAAAATCACATCTGACCTACTTATTTTTCCTTGAGGGCTTTGGAAATGACACTTTTTTTTTTTTTTTTGCTGTCTTTTAGGAAAGAAATGCTGAAAATGCTATTGAAGCTCTTAAAGAATACGAACCAGAAATGGGCAAAGTGTACCGACAAGACCGGAAAAGTGTCCAGAGGATTAAAGCCAGAGACATTGTCCCGGGGGATATTGTGGAAGTGGCAGGTAAGACCCATTTATGTAGTACCTATATGTGTCAGAATACTGATGTAAAAATTCTTGTGGGGGCTTTGTCTTAATGATTTGAGGCCCTGGGGTTGGGAGGTTTTCAGAGCCTCCTAAGTATATACTTCACTTATGAACAATCTTGTTTTTGTTCGTCTGTAATTACCTTAAATGTGCATTTGCACTGAGGGGATTGTTTTTGAAATTGCCACTTAGTTTAATTGGTATGTCTAAAAGCAGAGCATCTTAATTGGAGTGGTGGTTTTAACACTTGTCACAACTCTAAAATGTTGTTTTCTAATGCCTGGTTTCAGAGTGTCCTACAATTTGTCTGGTTTTCTATCACAGAATACCGTTTTCCTGGCTTTTAAAAAGTGTTTCCTTGGGCTTGAGAGTGCTGAGATTTTTCTTAACTCATGCTCTGAGTTTTCACTGAATCTATTTTTCCAACTCCTTACACTTGCAGTAGCAGAGCCTTTGAACTTCTCTTCACAAATGTCTTCTGTCCTCTCAGCTGGTGTGACTGGCACATGACATCGCTGTTTTCTCATCTTTCTTCATTCTTTAGTGCTGCTTTTGCCTATTGCTGTGTAGGAGACCTCAAACAGATAAACTATTTAGAGTCGAGTTTCCTATTTCTCCTGTGTAAGCATTTGAAGGGACTGTCTTGAGACTTTCTGATATCCTAAATTTGCTCTAAAAGGTGTGTCTTTATTTGGAAGGAATGGAAAAATATAGGTGTCATACACTGTTAGCTGAAACTCCATCATTTTGGTGATAATGCCATAGCAATAATTCGTTCTCTAAACTGGGTTTATTGATGACTTCAGTGTTTCCTATTCCTTCCCAGCTAACTGTAGGTGGTTCTTGCTCAGTGTCAGCAGTGGTTGCACCCTCAGCTTTTCTAGGTCATTATCAACTGTTAACTGAGTGATTGTTCCCAAAGGAACAATTCAGGGTGCATATCAAACCTTGCTTTTCACAAGTGTCACTTTGATTTTTAGAGGTGGTAGCTGTCTCAAGAGGAGATAAATATATATACCCTTAAACTTGCCTATCCTCCTGTTTTAATTAGCAGGCAGGGAGAGTGTGCACTCAAAATGAAGTTGGTGTTGGCTGCCGGCCCAGCTTTGATTCCTTGAGAAACTTCAGCACTCGCTGAGCCCTGTCTCGAGCCTCCGTTTTGTGCACAGGATGATTCAGCTCCAAGTACAAATCCAGAGTGCTGATAGCGGAAATTGGGGGGGATTGTGATACCTTGTCACTCGCTGTGCTCTTTGACTCGCTGTTCCTGCTCTGCACTGGCAGAGCTGTGAGCTCTGCAAGGAGCTTTGATTTCAGGCTGACGTTCGCCGTGTCCTTCGGAGGAGAACAGGGCTGGAGAAATTACAGATTCTGCGGGAGATGTCCGCTCCAAGTCCTTATCCCATTTTTTAAATGTCACTGATGGAACAGGAGTTTTGGAAGGAGTCAATGTCATAGGAATACATTTGTGGGGTTTGGTGTTTTAGAGAAGCTTTGCTAGAATTGCAAGTTGATAATTGTGTATTTTGCACGGTTATGGTTTGGGGGGATCTCACTGAGGAGAAACATTGGATTTTGCTGCTCTGCCAGATGTCAAGCGCACAGAACACTTTCTCCTTGATTCTTTGCTATTTCAGAAGAGGTACAGATTGCATTTTCATCTTACAAATTTAGCTTTGCCTTTGTTCTGAATGTGAACACCTGGGGGATGTGTGGGCTTTTACTTACCTGCTCTATATTGTCAGTATCCATAAAATCAATTACTGTCTATAAAAGATCTGTGTCTGAAGGAGAGAAATGATTTGGGAATAACCTCTGACTAGCATGCCTATAGCACCAGGCTCTCTTTAACAAGCACAGTATCCTTTTTGTCATAGGGTTACCATTGCATTATTTTAAAATCTGCTTGTAGAACAGTGTCTGATAGTCCGACATCTGTAGGACTCCTTTATTTTTTATTTTTTTTTAAAGAAAGGACAAGTTCATGTAGAGAAACAAAAATTACCCAAGCTTTATGACTGTCATTTAAAATGGGTGGTCTGGCTTGTTGATGGACTGAAGAATCTTTTGTGGGTGAAACACTCACTTTAACTGGTGGATCAAACAGTCCCGAGCTAGTCTTAAGTACTCATGATATTTTTCTTATAGTGGCAAATGCACTTAAATTACCTTCACCTGAAGCTGCAGTTGACTGTAAGTCATGTGGATGTTCAGTAGAGAAATAAGTGCTTCAGTGTGATGCAGATTGTGATACTGAAATAATAAATTCTGGTAGCTGGACAGTGATGAAGTTTTAACTGTAATCGAACTCGGAAAAGCTCCTGAGCAAGTAGAGAAGAGCAACACATGGTGTACCAGTGGTGGTGTCAGGACCTGGAGGTGAGAGAGACTCTGTGCAGGCCTGTGCCTCAAGAGCAGGAGGACTCTGATGGCCTTTGACACGGTGTTTGCAAAAAGATGACCATGTAGGGAAGTGACAGAGCACTCCATGCTGGGATACATATCTGGCTATGGAATTCTAGGCAGGGTGCCAATGACATTTGTGTGTCCAGGCAAATATCTTTCAACCAAGTCGTATAAAACAGCCAGGTGACAGGTTTCTCCCCTGTGCTGATAACTAATTTTGAACAAATTTATTCAAGTCTTCCACTCCAAAATAGTTGTATTTAATGCTGTAACAGCTTTGGTAAATTTGAAGTAGCTGTGGATGGATCTGACACAGAGATGACTGTTACAGGAATTGTTAGATTGATATTGCAGTTTGGGGGATGTGGGGGAATATATTTCCCTCTTTACATAGCAGGAGTTCCCTGAGAATAAGTAGCACTGAATCATTTCTGAAACTACTTGTTGTTTGCAGTAGTTTTGACCTCATTAAAGAATAACCTGTGTGGCTTAGTGTAACCCAAAGACAGTGCAACAACGGTTTATATTACCACTTTTTATTCTGGCTCCTGAGGCTGTTTGTAGGGTTTGACTGTGTTCATTATACAGACCATCCATCTGCCTCATGGCCTTCTGAATTAAAGCTTCTGGAACAGATGCTGGTTTATTTGACTTGAAGTAATAGGGGGAAACTGCAGGTTTGCATTGTCACCTTGCAGTAAATATGGAGTAATCTGAATTAAACTGTCCCTCGGGTGATAAATAACCTTCTGTCTGAGGTGTCTCTTGGGATCAGTGTGATAGGGCAGAGCACTGGATGAGCAATTACCCTTCCTTGTGTCGGGTAGCCAACAAATTCCTCCTTCTGCAGGTGTAGCAGACACTGTTTGCTCTGTGCAGACATGAATTTCTTAACTGCCTGTTGTTAGGAGGACTTCCTTCCACGCCTGCCTAAGCAGAGGTGATGGAAAAGACCCTGCACAATGAAGAGGGGCTCTCTGGGATGCAGTCGTGGTGACAGGTGTGGGGTGCGTGCCTTCACTTTGCGCTCAGAGCTGTGTGTGTGAGGGCTGAGGGTTTCCGAGCTCCACAGTTTGTTTCTCAGCACTGATGAACTGAAAACCATCCAGATGCTGTCCTCACACGGCTCTCCAGTTTGCCTGTCTTCATACGGATCATCATGCTGCTGTAAAGGTTGGACTTAACTGGAGGGTGCACTCTAAACTTGTAACCAGGGCTATCTTAATAGATTAGATACACTTTGGTTTAGTTGAGTTTTTGTTTGCTGGGTTAAAGTAACATCTCAAAGAGAAACTTAAACCAGCGTGGCCTTAATTCTTAGAAGTTTTTTTTGATGCCGTTCAGCCTGACAAAGTGGGCTAAGCGGGTTGCAAATCACTCCTTTTTTTTAATGGAAGCACATTTGGGAACAGAAGTGAGCTTTGTTCACTTCCGTTGTATTTTCCTGTCTGAAGGTTTCTGGTTTAGATACAGTGTATCTGCATTTCTGTAATTTAATAAATGTAAGTTCATTAGTTGCAGTCAGTGAGTGACCAAAGCACAGTCACAGTAGTTCCTCTTTTCTCTGGATTAGGAAGAGGAATTGAATGATGGTTCTTGTCATCTGCTACTGGATCTGTAAGTACTCAACAGCTTAAAAATACACAGAATTCCCAGAAGCTGTTGCTTATTAAATCAGTGTACGTTCCACAAGACTTAGTTTTATACCTGGCATAGAGTAGGCAGGAATTACTTTCTGAGGCTTTTTATTCCAACTGCAGAGCACTTTAAGACTCTTGGTGCTTTGTAATGAAAGAAAGATAAATTTTGGGGTGGAGAAAGTCATGAAGGAAGATTCTTGAGGTGAATTATGCCAAACCTCCCTGGATTATGAAGAGCTCCAGGTTCTCCCTGGTAACACGGGGAACAAACATTGATGTTGCAGGTCTTCTTCCAGCACACCTGGGTCCTTGTGTTACTCTTCTAATAACTAGAATTGATTTTCAGACTCTGTGTTGGAGATGCAGGTTTACTTTTTCTGAGAAATTACTGAGATTAGAAAAAAATAATGAAAAGGATGGAGTGAGGCTGAAGTCCAGAACAGAGACCTGCTGGAGGCTGTTCTACAGCAAACTGCTGAGACCTCTTGATGGGGAAACAAATGGCCTGCAAAAGTTGTGGATGTTTCCTTGTCAGGTCTGGTTTTTAAAGGACATATTTTGCTTTTTTCCCCAAAGGACTGCTTTTGAACCAGAAGACATAGGAAAGCACATCAGTGGTTAATAAATACATGTACGAGCAGTGCATAAATCTCTGTGCTTCAGTGAACATTTTGGCCAGCATACCAGAGGCAGCTCGGGAATAACCGGGCACAGTCCAAACTCCTTTCCAGGCTTGACTGGAGTCTGGAGTTCTGTGAGGTTCAACTCAGGGCACAGCCTAAATTCCTGTCACTTTTAACACACATCTGAAATCTTACTGAACACACTTCCCATTTTTTCCCCAGTTCTTATAGCGTTCTCCTCCAGAGCTGCCAAACTTTTCAAGTAAAAGCAGGGAAACTAGTTCTGGTTTAGTTGTTTGAATTGAGAATGTATCTGATGTTCTGCGCTCTGATAGAACCGACACCAAGTGGGGTTTTATTTTTATAGTACTGAACAAAATGCTTGGACATCAAGGTAATGCTCTGTTTATACCATTCCACCCTGGCAAAACAAGCTTTTTTGGGTTTTTTTTTTAAGGCTAAAGAAAACTTACACTTCCAGAATTCTTTCTCTCTGTTCTTATGTTACCTAAATGCAGCATGACTTGGAAACTTTGGTGTGAAGATGTGATTGCTCTCTACCTGTGCTGGCAGAAGTTGGGGCTTAACTGACAGTCCATTCTTTTTGCTGTTAGATGTCTTTATGGGCTGATCACACGAGTTTTCAATCTAGAGCACAGTGATATAAATAGATCCACTAATTAAAAGCTAAAACTAGACAAATTCAGATTAGAAATAAGTGCAGACTTACAAGCAGGGTCCCTGTCCATGGGCATATCTTATCTAATGTTCTGGTGCCCTCTTCAGAGAGAATGACACGAGCATGTTTTTACAGAATGAGAAGGAATAAAATAGGATTAAGTCAAGTCTTATATAGTGTTTAATTCAGTTTCCGTTTTTTTCCCCTGAAAAACAGTTCCAACCTGAAAATGTTTTCCTCCCAGAAAGCAAAGCTTTTTCTGTCCTTCTGGTTTTCGTTGATGCTAATGCAGTATCTGTTGTTTGAAAATTTTTAACCTCTATCTTTAACAGTTCTTAGCTGAGGATACTCACACTGTGCAGACACTGCACAGAAAACTCCATGGATATTTTGCTTTCTGTCCAGAATTCAGGAGGTTTATGACAGAGGCCGTTTCATGCAAAGAATGAACGTATTTAAATGTCTTGTTCTGTCTCCTTGTCAGTAAAAGCAAGCGCTGTTTTACTGGTGTGCTTACAACTGATGGACTTTTGCTGCTCTGATCTGTGTCTTGTTGAAAAATAAATCTCACTGGTTTGGAGTGGAAACTCAGACTTAAAGTGTCTCATAATAACTCTTCTAATTTTGACATACTGACACTCTTGGCCCTGTATGAAAGTGTAGTTGGACTCAATTATCTTCCTGTTTTACAGAGCTTCTGATTTTTGGGAGCATTTTATTACACCCCGTTCAGGAAGTGTTAAATACTTCCAACCTGTTCCTACGGAAGAAGAATTAAGTTTCTGATGGTCTGAGGAAATCGGGCACAATGGGAAGACAAAATTGTTCCTGCAGGGAGGGGGAGAGGAGCTGAGCTGTGCTGAGGAAGTTTTAATATTGAACTTAATTGTGCTGGAGCAGCTCTGCCTCTAAACATTCACAATCTGATCATGTGTCAGTTTTAACTGTTAAAATCCCCCAGCAATTTCCAATTCAATACTCACTCAGAAAATCCTCAGTTCTGCAGCATCCCATGTGTGTTATTTGAAGTCCTTTAATGAGTAAATGTGTTACTTACTCCTTTCAATCCTTAAGCTTAAGCTGGCTCCCATACTTCATGTAGGAAGCTTCTGTTGCTTCAGTTTATTAGTAAATACCCACACAATGGTGTGTCCTCTAATTTAGAGATAAGGAACTTTTATTTTTGGGCAAGAGAGGAGACTGAACTAACTGCCTCTGAAATTTAAGCACGAAAAATCTCATTAGAAAAAGTGGTTTAAATGACTGTATCCATAATAATATGTCATGCTGGAAAACTGCTAACAATGTGTTTTGTCAAAAGAATGAATAAATACTTCGTCTTTTTCCCTTTTGATGGTAAAACCCCATGGATTTTGATCAGATGTTTTAATAGCGGTGGGGGGCAGGTTGTATGAGCTGAATTTGATAGTATTTCTACCCTGACCTGATGAAATGAGAACGTCCTAATAAAGCAGGAGAAAAACCATAGTGTCTTGAAAATCAAAATGTGCCAACAATGAACTTTAGTATATTAAGACACTTTTTTTCCCCTTTGTTCTCCCCATTTGGTATTTTATGGCAGTTGGTTTGGGGATGTTTTTGCTTTCAGGTTTCAGAAACTGTTTGTGTTCCCAATTTGTTCAGCTATAGAAGAGTTTGGAGCTGTACTGATAATCTTTATTGCAAAAGTCCAGTTCCAACCCCCGACCTGCTGATAACAGAATCCAGGCTGACACGGGCTTTGGTTAATGATAAACATCAATAAGAAAGTGTAAGGTACATATTGTATATGAAGAGCCCTTCTGACTTCCACAGGAAAAATTCCTTCCTTTTGCTGTGACCACGGAGAGGGACCTTTTGCAAACGCTTGGTGCTTTCTTTGCTATGAAGAGCAATTGTTCTTGTGACACATAAACATAAAAAAAGAAACAAAACTTCCCTCTTTATAGTCTACCTGCCTGTAAATCCCCGTCTAAGCAAGTGTCCAGCTGTGGAGGGAGCAGAGTTAACAGGGTTGATATCAGTGTTCAAAGTACACATTTAAATTAGTAGTTTTGTTTTGAGGCCTGTTCTGTACCGTAGTGGCTTTTGGGGGTAAAGTTAAGGCTGCTTCCTGAACTTACTGTCACGAGCAGTTTTGATTAGAAAATGTAGAATATAGATATAGTCTCAATAATTTGAGCCTTGAAAGATGAGCACGGTCCTGTTGTCATCTAAAGTTCTTTGTTAGGAGCTAAATTATAACAGGGACTGAAATCCTCACGCTTTTAATAGTTATTTTCCTTCCAGCTTTGTTATTGATAAAATATGTGCCCCATCACTTCTGCCCATCTTCCTGGGCTGCTCAAACCACAGACTGGTCTCACCTGCAGCATTAATATTGCATTTTGGCTGTGGAGGTCTCCCAGGGAGTGTCTCAACCCACATTCTGACAGAATTCTGAAGTTAAATATTTAGTTTTATTGCTGTGCTGGAAACTGGTGAAGTGTTGAAGGGGTGTCAGTGCTCAGGTGAAACACCTGGGTGATGAGTTGATTGTTTCACTGTAGGACTTGGTCGCTGCCAGGTATTAAAGTGGGGCTAACACTGTTCAATATGTTCTATATTTGAGGTTGGCTTGGAGGCTTTTGAATTATTTTCTCTTTCAAGGCAGCCTTGCAGATTGAGTGGGACAATCTGTGCCCCGGCTTGTCCTTTAAAGGTTCTCTTCTTGAGGAGCTTCAGTTGCTCTGCAGACACTGAGTCCATGCTGAGCTCTGCTGATAAGAAGGGTTGGACTGCACAGAAAATCAAATATGTATGTGAATGACTCTTCATCCAGAGGGGAACTTGACCCATAGCAGTGTAAGATAAGGTGTGGGGAGCTTTGAACTTGAGGAGAAAAGCTGGAGTGTAATCAGTGGGAATCTTGGCCGAGATAAAACTGTTGGTTGGGTGGCTGAAGAACCCAGATTTTCAGATATTAAATTATTCCTGTTTTCAGTGAGGGAGTGTTTAAAACAATTACCATAAACTTTAAAAATTCATATCACAACTAAATACCACTCCAGTTTCTGTCAAGGAGTGGGGAATTGTAAGTTGTCTACTTTAGTATAGGCTCATGCACAATTAAATGAAATGGGTATTTGTCTTTTTTTACCCCCTTACAGGGACCAGGTTGTTTTGAAACAGATTCCTTTGTTGTGTGCTGAGGCTCAGTATTAAAATTCTAAAGTTCTGTGCGTGTATAAAAGGATTCTGTGGGTAAAGCTGTAATGATTCAAACCAAAGCCTTCTTACACCCTTGCAAACAGCAGTCAGTGTTCTATTTAGAAGAATGTTTTGATCAGTAGTTGATTATTTGACTACACTATGCTTCAGAACATACATGTGGGTAGTTTTGAAAACAGCTTATTTGATTTCTTCAGAGCCGTTGTGGAAATTAACTGACTATTTAGGATGGAAAAACTTTCGAAAATAAGAGATGAAAATATTTCTGCAACTGACCATTCTAGATGTCAGACTATGGGATTATATCCATTTATTGTATCAGCTCAGTGCTGAACAACACAAATACATATTCACCTTCTAAGTTCTTGTTGTCTTCCAGGCCTTGGGTAATAATTCTACTGTTTTTTGTGGACTGAAATATAATTAAATTTTAAAAAGACCCCCCCAAAACCAACAGCAAAACACCAATTTCTTTCCTGTTTTAAAGTACATGGATAAAAAGCCGCCTACTTGTGGATGAGATGTGCAGTAAAAATTTCCTGTGGTTCCCATCAATCATGGGATGATTTCCTATTTATATTCAGTTTCAGCTGTGCTCATGAAAGTATATTCCAGATTATAAATGACTTATTGTCATAGCTGTTATTTTGCAAAGAGCTGCTTAAAATAGCCCTGCATTTGACCCTGATGTGCAGCTTTCCTGCCTATTGGAAATGCCTTGAATATTTTACTACAGCCTTCTCAGACAGAGATGGGGAGTGAATAATGTGCCTTATCTTACATTGTTGAGATGAACTTAGAAAGCTGCGCTATCATAATAAATTTGACACTTCAGTTCTGGTGCTTCAGGCAATTGATAATGACAGCAGCACTTTTCAGGGAAATACTGCTGCTTGAATGTCAATAATTATTAGAGGGTTCTCTGCAACCACTTTAGAAGTTGCAATATTACGTTTGAATTCGAACAACTTCGAGCAGCTCAGAAGTAGGTTCAAAAATCAACTTTGCCATGTTCTGTCCAGTTCCTTGAGTGCTTGAAGATGAGGATTGTTTTAACAGCAGCCTTTTTGTGCTGTGGAAGACTCGAGTCTCTCCCAGTGTTGTGGTGCAGGAGTTGGCTGCAGTTTTCCAGCTCTTTGGAAATGTCGGTGCGGATGGGCAGCCTTTCACCTCACGGCCTGGTGCTGAGGGATAACTGAAATGCAGCTGCTCCTGTGCGTGCACAGAACCCTCCTCAGCCTCCAGGAGAGCCCAGTGAATAGTTTTGCCTTTTTTGGCCTAAGTCACCGTTTGTCTTGGGCTATTTTCTCTTGCTGCTCAAGGGCATTGTGGCTTAAATTAGTGTTCCCATGGTATAACGATGCAAAAAGGGATTTTGTGGCTGTTTTTATTGTCCCCTCGTATACACACGCTCACAGAAAGACATGTCTGAGTCTACAAGCGAAACTACACAATCTTCTTCTGATTTTAATGGTTGCAGTTTCTCTGAATTTATAGACAGTCACATGGTGCAGGTTCTCCTGATGTTTGTAGTCACACTTAATTCTCTTCTTTAGTGTTTTGCTTTAGTGTTTTGGATGATCCAAGGCTGTGACACCACTGTCGAGTTTTTCGTGGTATTATATGTTAATGTGCATTATTGCCATTGGTTGCATAAGCTGTTCCTGCAGGAATTGCAGCTTATTTTAATTTTCCTGCAGGGACACACACTCCATCTACTCAGCTCAGCTGTCTTTAGTTAGTTATTCTCCCTTCTTTGTTTCTTTGGATTATTTTATAATAACATAGCTGACACTTGAATGCTTGCAGGACTGAATTACATCAGGAATGTTCAGTCATGTGTGTTCAGGGCAATATTGACATGCAGAATGGAGAACCCCTCCAGATGAGTCAGAAATGAGCCTCATCAATATGCTTTAGAGAGGGAATTTGCATGCAGCCATTTATTTGCAGGAGGCACAAAATGGTGGGGCTTTAGTTCTTTTTTAAAAAATTCTTAAGACTTCAGAAAAGCTGGATAAGAGGAAGGAGGGAGGTAGAAGAACTAACGGTGGGATGATGGAGATGATGGAACTGAGTTGGCAACTGGATTCATTACTCGGCCATTTTTAGGAGCTGTTAAATTTCATCGTCTACCTTGGTGTCTTAAACACTTGTTAGTGGATGTTTTTTAGTTTGTGAGTTGTTTGTTTTATTTTTTTCTCCAGTGTTTTCTTCTGTAAGGTATAAACATATATTGTAAGATAAGCACTAGAGTTGTGTGAAAATTGTAAGTGGGATGTGGATTGTGGTGTGTTTAATAGAGCAGCATTAGTAGAAAATAAAGCTACTGTGTGATCTGAAATGAGCTCCCAACTCTGAAACATCTGGCAGAATTCGAAGTGTAACATTACAAGAGCATATTTGCAGAAGCACGTTATTCTCACAATTGGTGCCAAAGAAAAGGAAAATACAACTTCTTTTAGTTTTCTAAATAAATAAATGGGGAGAATTCGATCTTTGGAGGGCAGACGACTCGCTTTGGGCATAGAGAAAAACAACCAGAAGACTCTCCAGGACCAGTTGTTCTGAAAAGGGAGCTTGATTCATCTTGGCTATGGGTTTTGATTGTTTATAAATACATCTTCTGAAATGGATATCTTGCTCTTGAGAATGTTTTCCCTTTGCTTTCAAAGGGCCATGTGATTAGAAAAACAGGCCGGTGATTTACAGCTGCTTTTTTAAGATTAGGTAGGGGCAGATCTAAACTGGACGCTCCGAAAACTGGAGCGTTGCAGCTCACAAAAGCAACTGTTGGTGATTTTAGTCATCTGAACAGGTACTGGAAGGTCATTTTTCTGGCTGATAAAGGTAATAGTTCACTGGGTTAGAAATCTCTCAAATAGCAACATTCTAACTTTGTCCTGTCGCTTCTTTGCAGTTGGAGACAAGGTTCCTGCGGATATAAGAATTACTTCCATCAAATCTACAACTCTAAGGGTAGACCAGTCGATTCTCACAGGTATTTCTGTGACTTTCGTATAATTATGTGCATAATTGGAAGTGCCTTTGCACCGTTTGTTTTGGATAATCCATTAGAAACAAGCCTGCAGCTGTTGAATTACTCTTACATTCAGTGCAGTAAAGTTCTGATCTGGTAACTTGGAGTGGCTGAATGTGTTGCTTCATCACTGGCTTTGTGTTCCTTTAGTGGGATGAACATTCTTGCTGAGACTTGTGATGGTTTTTTGCTGGTCCCTCCCCCCCCCCCACCACCCCTCCAAGCACAGACAATGAGTAATTTGTGGGGAAACTAAAATATAAAAAATTCAGAATTTCTCTTCTAGTTTACACAGTCTTCTAGGTTTGACCATCTTGCCACCACTCAAATATGAAAGTAAATCTTAGTAAATGTCTTCTGCATCAGTTCTCTGTTCTCTCTGCAATACTGGCAGCATTTAAGCTGCTGTTACCAAAGGCCTAGCACACTCAAGCCTTATTTGCTGAAATTCTGTGCACACACGTTCATGTGTTTTCTGGTACCAGCTCTCAAGTGCAGGAGCTATTTTTAGATCCCCCTTTTCAGATTTGTTGAAAACAAAACAAAGTAGAAGTACTTCTGAATATAGGAAAGAAGCTGGGAATCAACCAAGCGTGGTCCAACAGTTTGCTTTCAGCTGGAACATGAAGATCTGTCAGCCCTGTTTTGGTAGCATAAATTAATGTTAACTAGCTCTGAATTTTAAAACAGTAAAGTGTTCATAGGAAAGCTGTTTTTCATCCTTGAAGCCCCAAAGTTTCTTAGTACAGATCCTGAATACCACAGAACTGATCAAGCTTACTGATGTTTAGCATAATAAAATGGAGGCACTCTGTGTGTGGAACTGAAATAAGTAGAAGAAATGATCCACCAGAAATCTATAAAAAGGGAATGATTCCTTGCCTTTATTTAGATAACCGAATTCTTATTTTCAAGATTTCTGTTTTCAGCCAAGTTGATGCTCGAGCCTCCTGACTAACAAAGTAGAACTGAAGTCTAAGATGCTGTTTAACAAAAAGCTTTTAAAAGTGGGAACCTTTGGTTCTCTTGAGTTTGCACAGAGTGGTGTAACTCTGTGCCAGGAGCTGAGAGCACCACCTTGTGAAATCTGATGCAGCAACAAACATCTGTTTCTATAGAAAAGGAACCTTTCTGTACCTGTGACATGTTCACAGAAACAGATACATAATTGTCGTTACAAGTCAGCCACTCAATTTTCTTGATCAACTGAAATACTCCCTGTTTCACTTAAGAAATTAAAAATCGCTTGAGGAAAGAAGCTTAGCATCTTAGAAATTTTAGGACTGAGGATTATAACTTTTGGATTCCCTCAAGACTCAAGATACACGTACAGTCTCTTTTTCTTATTTTAGGTGAATCTGTGTCTGTTATTAAGCACACTGACCCTGTGCCTGATCCTCGTGCTGTGAACCAAGACAAGAAGAACATGCTCTTTTCTGTAAGTTTTTCGAAATTTTCAAATCACTTGTGAAATAATTCTCAAGCTGATAAAAATGTGCAGAACTTTAAATCTTCCCCCAAAAGCTGTAGGACTTTTGTTATATTCTCTATACATATCTCTGTGTGTGTCTCCAGGTACTAAATGAATTAAAAATTAGAATTAACTTTTAACAAAAGCTGTCCTCGGGGAAGATGCTGGGTGAAACCTATATGAGGAAAATTATTTTTGTCCTTCACAGGGAAGTTCTGAAAGCTGGAGCACACACACTTTTAAAGTGCTTCAACATTAATTATCTGAAGTGATAGTTCTTATGAGTGATAAGAATGCCCACACAAATTGTGGTATTGTGTGGCTAAAATTGAAAACTGTATAGGACTGAAACAGTTTGTTCCAGTTTGTTCAAAGGAAGCATTAAATTCCTTTCAGGTAAGAAAATAACTCTTACTGCTGGCAGGCTGCTTGTAGAAAATTTAACTGTTCTTTCTCATGTGTGTCTGTTCACACGGGGAGCCCCAGAGAGCACATCTATTACTCATAGTAAGTAGCAATAAATCTGGCAAAATACAGTCCTAATTAAAAAAAAAAAAAGAAATGAAAACCGCACCTAAGATTGCAGCTGAAATCCACTGTGCTTACTCAGCAGCTGGGTTTGCCTGTGCTGCTTGGGAGAGATCGATCCTGAATCTTTTTGAGCCTGTTCTGAAAAGAAAAATTCCACACTGGAATGTTCCCTCACAGACACAGGGGCAGTGTCATCCTCTTCCTCTTTTTCTGTATCCAGGCTGACACACTTGTATAAGGTGGTTTAGGGTATTTTTGTGGTGGTTTTTTTTTTTAAAGTTAGAATAAACCCAAACACAAACTGTTTATAGATTGACTACAGGTTTTCTCTTCCCTCATCTTTTTCTGCCTCAGGGTACGAACATCGCTGCTGGTAAGGCCATGGGAGTGGTTATTGCAACAGGAGTGAACACTGAAATTGGGAAGATTCGTGATGAGATGGTGGCTACTGAGCAGGAGAGAACCCCCCTGCAGCAGAAACTGGATGAGTTTGGGGAGCAGCTGTCCAAAGTCATCTCCCTCATCTGCATTGCCGTTTGGATAATAAACATTGGCCACTTCAACGACCCCGTTCACGGCGGCTCCTGGATCCGAGGTGCCATCTATTACTTCAAAATCGCCGTTGCTCTTGCTGTGGCTGCTATTCCCGAGGGTCTCCCTGCTGTCATCACCACCTGCCTGGCCCTGGGAACTCGCAGGATGGCCAAGAAGAATGCCATTGTCAGGAGCCTGCCCTCTGTGGAAACCTTGGGCTGCACCTCCGTCATTTGTTCTGACAAGACTGGTACTCTGACCACGAACCAGATGTCAGTGTGCAGGGTATGTTCTTCTTGTTCTGCTCTTCTCCTCAGCCGCTCTGTTTGAATAGTCAGCATTGCTGGAATTCCTCTGATCCTGAGTCTTTTGGTTCTCATCTCATCAAAATCCTGCTTTATTTTCCTAAGATAAGCTTCCACTTTTAATTCAGTTTTCCACTGTGCAGTCTTGAAGGTTTTTATCTCTTCCCTTATTTAGTCATGGCCAGAAATAGCTCTGGATGGAAGAGAAAGTTGTCTGCAAACAGCTTTCCATTGACTGTTCTGTGAGCCTTTCATGTTACGGGTGATTTTTTTTGGTGGGATTTGTGCCCTGTTTCAGAAAGTTACACCGTGGAACAGGATGTGTGTAAGTGTTACACACTTGCCTCTTTAATTGAGAAAGATAACCATGGGTGGAGAAACCCAGTATGAGAAAAGTAGATTTACTGCAGTAGCTTTGATAGTCAAAGGTGTTTTCACTGCTGAGTGGCTCCACCTTTATTTGGTTATCTTATCTCCAGTAGCTCTTACTGCTCTGATGTAGATCACTGTGGTGCTTTCAATGTGCAGCATTGTCTGACTAATCTGGCAGCTTGGAGGTGCAGTTGGCCCTGCCAGCATTGCCAGGGTCGTCTTCAGTGTTTGGTGTATTTTTAGGTGAGAGCGTGAGTTCTGTGGCCCCCCTCCTTTCCCCACCATGTTCTTTTAGCGTTGGTTATTTTGGGACTTTTACAGCTAGTCCCTTAACATAATGCTTGTTCGGTTGCCAGTTTGTGCTTCTGTGCTGGGATTTTATGGAGAAAACACTGAGTTCTGGTGTCTGGTGACAGTAGAAGTTCAGTGGCACAGCAGCTCCGACATCAAATGTTCAGAGTCTCCTTACACTGGGTTAGAACTCCAAATGTGTGAGTGGTGAGCACTGCACACCAGTGGCCAAAGTTTGTAAGCCCTGGGCACTTTATTCTCATGTGATTGATGGCTTTTTCTTCCTAATTGGTGGATGTCTTGTTCTACTTCCTTAAGTATTGTAGTATTTATACCTAAGAGACACAAAGCAGCTGCTCATCAGTATTCCAGAGGAGGTTACTTGCAGTAGAGTTGCATAACTGCCCTAGTCTTTGCAGGGATTTTTTTTCATCATGCAGATGCCAAAAGCAGGAGGCTTCCTGGTTAACTCACCATTTAAGTTGTGTTTACTTAAAAGCTCAAAATGCTCTACTCCTTATTTAGAGGTAAATGCTTTAGTTCCTGTGCAGCACAACTTTACTTGGCTCCTAGTTAACCTCTGGCAGCTGCAAAATGACATGAGCTGCAAGATTCTGCAAAAATGTAGCAAAACTCTAATCCTTGAACAACGAAGTTTATTTTGTTAGGCTGCGTTTTGTGAGGATGCTCATCTAAAACATAGGGCAGTGCAAAATGTGATGTGACAAAATGACCAGAGGATGAGAAGTTCCATTAAGATACACCCTCATTTAGTGAGAAATTATCTTTTTTTCCACTACCACTCCAGCAAGCCATGAAGAGTAAGGCAGCTTCAGGCATTGTAGTTTTCATCTGTGTCTTCTCAGATGCGGTTCTGCCTGCAGCTCTTCCAGAAGGGAAACAAAGGGAAGAGTGAGGATGCAAGTCCCTCAGGGGGACAACTGCATCCTTCAGATTGGTGTCTGAATGTGAAAATGTCATTTCACCAGCACTAGGAGAGCACTGGAGCTGGCTGAATGGTTTAAACTACCAGTGCACCATGTGGTAAAGTGCCCTGTAACCAAAAATCCAGGACAGGAAACACTTTCACTTAAGCCTGGTGTTGGGGCACACAAGCCATAGTCTGGCTCTTGGCTAAATCCTCACCTCTTAGATCTCGCAGCTTCTCCTATTTGTAGATGCTTTTACTTTGACTTTGGCAGGAATTATCAGTTTCCAAGCTGCCCTGTGCTGCTTTTGACTGGAACTGCTGTTTCAAAGCAGAGAATTAATTCGTGATTCATGTTCCATGAGAATTAATGCCCAGCTCTGAAGGTTAGGAAGAGCTTGGGTATAGTCAGGATTGTCAAGTGGTGTGTGAGGAGTCTCCACAGCTGAAGTGCACATAGTCTGTGTCTTTCAGCTCTGCTGTCCTTGTGTCTCAAGGCAGTTTTGAAAAGCAGAAGGGCTGTTTTCTGTACTTTGTGCTTCAGAATATGGAGCTGTTCAAACGCGGGGGGATCGAAGTGCAGGGTATCAGATTTTTGTCTGCTTTGTTTATTCAGCCTAAACTTGCCTCTTGGACCTCCTCGCTCTAGGCCTGTTTAAATCTCTTGCATTAATTATTGCTCAAAGATAGCAACAATTCTAACCCTCTAATTTCAGATGTTTATCCTGGACAGAGTGGAAGGAGACAGCTGTTCCCTGAATGAATTTACTGTAACTGGTTCAACATATGCTCCCATGGGAGAAGTGTAAGTGTTCTGTGGAAGTTAAATATTTGTCTGTTTATGCATTAACTATTACTTTAGTCTTGAAAAGTGATGCATGTGATACTCAATAGTGATTGTTAATAAATGAAGGCTCAGCCAGTGAGTACACACTGAAGGGTTGGGAGAAAAGTAATTAACAGGAAAACAAAGTTAAATTCTAGAGTAAACCTTCATAAAACTTGCCTAATACAGCCTCCATTATTGCAGTGGCCTTTTGATAATCTAAAAATGAATTAGGGGTAGAGAGGATTTATTGTACTGAAATCTTACTCGACTGAGATTGTCTATGCCAGTGCTTCAAAATGAGGTTTACTTTTTTATTTAAAAGCTGGATAAATCTGAAGAGGTGGGGCTTTGCTAATCTGTGAACTCAGTGTTTCGAACTGCTCTGATGTGGAGAAAGGTGGATGTTTTTTCTGAAGTATCTTCTGAATGTGTTGGAGTTAATTCTTAAATGTACTGTAAATTCCTGTCCCCTGCCCTCAGTAGTTTATTGGTGCATCTTTACTTGACGAGATGTGTGTGTCTGTCTCAGCCCTTGGTATTTGAGCTGGTGCTAAACCCGGTCCCTTAGGAAAGGAATGAGTTTTGGTTTACTTTAGCAGTTGCAAGTCTCTACTAGTGAGGTAGGTGGTTCATCCTGACAACTTCAGGAATTTTTAGGGCTCTGCTTCTCAACTGGGTTGTTACAGCTCCTTTTACTTGGTCAGTCTTTGGTGTGTTTTTCATCTTATTGTTTCAGTTTTACTTGCAGAAGAGAATTTAGCTTGAGTTCTTGTAAACATCTCAGCCTTGTGCAGTTTCACTGTTTGCCTCTGCCTCCTGCCATCTCACCCATCTCAGTAGTGATTATCTGTTTAATTTCCATGGCACTTAAAAGCCTGGTGTTCTCTGCAGCTGGGACTCTTTAATTCCCCAATTCTCTTTTTTGTTTCAAAGCTAATTGCTGTCAAAAGCTTATGCTTTCATTTCAGGCAAGGTGACACTCTAGACCTTGCAGACACCATTGAGCTCTAGCTGGTCTCACAAGAGCTCTAGATAAACAAAATAATAAAATATAGCCTGGTGGCAGATGTTGAGTATAATGAGACAGACATCAATATATGTTAATGTTCTGTTTTTACTTGCTGGAGTGGGGGAGATGTGAACAAGTGTGTTAAACACGCTGCATTCACCTACACAAAGGGTTCTGTGAGAGGGAAATTGCCTCAGAGGGGCTGTCAGAGGAGGAACACACAGCTGAACTCTCGAACCTTTAGGGCTGATTTCTTTCTGCCTTTATGGACAGCTTTGAAATCAGGGGCTTTGCAGGCACTTTATGTGACTGACTTCACCTTGGATTACAAACTGGCACCAAAAACGACGTCTGGGGGGTTAAGAGGCACTTGTTCCACTGCACTGCCCCAGAGCAGGACCTGCTCCAGATAATGGACCCTTTCTGACATGTGTTACTTTGTACTTCAGACACTGTTGTTTTCCACAGCCTGTTCTTCTTCATAACCAGTTAAGTGGGTTTTGCACTAAATCAGTAATTTTTCATTTATTCTTAAAATATTTGATACGCAACTCTCCTCTAAATTGTATTCAGAATATAACAAATATATCTTAGGGAAAACCCAAAATTTCATGCTGATTTATTTCCCAGGGATGTTAGAGGTTGTCAGACAGTTTGGGAGCAGTTTTGCCGTGTCTCAGCACGTGCTTACTGCAAACTGAGAGCACAAAATTTGCAGTAACTAAGAACTGCAGCAAAAGCTGGCAGAGGTTGCATTTGACCTTCAAATGGGTTCATCTTTAGCTAATTGAAAAGTCTGAAGCTGGAAGGGAAAAAACCTCCTTTATCCAGAACCGATTCCAGCGCCTCAGACTCTGCCTTTGCCATTCTTCAAAAATTGTTGATAAGGAACAACTTGTTGATAAAATCCCCACCCTGGTATAACAAGTTGTGGATGTTCCAGAATGTTCTTTGAGTTCAGAACAGGTAAAAACAGGAAGTTTTAGCTGGGATAGATGAGGTGACAACCCAAGAGCTGCTGAGGAGGCTAAAGAGTTGACAGTTCCAAGCCACTGCTTATGGCTGTTGAACTGTATACAAAATGAAATACTGAACCCATATTTGTTTTCTGAAGATTCATTTTATTCATGTGCTTTGTTACACAACGCTGGAATTTGTTTGCAGCACCACAAGTGAACAAAAGGTTACATAATGGGACATGTCATAGTCTGTGTTGTGGATTCTTATGGAGTAGGAATCCATATCTTTCCACCATCAGGCCTTTTATTTCCCTCCTGGAGAGCTTTAATAAAAGATGTTATATATTTAGTTCTGTCGTGCTGGTTTTGGTAGGGGGAAAATAACAGTATTGAACACTGTCTTGGTTCTTTTATGCTGGCTGTAGAAGTATGGTAGTGCTCCAGAAAAGGAATTAATTTATTAACTGTTTCCAAATGTGAGAGCAAAGCAGTTATTTGTGATTTGTACCTTCCCTCTCTCCTAAGACCTGAGATATTGATCACTGAGTGTGTCTTACTGCTAGGAAGGTGTTTCTGTTCTAGTGCAATTTGTGTTGGCTTTTCACTGATTTAGGAGGTTCTCATGTAGTACAGATTGATTTTTAAGAGATTAAAAGAGGTGAAATCTGCTTTTAGACCTGCCCAGTGCATGCACTCCATGCATTGCAGTAAATCTGCAGAATACGCAGTAGGAAGACAGCTGAACTCCAAGGTATCCAACAATATCCTTCCTGGAACTCCCCTCCAAGCCCTGCACACACTCTAATCCAGCTTTCCTTTGCCTCCCCACTGAGCTCTTTCCCACGTTGCTGTGTGACTGTCACTGGAGGAAAAGATGAGATGTTCATGGTAAATAACTAACTTGATTCTCCCCCTTTTCTCCCTCTGGAAAGGCACAAAGACGACAAACTCATTAAGTGTAGTCAATATGATGGACTCGTGGAACTTGCAACGATCTGTGCACTCTGCAATGATTCCTCTTTGGATTACAACGAGGTAAGAACATATCCTGGAACCCAGGAGAGCGAGAATGGGGATAAATGGTTTGTTCTCATCTGTGTAGTGATTTTCTGTGGTAAATCCCCTTCTAATCAAGGAGGGGAGAGTATTTAGGTCCTCTGAAGTATTAATTCTGAGAACTACTTGTTTGTTGAATACTGAGAAAAGTAAATGCAGCAGGAAGTGTAATCTGTAATTTGGAGATCTCCTGCTGCTTTCTTGCTTTGCCTCTCTGCCTTAGGATTGCTACATCTCATAATGACTTAAATGCTTGATGAAAAGTGCTGACATCTTTCTCTGCTGCTCTTGAGAGCAGCAAAGGCTTCAAATTCCTACAAATCATACTCTTCAAAGCTGCTCTTTAAAAACAGTTCTGCTTGTTTCATAAGCCACAGTAAATCTTGTTAAGCCTTGCTTTTTTTTTTTTTTTTCCATTGTGAAACTTGAACTTCTGTCTCTGGTGGGTTCCAGGTGAGGTTTAAACTCTTGTGGTTTTGTTTGCTTTGTGTTGACTAAAGGCTAAGGGGGTTTATGAGAAGGTTGGTGAAGCCACAGAAACAGCACTTACTTGCCTGGTGGAGAAGATGAATGTGTTTGATACAGACCTGAAAGGACTCTCTAGAATCGAACGTGCCAACGCTTGTAACTCGGTGAGTGCTCTGGGATCCAGGATGGTTCTGGGACAGAGATCTGTGGTCTGCATAATCTATATGCATTTTTATGCTGTTGGCTTTTTTTTTTTTTTTTTTTAAGGTGATAAAACAACTCATGAAGAAGGAATTCACTCTGGAATTCTCAAGAGACAGAAAGTCCATGTCTGTCTACTGCACGCCCAACAAACCGAGCCGCACGTCCATGAGCAAGATGTTTGTGAAGGTCAGTTCCTCACCTGAGCAACTGGAGCTGTGGGATGGCTGGAAAGCAACACAACACTCAAAAATTACAGTGCAACCAACTGAAGCTTGAAGATGGAGGAAGGAATATGTAATTTAAGCAAGCAAGGGTTTTATTAAGCTGAGTAACTTTTTTTTTGCCTCTGCAGGGTGCTCCTGAAGGTGTGATTGACAGGTGTACACATGTCCGTGTTGGAAATGCTAAAATTCCATTAACCCCAGGAATTAAGCAGAAAATCATGTCTGTCATTAGGGAATGGGGAACTGGTAGAGATACACTGCGTTGCTTGGCTCTGGCGACCCACGACAATCCTCCCAAAAAAGAGGAGATGAATCTGGAGGACTCCTCGAATTTTATTAACTATGAGGTAAGATTGGTGGCGCTTCTCCCTCTCCCAAACTGGAGAATGGATCTCCTTATGTCTGATTATTCCTTGAGGAAGTTACATCTGAGAACTTTCTGGCTGTTTTTGATGTCAGACAAAACAATTACCCACGTGTGCAGAGGGAGTGCTTAGTTTCAGAAGAGACTTCGTGTTTTAGAAGAAACTGTTGATGGCTGGTAGAAGTTAAAAAGCCAGCTGCAAATCGAAATATTTCACTTACAGGTCCTTAGGATCATAAGTCCTTCAAACTGTTCTCAGAGACTGACTCTGAAAAATATTCCCAAAACTGCATTGTGGTTTCAGCTTTGGTGGTTTTCAGTTTGGCATTGCCCAACTGCAAGAGCTCATTGGGGATTTTGTGCTGGAAAATACCTGCCATTGTATGCAATGTGCTGTCAGCTGCAGGGGCTCAGTCCTGCTCTGTAATTTTCCAATGAAATCTGTATCTGGTATTTGGAGGGAGGGAAATAACAGTTGCATGGGAGCTTTTGGCTTGTGTGCTCTGTGCTCCTGGCACCGATTACCAAAATGAAAGGCTCAACTCTTGCAGGTTGAATTTGCAAGGCTGGCAACTAGAGCATGTTTTAGCCAAGAAAATTAGAACATTTGAAGCAAAATCTGTTTGGAAAGGTAGGACAAGGAGTAAAAGCAGGTGTCACTACACTGAGAGAGATGTAACGTGCAAGCAAAAGGCTTTCACTGCTGTCAGATGAGGAATCCACGGCATCTTGCACTGAAACTTGCTGTGTCTCGCTCCAGACCAACTTGACCTTTGTGGGTTGTGTGGGAATGCTGGATCCCCCGAGGATTGAAGTAGCTTCATCCATCAAGCTGTGCAGACAGGCTGGCATCAGGGTCATCATGATCACTGGGGACAACAAGGGCACGGCCGTGGCCATTTGCCGCCGCATTGGGATCTTCGTGGAGGACGAGGACGTTTCCACCAAAGCCTTCACGGGCCGGGAGTTCGATGAGCTCTCCCTCGCTGCCCAGAGAGATGCCTGTCACCATGCCCGCTGCTTTGCTCGGGTGGAGCCTTCCCACAAATCCAAGATCGTGGAGTTTCTCCAGTCCTTCGATGAGATCACAGCCATGGTAAGCGATGGAGCCAGTCCTTGGTTTGAAAGGCAAGCGCTGTGTTTAGACCCTAATTAGGCCCTTTCAGACTAATGCCCCATTTTGGAAAACACTTGTCTCCACGTTTCCTTGAACTCTAAAGCCTCAGGATAGTTCTGCACTTAGTGATGTTTAAGGATCCAAAACCACTCCCAGTGCAGAATTCCTTTTTGGCCCTGTACATAAGTCCCCACCATACTTATTTCATTTTTTGTTTCAACCCTGAATTCTCGTTTCAGACCGGTGATGGTGTCAATGATGCCCCTGCACTGAAGAAGGCAGAAATTGGAATTGCTATGGGTTCTGGCACTGCAGTGGCTAAAACTGCCTCTGAAATGGTTTTAGCAGATGACAATTTCTCCACGATCGTCGCTGCTGTGGAAGAAGGACGTGCCATTTATAACAACATGAAACAGTTCATCCGGTACCTGATCTCCTCCAACGTTGGGGAGGTTGTTTGGTAGGTTTAAATCTCTTTTTTTCTTTGAACTAGAGTAGTGATGGTGGAGTCTCCTGTTGGTTATTTACTTCAGTATTTCTCAGGAAAACCAGAGGAACAGGTTCTCCGGGTAATCAGTCATTGTGGGAGTTGTATGTCATGGCCTGGTCTTTAGTGAGGAATTGTAGCTGGCCACAGAAGTTGTGTTACACAGAATATTGTAGCTCAGTAGGTAATACTTTCCAATTATTTCTATGATTGGAATAATTCTCTAGAACAGAAAAACAAAAACCTTAATCAAATATTAGAAGATCTGGAGTTTCAGGTAACTTAGTCAGAGGCATAGCTTAGATGTTTGTTTAACCTCAGGTTATGGGAACGTGTCTTGTGTTCTTCTGTGAGGAGCAGTGGTGACCCAGCACCACAGAACGTGTTTCTGGTAGCAGAATGTCAATACTGATCTCCTCACAGCCCTTACATCAAAGCAGACTTTCTCCCAGAGTGGAATAAAACACAGCAATTGTCTTGCCTTGTTTCTTGTCAACTTTAAAGCCGTCCTTCATAAGCTCTTGTTGCAGCCCCTGTTTCTGTTCTATTTATTCTCACAGCCTTGGAGCCATGAAAGCTACGTGCTCATTAAACTTCTGCAGGGAGTAGCAGTGATCTAGGGAAATGCAGCTTAGTCATTCAAGCTAAAATGTCTTTTAGAAAGCGGCTTGCAAGCCTTTATGCATATGTGTGTTTATATATATATATATATATTTACCTATACAGACAAGTAGAGTGGGGAAAAACAAGCCTAAAGCGAAAACTTCAATTTTGGAAGTTACCAGAAGAAGACAATGCTTCAAAGCTTACATGCTTTAGTGGTTAGAAGTGTTTGCTCTCGGACATGGTTGTGAATACTCAGCCTGTGATGTATGAGAGAACATCAGTGAGATGCTCTGTATGAGAGAACAAAAGTGATGCTGCAGGCTTAGGCTTAAACCTTAAAGGACTGGCTTACACGAATAAGCTTGTAACTGGTGGGTTTCGTTATAGCATCTTCCTGACTGCTGCCCTGGGTTTTCCTGAAGCTCTGATCCCTGTCCAGCTGCTGTGGGTCAACCTTGTGACTGATGGTCTCCCTGCCACTGCACTGGGCTTTAACCCTCCCGACCTCGACATCATGAACAAGCCCCCGCGCAACCCCAAAGAGCCCCTGATCAGTGGGTGGCTCTTCTTCCGTTACCTGGCCATTGGATGTGAGTACTGATGGCTTTTTTTTCCCTTAAATAAACTCTAAGACAGGAATTACAACTAATTTTTTTCTTCCCCCAGCGCTGGAAGCCTCGAGGTAGAAGTTCAAGTGTGGCAAGTGAGGTCTTGTTTTGTTTACAGTTCACAGTGCTGAGAAAAGCACTTTGTTTTCTTCCAGGCTACGTTGGTGCTGCCACAGTGGGTGCTGCTGCTTGGTGGTTTATTGCTGCTGATGGTGGTCCAAGAGTTTCCTTTTACCAGCTGGTACTTGCTCAGTTTAATATCTTTGGGGGCAGAGGGGAGGTATTGGCTGCTTTCATGCTTGAAATGACTGTAGGAATCTGGTAGGTTGCAGGAATTTATATAATTGAACATTTTCGGACTGGTTACTACATGATTAATTAGTCTCAATAGTAAAGGTCAGGCGTGTGGGATATCTGAGCCTCTAACAATTTAAAGGGTTAATTGTTGTCTTGTAAGTAAAAGCCTAAAGGGGATTTTTCTGAAGCGGGCAAAAGTTTATAAGCACTGGGTTTGAGAGTCACAGTAGAAACTTCTCTTTCTATAATACTCATGCTTTTTTGCCTAATTGCCTATTTTACAATTTTCCAAGTTAATAAGCCTGTGGAAGTGAGCTCACATTGTTCTGTTCCAGAGCCATTTTCTGCAGTGCAAAGAGGACAATCCGGATTTCTTCGGGGTGGACTGCGTGGTTTTCGAGTCCCCGTACCCGATGACAATGGCTCTGTCTGTGCTCGTCACCATAGAGATGTGCAATGCTCTCAACAGGTTCGTGTGTCCGGGCAGGAGGGCAGAGCCTGTGCATAACTCATCCCAAATCCTGCTTTTTGTGCAATTTGATTCGTGGTGGACAGCTCAGCTAACAAAGAATGAGTCACATTTCCTTTCTCAGTCCTGGTAGTGCAAACAAAATGACTCTGAGATAACATTCGAGATCTCTTATCATAAGGTATATTTTTAAGGCTGCCAATTCACTCTGGTATTTTACTAAGCACAAGCAACTGAAATATTTTCCATCATTTTTAATCTAAGCTTAATCAATCAGATTATCCCCTCCTATGTTGGTATAAAGTGATATCAAGGAGAACTAAAATAAGAATGCTGAAGATATGGAAAATAGTTTTTCCTGCCCTAAGGGAGTGTGGGTTTAGCCAATTAATATTAGATTATAAATGGAAACCACTAAATAGCACAATGTCAAGGGTATTTTTCTTCAAATAGCTTAGAGGTCAGTTAATTTAAAAACAAATAAACTTCAAATACAAGTGTGCTGGGGTAGTCCTACATAGTAAGGTGCTGCTCTACATCCAGTGCTCTGGATCTCAGCCTCTTCTGCTTAAATGCAGATGGAGTCAAGAGCAGGATTAAAGAAAGTGTCAATACTTGACCCTCTGTCGGTCATTCAGGGAACTTCAGAAGAACTGGGTGGACTGAGGTGGATTCTCTCTTATGCTGCCGTGTCCATCCTTCCCACAGGGAGGATTTTGGGGTCGTAGTGAAAAGAACGGACCAGATCGGGAGTGAGCAGGACATACAAGAGCTTTCAGGATTAAATGTGAGGCTGACTGACTGCTTTTCTAAGCTGACTTTCAGGGTAGTTTAAAGTTGCAACACGCATTTATAAACCCTGTCCTGGGATCTTCCCTGCCTGGGATCCCCGTGCCTTGCCGTGCTGTCTGGATGGTGTTCTGGTTCATGGAGCTTCCTGTCGGGGTTACCTACACACACATGTCCCCTGTTCCTCTTGCAGCCTCTCAGAAAACCAGTCCCTGATGAGGATGCCCCCGTGGGAGAACATCTGGCTGGTGGGAGCCATTTGCTTGTCCATGTCCCTCCACTTCCTTATCCTTTATGTGGAACCACTGCCAGTAAGTGCACGTGTCTCACGCCCACCTTGGAGGTAGAGCACAACAAACCTGTGTGGGGCTGAGGCCAGGGCTGGAGGGGGAGAAGAGTTGCACCTGGAATATTGTGGTCACCACCACGTAAGAAAGATATTAAGGCATTAGAGAGTGTCCAGAGGAGGGCAATGAAGATGGGGAAGGGCCTGGAGGGGAGGCTGTATGAGGAGCGGCTGAGGACACTTGGTGTGTTCAGCTGGAGAAAAGGAGACTGAGGGGAGACCTCGCTGCAGTTACAACTTCCTTGTGAGGGGCAGGACTGAGCTCTGCTCTGTGGGGACCAGGGACCAGGACCCCAGGGAATGGCTGGAGCTGTGTCAGGGCAGGTTCAGGTTGGGTGTTAGAAAAAGGTTCTTCCCCCAGAGGGTGGTTGGCACTGACCAGGCTCCCCAGGGCAGTGTCACAGCCCCAAGGCTGCCAGAGCTCAGGGAGCGTTTGGATGATCCTCTGGGGCACAGGGGGTGACTCTTGGGGATGGGCCTGTGCAGGGCTGAGGGTGGGACTCGATGATCCTTGTGGGTCCCTTCCAACGGGGCACATCCCGGGATTCTGTAACACCCGGCTTTTCTTTCAGATTATCTTCCAGATCACGCCGTTGAACGTGACTCAGTGGCTGATGGTGTTGAAAATCTCCCTCCCTGTCATTCTGCTGGATGAAACACTTAAATATGTGGCCCGTAACTACCTGGAACCTGGTAAAGATAGTGTGAGGCCTGCCACCAAACCCTGTGCTCTGTCAGCATGCACCGAAGGAGTTTCCTGGCCGTTTGTGTTCATTACTATGCCCTTGGTTATCTGGCTTTACAGCACAGACACTAACTTTAGTGATATGTTCTGGTCTTGACTGACACGGTGACGAGTTTTACATTCAAAGGAGAAAAAAAAAGAAAAAAAAAGAGTTTAACTTAATTTTTTTATTGTTTAGAGCAACTGTCTATTTCTGCTGAATTTTCACATGAACATATTTGCCAGTGATGGAGGTTTCATAATCTAGATTTTTGGTTTTTTTTTTGCTTTTTCTGACTTCAGTGGGGGCAATATATTCCTCTTTTATACACAGTTAAAGTGTCCATTGACATGTACAGAGAACTAACACTATTTTATGCAAATATTTTTTTGTAGATGAAAAGCATGTACAGTGTTCTGTTCAATAGTCTTATTCATCATGTAAAAAAAAAAAAAAAAAGGTAAATTTGTTTTGAGCCAGCGGACACTATCAGACTAAATTGGCAGCAGATTTTAGGGAATGAATGTGTGTTGTCTAAAACTAAAAAAGCATGTAACTGTTTGTCTTCTGCATGATCATCCAAACTTAATTTGTCATACAGTCAGGTTTGATTCACGAGCAGAACTTTCTGCACTGGGTAGAGGGTTCCTGCTCCCTCGGTCAGGATTCCTTCTTGGTTCCACTCTTCCCTCACTCTTGGTTCTTGACTGGCCTTGTTTACACCAGTTTCTGTATGAGGTAATGCCTAATCTTGCTCGTGCAGAAAATACCATTCCAGGTGCAGCCTGCTGGGGTTCTTCCATACTCTCGACACACATAGGGTTGGTTTTTTTTAAAGATTATTTATTTTATCTATTGTATTTTATTGTAACAAGACCTTATTTTGCCAGTGTTGCCCGTTTTGCAGGGACAGGGAGGGCTACTTCTGTCTCCTTAAATCTAAAGCCTTTTTAACAAACACAATCTATTTGAATTCAAAAGAGGGTTTAATACTTTTATTTACACATCAGAGCCTTTCTTTTTCTTTCTCTGGTTTTTTTTTTTCCCTTTACCCCCTTTGAGATCAAATTTTGCAATGAGACCTGGAAAAATTACTTGCACTGCATAGGTAGAAATCAGATTTCCTACACTTAGGGCACTAATGCTCAGTTGTATCCATGGGGTTACTCTGCTGGCCTGTTGTAAGCCTGACTTGAAGTAACAAGCTCGTGTGTGTTTTTTGTAAAATCTGTAAATAGCACATGACCAAATTGAACATATTGTATAGAACTATTTTTATTTTGATGTGGCACTAACCACCTTCATTATTACGGTAAATGTTAAAGCATGTTTTCAAATTCAGTCCTGTATCAACAATGTGTAAGTCATTAACAGTCCTAACTGTGGTGTTTTTCTCCAATGCCTTCCAACTTTCATCGACTAAAGTGAGTATTTCTCTTCCATTTCACCCTGCCAGTGGTGACTTGCTGTAAAATAGCATTATGATGTATACATGTTGAAGAATAAATAGTAATTTCCTTCATTCCCATGCTGTGTTTTGTCAAACTCTGCTGTGCTACATTATTATCACCACTTTAGACTCTTGTTTTGTGGTCTGAAGCTCAAATTACTGATTCCAAAGGCAAAGCACTTGCTTTTGGTTTAGCGTATTTTAGGGTCTTGTTTTATAGCACCCGGGAGCCTTAGTGCCCCAAGGTCTTTACAGCTTTTGGTCTTAAGTTACAGATTTGTCTAATTTTATCTCAAACTTAAGACCCTGACAGCTGTGAACGTGAATGTTTAGTGTCCAAAACTCTCTGGTACTCATGGTCAGGTGCTGGTTTACTCCAAAGCTTTTTCCCTGCTCTGAAAGAGGGGCTCCCACCTCTCCCTCATCCCTGGTACCTGCAGTGCTGCTCCTGGCAAAAGCAGCTCGTTATTTGTGCAGTTGCCATCTGAGAAGGCAAAAGAACAGTCTCAGCTTAGCAGGACAGTCTGTGAAAGCTGTCCTGGGGTCACTGTCTGTAGAGCAGCAGGTGCTGTGTTGTCTTGTGCTGGCTCAGTCTGAGTAACCAAATTCGGGCAGCTTTGTGATCCCTCCCGGAGGGACGGGACAGTTCCAGGCTGTGTCCTGTTGGTGCCAGCTGGAATCCAGCGAGCACACATCATTCTCTTGGTTTAAGCTCTCAAATATAGACTCTCCCCTCAGAACACTCAGGCTCTATCAGAAATTCCACTGCATTGTGAGTGTTCTGTTTACAGAGATTTTGGCTTGTCTTGAGCTGATGCTGGAGCGGCTCAGATGACCTGATGATGTAGTAGGTGTGTTGCTGAACTGTGAGCATTTGAAATCTCCTCGAATGCCCTTTTTTAGTGTGGAAGAACCAAACTAAGGTTTTGCATTCCACAAAAGCGCTGGCCTGCAGTGGCCGTTTGCTGTATCAATAACAAATGAGCAGCCTGAGGCTTGACCCTATTTCTTGAAATGGAAAAATAATAGTTCACTTGATTTCAGGATTCCTTGAGATCAGAATATGTCCCAGTATGTTACTTGTTGGAAACAAATGCTAGCAAGTTAGTTCTGTGTGCTCCCAGCATCACTGACAGACCTTTTCCAGGGCGGGAATGCCACTGAATCCTTGAGCACTGGTTCTTGTTGAACCTCCAGAGCACCATATTGGTGGCCTTTTTAAAGCCACCATGAGTGATCCGGCTTCTTGTACAATCCTGTTCCTGTCTTTAATGCCAAATGATCCTGCTATTCATCCCCTTTTCCCTTCTCTAAGAAGACGAAGGGAAAAATGACTGTTGATAAGTAGAATTCAGTCTTCAGCACCTGTCTGTGTTGAAAGTGAATCTTGCTGCTTTTGTCCTGGATTTCCATAGGTATCTGAGAGCTTGCTCATGTCTTGGAGGCACTTGGGATAGGGCCTTGTGTTCCTCCAGTTTGCCCTAGAAAGCTGGATGAGTGGTGGGTAAACGGAGTGGGATCCATCCCTACAGGCTCCTGAGCTTCCAGGAACAGTCAAGGTGCTCCTACGGAGACAAGTTTTCTTCATCTACCCTGGTTTTCTTCTATTTCTCCCAGTCTTGTCCAAATTTTCCTGCAGGAGTGGAGCAATGGAGTTCCCCCAGATTAGCAGGTGCAGGTCTCAGGCTCGGTGGCAGCCGTGCTGTGCTTTAGGACTTCTGTTTTCCGGGTGTTGTAAATCCCAGCCTTGTCTGGCCTGGATTGGCCAAATACTAAGACCCACCATGAGCTTCCTCCCAGGCAGCTCATCCTGCCCTGGAATCACAACCCTGTGATCCTGGAGGGAGTGCTGTGGGTCTGGGCTCCACCCTGGGAGCTGAGCAGGCAGTGGGAGAGAAAAAGGGCAGCTTTTCTGATGGCTTTTCTGTTCTAGAAAGTACAGAACTGCAGTGCAAGGTTTGGAGTCACTGCAGGAAATGTGTTAACTGAAATGTTTACCTTAGTTGTATAGATCTTGTCATCCTTCAGCCTCAGCCCTTTCATCTGGAGAAGCCAGAAAGGGAGGACCTTTCAGAACAGGCTGACTTGCCAACATCTTGAAGTTGAAATTCTCATTTAATTTCTTCGGTCCCAAATATTTCCTCTCCAGCCTCCCCTGGTTGAAACCGGGTAACTGGGGGTAGCAATAGGTAACTCCTGTTTTCCTGTTCCTATTTTCTTGTGTTTCTGAGAACACACAAACAGCAGCACTTCCTCAAGCAGAAATAGCTCAGAGTTGCCCAGGCTTGATCTCCCGCTCCATTCCTAGAAAATAGCTTCATCTTTTTTGTTTCTCTTTGCTCTCATCTCACCAAGCTTTGTCATCTCTGCTGTTCTCTGGATTCCTTGGTGCCCTCACACGTCGCTGCTTATTTTCTGCTGTGAGAGGGGTGTGTAAGGCCAGGATCAATCGTGTGATTGATGCTGCCTTATGCTGGGAACACCAGGAAGGATATTGGCTTGTGCTGGGAACCCAGTGGGGTTTGGAATGAGAGCAGCTCCTCCTGAATCCAGGGTTCTGTGGCAAGGAGGATGCTCAGGCAGCTGCAGCCCTACACGGGATATTTAGACAGGAGCTTTTGTCTTTGCAGTGCCTTGGGCTCCCTCTGCTTTCACGTAATGAATGATCCAAAGTGCTGTCCATGAGCTACACAACGAGCTGCTCCTTCTTGCTGCCATCCAAGCAATAAAAATAGTTCATACTTGGTTTCCCAAAACGTTACTGCAAACAAAATGAGGATGAAAGAGGCTGCAGAAAAACATACACCAGTCTGTCCAAGCGCTCCAGGGCTCGTGTTTGCAGGGAGGCTGGCTGGGAGGTTAATGGTACGAAAATGAGATTTTAATCTGCTGATAGAATGCAGTACAGCAGTTCTGTTCAGAGAACACAGCTCCTGCCCACAGTTCATGGTAAACAGCCTAAAGAGGGTTCAATTTGCTGAGATTGAAGGGAGGTAAAACCGATACAGAGTCGTCTGTCTCTTGCACCTGTCTCGTTTTACTTTTTTGCACTTCTAACCATTAACTGTTTCCCTAATCTCTGCTAATTACATCCTTAATTGCATTAATATGCATTTTCAAATCTTAGCAGGAGAGCCCAAATTTTACAGTGTTGAAGCAGCGTTTGGAAGAGCTTCCCTGGAGTTGTAGGGCCCCAGAGCACCCCAGGCTCTCCCAGACCCAGGGCTGACCTTTTCGCTGTGGTGTGGGGGCGAAGTACAGCGGGAGCTTTAGGACCTTGTACTCTCCCCTTGGCCTACACGATCTGTGTAGTGTAATGACTTCTTCAGAGCTTTCCTACCGCTTCCCAGAACAAGCTGCCTGGAAAAGGGACATTGTTAGGTCGCTTGGGGGACCAAACTCGGAATAATGCCTCGATGAGAAAAACACCCTTAAAATCTCGAGCTCCACGTGCGTAGGGCGAAACTTGAAAGCAAAAATTCCAGATAAGCGAGACTTGTCTCTTGCCACTGATCAGGCAGAGAAAGGCCAAAGTTAATTAAATGTCTTAATTATTTTTCACTGCAGTCCTTGGTAGGAAGTGCTGGCTCTGCTGGTGATCAAGGGAGCTCTGCTGAGAGGAGCTGAGCTTCGATCCAGAGGGTCTGGCCTTTAAGGACAAAGTAACCTGAGAGTGTCCCTTCAACGACAGAGCAGCCAGTTTACCAAACTTAACATTCTTTCTTCTGTCACTGTTGATCTTAGTCTTGCTTGTATAAAGATAACTGAGCATTCATCCTTTCATTAACTGACGCCTTTTCTTTCTTTCCTTTTCAGCAATACTGGAGTAATCGCTTCCTAAACAATTTTGCAGAAATGTAAGGTTGTTTTGTTGCGTGCATGTGTTTTTAGCAACACATCTACCAAAACCTCTGCATGTATCGTGTAAAGATTCTTTGCTTTCCCTAAAAAACAAAACCTCATTGTGTTCTCTGTGGAAGAAATGTGTGGTACCATTAGGACTCCATGATACAGATGTACAAACGTGCAATATAGATTTTTCGAGGTGGAACTCTCTCCAGAGAAGGTTGGTTTCTGTGCTGCATGGAGAAGAGTTGGGTTTTCCTTGAACAAGAATCACGGAGCTGTCAGCCAATCTCCCATATTTCCTGTATGTAAAATGTCAGTTTATACAATGTACAATATCAGATAATGCATGCCTTGGGTTGTAGATGGATCTCTCTGTATTGTATCATCCGAACATCCAACTCCAACAGCTTCTGTACAATGCTCTCCTATTTATAAATCCATGGAAACGATTACAGATGAATGTTAAACCGTAAGCCTCCACTTCATAACTTTGGATTTTTTTTATCATCTGTGCAAATCAACCTCTTTTGCACTGTAATGTAACTTATTTAAATCTAAGGCAGTAAGACAGATGTTGGTGCAATACAAAATATCGTGATGCATTTATCTAAAAAAGCAACAACGACGTAGCCAGTTCCCACAGCTGCATGTGTTGACCTTTAGAAGTTGTAAATAAGATCAATTGTCTATTGACATGCTGACAGTAAAAGGAGCATCACACCTAGTTTCATTTGTATCAGGTAAATAAATTTATTCTCCAATACATACTCGGCGTGGTATTTGATGCACTTTGTTTCCTGCAGGTCCGTGCTCTTATTTTAATGCCAGGATGCCACTTTTTAGCACCACCACAATCTTCCCTCCTAGAAACTATGCAGATGCAGCTGCTCCTCGGCAGTATTGACCTCCTCGCTGGTGTGATTTCCTCTGTCCAGGGGCTTGTGTGTGTGTTTAAGGGACACTGTCAAGTACTTTGATCACTCAGTTTTTTTAAAATGCTCCATTGTTTGTAAAATCCCTCTGAGAAACATAAAATAAACAACTCTTTCCCAACTACATCTTTTATTTTATTTTTCTTTTCTTTTGTCCTTTTCTATCTTCTAAATTGCCCCCCAGCCTAAAGTAGCTCCTGGTCTCTTCCCCTTCCGTAGGCAGAAGGAAGGTGAACCCAATGTGTTTGCTCCAAACCACACCACGAGCATCCTGCTGGGAGTGCCTGGCACTTTGGGCTCACTCCCTTCCCCACAGCAGGGGAGCTCACAGTGCAGGAGTTAGGCAAGGCTAGAGCACCTCAAGGGGAAAAGCTGGCTTTTCCCAGTGTCCTGTAATGCTCTGCTCCAAAGCCCAAACGCTACGTTTTGTTTGGAATAAGAGGCGACTTGAGGAATGTGTTTTAAATGAGGTGTAATGGCCCTCAGCCCCCGAGAGCAGCACCGCGCTGGCAAACGGCCTTATCCCAACGAGGTGACGCGTCCGAGACCCTTCAAACGCCACAGTGTGAGGTTTAAAAATACCGAGGTGGAATTCCATTGTCCAGCAGAAGTTCGGGATGGTGGAGGGCGCGTTAAGGCATCGGGCAGAGCCGCTGTGGCTGCTTCCTACTATGGTAGTGTTGTGCGGGCAGGCTGAGCTCCGCTCTCACCCCCGGGCTGGGGCTGGCGGTGCCCGGCTCCAGATTCCTTCCCTCCCTCGGCGGCTCCTCCCGGGGCAGCACAGGGCTCCCGTTTGCGCTTCCCAGGCACACCTGGGCTGAGGGATCACAACAAACCGCCCCGGTGCCACCTCTTGTCGCAGCCTCAGCCTGGCGGGAATTGGGAAGCAACCAAAGGGACAAGGAGGCCCCCTCGCAGCTGAAGTGTCGCTCAGATCTCGCCATCACACGTACCGACGTGCTCCCGCCTGGGCCATCTCCCGCCCCTTCTCTCAGCCCGTGGAAATTCTTGTCCCCAGCACGGGGGTAAAGCTCAGGGGGATACAAAGTCATTATTCAGCGAGCAGCTCGAGCTGCTGTCACAGCGAGGTACATTCCAGCACCTCCGCGCTCAGACAGCGCCTCTCTGAGCAAACTGACACCAACTCACACCCGATCTTTAAACGTTTCTTTAAATGATGATCTGCAAGCTAAAGGCAGAGCGAGTCCCCCAAGTGACCCTGAGGCAGCACTCTGGAGTACAGCCATGTGAGCAGAACGTGATGCTCAGCGGGTTGCCAAGGTACTCAGTGCAAGAGCGTGTGGCAAGAGATGCTGAAATCAACAGCTTCATCTTCCCCCTCCTCCTCCTCCTCCTCCTCCTCTCCCTGCAACCCCCAGCTCTAAAGCATCACATGGATGAGCCACTGACAGCAGAGCAAGGAAGCAGCTCCCCATAGATCAGTTATGAGGCATTATGGGCACATTACATCAAACTCTAAATACAGAGGGCAGGAAATAACCCCATTTTTACCTCGAGGTGAATTTGTGTGTGATTAGAGCCCACATCCACCCCCAGGAGGGTGGGCGAGAAATGAGAGAAGCCTTGGGGAGAGGAGATGGCAAATTTTCTTCCCCACTGAGCTAGGAAGAAGCCACAGGAAAATCCTGGGACTGTAAAGGCAGAGCAGTAATCCCCCTCTGCTCAATCTACAGAGCTCTGAGCACCTGAAGAGGTTTTCTTAGGTATTACATCCCAACAGTTTACCCACGTGGAAGTGCAGAGAAGACTTCAGACATCAATTTAGCAGGCTCCAGGGATTTACCTGATCAGGGCAAGGCCATGCCCTTTCATTAGAGACAGTGGGAACTGAACCTAGAAGAATCACTCTCTTATAACTGAGTGACAGGGTGATGCCCTTCCTGCTCCTGGAGCGGCCAGCTGGGCAGACTTACTCTGAGAGACTAACAGCATCCAACCTTTCCCAGAACAGAGCTGCTGACACTCTGATCCCTAATCCCAGTGGGATTAAGAGCTCCCTCACCAGCTGCATGGCAGCTTCAAGTCTTTGAAGTCTTCTCCAAGACATTTCCATCTGGGTGAAAGCCCTGCTGGCCGCATTCCATCAAGCCTCTCGGTTCCTCTTTTACCTCGTGGAAAGGCTCTGCCCACTGGGCTGGCACTGGGACTAGACTGGGGTTAGGACTGGGCCATACAGCTCCCTTCACCACGCAGCACCTTGGTGTCCTACCACGGAGCCCCAGCACCAAGCTGTAAACCCCTCTGTGCCTCTTTAAGGCCAGATGATGGATGTTCTTCCTGCCACCCTGTGAAGCCTCTGAATTTACTGCACGGATGGTAAATCCCAGCACAAAGGGAGATCAAACCCATCTGTTTCCTTATGCCCCTTGTCAGGCAAGAGCAGCAGCAGCAACAAAAGCAGAAATCAAAGCACAGCACAGGAAGGGTTAAATCTCTCTCCCAAAAACTCAAATATTTCCAGAGAGCTTGGTGGAGGGTCCTTAAAACCTCTCAGAGCCCAATATTTCCAGCAGGGGAGCAAACACTTGACCTCCAGCTTTATCAAACTGGCTGAGTTTCTGTGTGACATTATCCTCTGCAGAACCGACACCGAAAGGTCAGCGGGAGCCACCTCCTGCTTTCTCACCTACTAAAAGCTCTCCTGGGGAGCTGAGGAAAGGTGACAGCCTGTCTCCATACCCTGTCCCTCCTCTTGGCACAGCCACAATCCAGGAGCTGCCCTGGCCAGAGAGAATTTGGGCTAATAGAGGAATTGCTGCTTTTTTCAGAGTAATCCCAAACTTTCCCCGTGTTAGTTACACAGGCGCCAACATTCCAGACTGACAATCAATCCACACAAATCTCCCATCTCACTTTCACTAGGGACCTCAGCAGGGCAAGCAGAAACTGAGGTCACACCACCTTCCAACTCCTACACCGTCCCCTCTGCACCCATCAAGCTTTACACGGCACAGCAGCTCCTCAGTCCCAGATTCCCAGCTTTACTGGCTTCCCAACAGACAAATATTTATCCCAGGAACCACATGGGCAGCAGCTTCCACAGAGCAGCCCAAGGAAGCTGCCTAGCCACAGACTGCTGTTGTTGCCCTCCTGATGTCACCACACTTCACTTTTCTGGAAAACTATTTAGGATTCCAAGAGGATGAAGCCAAGTGAGCAGCTTCAACCCATCACATCATACTGCACAGCAAGGAGTAACACAGCATAGCACACACTCAATGCAAGGAAATAAAGCAGGAATATAAAAATTGGAAGCAATTTTTTGACAGTTAAATAGTTCAGGGAAAGAACTGGCATCGTAACAGCCTTTTCCAGCAAAGTACACGCTGGAAAAGGCCCTTTTGTGCTGCCAGATCAACCCAAGCTCTTGGATCAACTGCTACAAAGTAAGGAGCTCGTTTCTGCCAACCCCTGAACTCCCCCTGAAGCCCGGGAGTCCAGCTGGGAGATGTTCCAAATCCCTGCTCCCCAGTAGCTGAGCAGCACTACTGCTGCTGCCCCTCCAGCCACTGCCACGTAACTGGACTCCTTGTTGCCTTGTAAATATTCAAGAAATTAAAACAAGTCCAAGTCTCAGGACATGGGACCTTCTTCCTTCTCTTTACCCTCCTGCCAAGGCTCCCCGTGCTCTGCCACACAGCTGAAAAAAAGAGCAAAAAAATCTCTCTATAATCAGGAGTAGCAGGAAAGGAAGAAGCCCCTCAGTTGGACAGCAAACACTGATATGGGCCAGCAGTCCCCTCTTTATCTCTGCTTCACAATTTCAGAATTCCCAAGATCTGCAAATCAGAAATCCTGCTGGAATTTCAGGTGTTATCAGCACATGTCAGGATAAAGTATGAGTAAATACATTATTTAGGCAATTTCCAGCCACATCCTGAACTTGTGCTCCTTCTGGGCTCTACTAAACTCAGCCCTTTAGCCCTTACCCAGTGTATGGTTTGAAGGAAGTCAGTCCCTTTCCATCACTTCTTCTCTTTTCCTATCACAAAACAGGAAAGAATTAAATTATATTTGTGACTTAAATGCAATGATTTCAAGCAAACTTGGGCACTCCATCCTTGCCCAGCTCCAGAGCGGCCTCTCAGACATGCCAACATTGTACAGTCAGAACTGGATGGCAACAGCTTTTTTACCTCACAAACTGTTTTTTCTCTTCCATCCCTGATTTGACAAAGCCTGAACTTCAGTTTTTGGCTTTGTGATCTGTTCTTCCAAGGTGCACAGCACGTGACTGAGGGAGGGAATGAGGTCAGCTGCTCATCAAGGGCTAATTGTTCTATTCCCTGAACTGGAACTGCACTGGAGAGTGAAAGATCTCTGCAAAACCAGAGATCAAATTCTAAAATTAGAGGCGCTAATGAAGGCTCATTAATAGGCAAGAATCCCTCTGGAATTCTGAAGTGAGTGCTAAATATATCTGTATAATCTCAAATGCACCTTGAAGTTCCTTAGTCCCTCACTGTACAACTATTAGCAGAGATTACACACCAGCTACGTGAGCCCAACACATCAGATACTCACCCAGGTTTTACCTGCAGGATCTGACACTTAATTTTCAGTCAGGAGCCAAGTTCTCAGAAAACCAAAGCAGCAAGGATCCAACTCTATTTCCAACAGTCATCTCGAGGTGTCCTAAGGTGTGCCTGGACTTGTTAAAGCTGCACCCAAACACACTCATCTTGAAGTAGTTTTAGTTTCCTGCCTGTTCTAAGAGTACAGGTTATCAGATTATCTAAGAACAAACCACAGACAACTCCATTCTCATCCACAGCAGAGGTCTGCAATACTGGAAAGCTGCAGATGGATCAGATGAATGTTGACTGGGGGGAGAAAAACAAAGCTTTCTTTTTTTAAAAAAATATGCTTTGACTTTGCTTGCACGTGTATTATTTCTGCCGTGAGACACGTGATGAGCTGAAATCACTGCATCCCACAGCAATGGTCCAAGGGAAGAACAGGATCAGGCTTCTCGTCCACCAAAAAGCCATTAACAAAACGTTCTGCTCTCCCTGAAATTTGATGGACTTGCTCCATGGAAGAGCAGGAGCAGCTCATGCCCATCCACCCCCCAGGACAGCTTTGCTGTTCTTCCCAGATCACCTTCAAACCACCACAACTGAGTTTGATATTTTGGAAAGTTTAGAGCCCACGAAATTCCAGAGAGAACAGGCTGTTTGTTTTTTTTTTAAATGGATACACTATTAGACTCCTCCTTTGTTAGATGTGACATACCAGAACATTTCCAAAACAGCCCTATTCTTTCTGTTTGCATTTTTGATACAACATCTCAGAGGGATGATATTTTACCCTGATCTGCCTTACATGGAGAAGCTTCTTTTCCATCTCATGTATTTGGATCAAAGAGCCATTTCTCCTCCAACTGATACTAAAAACTACTTTTTAGCTTTCTAAAAAAAGTCAGTGTGCTTCAGCATACCTGTGGTAACAGAATAAATACAAAAGGAATTAAATTGCCAATATAAAGATTAAAAAAACCCCATGTTTTGGTAAAGACCAAGGCAATCAGAACAGTAAGAAAAATAAGTAATTCCTCCTCCCACACATCAAGCCCACAGAACTGCAACAGTTTCTAGATTACCCAAAGCAGCTCACCCTTGAAATGCTGAGAATTTGTACATTAAGTGACTTTGCTTCAAAAGGTGAGGGGAAAACACATGAATTCAATATTACCTGACAAAACCAGGAAGTACATAAACATGGAAAAACCAGGACAATATGGCTATTTGCATAATTTAACATTTCCCCAGCAATACAAGGCAAGAGGGATGGATTCCTTTTATACCATTTTAAATGTCAGTGCTGTATACAGAATGTGAAGTGCTTTGAGTCACTGCTGTAAAAGCTTTCAGGAACATCCTGAAATAAAACTAAACTTCATTTTAAAATAAATGCTCATGTACAGACTTTTAAGTGATTACAGGGTTTAGTAAGGATTAAGAAAGTGACTTTAATTCTCCACCATTGGCTCAAGTCTGTACATAGAGAAATCAGTCAGCTACAAAAACCATCCTGTAAGTCCAAGTTGCCTATTGTCCCAAACTTCTGGACAGCACAGGTAATGCCCTGGAAAAAGACAAATTCATTCAACAAACACAGCAAGAGAAAAGTGCTGCTTTCAGTCACATCCAAGCAACCACCCCAGACTTCAACAGGAGCACGAGCTGAAACAGGAGCACACAAACGAGAGCAAGACCCTTCCCACCAAGGAGCACAAACCCCTGTATTTACAACTCCAAGCACACTTAGCCCTGGACAGAATTCAGACACTGTTTTCATCCCAACAGGCTCATTACACACCTCAGATTCTGATGGTTTTAGTTTTTAGCAGGAATTTTTCAAAATGAGAGTTGCAAATATAACCGTGGATGCAGTTAGTCCCTTATACTTAATAAATAAGAAGCATCAGGAATCTTCATGGTACTGAGATGTACAGGAGTATTAAATGGTTTCAGAGTCTATAAAAAAAAAAGGTCCTTTGTTACTGCAAAAAAAAATATCATAGTTTCTGTTCTTCTAAGAAGAGTGGTGTGTTCAAGTGGCAGAACAAGCAGCAGGTGAGACCTTTATTGCATCCCAAACCACTGTTCTTGATCTGCCCACTGAGCTGCTTCACTGTCACTGCCTTCCAAGTCCCCTTCTTCTCCACTTCCCTCCATGTCATCCACGTCTTCTTCCTGGGTGGCATCTGTTGGGCTTTCCTCTTTTTCCATCTTCTGCAACCCTTCCAGGGACTTCTGATCGTTTGGATCCAAACTGAAGAAAGGAAAAAAAAGAAAGCCTTGTCCTGAAACTTTTTGTCTCTTTATTTGTGGCCTTAGTGTAAAGAAGAGTAAAAGAACTCATCTTGCTGCCTGCACTTCCTGTTTAACTTCATCAAGCAGCTTATTTCAGCAGCTGATGCAACCTCCCCTAAGGGTGACTGTACCACTGAGTATTAAATCTCCATAAAAAACCAGTTTTGATCCCCAAGAATGCACTTATCTAAACATCCCACTCTTCCAGAAAACTTAGTCACCTCTTCCAACAATACTAATTATAAAGTGGCAGCAAAGCAGTAAAAATTTAAATGACTCTGACTAAATACATTATATGCAAGCAAAAACCAGCTGACCCATTTAAGCTATATATGTTTACAGTGGACATAATGTGCTGGATTTCAGGCACACTGAAGTCGTTGGCATCAAAACATGGGAATATTTAACATGGTAACATCCCAAAATAACGTTTAGGTTATGTTGAATCACACTATTTAAATTTACTGAATAGTTCATTTTTATATATAGCACCTTCTGGTCTAAAGGAACGGATTTTAAGGTGCCTGACTATTAATTAATAACTATAAATAATTTCATGCCTTAAACCTTTTGTTAGTTAAGGAATCACAAGCCCAGTGACATGTTTAGCATTAAAGCAGTCCCTACATTGTGCACTTCTCAGATCAAAGCCTTAAGACCAACTAATTAACTAAGAGAACGTAATTTGTACGTTTTTGTTTGTTTTAAGGGAGAGTGATGTAAAGCCATCTCTGATTCTCATTCTAATCAATTAAGTGGCTCAACTCTTTACTTAGTCAAGCTGATTATTGTTTCCCAGAAACCCACTGCAATCCCGGGGTGTGCTTTACCTCAGGGCTATGCTGTACTGGTCCATTGCTTCCTGGTACTCATTGACAGCCACCAGGAAGTCTCCCAGGATCCGGTGCAGCACACAGTCACTCTGATTGGCCAGGGCATTCCTCAGCAAAGCAATTCCATCTTCGTACTTCTGCTCTCTACCTGTTCACGGCCAAAACTACAGTTTTAATTAACAGCTGAGATAAATCTATAAAGTCAGAGTGTTCACAGTCATCACAACAGCAGGCTGTTTGTCCATTCAGTGCTGTCAGCAAGGAGGGCAGCAGTGATCTACTTCTTGCAAGATTAACTCTCTTTTTGTTGCAATACCCGCTACACTCACAATTACACCTGCTTTGAAGTCCAAACATTCTGTTTGCAAATGCTATAAGTGCTGGTGTGGTGTAGTATCAGTTGCTGGATACAATGAATCCCTGTGATTTTCCCTTCAGGATAGAACTGATAAATCCCTGGGCTGTAACATCACTTCCCATGGATGAGTCTGAGGAACGCTCTTCCACGTTCAAGAGTTATCAATAAATAAATAAACCGACAAGGGGGGAAAAAGGCACTTACTAAGAAGTTCTGCTTTCTTTACCACAGCTTTAATGTAATCAGGTCTTTGTGTCAGTGCCTTGTCCAGCAAGGTTTTTGCTTTCTCCTGGGTGACGGGGTCCTCCAGACAGACAGTTGCCAGCAGGGTGAGTGTCTGTGCGTTTGCTCCCAGGGTTTTGTACACGTTGTTGGCCATCACCATGGCCTCACGGATGCTGTTGGATGCCAGGTAACACTCGATGAGACCTGGTGACACCAAATGGAAACACTGCAGGTTTGGAGTCAGCTCTGCACTCGCCTCCTCAGTTATTTGCCCACCTGGCACCCCAGGAAAGAAATACAGCTGCAAGTGAGAAAGGGACTCTGTACATGTTAACACACCCATTCCACAGACAACTGATTTCACCACTTTTATGTACGAGCAAGGACTGAAAGAAAACCCCAAACCCTAAAGCACATCTAATCTAACATTTCTGTCCAATTCCAATACTGAGATATTAATACTCCACCTGGACTCTTCACAACTCACTGAAGCTGCTGTTGAGATCAAGAAGATTCAAGTATTTAAATAAATATAAGACAACAAAGCTCTCAGTAGAAGTAACCATACAGCTCGTGTTATGATCCAAAACACCCAAGTCTGTTTCTCTCCAGTCTAAACAGAACAAAACAATAAAAACCCAAGGAAACCCCTTTGTGAAAATCATTCTTACAAGCCCATACATTCTCTAGTATCTCTGACAGACCTGGTAAATCCCCCGACTGTAATGTCACTGTTACACTGATGAGTCTGATATCTTTAGACAAGATACTCTCTAGATGTTCTGCAGGGATTCTACTCTCTAGGTATCCCAGACATCCTCCAGTATCTCCCATCTGGGCGCTTCTACCGCTTTATAACTTTGAGGTAACCGATTTACTGGAAAGCCCAGAGGAGCAGAGAACTCGTGGCCGTTCCCTCGCCTCGCCCTCCCCACGACCCCAGCGCTGACACCCGAGCAGCTCCCGCCGAGCAGCCGCCGCTGACCCTCGTAGCAGTCCAGCCTGCAGGGCGCCAGCCGAATGGCCTCGCGGAAGTGGATGATGGCCTCCTGCACCCGGCCCATGTTCCGCAGGGCCGCTCCTTTCAGCAGCAGGGCCTGGACGCTGTTGCTGTTCAGCTGGATGGCTTTGGCTCCCAAGTACAAGGCACGGGAGTAGCGTTTGCTGTAGAAACTGTGACACCTACAGAGAGACAAGAGGGATTGGAAATATGCAGTGCCTGCGGCGCCTGTGAGCAGGGTGGGAGGGGGGAGAGGGAAGGGGGAATGGGGGAAAAGGAGGGGAAAGGAGGGGAAAGGAGGGGAAAGGAGGGGAAAGGAGGGGAAAGGAG
>JAWMRA010000036.1:11300269-11316557 GCA_035584735.1 Pseudotriccus pelzelni
GGGGGAAAAGGAAGAAAAAGGGGGAAAAGGAAGAAAAAGGGGGAAAAGGAAGAAAAAGGGGGAAAAGGAAGAAAAAGCGGGAAAAGGAAGAAAAAGGAGGAAAAGGAAGAAAAAGCGGGAAAAGGAAGAAAAAGAAAAAACCCAAAGAAAATACAAAACAGAAAAAAAAGCAAAGAAAAAAGAAACAAAGGGAAAAAGCAAATTAAAGGAAAAAAAGGCAAAGGAAAAAAATACGAAGGGAAAAAAACCAAAAGCAAAGATAGAAAAAGCAAATTTAAAAAAAAATCAAGAAAAGAACAAAGAAAAAATGCAAAGAAAAAAACCTGAAGAAAAAAAAATGCAAAGAAAAAAAAAAGGAAAAAAGCAAAGAAAAAAAAAGGGAAAAAATCCCCCAAAGAAACTACAAGTAACTGTTGAACTTTTTTCATTTGAAGTTAAGAATGTATGTTCAGGAAAAAACACCCTCCAGGAGTTTAAAAACAAAGCTGTGAATACTGAACGGTCACAGCTATTCATTATATCACTGATATTGCACCGAAGTGATAACTCCAATAGGTTTAAAGATGCAGAGAAGAACCACAACAGCTATTTACGGGTAAGGTAAGAAAAGAAAGAAACCATCTTACCCAGACACCACCCAGGGTTCTGCATGTTGGTCAGAAATATTGAAGAGGCGGCAGCCCAAGTTCTCCACATCCTCGAGCCGACCTTCACGGGCCAATAAATAACCATACACATCCATCCCTAAAGAGACATGGCTGAAGATCAACCCTCAAGAAATGGAAGGTTCATTCACAACAAGCAAAAAACCCACCAGAACCAAACCCAAAACTGTGCAATTACCAGTAGCGTTTCAAGACATGCAGCTTCTGAATGTCAGCTCTGAACTGGTAAAACAACAGACAGTACTCCACTGCACGTGGCTGTTACTCATCAGGGCAACCTTCTTTTAGGATGTGCTCACCTTTTATTAGGTAAGGATCCAGCATTTGTGCTTGTTCAAATTTCAGGATAGAGTTTTTATTATCTCCAGCTCTGAAGTACAGGTCTGCTAAGCTCCCCAGCAAGTCCACGTTATCCCTCAGCAAGGACTTCTTCTCCAAAGAGCTTAAAGAGAGACAAATGCCTGTCATTTATAAATACCACTTTCAGTTGCATTATATATGATTAATGTATTATTTCACTGCACCATGCTCTTTCCTCTCTTACCAAATGGTGTTTATTGCCCTTGTGTTATCTCCAGTATGCACAAAGGCGTATGCCTTGATCCACACAGAAAGCCAGTCCAAGTTGGGAATGCTCTGGATTATGTTGATGGTCATGGAGGCCACTTCTGCTCCTTTCACTGACAGTGAGAGCAAGCCTGTTCAGGACAGTACACACATCAATCTCAGCCGCCAAAAACTGCTTTTGACACAAATTAATCGTCTGAGGACCAGAAACTCCATCCCTTGACATGCAGCTTGTTAAAATTTATGTAACGTAGGCATTATATACCACATGCAAATGCCAGTTACCCAGTCCCAAAGCATAATTCAAATTACAGCACTGCTCAACACTGCAGACACCCACCCAGGATGGCATCCAGTGCCAGAGGGCACTGCCTCAGCACTTCTTTGTAGCTCGTCACAGAGGAGCGCTCCTGACCTGCCTTCTTGTAGAGATTGGCCAACATCATATTGATCTACAAGCAACAGAAACGTTGGGAGAGTCAAGTGTGAGAAGTACAAGATTCAAACTGTGGCTTCTCTCTGAGCACAGAGACAAAAGTATACATTCTTTTGTGTATTTGCTCGGAGCATCTTGAAATCTGTGTTTTGCACGTAAGAAGTCAAAAGGTGGGCAAGTGTTTAGATAGGATGCATCCATTACGTCAGCCTCTTCCAGTGGTTCTCTCTGTAGCCACGGCAGTGTTTGAGGGAATGAGCTTAGGAAGGCAGAGAAAGTCTCCACTCAGCTTCTGAATGAAGCCATGACTGATTAAGAACAGAAATGGTCTGAGCTCTGCACAACACCTGGAGCTGGTTTCTGCTGCAACACTTTCATTTACTGGTGCGTGTGGGCAAAATGTTTGCCTTTCTCAATCTCTTCTTCTTTCCCTGTTCTGTAAATTGGCCTTTGAACAGAATGCTCTGACACTGGCTGGAGTCTCAGCCATGTACACTTTTAGGACAATTTAGCATGAAACACAGTTGACTGACCTGATGTGTTAATCTTTTAAGCCCTTATGACTAACGCAGCCAGCGAGCAAAGACTCCACAGATTTGGCACTGCAGACCACAGTGGGATCTAAATATTTAACATTATCTAAACTGTGCTTTAAAAGGATTAAAAGATTTTAAAAGATGGAGCACTAGCAAACCTTCTACTTGCCAAAGTCTCCAGCCTTCCAAGGATCTTACACTGCTCCAACTATGCAATAAGTTAATAAAGATGCACAAAGCATTTAACTTCCTTCCCTTTTTTGAATTCTTTCTAACAGAGAGAATACAAAACTGGTCTGATTTTACAGAAGTAAGTTCAAATAAGCTAATTTAAAATTAGGAAATGTTACCACACAACAAAAGCAAATACCAAGGCATTATAGCGTTATACCTACAGGTTATATTCTTTTCTGACCAGACACTGACCAAGAACCTGTCACAAAAACCTGCCACAGCTAACCAACCTTTGGGGTCCTCTGTCTGGAAGGAATCCCGTCAAGAATGGCAATGGCATCTTTATCTTGCTTCAGCATTGTGTAACATTCAGCCATTTTGTATTTCACTTCAATTTCTGACGGTAAACACTGAAACATAAAAGGGAAGATTTAATAGAATGCTGGTTTAATCAGGCAAAAAAAAAATTAATAGGATTTCCTCATAAAATATTTATACTATGTTGAAAAATATCCAGTGCAAGTTAGTCAGCAATGCAACTTACTGCTCATTCATATTGTTCCTGTCTTCAGATGAAAAGCATGAGCCACATATACAGAAAAATTTCGTGTTCAAGACTATTTTAAGTCTTCCGTCAGAAAACAAAACATTCGATGTTATTAAATTAATTAGCCTTAAGTGTCAGGTTTATTTGACAAGGTAAATCCACCATTTAAGGTGTTTAAAAGGCATGTAAAGGTGGTGCTCAGGGACGTGGTTTAGTGGTGACTTCGGCAGTGCTGGGATAAGGGATCGACTCAAGGATCTTTTCCAATCTCAATAATTCTACGATATTGAGTCAGTGACATTAATTGTAAGGGGGAACACGATCACTTCACACAGCACATTATCAGTTTTAAATACCTGGCTCTGGGGTGTCGATGTAGCATTCCCAGTGGAAGGTCTTACTTTGGAAGTTTTACTTAAGGCTTTTTTCTGCTGCAAGGCCATGGTGTACTTACTGACAGCATTCCTATATTCCTTGTCATGGAACAGAGAGTCTGCATGATAAACAAGGAGCTGGTACTTCTGAGATGGTGAAAACAGTTCCCTAAAGAAATGCAAACAGAAAGGCCACGGTCAGCTGGCTGCTTAAGAACCAAAACCTCACAGATACAAAGTATTTGCAGCTTTGGTTTGTCTGGCTTCAACTTCCAACCGTGGCTACTTCGTTACTACCCTGGGAGGACCCTTGAGTGACAGGTACTAACTCCAAACACAGGGATTATCTCACCAATTGCTTTTATCTGTGAACAAACAGAGGTAACACCCGCTCCTGACACCTCCTCAGCAACAACAGCTCAGCGTTTGGCTGCTTGGCCACTGCCCCCATCCTTCCCACAGCAAACCACAGGCTGTCAACGCCCATTACGCTGGGTCAACTTTCCCTTAGAATTTACTCACCTTTGATTATTTATTAGTATTATTACTTTACTGACACTTTAATTATCCAGCATTTGTGCTCGCTCAAATTTTAGAGTTTTGTTTGAATGGACTCAAGTTTAAAAGGCAACCCAGCTCCTTGTACAACTATCCTGATGCTAATCTGTGTTCCCACATTTTAGAAACCGCCTTTGTAACATTCCCAGTATGTCTGCAGATGTTTTGGAAAGTTAAGGTTTTGGAATGGGATTTGGACTTCAAACAGTACTCAAAACAGACCTAGAAAGTTAAATGACAGCTGAGAAACAAAGGGGATCCACAGATTCAGGTGAAGAGCCGTGAAGTACACAGGGCACTCCTGGAAGGAGGAAATCGATTCTGTTACTCAAAAGATGGAGAGAGACTATCGACAAGGGCCTGGAGTGACAGGACAGGGGGGAACGGCTTCACACTGACAGCAGGTTTAGACTGGATATTACGAGAATATCCTTCCCTGTGAGGGTGGGAAGGTCCCGGCACAGGTTGCCCAGAGAAGCTGTGGCTGCCCCAGCCCTGGAAGTGTCCAAGGCCAGGCTGGACGGGGCTTGGAACAACCTGGGATAGGGGAAGGTGTCCCTGCCCTGGCAGGGGGTTGGAACGAGATGATCTTCAACCCAAACCATTCTGGGATTCTCTGCCAGGACACCCCAAAGGGACACTGATGCTGGTACCCGAACAGAGCCTGGCTCCATCCCCGACAGGGACAGGGTGAAGGGACAGGACAGGGACAGGATCGGGACCCCCCAAATCGCGCCCGCTCCACCCGCCCTCCCGCCCCCTCAGCCCCTCAGCGCCCCCTGCCGGCGGGGCACTCACGGGTTGTTGCCGCTCATGGTGAGGAGCAGCCCGCTGAGCAGCCGCACGTTGGAGTGCAGCCCGGCGGCCGCCATCTCGCGCACGTGCTCCACCACGCTCATGCTGCCGGCGGAGCGGGAGGGACGGGGGTGGCAACCGAGCGAAGCACCGAGCGGGTCACGGGCCACGGAACCTCCCCCTCCGCCACCGCCACTGCCACTCCAAAATGGCGCCACCGAGGGGTCCTCGCGCGCCGCCGCCCGCGGGCGCCCGCAGCGCTGCCCGCGCCGCCCGACAGGCGCGCGGGAGGGCAGCCCGGGGAGGAGCGCGCGCAGCGGCGAGGGCCCCTCCCGGCGGCGTGAGGGGAGAGCGGGGTCGGACCGCGGGTGCGAGGGGATCCCTCCGTGCCTGCTCGGTTCTGCGCCTCCCCTGCTCTGCAGTCCGCCCCTGGTCCGGAGAACTACTCCCTGCTTAGCTGCGGCAGCCAAAAGCGGGAGCTTTCAGCTGGGACGTGCCGTCGCTGCTGCTTGGAGAGGAGCAGAGCTCTCAGCAAACAAACGCGCCAGGCGGCAAAGCATCACCAGCACCGGGCTTCGGGTAACGCTAAAAGTGTGCTGGTGCTGTGCGGTGACAGTGAGACAAGTACTGCCATGAAGGAAAAAAAAAAAAAAATTTGAACAAACCAAACTTGGACTTGTGTTCTTCCGGAAACCATCTGACTGACAGAACAGACAGTTTTTACCAGTTTGGGTGTGTTTGAATCCAGGAGAGCAGCCACAGACCCAGCTATGTGGGATCTGCCTGCAGTACCATTTGAAGGCACTTTAGTCCAGTGGAGCACAGCTCTGTGAAGACAGACCTGCTAAACAAACAGGTAAACTGCTGAAACTGCAGCTCCTGCATTAATCCCGCTGTTTTCAGTAGGAATTACTCACTTTCTACTGATTAATGTTACACAATAATCATAAAATCACAGAATGGTTTGGGTTGGCAGGGACCTTGAAGATCATCACGTTCCAACCCCCTGCCACAGGCAGGGACACCTTCCACTATCCCAGGTTGGTCCAAGCCCTGTCCAGCCTGGCCTTGGACACTTCCAGGGCTGGGGCAGCCACAGCTTCTCTGGGCAACCTGTGCCACGGCCTCCCCACCCTCACAGGGAAGGATTTTTTCCTAATATCCAATCTATCCACTGTGTCAGCATGAAACCATTCCCTCCTGTCACTCCAGGCCCTTGTAAACAGTCTCTCTCCATCTTTCCTGTAAGTTCCCTTTATGCACTGAAAAGCCACAGTTAGGTTACCCCAGAGCTTCTCTTCTCCAGGCTCAACAATCCCAATTCTCTCAGCCTTCCCTCCCAGCAGAGCTGCTCCAGCCCTCTGATCACCTCGGTGCCTCCTCTGGACTCTCTCCAACAGCTCCATGCCCTTCCAGTGCTGGGACCCCAGGGCTGGAGGCAGGGGTGGTCTCACCAGAGCAGGTCCTTCCACAAAAAAACCCACCTCCCTGAAAATTGTCCATGAGACACACAGCCGTTACCACATTAATTACAAGCCAAGTTTAATGAATACAGTGTAAAAATCACTTCGTGGACAGCACGGCATGAGAGGTCTATTTGCCCTGGACACTGACACTGACTCCAGCCAGCAGAGCAATGACACGGCTCCCTTGCCCCACAGGAGGCCCATTTCTTCTCTGAAATACCACTCCTGTTTTAGATGCTGTAGCCACAATAACAAAGCAGATTGCATCTGAAACAGCATGTAAAAAAACACTTATTAAGCACCAGCTTAATAATTTTTGCTCACACAACTCACCTTTTTGCTCTCCCCCCACCCCTTCACCCCTCATTGACAGGTTTGTTTTTTTTCTTTTTTTCTTCATAAGCAGTTAGTTCTTCCCTGGTACAATATTCATCCGAAACAAAGGCAAAAGACGTGAACATCTTGCTGTGGAAACACTTAAGATTGTTGTCACTTTGTCTCTTCACTGCCCAGGGCCTGAGAGACTCTTGTTCATGAACTGCCTCTTCACAAAGCAGATCCACCACTGCAAAAGGAAGTACAAACTCAGAAAATATGCAAAAGTGTTTTCCATGTGATGGATAAAATAGTCACTTTAAAGTATTTAACCTCTGACACATAAAAAGTGTTAAGGCCCCAGTTTTGCACATAGTTTTCCACACTGGTTTCTACTGGAAGTTACATGAACAAGACAACAGGAATGGACACAATGAATTAATAATTTAGGACTTCGAGTTAAAGTAGGAAATTCTACTTTCTCTTATTTCTCTTATTTTAGTTTTATTATATTTTATTCCAATATAATTATAAACAATAGATGCATCAGGAAGCTATGCCTTTGAAACTAAATTAGCCTAAATAATTTCAATATTAGACACAGTCACATTTGCACATGAAGGATGTGAACAGTCAGGAGGCAATTCACTCACTGATTAGCTTTTTTGTTTTTAATCTGGATATGAGGCCAAACAGTCTACTTCAAAGCAGCTCTCGGATCAGAGCTGCCTGGGAAGAGAAGCAGCATCTCCTGCCTGTGAACTTCCATTTGCAAGCCCAGCCCAGAGCAGACGTGCAGCACTTTGAGGAGCTGCACTAGGACACCCCTTAGTACTGCCCTGCCTTTTCAAGTCACCCAAACTGGCATTCACTGTCATGTAACATTAGATTAAATTTATTGAGAACTCACAGCTGCCGTTTCACTGCAAACCCAGCGAGGCTTGGCCAAAGTTGCCACACTTGACCCTCACCCCCACTCGCACGTGGCTGAAAACACTCCCCAAACCTCACGAGCTCCGTGATGGTCCCTCTGAACTCTCACCTTGCTGGGCTTGTCACTCTGAGGATCAAACACTTTCTCACAGAGGCGAAGGCCGGTCTCTTGCCTCAGCTGCTGCAGGTAGGCCCTCATCACCTCTGAAAGCAGCACAGGGAAACCAGGGTAAGCTGGGGAGCACCAGGTCAAACTGGATTTAACAGGGAGGCATCAGATAGCCCTGCTTCTGGAGACAGTTTCACATCTGCAGGTGCTCGCCAGCTGGCTGAGTTGGTTTGCTCAATTTACAGCAATATTTGGGATTTTTATGATATTTTTACCAGTAAAAAGGATCATCCAAACTGTTTTCTGCTCTCAGTCACCTTTGCTCATTATTGTGGCCTTCCTATTCTGGCTTGGGCTCCACTAGTAGGGTTTAGCTGGGATTATCTGATGCAAAAGGTATTCTTGGACCCTATAAATTTGTTCTGTTGGATCCATGGATCCAGGGGAGTCACTGGGCCCTTGAGGTCAGAGAAACCAGCTTGTGCTGCCTTCAGAAGACAGACCACATGTTTAGAAAATTCAGTTTTAATGGTAAAATACAGCTAATAAAGTATGAGCCCAAGGAAGCCCTCAGAGGGGCTGGATCAGCCTTACCTTCCTCCTGCTTGTTGGCAGGTTTGGCGTAAATGGCGTTAAGTGGAAAGCCAGGCTCCCCAGGGATTGGGAAGTTAGTGATTCCTAGGGTGTACATTTCTTTCTCTCCTTGGCCTTTGGAGTTACACTGGAAGAACCGGGCAAACAATGGGTTAGCAGTTATAAAGAAAAGCTGAGGGAGCATTAGACCCAAATATTTTACCCATCTGTAACACTTAAAAACTCATCAATAAGAGCAATATAAGGTATCCACAGCCTTGGAGTATCTGTGGCTCTGACAGCTGGGACTGGGGTGACCACAGGATTGTTTGTGCTGGAGGGAGAGTATCAGGAAATCCTTTCCTGAATACAATCCCCAGAACAGACTCTGTTTCCCTCCTGCACAGAATTTCACTTTTCTTACCTTTTGCAGCTTCTTCAGGCACTCAGAAATGTAGAGGGTTACGTAGATCAGTGTTCTGTCAGCCTCGTTCTGCACAACAAGAGCAAGCACAGAGCCCAGGAACTCTTAGATTAAGGGAGACTTTGGGAAACTGATAAAAGTCTGAAACAGGAATGAGTTCAAGCCATTTTGGCCTAGTTTTCCCATGAGAGAGGGACTTGCAATTCAAGACATCTACCCAACTTTAAAGATTAAGTGGAAGGGGAGGTTTTGTGATCTAATAGAATTATTTCCTTGAAAATAAATTTATATTCACAGCATCAGCCTTCCAAAGAACTACTACATACACAGTATATTAAAAAAAATTACCTTAATTTCATAATTTTTGAAGAAAACGTTAGCTTTGAAGTAGTAGATGGCTTCGTCTATGATATCAGTGTCCTTAGCTAACAAAAAAGAAATACAGAGTTAAACACTGCACTGTTATACCTCATTTGTTATAACTTTTACTCACTGAAATACATGAGCATTATTGCAAAGGCAATAGAGAAAGTCAGCACTATGTAACAGAGAATGTGTGAAACACTGAGGAGCTCAGACTGTCATATTTAAGCTTCCTACTCTTACTAGGAGCTTTAACTTCCTTATTCTCCTTGCCCTGTGCTACCTCACTTCGCAAACAGCAGCAATTCAGCAGTTCCTCATTTTTCAACCAGTTGAGTAACTCACCAGAGTTTTAAGAGCATAAAGGGATCCATTTTTGCAGCTCCCCACCCTGAGGTGCTGCCTGTCCCACTCCGTGTCTCCAGCCACGGACCAGAGCGAGTTCTCCGTAGCTGCACCCCCACTTCCTCCCACAGGGAGGGTTCACACCATCACATCCTCCCCAAAACCCTCACCTTGCACAGCTTAACTATCTGAGAACTTCTTTCCTCCTCTACAAACTGCAAACCCCTCCATTTCCCACCGCTGACTCCTCTTGTCGCTCTTGCTCTGGGAGCAACCCCTGAGATGAGGAGCGACGTCCAGGCAGGTTTTCAGACATTATTATAAACTTACTTTCCCGAGGTGCTGGGCCCTTGAACTGACTTCTGATGGGTAACAATGCCATGTTCCCAACTAGCTTGGTGTCCGAGTCCATTAATGTGGAGTGATAAGCCTAGAACAGGGGGAAAGCTGGTTATTGATCCTACTGAAAACAGACATTTCCGTGTCCAATCACATCCCCTGCGTCTCCACAAACAGGAGTCACAGTCTAGTTCATTACGATGCTCCCAGCGATGTTTCCCTGCACAAACACTGTTTTCTAACAAGGCCCAGAACTTGGTGCCATTCTGGTCAACGCCAGGAGAATCAGCACTGGCACCACTTCCAGTCGTGGTGCTGAGAGACAGGATAAAATCCATATGGCTGATCTGCAGGCACAGTTCATCCCCCCGGCTCCCTGACCCCACCCTGGGGGCCCTGTGTAGTTCACTGAAAATCAGATGGTCTTTTAAAAATTGTATATCTTATTTTCATGACTAGCTAATAATAGTAGATAATTACAAATACAGACAGGCTTAGCACACTCAAAAATAAAGGCCTTTCTGTGCAGTCTAAAACTGGTTTAAGTAAAAAAAAAAAAAAAAAGAGAAAAATCTTTCTACGTATGACAGATTCTTCCTGGAAAACCGATAAGATTATTTTGGGGTTTGGGGGCACTTTCCAAATGTTCCCACCGTGCTGTGCCAGCCCACTGTGAATCCTTCACCTCCACCCAGCCCAGGTTTTGTGGGGTGCAGAGGAGGATGTGACAGGGTGTAAAAACCAGTTTATTCGACCCAGGGGAAGGTGGTGTGAACAAAGGCAGGGCCAAGTATTGCTCTGATCACCCTCTGCCCCGCTGTCGCCGGGTCCCACCCTCCCGGCTGCGGGTGGATCCCTGCCAGAGGCACGAAGAGGAAGAAAAAGAGGGCGCTGGCCTTGCAGCAGCCTCCCACAGGAGCCCTTCGCCTCTCTCCGCAGGGCTCCCCGCCGGTGCAAGCCCCTCTTTCCCCCCGCTCAGGCCCCGCCGCACCCGCCGCTCACCGGCATCTCGAAGGGCAGGAGGCGGCTCGGCCGGGGCCGGGCGGGCGGGCAGCGGGAAAACGTCCAAGGCAGCGAGCGCCGGAGCTCCGTCCGCCTCGGCTGCAGGAAATGAGGCAGCGGAAGGGGAGCCCTGCACCGCCCCAGGAAGGCATCGCGGGGCGCACCGCTCTGCCCGGGCGCTGCCAGCGCGGGGAAGGGCTTCTGAGAGCACGCTCTGATGGGGACTTGTTTGCTTTTTTTCCCCATCCTGTGGGGTCTCCCTCCTCTCTCTCTCTCTGCCTTTGCTGTGGCCGAGCACTGCAAGTAACCCCTCCTCGGTCACCCCGTGCCACCCCACCCTTTTCTTTTCCGGCCACGCTGACATCTGAGAGGTGAGCTCGAGTCTCGGCGATGTCAGCATCGCAGGAGCGCATTGGGGATGCTTTGCTCGCGGCTGGTTTTCTGTCCAGCGCATTTCCAGAGCTCCTGGGGGTCACTTGCTCTGACCTGGTGCAAAGGCGGCTGGCTGCACGGGGCACTCGGTTTCCCCGGTGTGAGGAAGGACAAAACGAGTCCAAACACGTTGTGTTCACAGGGATACAACAATATATTCAGGTGCACACTCCTATTACTATCAAGCCGTAACCTTCCCTCTGACCCAGCATGCTGAATTTGCCCCCTTGTAAATGATTCATGGCATGAGTCGGGTAAAAAAATGGGGAGGTTTTGGAAGGTGAGTCAAAGTAATCCAACTGCAGGGCTGGGCTTTGTCCTTTCAACACGCCACCAGCGTGACTTGGCCCAAGGATGTGCCAGTCTGGAGGTGAGTTAAGTGACTCAAGTTGCCCCAGTGTTTGAGTGGTTTAATTCAGTCAGATCAAGTTCTGCCACACAGGGATTTTTGGGAGCCCTTTTCCACTAAACATGCAGGATGTGCCGCTCTGTTGAACCTCTCTCCCAGTTCTGGCTGTGCTTTGGAAAAAGCAGATCCTTACTTCAAAAATAAGCACCATGTCAATAGTGAACCTTTTATTTAAACAGACATAAGAACAACCCTACGCCTGAATAAGAAAAAAATGACACCTTCCAGACTAGAAACAAGGAACGACAAGGCTCAGCTCTGCCAAGCTGCTCTCACCCCAGGGTTAGGTAAGTGCAGTTGTCTTCAAGTATTCACTCCTTGATTTGGTTCCCATTAAGGGGAATCCTTGCACTCAGACCTATCTGCTGACCAAGCTGCTCCTACAAAATTACATCAATTTCACAAGACCATCACTGAGTCCTCTTTAAGGTGATTTTGTTTCTTTAAGTGTTACACTGTCCTGAAGATGTTATCGATGAATAAACCACTTAAAGTCATGTGCAAGTTGTATAAAAACCAGCTTTAAGAAGGGTGGGTGACCACCCCCTGACCAGCTGCCCCTTTGAAGTTGCCATTCATCTCCTTCTCTAATTCAGGTTCAGTTCATGAAATACAACTTTCACCCTTTAGAACAATTTTTTCTCTTGTCTAGTATTGAAACTAAGTACTAAGCAACATACTTAGACTCAGCTTTGCCTACCTGGCAAATCATGCATTTGTTTCAAGCATTCCTATGCTGAAATGAGATATATCTATTATATGAGGGGAACTTTTATATGTGCTAACATTGGCCTATATATAACACATACACACACAAGAATAAAAAACTTTATTAAAATAGTTTTGAGGTCATATAACTCACTCTTCACTATAAATATTAGTTATCTTACAGATAAGACATTAAGTGTGTTTGTGTAGGGGTTGGGATTTTTTTTTTCATTTTTACTTTTTACCACAAACAAAGTATTTTCCTCCCAGTTTGAATGTATTTTTGTTTTACTCATCCACACGATCCTGAAAGTATTCATCCACAAGAGCAGATTTATCTTCTTCACATTCCTGCCAAAGAGAAAACAAAAATACAAGCCTTATATATAGGTCAAAATCTAGATCCAAGTATTCTGCAGTACAGAAAACTCAAAAATGAATTTAAAAATGGAATAAAAAGCACTGGACTTGTTCCTTGGGTTTTATGAGCTGAATAATAAAACTAGAGAGGGCTTGGAACAGTTTAACACAGTCTTCTATGATGTATTTTACACAACAGAATTTATTTCTTATCTCTGTCTCATATACAACATGTGGGTTGAACACAGGAATTATCAGGAGAGTTTGAACAGTCAGGCAGGAAAAAAATCTTACTGATCTCAATGGTCCTTTCTGACATTTGAAGGTTAAAATTCTGTTGACGTTGAAAACCAAAAGCACTACTTTTAAGCACAACCCTTTGATCAATGTGCATATGCAAGATGCTATTGGAGAATTCCACTTTTTTAACTGTAAATGAAGATGATCCGGGCATTGCCACCAACAGACTAAAGATGGGCTGCTTTGAACCGCACCGAGACAACAATTTATCAGCAAGGCAAAGAACATATTTCTGTTGTGGATCCTCTTTAAATCTGTTCATCTCCTCCCCAGAAGCACCTTACCTTTGGCTCTTTAAACTCCAGATCCTCCCCATACTGGATGGTGCAGTCTATGTGCTGCAGAACGATGTTGACACTTTCCTCGTCAGAGCGATCGAAGGGCAGGAATCGAACCATTCCATAGTCATCGATCTGGGGGGAGGAGTCAAACCAAAATGCGGTGAGGCAGCTCTCAGTCACAGCACCCTAAGTCACCTCCTTAAACCACACTTGTCTGCGCTGCTAAAATACCACTTAAAGCCACGCTGCAAAACAGTGGCAGTTCCCCCCTCAGACCATCTGAGTGGGGACATGTTAGACTAGAAAAATAGAAATAGCCAATAGAAAAAGCAATTTCCCAAAGGATTCACAGAAAATGCATTGGCTGCAATCCAAATATCGAGAGTACAATATCAATAGCATCAGGAAGCTTATGCTAATCTGAAAAAAATAAAGAGCTGCGTTAAAAGAGGCAAAAAGTGATACTGAATGCAGGGATGCCAGTTCCAAAGCAATATACCTACCAATCCACATATAGATTTAGTCAGCTTTTTAAACCTTTTGCTTTTCAATATATTTGTAGAATCTTCAATCATAGAATACATATCTGGGTCTAAGTACCTGGGAGAAAAAAAGTCATCATTAACACTGAAAGTCTGTCATTTAGAACAACACAAGAGATCCAAGATGATTATTTACAGAAAAATCCAGAGATCAGTACAAACATGGAGCTGTTCTTTTGACTGTAACTAAACTGTAAGCATCCTATTCAGCTGTTTAAAGACTATGTTTAATATAAACCAAATCCATCTTGTCCCATTCCAAAAGAGGATGTTTAAATTGTGGGAAACATTAGACTGAATTTTGAGTGAACTTTGCCTCAATATATCACACTACAGAGTAAATAATTTTTTGGACCTTACTTTTCTATTTCCTTCTTGGCTTTCTTGCTCAGCAAATCCATTTTGGTCATGATGTTAATCTGTGGAATCTCTAAAGATATCATTGCACTGAGTGCTGCCAGAATTCCAGAGATAAACTGAAATGAGGATGAAAAATGATGTATTAAAGTACAGAAAAACAGAAACTCAGCACGCAGGACACTCAACCCCAGACCAAATCTAGTAATGGAACATGGATACAAAGCCATATGAGGAGTTGGGATATGAGGAGTTTCCTGTTGGAAAAGGGAAGTGCCAAGTATCCCACCTATTTTTCGAGCTGCAGATCTGGATCTGCCACTGGAAAGGGCATTAAGAAAACCCAAACCCTTCCAGGGATTGTTCCTGCTAAATGGGGAAAGTGGCCTGCTCACTCTCCAGCTCTGAGAAACCTCTCATGGAATCACATGAGATTCCAAGAATTTAAATTGGAAGGGACTTCTGGAGGTTATCTGGGCCCTCCAACTGCTCAAACAGAGCAGCTTCTAAGTCAGACCAGGCTGCCCAGTCAAGTTTGGCTCCATGAAACGTTCACTGCACCATCTCTGTGCCTGCTCCAGCCTGACCACTCTCCCAGTGCTGGTTTTCTTAACATCCAACTGGGAACCCTTTGCTGCAACCCATGTCTGAGGCAGATGAAGACAAACCTCCCTGGGCTTAGCATTTTCTCCTCCGCGCAAACCCGGCTCCCTGAACGGCCCAGACTTTTTGTTCTTTATCAGTATGAACTTCTCCAACAGCTTTCAAACGGGTACCTTAAAAGATTCCACCATGAACTGAGAATCCACGAGGAAGACTCCGCAGACACGGAATTCCCACTGCTGGAGCTGCTCCACCAGCTGTTTCATCACTGGCAAGTGCGTGTAGAGCTCGATCTGACCTGGGGCACACTCAGGATATCAGTGGGTATGAACGGGAAGCAAACAGGAGCATTTCACAGTTACATATAAACATGGAATCACACTTAATGTAAATAAAAACGGGTTATAAAAGCATCCTCTTTTAGGCAACTCTGACTGGTGAAGTGGAAAAGAAATAAATGGAGGGTTTTTTCCTCCCCAGACCTCCAGTTAGTGTTATTTGCAGTTGCCACAGTGTCCCCACACCACATGCTCGAACCAAACACCAGTGCAGTCACCCAGAGCAGCCCAGGACACTGTTCACTCCTGAAACATCTGGAACTGACTCTGACAATTCTTAATAATGCAAAAAAGAGTGAATTATCACAACTAACTAAACCCAAAGCACTGCAAATTTTATACTGTGACATAAAATACCAAACAATACCAAAACATTGATGCGCGTTTACCTGGGCAGTCAAACAATATATAATCATCCTCCACGTGCCCCAGGCTCTCCTCCAGCCAGTTGAAGTTGTTGGCAAAGTACTCCATGCAGAACACCAGACCTCCATTGGGGCCAAACCTCAGGGACTCATCCTCCATCACATCGTCCACCTCTATCAGCTCACGGATGTCTGTGACAACACCGAACACCGGGAATAAATCCTCCAAACAGTCCGGGAGGTCAGAGCGCCAGCATTCCAGCACTGCAGCACTGGGGGCACGGGCATATTTATTCACGAACTAATACATATTCTAATGCACACATACATGCTAAATACTTCTGCGGACCGATCTGGGTATGAGGGGGAGTCTTGAGGGTCCCTGGCGGTCCGGGGAACATCCTATTCCCCAAATTTTCCTTTCATGGTACCTGATCCGCTAATGAATCTCTTCTCTTTGAAAGCGTCTCAACTACGAGGTCAGGTCAAGATGTACTTTTCTTATAATCTTTGCGTAGACACGCTTTGTTCTCAAAACTGTGACATGTGCAGGTAGATATTAATCACTGGCCCAGGTAAATGCAGGGATTGGGCACCAGCTGGCACAAGACCATCAGTGCCCGGTGTGGGGAGTCAGCACCGTTACAAGACCACATTAATCTCTGACACAGGTGCCGAGCACAACACCGGGCATTATTCGCTGATACAGGAACCGGAGGCTATTTGATGTTCGTACCGGCCCCGCCGGCGCTCACCTGCCATCACGGGGTAGCTGAACAGCTCTGCCGCCGGGTCCAGGTTCACCACCTGCACGACGCGGCCCAGCGCCTCGCAGTGCTGCACCATGGTGGAGCAGTACGTGCTCTGCAAGGCACACACGCCCGTCAGGGGCTGCCCAGGGCCTTTCCCCCTCCCGCCGTGCCCCCGCCGCTCCCCGCTCACCTTCCCGCTGCCCGCCGGGCCCATCACCAGCTGCGCGTACCGGGGCATGGCGGCGCGCCCGGCGGCACCGGCGGGGAATGGCCGCTGCGGCGCCCCGTAGCTCGGCGGAGCACGTGTCTCGGGCGCCCCC
>JAWMRA010000036.1:11324176-11361665 GCA_035584735.1 Pseudotriccus pelzelni
CTCCCCTCCCCTTCCTTTCCTATCACCTTCTGCTTCTTTTTTTTTTCTTGTTTTCTTTTTTTTCATCCTTTTTATGTTCAGTATTTACACTTATTGTTCATGCTAAAAAATAATCCTGATATTTTTTAGCTGGTCTCTAAGCACAATGAAAACCCTGTTGCGATACTTACGGAAACCATGAGAACAGAAGTTCCAGATTGATATTAAACAGTTATTAAAGGAAATATATAAAATCACAGAATCATAGAATGGTTTGCATTGAAAGGGACTTTAAAGATCATTTAGTTCCAACCTCCCTGCCATAGGCAGAAACACCTTCTACTAGACCACCTTGCTCAAAATCGCATTCAACCTGGCTTTGAACACTTCCAGGAATTGGTCATTCACAACTTTTCTGGGCAATTTGTTTCAGCGTCTCAGCACTGTCCGTAAAGAATTTCATCCTGGTGTCTCATCTAAATCTATCCTCTCTCAGTTTAAAGCCATTATCCCTTGTGCTATCACTGTACGCCCTTGTAAGAAGTCCCACTCCATCGTTTCTTGTAGGCCCCCTTGACAGAACTGGAGCCAGAGGATCTATTCTGCCAAGCCTGTGTCTCAGATCTCTAGGCTCTTTCATCCCCATTTTTTCTCCTTGTGATCCCTTAAGTCTTGAAATATATCCGAGTTCAGCAGCACAGGGAAGATGCCGTGAGTAGGCTAAATCCACTTCAAGGATCTGAGAACAATGGGTAAAAAAAATCTCTAAAGCTGTTGATTGTACAAAATCCAGGCTTTTTACTTCTTGGTTCACTGGTCTAATCTCTGAGATGATACATAAAACGACTGTCACAACCACCAACAGTACTAAAAGAAAAAGAGAGACTCTTCTTGTTTTACAAAAGGAAAAAGTTACACCTGAGAAGAGCATCTCGGGATGTAACCCAAATCTCACAATAACTTCTTTGTACAGCTGAGAATTAAATTTATAGACCCTGAAAGGTATAGGGTTTTAGGTCCATTCTGATTTCTCTTTTTCTGTTGACAGGTTCAAGATGGAATCTGTTGTAAATCCCTAATGTGCTGCTTAAAACTTGCAGTCAATGCATCCAAATCTGTCCCTGTGAGTACAGAATAAGCATATTGAAAATAGCAACTTTTCTATTTTATGAATTAATTTTATTAAAGATTGTTGAATTATATATCACATTAAATTTCTAAGTTATAAAGATTCATGCCAGTTTTGGCATTCTTTATTTTTTCCTTTTTTTTGCTCAAATTTTAACGAGTACTTCTCTTGATGCCTGTGTTGCTCCAATTAAAAATGTCATTACCATGTTTAGAGTCTAACGTATCTAATAAATTTTATTAAAACTGAATGTGCTTCTTTTGCCAATGATTTAAAAGATACAGCAAAAATTATGTAATATTACTGGAACACAATTGTTAAAGAATATGTAATTTCTGTTTATGGGTGGGTGTCACAAATTGTCTCCATCTTTCACTATGTTCTTCCCATCAAACTGCGTTTTCCCGAGAGGAAAAAAAGGGAGTCTCTCCAAAAACAAATTAAAGAACTTAGGAATTTAAAATAATGACCCTTTCTAACAAGTAAACTCAAACTGCAAAGTGATGAAAGGCTCCAAGCATGTACTGTGAGATGACAATTAATCCATATTGTTGTTGTAGTAAGCAGAATGAATGTGAACTTATTTTTATCCTAGAAATTGAAAACATTACTGCCACTTAATAAAAATAATTAGTTTTATTAATAACATTTCTTGAAAAGTTTAATGGTTCCAAACCTAAGTACTAATTATTAGGTTTAAAACAATTTAGAATCAGGAGAAATAATGAATATTATTTCTTTGTATTCATGAAAAGAATTGAACATTTAAGCAACTAATTTTCTATTAGGAAAAAATAAAAAGTACTCTGAATTACCATTAGTCCTAGTTTAGAAAAAAATCACACCAAAAACAGAAGCTCAAAACTTGAACTAGGGAGCTGGCAATTAAATAATAATTTTGTGCTTTTTTTTTTTTTTTTTTGTGGGGGGGATTATCCAGCACAGGGGTGTAGCAAAATTTATTAGAACTACTAGAAAAAACTTGTTGAACAGATGAAATGAGGTGAAAAATCTGTAAATATGACTAGTGTATTAGATGATGTCTAACGTAATACTTTCAGTTCTAAATAACAACCATTTCCAGTTCACCTGTATAGCAGAGCAATGCTAAGCTAAACTCTGTTTCAGTGGGAATTTCACAGGAAAACAATTTTCATAAGATTTTGAGAAAAGAAACTCTCAATATCTTTCTTGCAGAAAAACTGATTTGCAGTCAGACATCTTTCATTCCATTTATGTTATGCAAACTGATAATGACAAAATTGGTTTAGCCTGAACTAAACAATTCTTAAACAATTTTATGTTCTCTACTAAGCAAGGTACATGGCATTGTTCTGCACTTAATTCGCAAGCATAGCCAATGATAACCTGGATTAAAGGCAGTTAGTGCAAAGCAGTCACACTTGAAATAAGAGATAGTGATGTTTGAGAGAACAATAATGTGATCTGCTGAAGTGAGATTTTGCAGTGAATTCCAGCACTGTAGTGATTAATTACTCAAAGCAAGGGTCATCAATTACCTTTTGATTATTTGGTTATACTAGTAAATCTATACTGTATTTGCAAGATAGCAAATCCCATGTTATTAGTACCTCCTCTTTGTAAGCACATGGGTAAAAGAGTATCTATATAAATAAATATATTTGAACAAATCCACAAGTTTTCTGAGCATGAAATAGTGTGAGTTCTAAAGTCTGAGTTTCCAAGTGTTCCCAAGTCACATACTATCTCCTTTTGCCTTCTGTGCCAAGAGAAATGAAAAATCCAAATTTAAATTCTGGTTTTGCTCCAGGAATTTAATATTAGGGGCTTAGGAACTCTGGGGTTTTTTACACTAAGAGATTTCCAGTGACTCAATACACAAAAAGCAATATATGTTTCTCTCTTGAAATGTAGACCACATGCAACAGTCTACTTTGATTCTCAAAATATTATGGCTGTTCTGACCTTTGCCTCTCTGGGCAGTCTTTGCCCCTCTGGGCATTCTCTGCCTCTCTGGGCAGTCTCACTTGCCTGCATTCTCCACCAAAAAATGTTGTGGGTTTGTCTTGGGACAATTTTTACCACATCTCCCACACAGTTGCTATAAGTTGAGAGGAGGTTTATGCAGACAAAAGAGATCTGATTGGGGAGAAATAATATTAGGATTTATTACTAGCAGAATAAAAACTAAACAACTATATCTACAACAATTCTAATTAAGCAAAAGCACTATGTATTTACAAAAAGTACCCCTCCCCGCTTTGTATCAGTCCAGGAGGAGAAGCAGCTTCTTTTCCACTTTCAAAGCTACAGGTCTTTTACACAATTCTGCAGCATTTGAAAGTTCCTCCTCTGTTATCTCTGGGATGACAACTCTGACTTGTTGCAGCTGGAACTGTTTCTCTCTTTGTCTCTTTCTCTTCTGTGTCGACCTCAGGGCTGGGCTTACCTCCCTCCTGGGCTAAGGCCGAAGGCTGGGGTTACCCAGGTCCTGTAAGGTCTCCCATGGACTGCAAGGGGACATTTGCTTTTCCGTGGATCTGCACCACAGGGTCACAGGAGATAATGGCTTTGAGTCCACCCCTGTTTCCTGTAGGGTTCCTTCCCACAGGAATAGTCCTTGATAGACCTCTCCAAAGTGAGTCTATCCCTCAGGGCAACAGGTATTCCATTCTCTGCTGTCCCTTAGGGTCGCAAATTCAGCTGCACTACCGTGGATCCCTCACTGAGATCCCAAGATTCCTACCCGGGCCGTCTCGCTCCGGCGTAGGTCTCTGTCTCCATGGGCCACAGTCCAGCAAGATTCTGTTTCATCTCAGGCCTCCCACAGAGTCACATCTTTTTCATGCACTCCTCTGCTCTAGCGTGAGCTCCTTCGTGAGCTGCAGAGGGTCGTCTCTGCTCCCCAACCATTTTCCACAAGTGGCAGGGATTTTAGTTTTCAGTCTTTTTCCCTGCTGAAGGGAGAGAGAGAGAGGGAGGGGGACAAGGAGCCGTCTCCCCCCTTCGTGTATTCTCATCTCTCTCTGGCTGCTGCCAGCTCTGACCTTGAAAGCTCTGTTATCTCTCTGGCTGGAATTCTTTTTACAGCAAGTCTTGTCCAAGTTCTCCTTTAAGTTTTTTTTTCTTTACTCTGTTACACGTCCAGTCAGGGGGCTTCAGTGCTGCCCCCGGCCCAGGGCTGGGGGAGGAGGGAGGCCTGGCCCCCTTTGGGGCCTGCTGCGTCCTCTTACCTACATGGTTCCCAATTTCATCTGCACAACAAGCCTTCTCTTCCGTTTTCTCAAATATATAATTGGCAAAGGCATTACCAAAACTTTTGATTGGCTTTGCTCCGGAAATTCACCTGGACAAACTACTTACAACCCCCAGGGAGGGGGAACCTTTGCAAACCCACGACAAGTGAAACTGTGGAGAACCCACACCCTTGGCATTTTCACTATTCTGTATAGGCTGCTTGTTTATTTTTTCTTTTTTGTTGTGATATTTGCCAAAGTTAAATCTGGGTTCTACCATGCTTACGCATGAAGTAGATTTAAATAAAATTCCTGTTCCTCACTGAATGCAGTTTCTGTGTTTTTTTACATGTACTTTCCTTGAACTATCTTACAGGAAAAGAAGAATTTAAGTCATTAGCAGTTTGTTTTTCATCTGCGGTCCTTTCTGCTGAGCTTAACGAATAAGGCACGTGGCTGATGTACAGACACTTGTACCTCGGGCTTACCTGCAGAGAGTTTTAGAAATCAGAATGGAACAAATCTTCAGGTTTGTTAACACTGAAGGACAGTGAGTCCTGAAGTGATCAGGCAGTTTTGTTTGGGGTCACTGCCAAGTGAATTATTTATTCTAGTAAGTGGAAACACTGAGGAATATGTGAATATGACTTGAAAGTTTATCCTGTTTTCATAATTCCAAACCATCTCCTAACCCTGCTGGGCTTCTGGGGGAGGCAGTTTATGCTTTTAGTGTGCTGCTGGTTCAAAAACGGTAGTAATGAACACAAATTAATAGTGAGCATATTCCAGGGGCTGTTTTAGCAGGTGAGGGGGTTCCAGCTGCACAGTCTGCTCTCTGTACTCCCACAAACAGCCTCGAGCATCAGTTTGGTGCTTTTTTATTTCACTGCTCCATTTAATAACAATAAATGCTCCCTGGTGGCACAGTCCTGGAAGTGACGTGCTCCTGCCACTGTGAGTTGAAAAGCGAGGGGCTTAAGTATCACACACCCTGTTTTCCGCCCATAACATTTGTTTTTTCAGCGATCTTTGTTTATAAACCTTTGGTTTAGTTGGGAAAGGTGTATCTCCAGAGATAACTGTATGTCTGCAGTAGGGAATGGTGTATCTCCAGAAAACTATCTCTCTAGTTGTCCCGTTCAACTCTTAGAATTCTTTTCTAAGCTAAAATGTGGAGTTTGCTGTTTGTCTGCTTAGTTTTGGGGAGCCCTGCTCAGAACCAGCTTGCCTCGGAAAACGGCAGGCATTGGGATTGCAGAAGGCAGTGCTGTCTGTCCCCAGAGCAGGACCAGGTGCTTGGATAGGGAGTTCCAGAAGGTTTTATTTAGAGCTTGGTTACTGTGATGAACTGCAGCGTTCTGAAACTGCTTTACGGCTGTGAAAATAATTGGTCCTCAAAGTGTTCTAAAATTCTTTTTACGTGATTTGCCGATGATTGTATGATTGGGCTAATTTTCCCTCTGCGTGCGACGAAGCAAAGCAGTATTCTGCGTTTCATCTGACTGCCTTGACCCCAAGACATGCAGGGTAGTCGGCTCCAGCCTGTACCGTCCCGCTGGGCTCTTGCTCTTAGCCTTACCCTGTTAACAACGTTATTAATTACCGCGTTCTTCCAGCAGCCACGGCGGCTCCCCCCCCCCCCGCAACACCGCGGGTGGGTCCCGGGTCTCGAACCCGCGTCCTCCGGGTCTCGAACCCGCCGCCCCGCGGGGCGGAGCTTCCGCCAACGGCGGGCGGCGGGCGGTGGGCGGTGGGTCGGGGGCGGCGGGGGGCGACGGGGGGGCAGCGGGGCTGAGGGCACGGGAAAGCCCCGCCGGGGTCGGGAGGGGCCGGCCCAGCCGTGCGGGGCAGCGCGGGGGCCCCACAGACCGCCCCGGGGAAGGGAAGGGCAGGGCAGGGCAGGGCGGCCCGCCCGGCGCGGTGGTACCTCAGGGCCCCCCCCTCAGGCCCGGGCGAGGCCGAGGGGCCGCCACCCCGCCGCCGCCTCGGTCCGCGCTCAACGAACGGCGCTTGTCCTCCCCCAGGTCCCCAGCCTCGGGGGTCCTGGGCGCAGGAGCCTCCATGGTGGTGGACGTGGCAGCCCCGAACAGGTCCCGGTGTCCGCGAATGCCTGGCGGCGCTCTGGCCCCCGGTGCCCCATGAGTTCATCGCTGACGCGCTCTTCTTCGTCCCAGGTAAGACGCGAAAGGGCCGTTAACATCCCGCTCTGGTTTTGGCAGGAAGTTACTCACTGTGCCGCCGACCGCTTGAGTCACGGACCGCAGGTGGTACCGCTTTGTGCTGCGGAGGCTTCCAAGCCGAGGGCCGCGACCGTGAGGAACTTTTTGGAACGGTTTCTATTTATAATACAAACGCATTTCAACTTAAAACCCTCGAGTTTGTCATCAGAGAACCTGTCGCTTGCCTGTGTTGAAATGCATTCCGTATCTCACCTTTTACAGGCACTTATCCCAGATCATGAGAACAGCATCATTAAGAAACAGAGACAAGAACTCCAGCTTTTAATTGCAGAACTGAAAGAGCGTGACAGGGAGCTCAATGACATGGTTGCTGTGCATCAGAGACACATCCAGGCCTGGGAAGGTGATCGCCACAAAATACTGACTTTAGCAGAGCGATGCAGCTTATTGACCAGTAAGTGTTGTGAATATGAAAAATAAGATTTTGGTCTTTTAAGTACATTCAGGTGCTTTGACCCCTGACAGTGACAGCTTTGCATCATTTAAAGAACCGTTTCCTACCCTTCAGCCTTTAAACTGTGTTGTCTCTTCCTGAGATCTAAACTTCCACCATGGTACCGAAGCGATCTGGTCTTGGAGGGGGTGTGATGATCAGAAGGCTCTTTCTCGTTTGAGTGTGTAGATTGCTTCTTGTGAATTCTTTAAAAAAATAGTCTGATTAAATAAATGTGGGGGAGAGAGAACAATTTGCAACGTGCTGGTGTGCTGCAGAGCCCTGTGCCCCGAGGTTATGCTGCACAGCTCTGACATCACCCACAAACCACCCAGTGAAACACCTGGCAGTTCTGAGCAGTTGTTCATTTCTGAATCACATGATTTTAAAACAACTGCGTTAAATTATTTTTGAGATTTAAAAAAAAAAATATTTCTGAGATTTAAAAAATTGCGTGACAGTCTCTGAGCTGTTTTCTCACAGACAACCTTGTCTCCCTCCTTTTCAGGTGAGCTGAACGACAAAAATGCAGTTATAAAATCACTGACCAAAAGGTTGAAGTTCTTGGAATCTCAGCAGAATGACAGTAAGGCAACACTTGAAAATACACAGCAGAAGTTTAAAGAGCTGACTCAAAAAGTGACGGATTCATCTGTTCATTGCCAGGCTCTGGAGGTAGGGGTTGAGTAATGGCCTGGTTTTGCAGTCTGTGCATGTACAGGATGCCAGTGGCATTTGGGAATTTCACTGGTGAATAAATAATTCACATTAGGGCTCCTGAGTTGCATTTGTCTTTTAGTACAGTAATGTGAGATCGAAGTACAGATCTGATTTGCTGGGTGAAAAGGCTGAGGAGAAAAACTTTTCTAACCTAAAATGTGGAGTTTGCTGTTTGTCTGCTTAGTTTTGGGGAGCCCAGCTCGGAACCAACTTGCCTCCGAAAATGGCGGCATTGGGATTGCAGAAGTCAGTGCTGTCTGTCCCCAGAGCAGGACTGGGTGCTTGGATAGGGAGTTCCAGAAGGTTTTATTTAGAGCTCGGTTACTGTGATGAACTGCAGCGTTCTGAAACTACTTTAAGGCTGTGAAAATAATTGGTCCTCAAAGAGTTCTAGATTTTTTTTTAAGTGATTTTCAGTGATTGTCTGATTGGGCTAATTTTTCCTCGGCATGCAGTGAAGTCAAGCAGTATTTATCAAGCATTTTTTCTGTCTAACTGAACTAAGAAATGCAGGGTATTAAGACCCTTGATCACAAGCAAAGTGGGGAACAATTTTTACTCCAGCCCTCTTTCCTCCAGCTTGCTCAGGATCCCACACTACCACTCACAATGTTCAAGTAACGTCATTTGCTGGAAAAAATACTGACTTTGAATCACTGAAGCAGTAGCTGACACTTACTTCTGTTCTCTAGGAGAAAAATCAGGATCTCCACTGCTCAGTTTTGGAGCTGGCAGTTAAAACAGGCCAACTGCAAGCAAGGGAACAGGAGCTCCTCACTATGCTTAGGCTGAAGGTAACATCTCTCCTCTCATGGGCACTGAATGTGGTCACTCTGCAGTGCACTTGTTGGTGACCATGCCACGGGGGTTCCGTCACTCTTGATCTCACTCATGGTTAAATCTTAGGCTTGTTTGAGAAGGGAAGAGTGGTCAACAAACAACAAACTGGTTTATTTTCGTAAACAAGCCCATTTTTCCAAGCTTTGATTTTGGTTTTTGTTCCTCGAGAGCTCAGAAGAAAATCTGTGAAGTCACTGTAACTACTGCAGTGGGATGCACTGCTGGTTTGTCAAAATCCATCCATAATATAAAAAATCAGGAATACATTCTGTTTCCTATTTCAGGACAATGCTTTAATTGAAACAACTGATCACATTAATGAGTTTACATGCAAATTGAAAAAGCTGGAAAGCGCACTGCGTGCAGTGAAGTCAGAGGATTTCTGTCTCAACAGAGAACAGAAGGAGCTCAGACTGACACTGAAAGAGCTAATGCATCAGACAAATAAGCTGAAAGGTAAATGTTTGTTCTGGGCTCCTAATTTAGTATAGGCCAGCACGGTACCGTTTCATTCTGGGAAATACTGCATTTTGTTTTGTAGATGTCCTCTCTGAAAAGATGGAGGAGAACAGCAAGCAGCACGAAGAAATCCTTCACCTGAAACACGAGAATGGCTGCTTGAAGAATGAGCTGGCACTGGCAGGTAAGGGTGGGCAGTTGGCTTTTCATGCCTTAGCTGTCAACAGCTCAGGGTCTCCTAGACAGCAATTCACTAATATCTGTGAAGGAGGCAGCTTCTTATCCACCTTCCTTGCAGTTTAATAAAAGAATATCCCTTGTGTGCCATTCTTGTGTGAAAGCAATATCTGGGGCTTCTGCAGGGACAGTTTATAGCATCTTGTGAAAGCACGAAGTTCACCAAAGTGATTACATGTGGAGGAATAAATGGCTCAGAGCGTTCTCTCCTGAAAACTTGTGAGACTTTTGTGTCTCCTCGTTTCCTCCTTTCCTTTCTGAAAAAATTAAATAAGTCAGTCAGTGAGGCACATTATTGCTGCTGGTAAAGTAGGTGCTGAAGAGAAGTTGAAGGTGCTGAGGAAAAGTTAAAGGAAAATACTTGATTGTTTAGTTGTCTTATGGGTTTTGTGCTCTTTTTAATTTGGGGGGGGAAACAGATCCCGTTGATCTTAAGAAAATGCTCTTGATTTGGTTCAGTAGCACCTTCTACCACTACACAGCATTAGCAAAAGCACTTGCTTTGTGTCTACTCACTTTTAAGCAATTAAAAAATTGTCTGTGTTTTGAAACAGTGGAGAAAGCCGAGAGGAAGGATGAACTTTATCAGTTTGCCAAGTCTAAACAGGCGCGGATTGAGAAGGAGTTATCCAGTTTGCGACAGGTACAGCCCTGAGCGTGTTCCTGCTCTCAGGTGGTAAAAGCATTTTCAGGAACATCAGGCCTGCATGGAACAGTACAAAAAAGTTAGACCTGGCTGTTATTAATTAAGGAAAACAATCAAATTTTCTGTTTCTGCCGCGCTGGGGTCGCTGTGCAATGTTGATTTATTGGGGTTAAACTGGGCAACCCATGGTGCCAGGCTGGGAAAGGCACGTGAAGGGCAGCAGGACTGGGGTGTACACACCTGCCCAAGGTGAACTCAGCAGCCTGAGGGGCATGGTGTGCCAGCAGATCAAGAGAGACTTGAACCCTGTGTGTTCACCTGCTCTCAGTTGAGGTTCTCAAGGCACGTTCCATTTGTTTGAGTTGCAAATAGTTGGTAGGTATGTTGTCTTCTGCATTAGCTTCACAGAAAAAAACCCCTGCAGTGAAAGCAAAATCCCGTGATCACCTGTAATTGTGTAACATTGAACAACGTAATAACAACACGTACTAAATACCAGGTAACAGTAATGATATTGTATTCGTGGTTCCATCTTAGAAGAGCACTGAATTCTTTATTAGAAATCCTGGTTTTTGCTGCAAAATGTTATTTTCCTAATACATGCAGAAATGTCGTCTTAGATTTGGAAGTCTTTGACAATAGTTTGACTTACGGGTATTGGTTCATAAAAACAACTGGGGATGTTTTTTGGAAGACAGTTGATGTTCCTGCAGCCCAGACTTTCACTAATGCCCATCCCTGTCTTTACCAGGTCTATGTAAAACAGCAGGATGACTTACAGTTCCTTCATGGCAACTCAGAGAGCCCTCGGGCCTCAAGGCAAAAGCATGAAAAGATGGGAAGCAGAAGGAGGTAACGTAATTTTATTTTTTTTTAATAGTGTGTTCTCACAGAGAGACTTCACTGTTCAAACACAACTCACATCCTCCCAGAGGTGTGTGCTGGGTCAGGATGGCTTTGGTGGACTCAACCACAAACATCCAGTGAAGTTCTCAAATACCTTGTTTTTTATTTGGTCAGGAGACACCATAAACATCAGTCACAGACTGAAGTGTTGTGTCAGGCCAGACAGCTCATGATTTTTTAGAAAATTAAATAGGCTGGTGGTAGGGGTGTTAATCTGGCTTGCTCCTGCTTTTGTTTAAAAAGCGAAGTTTATTTCAGGAAGTAAACTTTAAATAGGGAATTGGTGCACACCCTGGAGGTTCAGACAGAATCACCATACTGTATAAAACATGAGGGAACTCTCAGACTGATTTTGGAAAGTAACAGCCCAATCTGGGCAGACTTCTGTCGGGTTTTGGCAGGATACAGCTGCCTGTTGGCACTGGAGCTCCCACAGAGCCGTGGCAGCAGCCTGTGTCAGTGTGGAGCTTTGGGAGTGCAGTGGTGGGTGCTCTTTACCTGCAGTGTTTCTGACTTGTTTTTATCGTGCCGTTGTAGCACAGGGGTGACATTCTCTGCCTCTGAAAGCCACAGCAAGACACACATGGGTAGGACTGAGGGCAGCCACACGATGTGCAAGGAGTGGGGAACTGCACCATTTCCAGAAAGTAGGGTAAAAACCACCCTTGAGATGTGTGGAGTAGATAATAGACAGTTACTGAATGCATCAGACTTGGAGGAAACTACCTCAGCCTTCTTAAAGCCGTGTCAAAAAGTTGTGAAAGGCTTGGCTGTCCCTGCGGAAGAAGGAGAAAAGCAGGATGTTGCATCAAGCTTTGATGAGCTAGACAGTGAAATATTTCGTGAGGCAAACAGCACAAGACCATTGGGAAACAGGGAAATTGGTGACAAGGGAGTGAAAAGCAGAGACCAGCAAACCTTTGAGACATCCATACCTTCGTACGAGCGTTGGCTTAACATCCGATCTCGTGCAGATTTGCAAAGCACGTTGATCCAGAACGGCGGCACAGCTGGTAAGAGAAACAAAACCTGGGAAGAGAGACCCGGAGTTCAGTTTGGCCAAAAAAGGACTTCCACGATCCGCAAGTCAGAGTCTGACTCCTGCGTTGGGAACTCCAGCACGAGCGGAAGCTCCCGGTGGAAGCCAGTGTCAGATCGGGAGTGGCTGGAGATTTTCAAACCCATTGAAAGAGATGGAAGCGTCTGCAGTGGCAAAGACTGCAGCTGTTTGGATTCTACACAGTAGCTGAAATGTGCCAGCTCATAAAGGTTATGAGCTTTTTACATTTCAGAGATTGGTATGAGCTGTAGTTGTGTAGAAGCTTGGGTGTATAAGCTCTCAAGTGACGTTTGAAGTAACTGTTGTTTAAAAATTAGTCTACCAACTTGAAAAGCAGCGAATTTAAAATAAAAATAGCTCTTAAAGTATCATGATTCTATTCTTATGCATTTGTTTTTTTTCTCCTCATCTCTTATCCCCAAGAGCTGCGTGGGCAAGAGAAGCTGCAACACCACAGAACTTGCCAAATAAACTAATTGAGAAAAACACAGATTTTAAAAGTCTTATGATGCTGCTTGTAACTCTGGTGGGTGAAATACATTCAACCCAGAGTTGTGCAGTGGTGTTTCTGCGAGGCAGGAAACAGATCCAGGTTTTGTGTGATGCTTTGGTGACTGGGTTATTTCTGTTGAGAAATCACACCGTGGCTGGGCACGAATCTAGGCCAGGCTCTGGGCACAGGCTGCTGCCTCACTCAGGGCAAGAAATGAGATGGCAAGATTGAAAGGACAGCAATCTGTCCACTCTCCAGTTCGTAGGACTCTATCCCTCTGTTTATGCTGGGGGAGGAAAAGGACACGTGGGGGATTAGCAGAAGGAGGTTCTTAATGCTCAGAAATGTCGGAAAAAGGCTCAGGTGTCTCAGTGGTGTTGGAAAGTACCCGAGATAAAAATGCTGCTCCGCTTTTACAGGAGTGGCTTTATGCCTGCACGAGCAAAGGCATCCAGAGCTGGGACTTGCTGTGGATTTGCTGTCTTGGTTCCTTTATCTCCTTTCAAAAAACTGATTTCCCAGCTCTATTATAGAAGGATTTCTGAAGTTTTACGGAGATTTTGTAGCTGCCTTTTAGCCAGAGGAGAATCTTTCCAGCTGGTAGTTTGACAAGTACAGTAAATGAACAGCTGTTTAAACCTGCTGTGAATGTTTGCCAGCAAGCCTGCCCTACATCCAACCAGATTAATGTTATGGAACAGGGAGATCTGATGTATGGATGCTTTCAGTCAGTGTGGCTTTTAAAACAGAAATATCCTAGAAATCGTTGCTGCAGGGAGACAGACCTGCTCAGAAACAAGGTGAATGGGCAGCCACTGAAAAAGAATGCTGTCCTGGCACATTCCCCCAGGGCTTAGCTGAGCCTCATGTGTGGTGTGGGCTCTCTCCGGTTTCCACTGTCTCTAAATCATTCAGAAGACTCCACTCCCCTTACATCTACCCTGACCTTTCTTTATCTTCCTTATCTACTCCCCCAGCAGCCCCAGTGACACACTGCCAGCCCTCCAAATCCCTTCTGAGGCTGGATAATGATAACAGCTTTCACTTTTTCTCTTGTCCTGTTTGTCTTGTCCTGAAGTGAGTTTTGGGGGAAAAGGAACAAACTCAACCCAGGCAGTGCTTATAGAGCAGAGATCCCTCAGTGAAGGGGGGGATGTGCTGCCCATCTGGGATTTGCTGCTGAGCTATCCAGTTTTCTTGATGCCCACACTTGGTGCTGGGGCCCTGCTAATTGGAGATGGATTGACTCAGTGCAAATCCCAGACTGTCTGCTCTCCAGCCTCTGCTGACTTGGATTTGCCAGGGAATAAATCCTCTCCCTGCAAACGGGAGGAAGGCAGGAGTATTGCTTCTGAGGAGGGATTAATGGCAGAGGCCAAACACAGCATTCCTCCTGGGACTTGAATCTGGATCCTCCAGTTTTCCGCTGCTGGTTTCGGAGTGCTGATGATGTAGTTTGTGTTAGGGAAGGGTGCTGGCACCTCCCTGTCAGCCCAGCAAATATTTTTGACATGAGTTCCTGAATTCTGGAACAGCCAACACGAAGGCTGTTAAATACCTTCCCCAACAGCAAGGGGGATTGTGAAATCCCAGGGTGCAGGAATGGTTTCTGTGTGCTCTGACTCGGCGACTTCATTTATGTTGGACCAACATTTGCTGCCTTCGGATTTTTATCTCAATTCTCGTTTTAAAGGTGGAACATCGGCAGGTACTTGTTCAGTCTGGACTAAGACACCCATTCCTGAGCCATCTCTCTGCCTCCAAATCAAACCCGTTTCCCCCCTCCCTCCCAAGCTGTGTGTTCTCCAAAACCAGCTGTGCCCATCACATCTCCTCCCATCCCTGTTCCAGCTGCTGCAGCTTGTTCCCCCACGTCTCCACAGAACCTTTCCTTGTTGGAAGCACAGAAACACGAGCTTTTCTCTGTTGAGAGAGAGCCCGTTGTATCCCAGTGTTTTACTGGAGTGAACTGGGACACAGCAGGCACTTTGTCAGCTGGCCACTCTCATGAGGGCTTTTTCCTAGATTGAATGTCATTCAAAAATACACCTATTTGTAAGAGTCTTGCCAGGTAAGGAATGCACTGTTACACCAAAATAAGTATCTAAAGAATATTTAATTAAATGTTATCAATTCAAAAGTAGTATTTTCTCTAAACTACACATCCTTTTAAATTATTTAGCGATCCAGACTGTGCTTCTGTTGTGTTCAGAAGTGTGATGAATACGGTTTGCTCCTGTATTTAAAAACAAATAAAGCAAAACCTCTTTGGGAAGGCTCTCCTGTGATCTCTCAGGAGAGATGAGGACTGTAAAAGACTGTGAAATTCCCTTGAAAGGGGAAACACCTACAAATATTCGTTTGCCTAATGGTTGATTAAAACAAAAAAGAGACTTGGGCATGAGAGGAGTAGCAGAGTATTGGGAGGCACAAGCGCTGCCTTTTGTGTGCTCTTTGCAAGGTTGAATACGCACTCAAGCACATGGTCATGTAGCTGATTGGAACTGTCTGAATGTCAAACCGTCGTCCTCAGGGGATGAAAGTGATCTGAGGAAGCTGTTAAACACAGGAACACCGGGAGGAACAGGGTAATCCCCAGTGCTCCATGGTTTTCTTGGCTCAGGGCCCACAGTTATTTATGTTGTCCCATGATTTTCCCTTAAAAGTTCAAAAAGGATGGTGATTCTGTTTCTGTCAATGTCTTCTTTTTTTTTTAACAGTGAAGAAAACATGGGTTCGAGTTTCTACCGCTTGGATTCTCCCCGTTTGACAACGGCCCAGGAGAGCAACACGTCTGAGAGATCTGTGGAATTCTCTGGTCAAGACTCCCCTCTGCACATCAGTGACCTGGCAGTGACTCAGCCACCAAACAGATGCTGCAGTGCTGCCGTGAACACAGTCAGTATCTTATTGCAGAATGCCCTTGATCGATTTTGAGGGGAATTATGACTGCAAATGTCTCCCCGCGTGGAGGAACCAGGGACTCCAGTGATGAGACAGCAGGCTTTAAGGCAGAGGTGGCAAAATACTTTTTCAAAATAACCCCTCGTTGTCTCATTGTGTCTTGGACAGCATAAGTATAAATGAGTTTTAAAAATACATGTATCAGCTTTTGGAATGAAAAGCTTTAGGAGAATGGATGCTGGCTAACAGGTAATTACACTGAGTATTTGAGTACTCGTGGCCACAGTTATCAGAAGCCATTGGACACTGTTTCTTTCCTGTTCTGCCTGGTTTTCCTGCTTTCTCATGCCTTTGTTGTCCCCTCTATCCCTGCGGTGGTGCGTGCTCTGTATAAATACGTGTGAAAATCTGCTACAAAACTGACATGGGAAAGCTCTGTGTTTATTAGAAGCGGCAGTTACTAACAGGGCCTGTTACATTGCAGTACTTTGAACTGAAACATTTCAAGATTAAAACGCTGATCCTCGGTGTGTTATAACCCTTTGAAATATTCCATGTTGGTAACTTTGTCTCTCTTTCTGTCCGCTCCAGGGCACCAGTTCCGTGCTGATGAAGCTGCATCGTGCTGTGGCTGAGTCTGGACAGATGATAGCTCGCCTGAACCTCAGCCTTCTCCCCCAGAGCCCTCACCTTATTCCAAACAGCAGCCACATGGATATAGCATAGATTGTTCTCCCAGGACTGGGTTGAGGTGCTCAGGAACACTGATTGGGAACATCCTATCCCTTATGCTTGACTTGCACTCCATTAGCAAAGCACGAGGGGGATGTTGTTTATAAGGAGACAAATCCTGCCTGCCTTAGCTGCAAGGACCTGAATTTTTTATAGGATTCTTTTAGAGGATCCTCAAGGTCGTGGCAGGATTTGACTTTTGCGCGTGTCTAAACAGATGGAAGGAAGAAGTCATTTTGGGGCAAGCTGTAGGAGGCCTGGAAAAAAAGTGAACCCTGGTTCTTTCTCACTTGAAGCACTTGAAATGATTTCTCAGGCTCAGTGCACACTCACCACTCTGCTGCCCCAGAGGCTTACAGTCAGAACTGCTTATTATTGTGTTCATGGAAAGGAGGGCAGTACAGGGAATAGGTGTTATATAGGATAGTTTGGGGTATGAATTTAAACCAGACACGCAGCTTAAAGACATTTAGGGGGGTTGTGGGTTAATAATTTTAGTTCCTTCATTGCAGGGTCAGAGAATATACTCAGTGGTCAAAGAAAAAACCTGTGTGTGGCTGTGTGGCAGTTTATTTGATGAGCATGAGCAGTGATAGGGAGTTCCTGTTGGGTATGTGGGCAGAAGGAGTAATTGGTGAAGGAGTCACTTGCTTGTTTTCTTAAATATCCATGAGAATTTCTACCTTGTTTGACAAGGACATTGTACCATTTGTCACTAGAAATGAGTCCACTTGCGCTGAGATACATCCCAGAGGGAGGATTTAGGCTCTTGCATTTAGAGCAGGCTGCTCTCTCCTCGCACATCACCTCCCTCTGAAAATGCTGGACTCCTTTTAGCCTCAGATGAACTTGACCAGAACAACGTTGCTGTAAGTAACAGACAAAGCAATTTTTATAACATTCAGAGCCATAAACCCTTCGCTGTGCTGGGACTGACTGAGTGAGTGTAAAGGTTGTTGTGCCAGCATTCGCATGAACTGAAAGGAGATTTTGTTCGGCAGCTCTTCTGCAGGATTTCATTCAGCAGGGAAGACAGCAGCAGTTTAGTCTTTTGCAAATCCATGTAGGAGGATTCCTGAAAAGCTCCCTACAACACAGGGCTTGCTTGTGGCTCCTGCCCAGCCCCATCAGCTGTCTGGCTCCTGCTGACTGGTTGGCACGTCACAGCTCGGCCACTCCGGCTGCCCATGGCTCTGCTTTAGAGCCTGAGCCTGCATTTTTGAGCTTGGAAATTGGCTTCCCGTTCAGAACTGGGGCTTCAGTGGACAGGACATAAAAGCAGGCTCGTGGGTACTGGGGGAGCAGATCCTGAGCCACATCTGTGGAACTTTGATCTACTTTCAGAGCAGTTCTGGGTAAAAACTCGTCAAGCGTGTTTCAGTTAATCTATGCAGGCCCAACTAACCTGTGCTTGAAACCAGGCTTACCTGAGGCTGTTTTAAACTGAGCTTTAAGATGTAATGAATACCTTAGAATTTAATCAGTAAGAATTTGTATGGGTTGGATTCTGTGCCCTGCTTGGGGGAGGGAGGAGAAGAGGGAATTGAGAATGCCAGCTCGAACCTGGCAGCTCTGGAATTTTTATTCTCTGAGTCCTTTGATTTCCAGGTAGGGTTTTTGCATTACAATATAGACAACAGACCTTGCTGCAACTCTGCACAAAAGCCAGTTATCTGCAGCAGAAGAAAGAGGTGCTAAGCTTCCTTCTTATCTCTGTGATGTTCCAGGAGCATGGAGGTGTTTTCAACTTGATCTTTATTTGTTTGCTTCCCTTTTTATAAATGCATCTGCAATATTAATACAAGTTATGGATTTCTGAGGCGAGCCTGGCACAGGATTCTAAGTGCACTTCCAGTAAAGCTCTTGTCAGTACTGTAACAGCAAACAGATATTAGGCAGCAAATAATTCCTTTAGTCAAATAATTAAACTTTCCTTGAGCGTGTTCCTCATCCTCTGGGCAGTCAGATCTCCCAGCTCCATTCCCCAGTACCTGCAGGCGGTTTATTGTAGTTAAAACCCTTCTGTGTGTTACAGATAACAGGATCAAGGATGTGAACATTGTTGAATGAGAGACTGGGAAGTGTTTTCCAGGGCCAGGGCCAAGGCCAAGGGCTGTTTTAGGATATTGTTCCTGGGCTCAGAGCCCCAGAAGTAGAATGTATTGAATAGAGCAGTCTCAGAATATCCCAAGCAGCCTTGCCCACAGCAGATTGTTTTTTTCTTTTAGAATCAGGAAATTTCTCACTCTCTGATTATTTGTTCCCCTGATGTGGACTGGATGCTTGCAATAGGCACCACATTGTCTGGTTCTGAGGACAAAAGAGTAACCAGATATGGTTAAAATCCTGAACACCACTTGAAACTGAATAAGAACCAGCAACAATGAGGAGAAAAACTGGCAAAAAAAAAAAAAGAAATCTTCCAGTGCTGACACAACCAAGCTCCTACCTGCAGAGGGAAGGTATCACAGAGCCAGCTGGGTTGTGAAGCTTTGTGGCTTTCTGGGTTTCTCATATGGATCAGCTTCGATCCAGCAGGGAACTGGTGCTCAGTTCCCCCTCAGATATTCCAACTGCAGTCCCTGAGCTGTTTCTCCCTTGTGGAGCCAAACCCTCTGTGCCCTGGGGAGTGGGGGTGGTTTGTAGCACCCTCATGTTCTGCTGTTCCTGCATTAAGCCTGGAGACACCGAGTCTTCTCCCAAAATCCATCGGGTCTGTGGAGTGCAGCTAATGGGGCACTGGGAGGAGGTGGATGCTGGGTAGCTGGAATGCTGAAATGCTCCCGTGCAGAGCTGCTCTTTTCCTAAAAAGAGCCCTGAGGTAAAAGCAGGCGGAGGTTTTATAGGTCGAAGCCAACACTGTGAGCTGCATCCTGAAACCACTGTGTTCAAAAGTTTCAGGAACAAATCCCTAAAAGTGCTGAGCCCTGTGCTGAGGCAGCAGAGTGGGGAGTGTGTGCTGAGCCTACAGAAATAATCCCATTTGCTTCAAGTGAGAAAGAGCCAGCAGAACAAACGCACCCACAATCCACTGTACATCCATGACAAGAGTTAGTGACTCTGCAAGTCACCGCCCAATGCACAATTCCCATTTTCTTTGTGTGTTAAAAGGCACTGAATCGCTGTGATCAGATAAATCCCAAGCAGAGCTGTTAGCAGGTCCAGAAATAACAACATTTGTGCAGCTTCATACACAGGAGTGATTGAATTGGTTTTGGTTGTGTTTGTTGGGGTTTAAAATTGCTTTGAAACCGTTTGAGGGCAGGTGCACTGACAAACATCAGGGTAATTTCCTCTCTGGCTGCCAGGGATTGAGCCACCCTCCTCAGTCAGTTGTTTTGTCTTTAGAGAGAGATTGGGCGGGGGAGGGTTGAAGAACTGAGGAAAGCAGTGAGTAAAGGGCTATATTCAGTTTTGGACAACACAGCATGTGCCACTGCTCCTAAATGGTGACTCAGGGGCTGCCCAGGGACACAAAGATCACTCCTTTTCACAAAGCAAACTGGAAAGGTTTTATTCCCAAACACCCTCTTGGTACCCCTGAGACTGTTGTCTTTCTGTCAAGTGCTTTTACCTTCCTCCTGTTTATATTTTTACTCTGTGTTCTCATTCTGTTTACAGTGTAAAAACGTGTGTAGTAAGTTGACGTACATGTGGTTGCTGTATATACTTAATGTATTTTAAAGGAAATATTCCTGCTTTTTTAATAAAACTATATTAAATTTCTGTAGTAGATTAAGAAGTTTCTAACACAGAAGTGATTCTGAGGACTGAAGATCAACCCAGCAGTTACAGTGGAAAGTTACCTCATTTTTTCACGTGGTTCTCTGAGTGTTTGAAAGACCCACAAGTGGTGAAAAGATGTGACTCTGCGGGAATGTATTTTATCTTGAAATAAAACAGAGAACGATGCCAAGATTAACAGAGCTATTTTTATAGCTGAGAGCTCAGGTTAAACACTAGCTTGTTTTTTAAGAATCTGAAGTGTGTAATTGTTACAACATAGGAACTATTTTTTTTTTATCTTTTTATTTTTTTATGGTGCCTCAGAAATATTTATAGAGTATGACACAGCCAAGCATGCTTTTTCTTTCTCTTGTTAGCATATTGTTTTTGTTCTGGACTTCTTGCCTTGTGGAGAGAGATGAATAATGTTTATAGGAAGTTCCCAATTAGTGTTGTAAGCAGGAACTGGGAAATGAATTGAAATGGGAGAGCTGTCACCCACAACATGGGCAGAACAACTCTTTCACACTCAGGAGATGGTTTATAGGATCAGGTGTGTATGGGCTCTGTTTGCACTGTAGAGCAGCAGCCAAGCACCATGTGACCTTTTTTTTTTTTTTTGCATTTAACCTGGTTTTATCTTTGCCTATTGGGCAAGACACATTCTGTTATCTCAATTTGAACTTATTTTTTAACTAAAAGATCGAATAAGATAATAAAGGTGACACTTTGCTGTGTCTTTTTTTGCCTGTTTAACACACTGTCCGGTCCAGCGTATTTAGTACTTAATTCCTGATGGTTCTGAGCACAGACACGAGCTGGCTGCTCGGTCCTGTGCAGGTTGGGAGCAGTTGGGGACACCTGTGCCAAGTCCCCAGAGCTGTGCCAGTGTTTTTCCTGCGTGGGGGCAGCCAAGGGTGGGAGTCTCTGGCTGCCTCCACTGCCACCAATTAATTGCTGTGCAACACAACACTCCATGGACTCCCCTTGTTAACTCTTTCATGTAATTTTCTTCTTTCTCTTTAATTACCCCGATGACAGCCTTTCCTTCGGGTACTAATTGACCCCGAATTAGTTGACCAATTCTGATCAGAGCTGCTGCCAGAGACAAGCTCAGCTGCTGCATCTTTTTTCCAGTTTCCACAAGCTTTTATAGTGCATTTATTCCTCTACCTGCACAGAACCTTTCCAGGCTCCATACTCAGAATCTCCTGCTGTGGCCATGACAAAAATTCCCCCTAAAAAGCCACTGATAACAGTACCATGCTGGTCACTCTGAAGCTGCCCAGCAGCTTTACAGAGAAATTGGTGCAACTTCCAAGCTGGAGCTGTGGTTTCTGTTTTAAACGTGTTTGAGTTTACTGGATGAATTCTGAGTTTAAACCCCTTGTGAGTTTGAAATGCCCCACTGATGGCTTTAAAATCAATACAGAAAACTGAGCTCATGAGGTGCAACAAGGATCTACAGAGCTCTAGGATTTTGTGTCGGGGCTGCCCTGGTTTTGTGGAATGGAAAGAAGGGGAATGTTGGGGTTAATTTATTCAGCACTAAGTGACTTACAAGCCAACTGCATTATTGACCACACTCTGAGGCTCGAATGGAAACACTTCAAACCCGGTGCCTTATTTCTGGAAGCAGCTCAAATACTCCAGGGAGCCCTTTGCTATTGTATCCTCGGACCGAATTATTATTAAAGACAACGAAGCTTCTGTTCAGCCGCGGCCTTTCCGCAGGGTGGATGCGCGCTCTGCTCGCGACTTTCCTAAAGGGAAGAAGGTGGCGACGGAGCTCCGGGGTCCTTAACGCGCCCTCTGCGTGTGTGTGTGCGGGGGTATCGGGCGAGGGGAGGAGATGGTTAATAGGGATGGGAAGGGATCGTCGCGCGGGGCCGTCCCCGCCGGGCCTGGTGTTCCCTGAGCCGGGGAATGGTCTCGGTGCCCTCGGGGGCGGTGGGGACGCGTCCCCTCCCGCCCGTGTCCCCCCAGCCGGGGCCGCGGGTCGCACCTGCCCGGGGCGGGGGAGCTGCAGTTCCGGGCGCGGCCGCCGGGGGCGCCCCCGCGCGCGGCGCAGTGCGCGGTCGGGAGGGGAGGGGAGGGGAGGGGAAGGGAAGGGAGGGGAGGGGCGGGGGGGGCGGTGCCGGTCGCTGCCGCCCGGTAGAGCGGGACCGGGCGCGGGGGACGGAGCCGGGAGCGCCGAGCCCCGGAGCCCCGCCATGAACAGCATCAAGAGCGTGCCGGCGCGGGTGCTGAACCGCCGCGGCGGGCACAGCCTGGAGGCGGAGCGGGAGCAGTTCGACAAGAACCAGGCAAGGGCGGCGGAAGGGGGTGGAGCGGCCCCGGGACCGGCTGCGGGCACGGTCCTAGTCCTAGTCCTAGTCCTAGTCCTAGTCTTAGTCCTGGTCTTAGTCGTGGTCCTGGTCCTAGTCCTGGTCCTGGTCCTGGTCCTGGCCCGTTTCGCGGGGCATCGCCTTGGGGCGCGCTGAGCTCGGGGGTTTCCCGGGAGATGTTATGGGATGGCGGTCGCGGGTCTCCTTCCCTCTGTCCTCCGGGGGTCCCCCCCGGTGGGGCGGCGGGGCCGCCGTCCCTCTGTCCGTCCCCGTGTCCGCCCGTCGGTCCGCGCCCGGTGCCGGCGCTCCCCCGCCCCCACCTGCGCCGCCGCTTCCTCCCTCCGCGGCCGCGGGACCGTCCCGCGTGGGCACCGCGGCCCGTCCGCCGCCCCCGCACCGGCCCCGCCGCCCGGCCCCACCGTGCGCCCCCGCCCCGCCGGGCAGCGGGGCCCTGGGCGGCCGGAGCGTCCCCCCCGCACCCCCCGGGCCTTATCGCAGGTAAACACGGCCCGGAGCACACGGGGAAAGTTTTACGGTGTCGGCCGAGTCGGAGGCTCCGCAGCATCCCGGGGTTCCCCCCGCGCCCTCCGCCCCGGGAATGGGCGTCTCCGCATCCCTGATGGCCCCGGTCCTGCCCGCAACGATACCGGGGGATGTTTGGCACCGCGGGTGGATTCCACTCAGCCCCCGAGAGTCTGGGTCACCCGTGGGGTCTCCCCGCGGGGATCGCGCTGTGGTGTGAACCCACGGAGGGTGGCTGAGCTGAAACAAAGCCCAAATGTGGTTGTGCCCTGCCGTGTCCGGCTTGGCCGGACTGTCCGTAGCCCTGTGGCTCCTGCAGGGTGGGCGATGCTCGGGCACCGATGGGGCCGGCATATGGTTGGTGGGAAGTGAATCGCTCCAACAGCGTGGGCAGGGATGGGCAGAGGGATGGACAGAGAGACGGGCTCGCTGCTGTCCCCGCAAGAATAACAGTGCCCTCTGCACGCATCCTCTGATCCCTCTGGTTTTGCAGGCAGTGCATTCATCGCAGGTGTTTTCCCCTTCGCCCCTTTGCTTTGCTGGTCCTTCCCTGACCCCTGGGCTGGTTTGGCCCAGGAGGGCACCGGCGAAGACAGGTGGGAATTCCAGGCCTCGCGGGGTCACGGTGGGTAGGAAATGGAGCTTGTTGGGTTTGGGGAGCAACACGAGAAAACCGGCAATTCCGGTTCCCTCTGGACGCGTCTCCTTCAGTCGTCCCGCTGGGCAGCGCCGAGAAAGAATCGCGGTGGCGGCAGCGCTGCCCCGTGCGCCGAAGGGTTGCACGTGTCCCTCCTCCCACCTGCCTTTCCAGGGCATTTTGGACTTTTCAGTGGGACTTGTGCACAGTTCCAGCTTTGCTCAGTCCCCGGGGGTGCTGTGGGCAGAGCTCTGCACAGGGCAGAGAGGTGGTCGCTCTCTGTTAGAGGTTTTAGCTCTGTGACCCCAAGCTGGCGGAGCTGACAGTCACATTCACCACCCTTTTTTTCCAGCAGCTGCTGAAAAACTGTTCTAAAGGAGCTTTATCCTGGTGTGGTTTCCTGGTAGTGGTGCTTCAGTGAGAGCAGAACTGTTCCAGTGTCAGTACGTGGGTATTGATTTGCCTTTTAGCTCTAATTATAGCAGCTGTGGAGTTGGCCACAGGTCGCTTCTGTGTCATGGAGATGTTGGTAGCACATGCCCTCCAGGATTCCTTACCATCCTGGAGAAGGATGCTGCAGGAATCCAGAGCCCCATCACCTTTTCCCCTGCAAGGGCCAGGGTGATGCCTGTGGGTACCAATGGGGTTGCTGACCCTGCTGTGATCCCCTCAGCCCCCCCAGCTGCTCGTGGGTGATGTGCAGGTCTCCTGCTTTCCCTGAAAACACTTTTCCAGGTCTTGTGCCGGGGTGATTCACACATCCCCCTTGGTGCAGCCTCGTGTGGGAAGTAGGAAGCCACCATCCCACTCGGCAGCCTGGCAGGAGGCAAAACTTGCCAGCTTTTGCTTTTCTGAAACAGAAAGGTTAAAAACCCAGTGAGCTCCCGAGCCTGCACGATTATGCTGTCTGTGACTGCCGAGCGGCGCTTCCTTGGTGTGATTTGGGAAGGAGCAGTGTTAGGAAGGGAACCCCGGAGCAGCCGTTTCCAGTTCAGGTGTTCCGACAGCCCTCGTGCCGCCTGGACGGGGAGGTTTCCAGCTCAACATCCTGCTGCCAGGAAAATCTCTCCCTGCCGTGGGACCCGGCATCCACCTGCCAGGTGGGGATTGTGGCCCCGCAGGATGCCGGGGCTTCGGGGAGCCGTGGGCGGCAGGATCAGCCCTAATTAAAAGCAGCCTGGAAAGAAAGGGTGGATGTAAACTGTGCTCCTTCATTTGGGCGCTTTGATCCCAGCTTTAGTCACCGGCTTGGTACGTGAGGGCTGTGAGTAAGGATAGAGGGCTGTACCCTGTGGGCTCCCACAGCCCGTGGCAGGTTTTGGGGTCAGAGCTCCACTCCCAGCAGGGCTGGGGCTGCACCGCTCCCCGTCAGGGATGGGGAACAGTCCACAGGGTTGCATCAAAGTTTTGAGGCTGGTTGTGCACCTGTGGTGACAGCAGGGACCTGCCCATCTCCAGACGTGCCGGTGGTGTCCCAGGAGGTCGGGTCAAGGGTGAATCTCCCCGTTCCAGAGCCCTGCAGCCAGCAGGGACATCCTGAAGACAGCCGTGTCCCCGGCTGCAGCATCGCCCTGTGGCCATCCCTGGTCCCGCCATCCCAATTCCAGGTATCTCAGCCTGATGTTTGGAGGCAGAGGAAGCACAACTGACACAGCAATGCCGAGGGATTGGCCTTGGTTTGGTGCCACGGGGGTTTATTTAGGACCATGCTGGACGTGGTGTCTCTGTCATGGCAGTGCTGTGGGTGGGCTGGGGCTGCCCCTGCACGGGTCCAGTCCATGTGCTGGACGTAAAATGGCTTGATGAAACCTCAGCACTGAATCACCAAGGATGAAACCAGCCTGTCCAACAGCTCCTGGGCTGAATTTTGGCTGGTTGGTCTGGAAATGAGATTAAGGGCAGTAAACCCAATAAAACCACCAGCACCAACAGGAATTACAGCTCGGTTTTGCGACAGGCCAGTGGGTCCCAGCCCTAGTCCCAGCCCACTGAGCAGCTGAGCTCCTGTTCTTGGGCATATGGGATGGTGTTTTCTTTCCTGGGGGTCTGCTCTTGTCTCACACTTTGGCCCTTCCATCTGTGGGGCTCAGGTCCCTCTGATGGATTGGGATGAGTGTGATGGATTGGGACGAGTGTGATGGGTTGGGACGAGTGTGATGGGTTGGGACAAGCGCATTGTCCTACTTCTGCTTATGGCAGGCAGCAAAAATCCAGGTTTGGGAGTAGCGTCTGCCCCACTCCCCCCATGCAAAGCACCTCAGTAAGATGCAATAAGCCCTTCAGCAGCTCTTCGCTGCAAGATGCATTTCCAAGCCCTGCCTTGCAAAGCTCTCGCCTTGCCGCTCCCTGGTTCATGACAAACTTTCCTTTCTGCCAATAACTCTCACTTTGGTGTCACCCTGGGAGGTGCTGGCACCCTGGGGACCTGTGGCACATCTCTCTGGCTGAGCTGAGGTCGGGGGCGCAGCCTCTCCGCTGGCTCCAGGCTTCCAGGTGGCTGTGGAGGCACTTCAGGAGAGGCAGCTGTGCTGCAAGTGCCTGTTCCCTGTCCCTGGGCTCTCCAGGCTCGTTAACCTTTGGGGATAAGAGGATTACAGCAAGTCACCGGCTTAACTCTGCTGCTGCTTTACGGCCCCACATGGCAGGGTAACACCGGGGCTCTCCCAGTGCAGGAGAAGCAAAATCAGCCCCTTTCCCCAGCAGCTGGGGGAACGGTTTTGGGACAGGCTCACTTTTTGGGATGCATTCATGGTGGTTTTGCCCAGTTCCTGGGCACAGCTATTTTAGACTCTTTTGGGGCAGATGTGGTGCATTGACACCTTTGGCATCACCCCTTCAGCACAGCATCAGGTTCCTCCTGCATAAGTCAGGAGCACTCGATAACTCAGCATCGAGTTCCTCCTCCTGCAGGAAAGTGCCTCAATTCAGAGGCATCCCTGGGCAAGCAGCTGTGTGGAAGCAGGTGCTTTCCCCAGGAGAGTAGATGAGATTTTTATAAGGTTTTAGGGCTGTGTGGCTGCAGGGATTGACTGAGTTTCTCTTCTGGCATGAATGCTGGTGGCGGGGCCGCTTCCTGCTTTTCCAGCTGGGACCTTTTTCCTCTGCTGGAGACAGAGGGCTCATGGACACAGGCACAGTCCAAGCGCTCCCGTGAGGCTGAAGCAGCTTAGCTGAATCTGCAGGGACCTGGCGAGGAGGAAGAAGCTCCTCATCAAACACAGCAACTGTTTCGTAGCCCAGCATCACATGGGAGAAACAACCGACCCCAGTCTGGGGTCATCTTTTGGAATAAATTAATAATTTGGCACGTGCTGTGATCAAACACATCAAAATATAGATAATCCTCCTCTGCTAATCACAGTGCTCTGGATTTCTGCTCCATCAAGATGGGCATTGTGGCCGCCACTCCCTCCTTGCTCGGGGGCTGCATTTCCCCACGTGCTGTTTGCATGCAGCCAAAAACACCCCAAACCACTCCCCCCCCCCTTGGTTCAAAGGCTCCTTGTGATTACACAAACAACCCTGGAATTTGGCATCTCGCTGTCGTGCTTTAATGTTCCCTGGGCACGGCGCTGAGTTCAGGCTGCAAAAATGCAAAAACTGGTTTCCTGGGACAGGGACAGCCGGGAGCACCGGCAGCACGGATGGGAGGGGGCTGATTCTGACAGGTCCTGCTGGGGATGGGGGAGTTCCACGGGCTGCTTTGTCTGAGGATAAAAAAGCCTATCCTGATGTGTTGCAAATGACTTCAAGGTGACATAGGAATGCTTAAATCCAGGGTATTCCCCAAAGGCACCGGCACTGGGCTTTGGGGCGTATCGGGTAGCCATGGGGGTCACACTGTGTCTGAGAGCTGCTCTCCCCTCCTCTTGCAGGCCATCAGCATCAGCAAAGCCATAAACACACAGGAAGCACCAGTGAAGGAGAAACATGCCCGCCGTATCCTTTCCTGGAGAGCACCGAGGGGATCCTGGGCGGAGGCAGGAGGGGTTTGGGGCCATGGAGGTTTGGGAGGGAGGAGACCCACACAGAGCTTGGCTGTGGCATCATGTGGGCTCATCCATCAGTGAAAAGGCAAACAAAAGCCTATAAAATTGTGATTCTTTGGCAATAAAATGCAGAGGGTCCTGGTGTGCCCTGGGGCAGGGGGAGGTGCAGGAGAAAGACGAATGGGGGTCATATCTGGGGGCGCAGCATCGCGCTGGTGGTCTCTGTGTCCCCTTTTTAATGGAAGTTGAACAAGAACAGTGCCCTGCTCCACGTGTATCCAGTTGGCCTTGACTGCAGGGAAGGGATCATCCTGGGCACACACCATGAGAAGGGAGCGTTCACCTTCTGGTCCTACGCCATCGGGCTGCCCCTGCCCAGCAGCGCCATCCTCAGCTGGAAGTTCTGCCACGTCCTGCACAAGGTCCTGCGTGACGGACACCCCAATGTGAGTGTCCCCTCTGGAACATCCCTCCTGCTTTGCTGGTGGGGGAAATTTTTGCCTCGTGAGGTGTCCCTCTCCACAGAGGGTGGGTTCCCTTCCCCGCCCCAGACACCTTTCCCAGGCTGTGGGGCTGTGAGGGCACTCTTATCCCACACCTTTGAAAACTCCCTGCACAAAGCCCCGACCTTTGGGTGCCACTGAAAGGCTGGAAGTTCTCACAAAGCTGAAGTGCTGTAAGGATTGGATCCCTCCTCATCCCAGTGCCGGGGCAGGCAGGCAGGTGCTGGCCTGTGCCAGCTCTGCTGTGCCACAGCCCTCCTGTTTTTGCCCCCAGGTCCTCCAGGACTGCCAGAGGTACCGCAGCAACATCCGAGAGACGGGAGACCTGTGGGTGAGTGGGGTGAAGTGGAGGTTTGTGCCTCCCAGGGGGTCTGGAGGTTGATGCTGAGTGCCATTGTGGGCACAGAGAGGGTAAAGCACCACCTCAGATACCCCGTTGTCTCTGCTCCCGTGGGGCGATGGTTGTGTCCGTGGAGGAGGGCACGGGAGCCGTAGGGACGGTGCAGGTTCACTGGCAGGTGTGGGCTCTGCTGGATCCGGATTCTCCACGTTTCCCCTTGTGTCTCCACAGGGCCATTTGCACGACAGATATGGGCAGCTGGTGAGCATCTACACACGGCTCCTGCTCACCAAGATCTCCTTCCACGTCAAGGTCTGCCCACCTTCTCACCTGCTGTACCAGGGGGTGGGGCTTTGCTCTGTTGCACCAGCAAAAATATGAGCAGCAACTGATGGTTTGGTTTTTTGTTTTTTCCTTTTCCAAAGCATCCCGAGTTCCCTCCGGGCCTTGAAGTGTCGGATGAGGTGCTGGAAAAGACTGCGGGGACGGATGTGAACAACATGTGAGTGTGCTGGCACCTGCAGAGTGGTGAGGGGTGTAAAGGCAGGGAGCAAAACCCCCGGTTGGAGCCCCTGCCATCGTGAGAACCCTCAGTGCACTCGAGCAGCCGGAGCAAGGATGTCTCTGCCACGGAGTGATGGAGTTTTGGTTTGTTTTGGCAGCTTCCAGCTGACGGTTGAGCTGTTTGACTACCTGGACTGTGAGCTGAAGCTGTCGGAGTCAGGTGAGGAGGCGGCAGGTCCCTCCCGCTTGCCCCAGGGCTCTTGAGCAATAGTTTCGCTCTTTGGTCAGGAATAAAGTTCCGGGAGGCTGAGGTTGAAGGCTCGAGTCCTTCCTCCTTCTCCCCTGAGATTTCTGAGCTGGATTCCCTCGTTGATGCTCTGTAGGGGCACTTGTAGGAAAATATTTAAGGAATGTGGCTGGTTTGAGCCCACCTGAGCAGTGCAGAGTGTGCCGCTCTGAAATGTGTTTTTATTTCCTATTGGTACAGCCACATTAATCGTATGCACTACCCAAATCCTTCCTACCCACCAGAAGCAAAGGCTGGGGCTGTACCTCCTTCTAAAGGTTCATTTCCCCTCGTTGAAATGCCTCTGGGGAGGGTCTTCTTCTTCAGGAATTTTTAGATGGCTTAGAAATGTGGTGAATTCTTCCTCTGTCAAGAGTCAGGAACACGGAGCTGCCCTGGAAAACAGGGCACAGCAGGAGAGACCGTGCTCCCAGCTCCCGTCAGCCTCCCGCTTCTCCTCCTGACCCAGTTATACAGAGAATTTATATTCATAAATACTTTAAAGCTGAGCGGGGAAGAAGCCGGGGTGGATATGCCTGGATTTCTGCCAGGGGAAGGGATCTGTTTCCGAGCAGGGGCAGGCGAGGCTGCGGTGCCGGCGAGCTCGTGCCCTGCCCTGGGATCCTCTCCCAGATCCTCTCATGATTAAATAGAACGGAGCAAAACCTCTCGCTTCCCCCAGCTGCATTATTTGCATCAGCTCAAGGGCAGCGTCCCGGGATTAAATCCCTCCTTTCTGGGGTCAGGGCAGAGCTGAGCACCCCCTTTCTCTGCCTCCACGGTCCCTTTGGGTGTTTGTCTTGCTCGGGGCGGGGGCGAATTGTTCCCAGCTGAGCGGGACAGGCGGGCAGCACCCTGGCGTTTTCCCCGGCAAAGCCACATCCGCGGTGGTTAATGATCAAGCGGAGCGGCTGGGATGGGGCCGGCTCTGCAAACACGGGGCCGGTGCCTCACGCAGCTCAACCCCTCAGTTTTCAGGCAGCTCAACACGTCGATGGCCGTGTCGCAGATGTCGGCGGTGCAGTGCCGCCTGGCCCCCCTCATCCAGGTCATCCAGGACTGCAGCCACCTCTACCACTACTCCGTCAAGTTAATGTTCAAGCTGCACGCCTGTGAGTCCCGGGATGTGCTCCGTGCTGGTCTTTTCCAGGGTCGGGCTTCTGAATTCGGGGATCAGGCTTGCATGGATTGAGGCATCCATCGCCACGTCCCAGCTGGGCTCTAAGGGCCTGCTCCATCCCATGTAGACGTTCCAGATAAAGGAATTAGAAGGACTTGTCCTTGATTAATTCAAACCCATGTGCCTTGGCCTGCCAGCCCCCTGCACAGCATTGCTGGGCAGCGCAGTGCCAGTGGCCTTGGCGGGTATTTTGGGGTTGCCACACCCGCCTTTCCCTGCACCACATCCCTGGTCCCTGTGCCAGGGGTGGGGATACCCTCACTCCCACCCTCACCCCTCACGTCCGGCTCCCACCTGGCCTTTATCCCGCTGGCTTTTGCAGCAGAGGGCTCCAGGTGCATGTGAATGCATGTGCAGCTGGATCAGTCACGGCTGTCCCCCATTTCCCAGGTCTGCCGGCGGACACGCTGCAGGGCCACCGGGATCGCTTCCACGAGCAGTTCCGCAGGTAATCCCGGGCCAAGGTGGGGTGATGGGGTCCCCTCCCTCCTGCCAAGTCCCCTCCACTGCGAGCAGTTTGTCTTTTGCTCCTCTCCAGCCTCAAAAACTTCTTTAAGAGAGCATCCGACATGTTGTATTTCAAGCGGCTCATCCAGATCCCACGGCTGCCGGAGGTACATTAGGATTTGGGGGGGTACTTGGTGGTGGTGCTTTGGAGATTGTGTGGGTTCAGGGTGCACAGGGGTGTCCCCATGGATAGGTTTGTGGTCTGGGGACACTGCAGAGGGACCTGCTGGCTCTGTCAGCAGCACAGGGTTGGCTGCCTCCTTTCCCTGGCACTCTGCAGTTCCCAAAACCCCCCCGTGATATCACCAGAACTTCTTGTCCCAACAGAGCCCCCCAAACTTCCTACGGGCATCCGCACTGGCCGAGCACGTGAAGCCGGTGGTCGTCATCCCTGAGGAAGCCCCCGAGGATGAGGAGCCAGAGAACCTCATTGAGATCAGCACAACATCCACCACGGAGCCACAGGTGGGGGCACGGGGCTGGAATGGGGACGCAGGGATGGGCGGACAGTGGGGACAGGCACCCGTAGCCTGGCTCAGCTCAGCACCCTCTGTCTTCCCCAGATCACCTCGGATCTATTTGAGCAAACCTTTGGGCCCCCCAACGGCGTTTGGGATGACAGGTATGGGGGGGGTCCGGCCGTGGCGGACGGGAGCGGCCGCTACCGCGTGGGACCAACCTGCCTTTCTCCGCAGGGACGCACAGATCGAGAGCCTGAAGAAGGAGCTGGACACGCTCCGTGCGGAGATGGAGAAGATCAAACTGGAGGTAAAGCCCGACTGGGGAGCAGCTGGTGCCGGGAATGTGGTGGAAACCCCAAGGGGATGCAGCAGGAGTGGGGTCCTGGCATCCAGCACTGTGAGTTAGGACCTCTCCCGGTGCCAGGACCTGACTCCTGAGGGACGTGGGGTGGAGGCACGTGAGACCTGACCCTTGCTGTCGCCACCAGCTTTATCAGTGGGGACAGAGCAGCTGCAGGGGCAAACAGCAGAGCTTTCCTGTGCATCCCACAGACCAAATTTCAGTGGGGCACCTGGACAGGGTTGCCGGGGAGGGCATCAGTTCAGGGCCGTGCCCCCGTGCCTGATGGTGGTGTCCTGCAGGCACAGCGATACATCACACAGCTCAAGGCACAGGTGAACAGCCTGGAGGGAGAAGTGGAGGAGCAGCGCAAGCAGAAGCAGAAGGCGCTGGTGGACAACGAGCAGCTGCGGGACGAGCTGGAGCGGCTGCAGAGGGTGAAGCAGGACAGCGACAGGTGCCAGCGGCTCTGCGCCGAAGCCGAAAGTAGGTGCCCTGCAGCGCCCATCGGCCGCGGGCCGCCTGTGCCACGGCTGCTGAGGGGCTTCTCACCCCCGCAGGGAAAGCCAGCGCCACCGAGATGCGCTACACGAAGCTGAAGGAGAAGCACAGCGAGCTCATCAACACGCACGCCGAGCTGCTGAGGAAGGTAATGCCCTGCGCAGGCAGGGACTGACACTGCCTTGGTCCCTCTGCCACTGCTGAGGGGGGTCCTGCCTGCCCAGAGCCCCCCGTATCAGTCCCGTTGCCCTGCACCCAGGGAACTCTGAGCATGGCTGGGGAGGCACCCCTTGAGTCCATGTCCGCTGGCAGTCAGCATTCTGGATGCTGTCAGAAAGGCATCTTGGAGTTATCCTCTAAGCCAGCATTTGGTTGGAACCACTGTGGCGATGGAGAGGGTCCCCTGGTGAGCCCCGTGTCCCCACACAGAACGCCGACACCGCCAAGCAGCTGACGGTCACGCAGCAGAGCCAGGAGGAGGTGGCACGTGTCAAGGAGCAGCTGGCATTTCAGGTGGAGCAGGTCAAGCGAGAGGCCGAGATGAAGGTGAGCTGGCACAGCTCTGGATCCTTTCCTGCTTCCCTGCCAGCACTGAGCCCTTCCCAGCCCGGGAAACGCAGTAGCTGTGCACAGTTTGGGTGCAGGGGGTAGGGGCTGTTGCTGATGTCAGTCCCTGATCCAGGAAAAAGTTGGCATCAGGAAGGCATTGTTTAGTACAGGCTCCATTCCCTCTTGCCCAAATCTGCCTTTCCTTCAGCCAAGAAAATGCCTCGATTGGTGGATTTGGGTGCTTTTGTTCCCCGGGTCCCAAGTTGGGGGCTGCTCCCAAAAATCCTGCTCTGGGGAAAGGAGCCCTTCCAGGAGACCCTCCGCCCCACACCCAAGGCCCCAAAACCCCCACCCTGCAAAACGTGGCTTGTATCATTCCCACCATCCCGGCCGCATGCCAGTGCCGAGCGGGGCCGGAGCACGTTTGCAGGGGCTGAGCCCCCGGCACGGGATGTGGTTTCAGCTGGAAGACCAGAGCGTGCAGATGGAGCAGCTGCGGCAGGAGCTGGATGCCCGTCGGGATGAGCTGGATCAGGCACAGCGCTCCCTCAGCCAGGCCAAGCAGGTACAGGGTACAGGATGAGCCCAAATCCCCATCACAAACCCCCCTCGTGCAGGACGACGGTCCGGCCACCACTGCTGAGCCAGAGCTCCAGCAGCAGCACAAGGAGCCATCACAGGGCTGAGCATGGGCCCAGCTCATAAGGGGCATGAGCAGGGCATGTCCTCAGGTGTCTGTTGGGCTCCCAGCGTGGTGACAGGTGAGTGACAGGGCTGTCCTGGCCCCATGGCAGGCGGGTGTGGAGCTCAGCGCGCAGGTGGAGGCCCTGCACGCCGAGAAGGAGGTGCTGAGGCGGTCGGTGAGCGAGAAGGAGTGTGAGCTGCTGTCCACGCGTGGCCTCATCGAGGAGAAGGAGCTGCAGCTGAGCCAGGAGGCGGATAAGGCCACGAGGGAGATCCGAGAGCTCCAGGGCAGGCTCCTGGAGAAGGTAGGTGCTGTGTGAAGAACCCACTGCCCTGCTACTTGCCAGGGTGAGACATGTTTGGGGGATGCTGAGCAGCTGGGGGGCTCAGCCAAGCTATCACTGATGTAGCTGGTGGGGTATCACTTGCACCAGCAGTAATGGGATGCTTGGCTCTAATCCTGGGAAAGGGAAATGCTGCTGATGGGGGTCCTGTGTCCCAGTTGTGCCGCTCACCTGTTCCTCCTGCCCAACAGAGTAACCAGGAGCAGAACCTGCAGCAGAAGCTGCTGGACGAGCAGTTCAGCATCCTGCAGGAGACGGTGCGGGAGGCGGAGGACATCCTGCGTGACGCCGTGGCCAAGCTGGACGACCCACTGCACGTCCGCTGCACCAGCTCCCCAGGTAGGGCAGAAACACACCGTCCCTTCTCCCTTCTGGACAGATAACGCTTCATCTCAGCTTTCCCAAGGCGTTTTTTCCATCATACCCAAAGAGGCTGGGGTCAGACTTCCCAGGACAAATTTTTAACTCTCCTCTCAGCGCTGTTTCGCTCAGGCTTTAGTGCCATTCCCCAGGCAGGGCCATGAGGGCTCGAGCTGCCTTGGCTCCCGCTCAGCGGGGTCAGCACTCGTGCTCGTTCAGCCCCTCATCAGCCCGGCCGTGCTAACGAAGCTGGATTCGTTCCAGATTACCTGCTGAGCCGGGCGCAGGCGGCGCTGGAGTCCACGGACGCCCTGGAGAGCGGGCACGCGCAGTACGTGGCCTCCATGGCAGGTACCTGGGGCTGGGGCCCGGTGGCGTTGCTTCAGCTCGCTCGTGTTTCCACACATCCAGCAGCCCCCGGGGCCCTTGGCAAGCGGCAGTGCCCTGGTGCCAGAGGGACGTGGTGGGGGTGGTGGGTTCCCATGTGTTCATTCGAGCTGGGGGGGTCAGTAGTGGCCTCCCCAAGCTCCTGTACTGATCCTTGAGTGCCTTCAGGGAGGGGCTGCAGTCCCTGAACCCGTCCTGTCCCGGCAGATGCTGCGGGGCTGGTGGGGGCTCTGGCCCTCTTCGCACACCTCACGGCTGACACCATCGTGAACGGCAGCGCCACGTCCCACCTGGCGCCCACGGACCACGCCGACCGTGAGTGCAGGGGTGCAGAGGGTGTTGGGGGGGATTTTTCCTCTTGGGAATTTTTTTTAGGGGGGCAGTGCCAAAGCTCCTTCTGCCAGCAGCTGGATATGGGGCAGATCTTTGCTGGGCACAGCACGATCCCCCCAGCTCCCCGTGCTCCCCAACATTCCCTGCTCTCTGGTGCCCCTGGCTGAGCCAGGGACATCACTTTGCCCCTGGAAACTCATTTATAGTCTTCTAGAAGAAATTGGCTGGGTGCTGCTGATGCTCAGCGTCATCCCCACAGATGAGGGCAGGAGGGTGGCAGGGCTGGGGTGGAGGGACCCCTCGCCCAGCGAGGGGCCTGGCACCGACCCCTCCTCTCCCCAGGGCTGACGGAGATGTGCCGGGACTGTGGGCAGCGGAGCCTGGACTACCTGGGCGAGCTGAAGGACAGGCAGAGGCTGGGCCGTGCCGAGCTGGGGGACGTGCGGCGGGCGCTGAGGGGGGTCCTGCAGCTGGCCCAGGTAGGAGATGGAGCCCGGTGCACCCACTTTCCTGCCTGTGGGTGTCAGGGTGGGCTGGAGGGAGCACTTTGGGGTGGTTTCACCCACGTGTGCCTTCACCCTTGCAGGCTGAAGAACGTCGCTCCTGCGGCTTTAATTATTTAGGGGGGAAAAAAGGGAGTCGAATACCTTGGTTTGTAATTATTCCTTATAAATATTCCCTTCTGTCTAAAACCTGCTGATGCGTGCTGCCTCCTCTGGCAGGAGCTGAGGCCCAAGAGCTTAGACATCAAGCAAGAAGAGCTGGGGGACATGGTTGAGAAGGAGATGGCCTCCACCTCAGAGGCGATCGAGGATGCCGTCAGGAGGATAGAGGTGAGACGAAGCTGCAGGACAAGCCACTTTGGTGCCTTGGGGCAGCAGAGCTCCTTCACCCTCACAGCAGCGTGACATCCAGCCCATCCTCTCGTGTTTCCCAACAGGAGATGATGAGCCAGGCCAGGAGTGAGAGCTCTGGTGTTAAGCTGGAAGTGAATGAGCGGTGAGTTTTGAGGGGTGACGTGTGACGGCCACGGGCAGGTTTGTGTCCCATGCCTGTACCCTGATGGACAGTGCTCCAAACCAGGCTGGCTGGTCTCCAAGAAAGACCCACATTCTAACTAAGAACAAAGCCCCCTTCCCTGGATGCAGCATCAGGGGATGCTGAACACTTTTCTTTTGTTTCCCTGCAGGATTCTGAACTCCTGCACGGATCTAATGAAGGTCAGTACTGCAGGAACCAGTCTGGGCTGTCAAAGACTGCACAAAACTGTCACTTGCCACCACTGACAGCATCAATCCTTCTCTATAAACCCCCCATCAAACACCAAAGCCTGTTTTCCTTCATTCCAGGCTATCAGGCTTCTTGTAACAACATCTACGAACCTACAGAAGGAGATAGTAGAAAGTGGCCGGGTAAGTCCTCCCCTCATCTCTCCGCACAGGCACGAAATACAGGAGAATTTCCCCCAGTCTGCAGAAACACTCTGGATTTCCTGGTTTCCCATGTTATCAGCACTCTGGCAGTGCCTTGCTAGAGATGGGCTGCTCAGCCCCGTGCTCTTTGCATACATTATTATTGCCCTTGCAAAACCTTGTCCACCTAAAGATTATGGCCCAAACTTACGTGGTTTAAACCAAACCCAGCCCTACTTTGCAGGCGTGGGGCTCCAACACTGATTTTCTTGATAATTATTTAAGCATGTCAGTAAGAGCAGCATAAAGTGCACAGAAATGCTGTGGATGCCTTGATTTGTGGCTTTATATAGGAAATTTATATATTGTTGTACTTTATTCAGGTATTTTATACGGATTTTTATATTGTTTTATATTAGACACAAGTTAATCCAGGCCATAATATTCTCACAACAACAGGGGGCAGCAACAACTCAGGAATTTTACGCCAAGAACTCTCGCTGGACCGAAGGGCTGATCTCTGCCTCCAAGGCCGTGGGCTGGGGAGCCACACAGCTCGTGTAGGTACCCCCACACTGGGATGTTCCTCTGGGACACGGCTCCGTGTGCTGCACCCAGGGCTGGCTCTTGCTTCTCCACCACCCCATAATCCAAAGCATCCCACTGCTGAGCTGCACCATCGCTAACCCCCTGTGGAGTACCTTTGCTAACTCCTTATGGAGCCTCGTTTGGCTCATTGCTAATTCCATGCACAGCATCGAACCCCGGGGTGGGACCACGCGGTCACCCAGTCGGGGATTCCAGTTCCTCCCTGCTTGCAGAATATGAAATCAAATAATCCATGGCCTTGTTCCTGCTCAGGTGGTTGCGGATGGGGTGGTTGGGATCAGGGCGGGGTATCCTTGTGCAGGAAACGCGGAGAGTCTTTTGAACAAAGCTTTAAAAATCTCATTATGGAAACAAAATCCTCTCTCTGTCCAAAATGTCTGGATCAAGGCTTTGAATAATTGCTTTGTAAATGAGCTTTAATACTGGTTGGTCTCGATGACCTTAGAGGTCTTTTCCAACTTTAATGGTTCTGTGATTCTGTAATTACAGACAAAGCTGCTGGATCCAGGTCTGGTGCTGATTTGTAGGGATATTAGCAGGAGATGAATAATCTGCGCTTGCCTTGTGGTGCAGGGTGTCTCTAATACGATCTCCCTTCTGGCTGTGACGCAGGGAGTCGGCAGACAGGGTTGTCCTGCACACGGGAAAATACGAGGAACTGATCGTCTGCTCCCATGAAATCGCTGCCAGCACGGCCCAGCTCGTGGCTGCCTCCAAGGTGGGTGTCCCAGCAGGATCCATGACTTTAATCCAATGTGTCTTCACCTGCATTTAATATTCCCACACCCAGGGCTTGCCTTGGAAGTGAAGATGTGCAAAACCTGCCGTCTTGTTATGTCAAGAAAATGTTAATAACTGACAAGAAATCCAAAAATGCAGCTGCAGGAGCCGGAATTGAGGAGGGTGGATTTGGGTCTTGCCACCTTCCCTGTTGGGCGGGGGGAAACTGCTGGGTAGAGGTTTCAGTGAGCAAACGGGGTGGGGGGGAGGAG
>JAWMRA010000036.1:11361675-11385660 GCA_035584735.1 Pseudotriccus pelzelni
TTAAAAATGCATATATTTGTGTAAAAAGTATTTCTTTTCTAAAAAATGTATTTTTAAGATATATATTTATATACATTATTATAGGCTGTATGTAATTATATAATTATATTAATATAGCAGTCACCTTTTAATATATTTATATAATTTTTATTTATCTATAAATTTTATAATTATATTACTATACAATATAATTTACAGTATATTATATAACATCTAATAAAACGACACACTAATAAGTATATCAATATAGTATATAGTGTATATAAATATATAATAAATATAAAAATATAAATGTATTTTTATATAAATATATCAATATAGTTTATATAACATTGTATGTTATATATAATTTTAATATGATTATGAAATTATTATGTTTTTAATTTTACAGTTTATATATAGAATGTATATATTTATATGTCAATATTATATTACTTATAAATTATAGATTATACTATAATTGATTGTTTACAACTAAGTATATGAATATAGGTTATAGTTAGTTACAAGATAAAGTATAATAATATATTAACATTATGCATAGTATATTTAAATATATATAAATAATATATAATATAAAATTATTTTTAAAAATATAGCTATTTCTTCACTGTGTGCCTGGCTCAGGTGGGGGCAGAGCTGGTTTGGTGCCCTGGGGCTGAAGGGCTTTGCAGGGATCACCTTGTCTGGCCACGATGGGATCACTGAGGATAAACCTCCCCATCTGTCCATCCATCCTCTCCACCCCCGGGTTTTCGTGCCCGAGCTCTGCCATGGGGCGCTCGACGTCTCTGCCTGGGGCGCCCCGAGGAGTCGAGCGCCCAGGTGGAGGTGCCGTGGTGGCACCCACAGCCACCCCTGTGCCCGTGGCAGGTGAAAGCCGAGAAGAGCAGCAGGAACCTGGCCCGGCTCCAGGAGTGCTCGCGCAACGTCAACGAGATGGCGGCCAACGTGGTGGCTTCCACCAAGTCGGGGCAGGAGCAGATCGAGGAGAAAGGTGAGGCTCTTGCAAGGAAGAGGTAGAAAGAAACCACCCCCGAGCCCCTTCTGGCCTGGGGAGCACCCCGAGGTGTCCGTCCAGCCTCGCTTTTGGTGGGTGAGGGTGCACTGAGCGGGGAGCCCTGCTTTTCCCCACAGACACCATGGACTTCTCGGGCATGTCCCTCATCAAGCTGAAGAAGGAAGAGATGGAAACACAGGTACGGCCATGAGGTGGACTCGGCGCGGCCGTGGACAGACCGGGATCCGCACGTGGCGGATCCGGATCCTGCCTCCCCAGCGCGGGTAACCCAGGAGGGCTGTTTTTTGGGCGCAGGTGAAGGTGCTGGAGCTGGAGAAGCGGCTGGAGGGGGAGCGGGTGCGCCTGGGCGAGCTGAGGAAGCAGCACTACGTCCTGGCCGGGGGCTGCGACGCGGCACCAGAGGACGGGGAGCCCAGGCCGGCACCGGCCCCGCGGCGGGGCATCCTCAAGAAACCCCCCATCGCCCAGAAACCCGGCCACGGGGAGGTAGGGACCCCAGAGAGGGGTAGAAATCGGGGAGGGGGGAGGTTGTTGCCAGCACGAGTGACTGATGTTTGGCTCTGTCCCCCCCACCTCTCGTTTCAGCCCGAGCGAGACGCCGGCCCGTGTCCCCCTCACAACGCCTAGCGGGGCCTGCCGGGGGTCCCTGGGATCACGTTGCCTTCGCGCTGCTGTGCCTTCACGCGCGGGGTCTCCTCACCACCCGGCCTGGAAAAAAACCCAAACTGGATTTTTTTTTTTTTAAAGAATATGTTTTATTTTTTAGGGGTTTTTTTTTTCCTATCCGTAGAGCAGCGGGGCTCCCTGTGCTCACCGGGCAGTGTGGAGTGCCCTCCTTGTTCTCCTCTCCCTCCTCTCGTTCCTCTCTCTTCTCCTTTTCCTCCTCCTTTTCTTTCTCCTCCTCCTCTTCACCTGCCAACTGGCTTTCCCGGTTTAATTTAATTTGGGGTTGGTTTGGGTTAATTTTTTTTTTAATTTTAAGGACTCTTATCAGCACTAGAAGATTTCAGTAAATGTAGCTCTACTGTACTGCTCAGACCCTTTCTAAGAACTGTGAATTGTTTTTACAGTAGGAAACTGTTGGGCTTTTCTTGCAACCGTTTTTTAAAATTCCCCTTTTTCAGCCTAAGGAATAATTTGACTTTGTTTGGGCCATGTGATCAGCCCTCAGCAGGAAGGGAAGGAGGACTTTTGTAAGGGAAAAGCAGTTACTGACACACACTGGCAATAAGGATACAAACATTTTTATTTTTTGTTTCCTTTTCTATTTTTTATTACTACAGCAATGTCAAGGGATCAGTTGCATTATGTTTTATATTTAAGATAATTAGCAGAATTTAATCTAACCATGGCCTACGGGGGCCGGGGGATAGAGAAGTCTGCAGCAATAAGGAATTACTGATGTGGAGAGATGCGGGGGCAGAATAAAAATCCTGTCAGCTGTGTCTTCCCTTGGAGCAACTACCAGGATGTAGATTATTAAAGCAGAAATATTTAAACTACACTTGTGTTGCCTTGTTGGCGGGGAGGGAGTCGATGGCATGGGGGGTCTGGTGACTGCAGCAAACTGGCCCTGAGCTCTGTGGGGCAGAGAAAGGCAGTGAAGTGCCTCGAAAACATGAACTAAATGTGCATAAATATATATATATGTGTGTGTGTGTGTGTGTGTGTGTGTATAAAAATGTGCATAAATACACACACATAAATAAGAGTCCTATCTCTATATGTGAAACCATGTGTATCTATGGCTCTGCCTGGGCCTTTATATATATATATATTTGCATATTTTATGTATCTATACTTTTATGCACTATATATAATGTAATAGACAATGGATTATTATCTATTATATAATTGATACATAATAATTATATGTGTATATTATATGTGCATTTTTGCATATTTTCTCTATACTATTAGGCACTATATAATAGATAATTACATATTATATAATTATATACCATAATTATATTTTTATTTAAAATTGTATATAATAATAGGAATTTTTATATATTATTATGTATTCTGTATTCTTATATATATTATGCACAAAGCTCAGCCCCTGCCCAGTGTGAGCACAGTAGCCCATGAGTTCCTGGCTCTCACTGGCAGCCAGGGTGATGGGCAGCCTTGATGAAACAAGTAGCTTAAATAAATAAAAAGCACTCCAGGTGCAGGATCAGTGCTGCCATCCAGCTCCCAGCCCCGGGCAGCTGGTGCCTGCGGCCTCCCAGCTGCTCAGTGGGACCACGCCTGCAGGAAATGGGGATTGGGGTTATTCCGTGGTTCACCGGGACTGAGGGTCACTGCAGCTCTTGGTGCACGTTGGGTGGTAAGACTGGAGCGTTCAGAGCTCAGCACGAACATCCACAACAGCGTGAACGCAGCTCCCTTGTGTCTAAGAGGAGATTTGTGAGGATCTTTTTTTAAAAAGTCCAGAATCCAACACTGTCATCTGATTCCATGTGACCCCCCAAAACCATCACAATCAAATGTCATAAAAGCCGCAATAAAACCCACAGCTCTTCGTCCCTATGAGTGACAGGAGGCCATAAAGCAGTTAACGAGACTCACAAGTGGCTGTATCTCAAGAAAACACATTTATAATGTATTCTATTATTTATTTTAGTTCTGTAGCAGTCTCACGATGGCTTAAGATTTCCGAGCTTACACGTCAGGAACCAGGCTTTACAGGTTTATGAGCAAACACCCTGGGCAGTGACAGGAGTGCCAGTGCTCATTTCCCAGCTCACTGTGTGCACGAAGTGCATTCCCCACGGACAGGCTCCGGTGTTGACCGTGGTGTTGCTGGGCAGGGCAAGCAGCTCCTCTAATCCCCCAAGTCATGTCAAGATCACCTCCAAGCTGAAGGTTTACATCCCTGCCAGCCTTTCCACGAGGCTACGGAGAAGCAGGAGCCCTGGGAGTGGGTTCTGCCGCCGTGTCCCTCGGGTGACCGTTGTCACATCAAGTGACAATGACACAGCACTGACAGGGGCCAGGTTCCTGCTGAGTTTCGTTTCTTTCAGAGCCCTTTTCTCTCAAGGAAGTGCTTTCTGCAGTAGCTCAAGGTCTATTTATAGGCAGTGATAAAGACATATTTGCTGTGAGACTGACGCCATCCAACCACTCACACCATCACGTTTCATCATGGAAACACTGATTAATCAAGAATGCAAACTTTTAAACTCTCACTACCAGAAGCCTAGCCACAGCTCTATTTAAAGTTTAAAGAATTTGCTATATTTAATGTTTAAAGAATTCAAAAATAAAATGTGGCTTTAAGATTGATGCTATGGATAAATGTAATTTGTTTACCCCCTCTGCTCTGTCATTACGATTTACTTAAAACCACCCAGGTCACCATGTACAAAGTCTCAAAAAATAGCAGCAAATATAAAAAACAAGGTCCAAACCCCGCTTGAAATGTAATCCAAGTTAATTTTTTATACCAAAATTAAACTTACCATCCTGTCTAAGATTTTCTTCAGTCATACTTTTCTGGAAAGTGTTTGCTATTTATGGCAGACATAAACATCAGAATGGCAAACTGTGTATGCAGAGGTTTATTTTGAGACTCCCATCAAGATATCCTGCTGTGCAGCACCAATTTGCTAATTACTTTAAAATACCATTACTGTGTCTGTGGAGAGAGGAAGGTGTTTCACTCCATGTGCTCCCGAGACCAAATTTTAGTCAGTACCCATAAGAGCAGCAGTGGAAAATAACCAAGTTAGTTGTGAAACACTACATTCTGCTCCCTTCCACCGGGGTTAGTAAAGTACAGTTTACTTTGTCTGAAGCAGCTTTCAAACAGCCTGTTATCAAAACCCTGCTCTCCCCACCCTCTGGCTCCCTCAGCAGCCAAAGCTCCAGTAACCACAAATTAGTTTGAACACGAGCACACGAAGCAGCTGAAGTTCAGCAACAACCTCACTATAGAGAGCAAAGTTGACAAAACACAAGTTTCTCAGATCACTGGGGGGAAAAAAAGGGCACTGAAATGAAGCACAGAAACAGAAAACACTGCTGGTACACGCTCTAGGAAGTCAGGTTAAAAAAAAACCCCAAACTTCTGTAAAAGTATGTTTTGAAGAGCCCTTGAAGGCATGAACAGCAGCCGCCCTTTGCAAGGCAGGTGATTTCCCTGCTGTGCCCAACCTGCCTGGCATGAGTTACTTCTGTCTGGGCAGCTCTATATTTAGGGACAGCACTCCCTGAATGGCCCAGTTGGAAAAATGACCTGGGAACTACAGAAATACCAGCTAATACAATCATTTAACAAATGTCTCACGGGTATGCAAGTTTAAATCGCAACAAAAATACGAAGGTGGAGTCCCCCTGTACCATCTCTCACCTCTGTAGGTGTGAGACAACCAACACACACCCCAGGCCAAAGGACACTTCCACAATCAACATTTTATCTTCAACCAGGTGATCTCATTCCAGTGCTGAGAACTGGAGCCACTTTGTCACCTCCCATCCTCTCCCACTCCTCTTACCCCTCCTGGGATGGGACCAGCTTCCTTTCAGGACTAATGAATCTCTCAGACATCAGCCCATCCTGAGCAGTGGTTGCTAGAATAACGTGCAACTTTAAGGGCATACAGCAAGGTGTGGGATTAGAATATATGGCGAGAAGAAACATTTTTTTTTTAGCTTTGAAAGAAAAAAATAATTCCTACTCAACACCTACAGGATGTGCAGAAAAAAACCCCACCCTTGAGCAGGTTGGAAATAATACACAGCGTTAAAAATAGTCTTCGGCTCCCAGCAGGATCCAGGGTTCAAGGTATGTGCTGGAAAGTTTCCAGCCTCAGCAGTCCGTGATTTATCCTTCAGGTAGGGGGAAAATGGAGATCTGGCTTCAGGTGAGGTTGAAAGCTCACCACAGGCTGCCAGGGACAAGGTGTCCAGGGGCACAGGCTCAGGGGAGGAGCCTCTGAAACCCCAGCCAAGGCAAAAATCAAAAAAACCCCCAAAGCAACACATCCCGTTTCCAGCGACAAAGTCTCAGAGAGGTGGCAAATCTGTGAAGGACTGTGAGGGATGACTAATGTACAACCAGAGAGGACTCAAATTACAGGAACAAGGGCTGGGGAAGGATCTATGTGGGCTTGCACAGCCTCCAAAGCCACTTCCAGGGAAGGGGTAAGTCAAGGCCACAGGAGATAACACAGTGTGTCACTGACACACCTGTCTTTTTTGGGGCACTTTGCTTTTTTGTGATCCACCCACCTTCTGAGTCCCCTCCCTGGCAAGGTCTGAGCCTACCAGGTGACTTCTTCTTCGCACCGGGAACAATCCCACCTGGAACGACCTCCTGGGGAAGGGCCACCCGAACCCCAGTTTTGGAACAGGCACATGTGGAGCTGGTGCAAATCCTTCAAAGAGCTGAGTCGAAGAGCTGCAGTTTTTACATAACACCTTCCCCTGCCCTCGCCCACCGGCTCTGAGTCAGCACAGCAGGTTTTCCTCATCTGTGCTCTCCTATTTCTGCATCAGCACAAGGTTATCAAATCTCCGCAGCCACCACAAACGGGACACATCAAGAAACAACAGGGATTTTCTTCCCTATAGAATCAATTATTCCGCAGCAGGATTTCTATTTCACACACTATCAAAGTGACAGATATCACAGAAAATTACACCAGGTCTTTTCTGCCCTCTGACTCATATTCCTGAATAACTTTGGTTGACTCATTTTGCCTGACTTGGCTGAAATCTAAGATTTTCCTCTCTTAACAAATAAAAGCAGCTCTCTCCCTTCCTCCAGCTTTTCCAAGTGAAGACTCTGAACATTCCCACTATTCCAGCTAGCTGTAGGAAATGAAAACAAAACCAAGGAGATTCTACCTGACGAGACAAGCCACCTACCTCAACTGCCACGATTACAACGTGCAGAACCTTCTCTGAGCACACCCTGGATCAGCTACACACAGAATGGACTCGCTATATCCCGTCACTAAAAACACAGCCAACAGATTTACTGTGAATAATTAAAGTCATTTTTATGTTCTACATCCACCTACAACTGTGTTTATGTTGCTACAGAAAAACCACCATTAGGACTGAAAATCATTCATGTCAGTAACTGCACTCTGATTAAATGAAGCCACAACGGGAACAGGGCACCAAGAGATATGCTATTTTATTTAAAATCAGAACACAGTAGATTACAGAAAGACTCATTATGCCAACAAATCCACTGTATGTTTCACAACTTGCTCAGTATACAAAACTGCCCTGTTATTAGACAGTCCAGGATCCCACAGAGGAACTGTTTGGGTGCAGGACGACTCTGCCTCCTCCGAACTCCGCATTTGCCAGGAAGCTCTGTAAGGAACTGTCGGTTTGAGCTCTGTGACTACGTCACGATTCCAGTTTGAGAGGGCAGAGAAGTCCCAAGAGAGGTCGAGACTGAGGTTGTGGAAGTCGGGGCACTAAAGCCATGACCGGCCTGTGCCCCCACGTGCCTCCTGGCATCCCACGAAAGCTCCTGTTCCGTCGTCCCTCCAGGGTCAGAGGTGACCTGCCTGGATCAGCTGTGCTGCAACAACTGAGCGCACCCCCTCGAGGAGACAGCACTGCCACCCACCCGGGAGTCAGGACAGTTCAAGTGCTGATCAGCAACCGAAATCCAACCATGTAAAATCGGTCATAACTTACAAAACTGCAGACAAACAACTGGCAGAAGTAATGCTACCCAAAGAGAGCATTTCCAACGCTACCAACACTCTAAAGCCGTGTTACACGTTGTACTGGAGAGATTCTTCTCCACTCCAATTGCTTTGGGGAAGTATATGCTATTTGTAGTAGACATCAAAAATCCTCATTTTATATATATATATATATATATATATAGACACACGCACACACACACATATATATATATATATATATATTTCTGGCAAGCATCCTGAGCCACCCTCTCTCAAGTCTCAGCTTGCCTATGGCATTTTAATCTCACTATCTTATTAACAGTGCAAGTTAGTACAACTCTAAACATCCTAGCCAGAGCAGAACTCAGAACTTATTTATTAGCTATAACAGAACAGGAGAAGCTGTTTGAAGGGCAACAGGTTGAAAGCACTGACACAGCTCTTGCCCAGCTCATCCAGGTTAGTGTTTCAAGTTTGTTGCTGCAAGGATTTAAACAGCTTTCCACAGTCATTTTTCTCCTTTCCCCCTTAAATATCACCAGCAGTCAAGTAAATATTTACAGTTTGTGCGCGCACACACACACAAATTAAGGGCAAAACGTTGTCCATGAGCAGCTGGACTTCAGTTATGAGACTGCAGTAACTGAGACATCACATCAGTTACACCATCTACGTTCAAACTTACCCATCGGTGAAGGCAACTAGAAGCTTACAAATAGCAGATACAGCTGGTTTTTTTTCTGAAGTATGAGGGTGAGTTTCTTTGTAAAACTCAGTGCTCTCGAAGAGCCCTTAAATCAGAGTTGAGAAACGGCCATTCAAATGATAAAAATGCTAATTTCCTACAATTACAATCACCAGTAGTGATCCTAAGGCACATCAGCCACATGCATATGCAATAATGCATTGTTTTGCTTTCAGACAGAAAAATTGCATTAGCTTTGTCTGTTATTTAGTGTGCACAAGAGTTTGTTTTTAGATAAAGTATATCCCTGAAAGGTCATTGTTATCACAAAAGTTACCAAAAGACAGAAGATTTAACAAGTAGTAAAAATATTTTTGGACTACTAACACCAATAAAGTTCCCTACACAAAACTCAGTGCAAATTCACAATACACTTATCCATCACCTCCGTCGCTTCCGAGGACTTTCAACCCTCAGAAAAAAAGTTGGCACTTGATAAGCGTAAAATATACCTGGTTGTTTTCATGAAATCTTAGTAAAACCGATTTGAGAGTGTTTTTGTGTAGCAGGCTCAAAGTATGAATTTCTGTACTCGGTTACCACCCTGGTAGCCCCCATCCACTTTAATTCTTTCCAGGACACAAACCATTTCTACAGCAGACTTATGTTTAGGATCCAGATAAAACAGCTGCCATCCAAATACCAGCACTAAAAGCACAGCAAAATTACTTCGAAACGAGTCATAATTAACCATGCTTATACGAAGCTTCAGTGAGAAAATAATACCAAGAAAAGATATTACACTATTTTTAAAAAAAAAAAACACATCCTGTACCATCACTAGATTACAGAAAAAACACACTTAGCAAACAAATCCAATGCACGTTGCTTCACAAAATCCCCCATCTATAAAAACTTGCCAGGCTTCCTCTGGGGAATTGGTTCAGACGCCAATAACACTGACCAACCTTCTGCCCTTTGTCTTCAGAAGGCAAAACAAGCCAAATGACCATATTTTCAGAATCGAGAGCTTCCTGTTATGAGCTTAATTTCAGATTAGTATTTGCTAAGCACCACACTCCAGAAGAAACGATTGAGGGACAGTTCAGGGCCTCATGTAAAGAAAAAAAAAAAAGTTCTATTTGACTGATGTTGTTTGTAGCACAAACTTCCAAACAATGCAGTGCATTCCAGGACAGTGATACCAAAATGCTCTGAAATAACCAGGGGCTATGACAGATTCTGGACTGATTGGTAACAAATTCACAGACACATTCTGTGCAAACAACAAGTGTTAAGATTTGCCTCCCCCAGTGCTGGATTAAAATACCAGCACATGTCTGCACCTTAGGCTTCGAGAGTCACACTGAGAGTGAAATCTGAGCTGCCCTAAAATGCCTCCCCCTCCAGTGGCATAAGTCAAGAACAGATTCTGTAAGATGCAAACAGCCACCAAGGAGTTCAAAAAGCTTTTCTGTTTTGCCTACTTGCAGAGGAACGTTAACTGCAGATTCCAGATGGATACACATGCCCAAAACTGCACAGCTAAAGGAAACGGGAAGTTAAAAATAGTTCTGTCAAGTGAGAGACAGAGTTAAGGGACAAAATGAAATTGTGAATCTTCAAGTGGGCAATTACATGTGAAAATCCAGTATTTGATTAAGAAAATACCCTGCCTAGATTCCTGGAATCACACGGTATCAAAAGCTAAGCACCTGTGTAAAAAAATCACTTGTGTATCCAAGGTGTGGAAAAGGAGAAAAAAAACAACTGTAAGAAAAAGTCTTAACAGGCAAGGAAATAAAACTGCCTGGTAAAGTGTCTATAAAACTCTAAACTGGCTCTACAAACAGTTTAGTTTCACTTCAAGAGACCAGGACTTTGAGGGTATTGAGCTGTTCAGGAGTGGAAGGAGTGCCTACTTTGATCAGGAGAACTCTACGGTAACAACTGAAATGCAAGAAACGAAACTCTTGCAGCTTTCCCTGTCTAAAAACCACCCACCGTGCTCTGACAAGAGTTTCAGCCCAGTGAGGTCTGAGAACGCTGAGCACCTGGCCCTGAATGCAAAAGGATGTCGGGGGGGTCCGGTGCGCGCCCCTTGCCCAGCGGATACGGGCACCGACAGAGAATTCCTTAGAGACACAAACAGCTCCCGTCTGCCACACACACATCCAGCTGTGATGGGAACACACCGGAGCAGAAGAGGGTGCTGATCTGCCACCACTAAAGAATTCAGAGCGTGACTGGGTTGGTAACGGCAGGAAATCCACCGCATGTGGCTTCCCCACTGGATGGATTTATAAAATTTAGACCCTCTCACCTTCCCAGGAAAACCTTGTCGTCACCGACCTTCGAAAACAAACGCCATCACGTTTACCAGAGCAATTGCAAACCTCTGTGCCACAACTCGGCCTTTGTACTCCCTTGTGCAAAGAACAGAGGCTTCCCATTGCTACAGCAAGTCTCTGATGGGGGGGGGGGGAAGGAAGGAAATATAAGCACCAATACAATATGTCAGGCGCACCGGAATATTTACTGGAGGATAAAGCCAGGATGTGGCGGGACGCGAGGCGGTCTTTGGGGAAGAACTGGAGGATACTGTGGGACAAACTGAGATGGGTATCCTGGCTGTGGCATTTGACTTGTGGCGTGAGCACCCCCTGGGCGAGGCGGGAGAGGAGGGTACGGAGCACCTGGATAAGAAAGAGCTGGTCCTGAGCTCATGGCTGCGGTAAACGGAGTAGGGAAGCGTCCTGCTGGAACCGAGGAGGGCGGGGGGGGCGGTATCCGTCGGGGCACAACGGAAGGAGGGGTGTTTGCATCCGGCTTGTAGGAATCTTGAGGTGCTGGTGTTGTCTCGGGCACTCTGGGCTGAGCTGGAGGCTGAACCCGAGGAAGTCTCTGTCCCTTCAGCACCATTTCTTGGAGCTTCTCGATCTTCACCCGGCGCAGGTGAGCCAGTTTCCTCTTGCTCTGGTACTCATCAATGAAGGAATCCAGTGGTATTTCACCATCAAGGAATTTTTCTGCCATATTCTGTCAAATACAGAACGATCTCTTAAAAACAGAGCACCGCAACAGAATCTAAATGGCTCACATCCTAAAAATAGCAGCGTTTTGCCTGTGATTTTCCAGCTGGCATATGGAAGATGACTGGCATACTGAGAATTCTGAGCAGAACTTTGAGTTCGTTATTACTCAGAAGCACTGGGAGTTAAAATATCACTTTTGCATAAATTTATACCAAAGTAACAGCGGTAAAAACATCTGAATCTCACTCTGAGCATTCCCTGATCATCAGAGATGGGAACGAAGCAAGGCCAACAGCTTTCCAGATTGCCAGCTAAGCTGAATTACAGCTCAGAGCTGCTTCAGTGCCAACAGAAACACTGAGAACTCTGTGAGACTCAGCACAGAGAGGCAGATTATTGCTAAGTCAGGTTTAATACTCACCCTTACTTGTGGCTTTGAGTAAATGATGTTTAATAATTGAGAAGTGAACAAACATATAATCACAAAATCCAACTTGTCCTGGGAACGTCTTTTTGTGATCGCAACTCAAGGCTAATAAGCAGATTTTTCCCCCGATATAGTTATAGAAAACGCCTGCAGGAAAATCAGCGAACGAGGCCAAGCACACCCATTATTCCAAAGTTAGACCACCCCAGAAGCACTGGTGTCACAGCAAGTGGTGACCACTGGCACCTGCACAGACATGCTGCAATCCTAATGGAATATTTCATTGGAAACGCTGGGGAAAAAACAGTGCAGGCCCAGTTTTTTATTAGGCTACTAATTGACATTTATAATGAAGTAATACAGATACCAGGCAAACACCATTAAAAAGAGATTCCACTTGTATACACGATGAGTTTGAAGGCAAAGCCAAGGAACTAAGAGGCTTTGGCTTTCTTTTCTAACAGTGAGCATTTTCTCTCTCAAACTTGAAAGACGTTAAGAGTAAAAAACTACTCTGATAAAAAAATCACTGGAACCAAATGGCTGCTCACCGAAGTTCAAAGCAAAGACCAGACCATATTCTTATAAACATCCCTTAGTGTACACCATGCTCAACTCTGCACTGCAGGAATGGACTCTGAGAGGTTCAGCAATGGGTGTAAGTGGCAGAATTGGAGTGTTCTGTCATTACCTCTGTGTCTTCTTCAATCTTTGCCCCCTCGGTCTGCAGCAGAGCCAGCAGGGTCTCCAGGGAAGCATTGCTGGATTGTCTGTCTGAAATGGCATGGAAAGAACAGAAAATGACAGCTGGCTCTAAGTGACTTCTAGCTACAGCCCCACACAGCACAACAGTCTCTGAGGCACAGATGTACAAGCAACAGGCTCCTTGTTCTAGGCAGGGTGTTCTACACTAAGAGATGTAGTAAGAATATTGTCAGAGTGCTAAAAGCTGACATTTAATTACAATGATACATTTATAATACTGAAAGCCAAAGCACTTCAGCAAGTGAAGAATCAGATGTGCAATACTTCATGATTCTGTATGAACTGAAAGGTCAGCGCGATATTCTGTTGGATTTATGATTAGTTACTGAAAACTCAACTTGTGTTTTTAGCAAGGTAAATGAATGTAATAACTGAGAGAAGAGCAGGTCAAGAACAGGTAGGTAACCACACAGTACCAGAAAGAATCCACAGTATCTGTCACCAGGCGTAACAGACACTTAATAAATCATCACAAGTGTGATCTAGTGCAGAACTACACGAGAGTGACATTCTACTTTGTACCCTAATTCACAGAGCTAAAAATGAAACAGCAAGAACCAAACAACAAACAGGCAAGAGATTTACATTCACTTAGAAAACAGCAAATCATAATTGTCAACAGCAAGTGTTACCTAGTTTTGTTTTCTTTATCTGGTAGGCTTCAAAAAGAACTTGCAGCTCTTGATATTTTTCAGTCAAATTTGATTTCAAAGTCTCCAACTTTGGCTGGTACAAGAGATTTCCTTCTGCCAGGCTGCGGTTGCTGGCAAGAGTCATGTCCTTGCTGTGCTGAACATTTTGGGCCTGGAAGGAAATAAATTTTTTAAAAAGTGCATGAAATAACAGTGAAATTATTCAGCAGGACAATACAAATATTTGAAAACTTTTAAACAAAAAAAAAAAAAAAAGTAAAAATGAGTGCTGCGGAATTGAACCTGCGACTGACGAGCAGATGATGAACACTGACAGATAAAGCAACAGTTGATCTCCAAAAAAGATCTGAATTCCAGCAGTGAGATGCAATGAGTGCAGCAGAATGTCATCCCTTATCTTGTTAACACGCAAAAAACAAGGACTGCATCGTTGCCGTTCCTTCTCCAGAATATTCTTCCCCAACTGTGTTGAACCAATCCTGGATTAATGCCAAAAGCTCCTCTTTTTTTGGTAGTTGTTTTATTCCTTCTGCTTAACATTTCCTAGCCTTAAGACACTATTCCTACAGAACAAATGACAGTTGTCACAAGCCCAAGATTCAGCCAGATGCCCGTTTGCTCACACTCACACAGGCACAGGATTTTATCAAGACATCCTCCAGGAGCTTTGGGAAAGCTGAGTGTTTGGGGGAAGTCTGTCCCGGGTGTCACATTTGATTCATTAAAATATTCAGACATCAGAAGGGAAAGAAACCAAAAACCAAAGGATCTGATTTCAGATTTTCACTCTGAATCAACAAGTGGAACAGTCTTCCTTCCCATTGGCATAACATAACTCTACTAAGCTGCCTTCAAAACCCAACAAAACTTGTGGTACCCTTTTTGGGACCTCCCTCATCATTATGCCCCTTCCAGCCCACCTTATCCCCGTTCAGCTCCAACAGATCCCATTTACAGACCCTGCACATCAGTCAGTGTAAACACGAGGGGATTTCTCCCTCCACACCCCTGGGTGGATACAGAGCCACACCTCAGAAACAGGAAAAGAGGAAACCCAAACGAGCTGTTTGAAAGCCCCAGAAAAGGGCAGGATCAAAATTCAGGTGTTTTTCCAAGGACAGCAACTCTGTTGGAAAGCAATTACTTCCTTTTGAAATATTTACACACTACTTTAACTTGCTAAACTCAAAATTGGCTCAGTGTTACTTAAACACACCTTTGCCCCCAGATATGCCCTTCAAATACCAGAGTTTTACTCTCTTCCACCCTGTTTTTGCCAACCCACTTAAAAAAATTCAAGGCAAAGATAATGTTAAAGTCCTAAATTCTACCCCAAATTGCGAAAATCAGAAATTATTCTTTTAATATTTTTGCCTTTTAGAGGTTCTCATGTGAAGCCTAAATAAGCTTCCAGTCATATGCTCATGTTCAATTTAAACCTCTTTCAAGAATCAAAGGAAAAACCCCTCTTCTTACTTTTGAACCCAATGCAAAGTAATTTAAATTAAACTGGTTCCCATTTGTTTATTCTCATATGATCCAATCCTGATAAGACTGTTGCTTTCAGAAAGCTGAAAAATTTACATTTTTTCAAACAGTTATGAAGAGAATTAAAATACACAGGATTTAACAGCTTAATGACTGGCATCCAGCTTCTTACCAAACACCTGTCACCACCACTGCCAGCCAAGGCAGATTGTGCGCAAAAAGATTAATGGTTTTTGGTGCCTTTTGCACCATTTTAATGAGTTCACCATTTCAATGAGTTCACTCCTTGCTCCCAGTGACTCCAGTTTGCTCTGGTGGTTGTATTTTCGCTGCTTGCAAGGCTGATGTTCTCATTTCGAAGGTGCAGAGTCAGTGTGGGAAGACCAGTTTAATGAGTGAACTTTGATCTCTCATTTAGCATGAAGAAGATGAGCGTTCATTTACTCAGGACAGAGAAAAGCCAGTGGACACAAACTTATAAACCTTTCAAGGGCACAAGTGCCAGGAAAGGGAAGCTTTTACTGAACTCATATACAGTAAAGAAGAGAAGGAAGAGCTGATGTCTTCTCCTCAAGTATCAGAATGTCTCTCAACAGGACTAGGGAGGAGAAGGAAGAAAATGCCTCATGTTCTATAATGATTTGCTGAGTAAGTTTATTTTTAAATAATTTCAAATTGTAAAGATGAATAAATATCACTATGACACAATGCATCTGACTTGTATAAACAAGGAAAATATGACTAACATGACCTACCTCCATCTAAGGCAGAGTGACATCCTGTCCTGTCCTTTGCATCTGGGATCTAGTAGTTATGGACTAGTCTAAACTTTAGCAAAAGCCTTAAAAATACTTGTTTTAAACTAAAAGAAGTGAAGTTATTCATAACTGCACTTTAAGTTATAGTGCTTGAAATGACACAGGACTCAATGACTCCACTTTTTCCATATTTCAGTGGTTCTAAGCAGGGCACTTCTTTTTTAACAGGGGTTGAACAAAACCACAATTGACATTTAATAATTAATTCAAGTGTCACTCCTGAAATCTTCACTTCCAGCATTAGTCTGTGTCAAACTTCTTCTCACAATGGACACTTGGAGAGAGGAAAAACTCAAATCTTACCCAAAGCCATGAGAAGAACCAGTTCCTCAAGCACAAAGTAAACTTAGGAATGATGCTTAATGAAACTTGAGGAGCTGGTGAAGACTCATCCACCTGTCCAGAACATTTAAATACTTCACATCTCTGAAAGAATTTTGAAGTCTGTGGGACAAGTGAGTTCCATTTCACAGCAAACAAAACAGATATAACCCCACAGCAAAGCAACTTGAACACAGTCAGGATTTTACAAACCAGACTAATCTCTGGCACTGATGTTGAGGTCTGTGTAGGAAACCTTCCAGCAACTGTTCCCCTGCATTTGGAAGTTAATTCAAGGAATCAGAAAGCAAACACTGTAAAGTTTGCCTAAAGAGCACTGCAGAAAAACTTTCAAAAAACAATGACTAATTTAAAACAAAACAAAAATAAAACAGTTGCAAACTCATCCAAGGGTCAAAGCCACAGTACAGCATGAGCAGTCTATTAAGATTATCAGTGCAGCACAAAGCAGGCTTTCAGCATCCCTTCACAGCTTCCCACAAGCCTAAGACAGAAGCTGAGGAAGGAGCAAATGCATAAGATGTTATTTTGCTGTCAGATGTGCCTTATGACAAAAATGTGTGTTAGCAGGGAACTGTTCCTGCACTGGATGTTCACCTTCCCACTGGAAGTGCAAGGGAAAAAAGAGAAATCAGCCAGGAGCATGGGACTCCAGCAGAATTCCTAGCAGGACTCTTGAGGTCACGAGCACTTCACCAGGCAGGAAAAACTAATCTGCAACCAGATGAAGAAATGCCAGTCAGAATCACAAGACACAACGAGATAGGACAATATTAAAGAGAAGATATGCCTTTTTTTTTTTTAACTGCTAAGCTCTCGCTACGAATTCTGAATGGGACGAATGGGGCAACAATACTGAGGTGATTGTAACAGGATTTTCATGGCACAAGGATGGCTCACCACTGAGCAGAGAACTCAACCCTAACTGCACGCTGCAAGAAATTGAAGCCATGGACACACAGAGGTTATAAAAGACAAAAATCGTGGTTTATGCAGCACTTCAAAACTTAGGCTGCTTAAAGAAATGAGTTTCTTTCACAGAAATAATTTGAATAATTTTATTCAAGGATTTATTTAATAAGCACTTCCAAGAACAGGCAGCAGCAATTTCTTTGGGCATTGAGATTCTACTACTTCCATCAGCTGCAGCCTCATTTCATCCCACTTTTAAAAAAAGGAAGAAAAATGCTGGGTAAAATTAAAGCAGAACTAGTACCAGCTTAGCAATATTTGTACTATAAATGTTTATCACTCACACCAAAGCACTGGTCTGCAGAAAGAGTTATTTGTGTAAAACGCTGAGAAGAGTCACCCCAGTTCATCCAAAAGCACATTCCCAGAACTGAGTCCTGGGACACTGAGCAACTGCAATCCCAACTACAATCCCACAAAGTCCAGCAAGTGCTGCTATAATTATAAGCCTCCTTGGCCAGTAACACAGCAAGGAGTCTCTTGGTACCTTCGAGAAAAAGTCTCTTAAGGAGCTATAAATAAAAGCAGCTTTGTGTGGCACCATTTTAATTGCTTTATATACACAGGACACATCCACGTTCGGTCTGGGTTTCTCTAACCTTTATCCTTCCCACATTCTCTTTCACTTACACAGACTTGTGACTGAGGAATGAAATATGCAGTCACACTGCAGAAGTAGAAGGATGCACATTTGGAGTGTCAAATTAACCCCTGAAACAGGAGCTGACAGGTGCAGAGTAGGAGAAGAGAGACTTCTTTTACAGAAGAAGATTTAACAGTGCTTTTTCATCATGGACTGGTGAATAACACACCCCCTACCAACATCTGTTGTGTAATAAATATTAAAACATATTGCAAAGCAATTAGGCTGGCTAAATTTGGCTCTTCTGAGTACTTAAGTGTTAGCTTTAGAAAGCGACAAAATGAAGCTCAGAGGGTAAGCTGCAGCTCCTAAACATTTGTTGCAGAGGGAACAGACACCCAGCCCTGCAATTTGCATTCATCAGACACAGACAGGTTACTCATTTGATGCTCATCTGGAAGAGAAAAATCTATAGTTGTCACCACATCTAATTCCTAACTTTGCAGCTAAATTTCATGTTTGGCCAACAAGAACATAACCACTTGCACAGCGTGGTTTTAGGACAGGAGTGGGAATCCAAGAAATCTGGGCATGAATACACAGAGTTTAACTTGGACTTTCTGCCCTGATCTTTTCAATCACTTTTTGAGAAAAGGTCTATACTCAAAAATCCCCTCTGTGGTTGCCAGTGTACTCTGAAATCCTGGAATGAGAGGGAGCCAATACATTTCTGACTTCTTGATTTCAGATAATTAAGGTATTGAAGGGAGAATCATTTTTGGCAGTGGAACCTCAGCAGTCAGTAACACAATGCTGCACTGTTACAAAAAGGGATGCTCCAGGAGATAAAGAGAAAATTCATTTTCACTGAGAAATTAATCAAATTACCACCAGTGTCAGGTCACAAATTCTCTCATCTGTGCTTTTTAGAGTTATCACATCAAGATTCACTTTTATAAACAAAGTACTTTTATGATGCTGCCAGGCAGGGGGTTTGGAACCAAATGATCTTTGGGGTCCCTTCCAACCCAAACTGTGATTCTCTATCTCAAGAAGATGAATACTGCAGATGTACTACAGAGATTACCCTGAAAGGGTTATAAAAAAAAAAGCGCCCTCCTCAATTTTAAAAGACTGGGAGTACCAGACAACTGGCTTCCTTCCTCTTTCTAACAGACAAGATGCTTGTTGTTCAAGCACTAAAAGCCCAGAGGCTGCAAAACCAACCTCAGAGACAGGAAAAGCAGCAGTTCAGCTCTGCAGCCACGGTGTCACACACCTGAAGGCACAAGTGTAGGGCAGTGAACGTGCACATTCCCCCCGAAACGAGAATGCGGGAGTGGGCACACACAAATCCTGCTCAAATGCCACACAAGAACACATTCCCTTTAAGGCTGGAAGTGCCTATTTTTAGCTATTAGCAAGAAAGCCGAGTGGTTTTCCAAATCCTCCCCTCTGTGAACAAAACATCGGGGTTTGAGCTGGGTTTCCCTTGCAACAAGGAGAACAAAGGTTTTTTTCAAGTATGGAATAATCAGCTTTAGCCAATTTTGCCACTAAAAATACAAGTGACCTCATAGAAGTGACTCAGGGATCGTGATTTAATTGGCATGTCACAGGAAAATTAGGAATTTAAGGAGTCTGGAATAACCCTACAACGTAGATACATATGGACTGACACAGTGAAGTCCCCGTGGTTCCTCCTTAATACTCAGGATTTCCCTCTCTCCCTGTTCCTGCCACATGGAAAAATCAGGTCTCAGCAGCACAAGCTCAGGCACCAAACAATTCAGTGAAGGCAAAAACAGAACGAGGAAGAAATATTCAAGCATGGCCAATTCTTTCCAAGGTGAGTAAACACATTTCTAGTTGAACAGACTCCAGTAAAAGCCTCTACATCCAATAAAAAAGGATTATGCCAGGCAGCAGCACAGCCATATTTCCACACAGCCTGAGCACCTCCAAACCCCACACTCTCCAAACACCACAAAATATTCCCTGGGGGCCTGGAGAACTTTACTCTACAATTTAGAGCCTTTCTGATGCCAACTAAAGAGGAAAACCAGAGGGTCAAACTGAGACTATGGACTGGTTGTGCCCATGTGCGAGAGAGGATCTTTTCTACTGAGGTCATGAGGTTTTCTGTCGCTTCTGACCTACACTCTTCAGCGCATATTGACAACTCTGAGCCAGGCTTTGTGCTCCAGTCCCTTGTCAGAGGTCACACTGAAACCAGCGGTGCTGCCTCCGTTTATATCTTTACAAAGTTAAGCCCCTTATAACCCACTGGCTCTCCTTAAATAGTTTTCATAGAGCAGGGTTCTCCTGCCCCCAGCAAACCACGAGGCCTCTGAGGTCTCTGCGTGTTTTACTCACCACAGCAGTGCCTGTTTCTTCCAAGTTCTCAGAATATAAACTATTCTGCCTGGCCCCCACTCACAAATCTATTGACACAAGGTTCGAAATATAAATTGTTGCATAATACAGCAAGTAAATTCCCCGAGACACCTCATTAACTCGGCCGCAGCCTTCGCTGCGACTCTCCATCTGCAATACTTTGACAATTTGGCTTGAAGGGATCCAGAACAACTTCCTCAGAAGCACCAAACGGAATCTTAGTTTGAGGGAACACAATTATAACTGATTTTACTTAATAAACTAAGCCTCTTTCTCAAGAACACACTGCCCCCTTCCTCACTTCACACCCGCCGCCCCGGGGCTTTTTTCCTCGCGTTTTAACCAACAAAACCAATAAATACAAGACCCCGAGAAGCACAGCACATTCCTTTCTCTTAAAGTTCCCGTAGAAATGGTTTCATCTTCTTTGCTGGTAGCTGACCACACAGCGAGAGCCTTTCAGGCACATCTGTGGCCAAATCAACCCAGAACAGTCTCTCCTATCAGAACTGCAACACTGGCACACAGAAAAACTCGTTCAAGACAACCACGGCGTGGGGGAAGAAAACAGGCTCCTATTCTAAGAAGGGCAGATTCGAAAGCACGACTTTAAAAAGAGTCTGATGCCCTGACAAAGGGACTTCGGGCAGGCAAAGCAAGGAGGAGAAAAGCCCGACAGCCCTGGCTGCGCCCGGGGCACACAGAGACCTCTTTCACGTTGCTTTGAATTCACCCAAGACAAAACCCAAGGCGCAAAACCGGGGCTGTACGGACGGAAAAGCTGAGGCCATCTCCGGCCCTGAATAATTAATTTTTAATTCGGCGTTCTCAGCCCGGCGAGCCCCCTCACCCCCTCCCCTTGGCACCCGGCGGGCACCGACCGCCCCACGGCGGGGCAGGGAACAAAAGGCCGGCAGGGAAAAAGGGGCCGGCAGGGAAGGGAAGGGGCCGGCAGGGAAGGGAGAGGCAGGGAAAGGGGAGGCAGGGAAGAAGAGGGAGGAAGGGAAGGGGCCGGCAGCGCTTCCCGCAGCCCCGAGGGCTCCTCACGCCGGCGGCGGCTCCGGGAGCGGGGAGTCATTTACCAGCCCCCCAAACACGCAGCGGCCCCGGGGCCCCGGGGGGGGGCACGTCCGGCCACTGGGCCCCCCCAAGGGACAAAGGGCGCGGTGCCGGTGGCCCAGGGGACTCCTCTGGTGGCCCAGGGGACTCCTCCGGTGGCCCAGGGGTCTCCTCTGGTGGCCCAGGGGACAGCGCTGGAGGCCTTGGGGGCAACGCTGGTGGCCCGGGTGTCACCTCTGGTGGCCCAGGGGACATCAGGTGTGTCCTTGGGGGCGTCTCTGGTGGCCAAGGTGACATCGCTGGTGGCCAAGGTGACACCTGTGGTGGCCCAGGTGACATCACTGGTGGCCTCGGGGGCAACGCCGGTGCCGCAGGGGACGTCCCTCGTGTCCTTGGGGGCGCCTCTGGTGGCCCAAGCGCCACTTCTGGTGGCCCAGGTGACATCGGTTGTGTCCTTGGGGGCATCTCTGGTGGCCCAGGTGTCACCTCTGGTGGCCCCGGTGACATCACTGGTGGCCCAGGTGACATCAGTTGTGTCCTTGGGGGTGCCTCTGGTGGCCCAGGTGTCACCTCTGGTGGCCCAGGTGACATCAGTTGTGTCCTTGGGGGTGTCTCTGGTGGCCCAGGTGTCACCTCTGGTGGCCCCGGTGATGCCTCTGGTGGCCCAGGTGACATCAGTTGTGTCCTTGGGGGTGTCTCTGGTGGCCCAGGTGCCAATTCTGGTGGCCCAGGTGACATCACTGGTGGCCCAGGGGACATCAGTTGTGTCCTTGGGGGTGTCTCTGGTGGCCCAGGTGTCGCCTCTGGTGGCCCAAGGGACATCTCTGGTGGCCCAGGTGCCATCTCTGGTGGCCCAGGTGCCAATTCTGGTGGCCCAGGGGACATCTCTGGTGGCCCAGGGGACATCTCTGGTGTCCTTGGGGCCGTCCCTGGTGCCAAAGGGGCCGTCCCGTGTCCCCCCCGTGTCCCCTCCTGTCCCAAAGGGGCCGTTCTTTGGGCCACCCGTGACCCCTCCCGTCCCCCCGGTGTCCCCTCCCGTCCCCCCGGTGACGTCTCCGGTGACAAAGGGGACATTCCCGGTGTCCCCTCCCGTCCCCCCGGTGACGTCTCCGGTGACAAAGGGGACGTTCCCGGTGTCCCCTCCCGTCCCAGCAGTGACGTCGTCCCTGGGACCGTCGGTGGCTCCTCCCGGGTCAGCGGGGACCCGTTTTGTCCCCACGGGGCCAACGGTGACCTGTCCTGGGCCACCAATGACCTGTCCTGGGCAACCAATAACCTGTCCTGGGTCACCAATGACCTGTCCTGGGTCACCAATGACCTGTCCTGGGCCAACGGTGACCTGTCCTGGGCCAACGGTGACCTGTCCTGGGCCACCAGTGACCCGTCCTGGACCACCAGTGACCCGTCCTGGACCACCAGTGACCTGTCCTGGGCCACCAATGACCTGTCCTGGGTCACCAATGACCTGTCCTGGGTCAACGATGACCTGTTTTGGGTCACCAGTGACCCGTCCTGGGCCAACGGTGACGTATCTTGGCTCAACGGTGACCTGTCCTGGGTCAGCAATGACCTGTCCTGGATCACCAATGACCTGGTTTGGGTCACCAATGACCTGTCCTGGGCCGATGGTGACCTGTCCTGGGCCAACGGTGACCTGTCCTGGGTCACCAATGACCTGTCCTGGGCCAACGGTGACCTGTCCTGGGTCACCAATGACCTGTCCTGGGCCAGCAGTGACCCAGTTTGGCTCAACGATGACTTGTCTCGGCTCAACGGTGACGTGTTCTGGGTCAACAATGGCCTGTCCTGGGTCACCAGTGACGTGTCCTTGGTCACCAGTGACCTGCTCTGGGCCAACACTGGCTGTTCCTGTCCCCATGGGGCCATCCCCACACCCAAAGGGGACGTCCCTTGTCCCCCAGGTGCCACCTGGTTGGTCGGTGGTGGCTCTTGGCTCGACGATGGCCCTTCTTGGGTCACCAATGACCGGTCCTGGGCCAACAGTGACCTGTCCTGGGCCAACGGTGACCTGTCCTGGGACACCAATGACCTGTCCTGGGTCAGCAGTGACCTGTCCTGGGCCACCAATGACCTGTCCTGGGTCACCAATGGCCTGTCCTGAGCCAACAGTGACCTGTCCTGGGCCACCAATGACCTGTCCTGGGTCACCAATGACCTGTCCTGGGTCCCCAGTGACCTGTCCTGGGTCACCAATGACCTGTCCTGGGTCACCAATGACCTGTCCTGGGTCACCAGTGACCTGTCCTGGGTCCCCAGTGACCTGTCCGGGGTCCCCAGTGACCCTCTCTGTCCCCAGGGCTCCATCTCCAGCGTCAGAGGCTCCTCCCCTCGTGCGCGGCTCGGCCGGGACCTGTTTTGTCCCCACGGGAGCATCTCCAGGGACAAAGGGGACCCTCCCTGGGCCATCAACGACCCCCCCTGGGCCAACAACGACCGGTCTCGTCCCCGCGGGGCCGCCTGGAGTTCCAGCGGGGTCGTCCCTGGGGTCGGCGCTGACCCCTCTTGGCCCGGGGACGACCCGGTTTGTCCCCACGGGGACATTTCCAGAGACAAAGGGGACGTCCCTTGGGCCAACGGTGACCTGTCCTGGGCCAAGATTGAGCTGTCCCGGGTCACCAGTGACCTGTCCTGGGTCACCAGTGACCTGTCCTGGGCCACCAATGACCTGTCCTGGGCCAAGATTGAGCTGTCCTGGGCCACCAGTGACCTGTCCTGGGCCACCAATGACCTGTCCTGGGCCAAGATTGAGCTGTCCTGGGTCACCAGTGACCTGTCCTGGGCCACCAGTGACCTGTCCTGGGTCACCAGTGACCTGTCCTGGGTCACCAGTGACCTGTCCTGGGCCACCAATGACCTGCTTTGTCCCCACGGCACCATCTCCAGTTCCAAGGGCGACGCCCCTCGCGCCAACGGCGCCTCTTGACCCAAAATCGACCCCTCTTGACCCAAAATCGACCCACCTTGACCCAAAATCGACCCCTCCTGACCCAAAATCGCCCCACCTTGACCCAAGATCGTCCCACCTTGACCCGGCATCGACCCCCCTTGCCCCAACCC
>JAWMRA010000036.1:11385760-11521184 GCA_035584735.1 Pseudotriccus pelzelni
CGCAGCGGCCCCGGGGCCCCGGCGGGCTGAGGGGGTGACCCGCGGAGAGGCCGCGGCCGGGGGGGGGGGTGTTTATGAGGCAGCCCCTCGCAGCCCCTCACCTCCTCCATCTCGCGGGCCATGTCCTGCAGCCGCTCCTCGTCGTCCAGCAGCGCGCTGAGCTCCTGCAGGCTCAGCGCCTCCAGGCGCCGCACGTCCAGAGCCATCGCGGCCCCGATCCCGATCGCTCCGCGTTCCCTCTCCCGATCCCGATCCCGATCCCGGCCCCGCTCCCGCCTCACACCGGAAGTGCCGCCGCGCTCTCGCCCCGGCCCCGCGGGCACCGCCCTCAGCGCCCCCTGCTGGGGGGGCGGGGCGGGGCGGACCGCGGGGGGCGGGCGGGGGACGGAACCAAAGGGGGTCCGGGGGGGGGGCGAGGGGCTGTGGGGGGTCTGTGGGGTGGAGCCCCTACCGAGGGGGGGTCTGTGGGGTGCAGCCCCTGCGAGGGGTCTCGGGGGTGCAGCCCCTGTGACGGGTCTCGGGGGTGCAGCCCCGCCGAGGGCACAGCGCAGCCCCTGGGGGCGAAGCGGGCAGAGCCCCGCGCAGGGCGAGCTTTGTGCGCCGCCTCATGTGATGCGCTCGAGGTCCCTGGAGGGACCGCAGGGCCGCGGAATGAGCTGGGCTGGGAAAGACCCCTGAGGTCGCCGAGACCAGCCTGTGACCGACGCCTGTCTTGTCAGCCAGACCGTGGCACTGAGTGCCTTGTCCAGTCTTCCCATAAACACTTCCAGGGACGGTGACTCCACCACCTCCCTGGGCAGCCCATTCCAGTACCTAATCACCCCTTCCGTGAACAAATTCCTCCTGATGCCCAGCCTGAACGTTCCCTGGCACAGTTCGAGCCCATTTCCTCCCATCCTGTTCCCTGGGAGCAGAGCCTGATCCCCCCTTTACGTCCACCCTCCTGTCAGGGAGTTGCAGAGCCAGAAGGTCCCCCCCGAGCCTCCTTTTCTCCAGGCTCAACCTCTCCAGCTCCCTCAGCCATTCCTGGTGCTCCAGGCCCTTCCCCAGCTCCATTCCCTTCTCTGGACTTGCTCCGGCACCTCAGTGTCCTTCCAGAAGTGAGTGGAAGCCCAGAACCGGACCCAGCACTCAAGGATGGCGGGTGCTGGGACAGACGGGGGGTTGGACATCACCATCCCCACCGTTCCCAGCGCTCCTGCCTGGAAGTGTTGCAGGCGCTCTCATCCTCCCTTTGTTCAAAACTCCACAGCTGTAAATTCGGAAGGAAAATCAGTAGAATTATTTAACTCGCATTTCCTCACCAGTTTGGGGCTTGGCTGGAGTAAATCTCAAAAGGGTGATTGCATTATTGTTCTCAAGCCTAGGCTGAATTGCTGTTTAGGTTAAAAATAGCTAAAAATCCTATATTGCCAAGCTTTGGTGCTAGGTCGTTTCGTCTGCATTAAGCACTTTCTTCTGCAAGAGCGAAGGTCAATAAATAATCTGTCAAAGATGTATTTCATGGTGAATTTAAATGCTTTTGAAATGTAATGTAGCAAAAACTGCATCAATTGAAACACCACACATTTTGTTCTTCTGATTTATATCAGTCAAGTCACCAGCTCTGTAGTAGGCACTGTGTGGTAACCCTGAGGAGCAGCAGCTCCCCAATTACCACTGCTGTTAGAAGAGCTGATAAAGACAATTATGCCTGGAAACAATTAATTGTGTTAACAGAGCCTAAGTTACATGCATCAGTGACAGGCGCCACCTTCCTGGGCTGCTTTTGTACCTGCGTGGGTGTGGGTGTGCTCATTTCCGTGAGTGTAACACCACAGAGAGCCAGAACGAGCACATGAGCCAAGGGAACAGGGTAGGGAATGGAGATTTGGAGTGGATATTTTGATCTAACAAGAAAAAAAAAAATCCATACAGTGACCAAATCCATCACTGATGCAATGATGTTGCAGTCACACTCAGGAAGGGGCCCAGCAGTTCCTGGCAGGACAGAGTGATGATGTGGCAGCTTGATGGCTGTTCTTTTGTCCTATAACTAAACTGGGCTCCCCACACCTCTCCCCCCCGCCACCAGAAGCCCTCTTTGTCGTTATTATCCACAGGTAATAACAGCCAACAAGGTGACCCTGCTAGAGGAAGCCTTCCAGGCCTTCTGGCTGCTCCTTCTACAGCCCTGACGCAAACTGAGTGCGCTCAGAAGGATATAAGAGCGCGGGGTTTGCCCAGCAGGAAGCTGAGCTGAGCTTGCTGAGGGTGGGGAGAAGGTGATTAGAGATACGGGCATGTGTCCACTCATCCACCTGAACACGCCTGCCTGTTGCAGGTATGTGCTGTGCTCCAGGTGAGTCAGCGGCTGTGCCCTCCGGCAGTGACATGGCTTTGCACAGTCACTACGGCCTGACCTGGTTATCTAAACCCAGTCGATAGTCCCCCTGCCAACAGGGTACCACATACCCTGTATTTGCACGTGCCCAGCAAACAGACAGAGTCACAGTCCTGTGTTAAACCTGTTGTAAATCTGTACGTGCAAACACACGTTTAGATACACACACAAACAGAGGAATTAGTCGAGGGATTAAAAGAAGCCCTTTCTTCCCAGGAACGCTGGTGATTTGGACTTCATACCATAGCTAAATAAATGGTTTGGGGGGAGAGTGCGGTTTAGAAGAGTCTGACTCAGCTTCATGTTGTTAATCTAGTTTTACCACTGCCTTGCCGTGTGATCCTGAGTGGAGCTCTCAGCTTCTCTCAACCATGGTGCTTAAAAAAAGGAATAATAACTGCTCAGTCGCAGGTGAGTGTGGAGAGGAAAGGTTCACACTGGATAGTGCTCAGAGAGGTGTTGTGAGTGAGCCTCTCTGGTGGAGGGCACTACAGCGTGATAATAATTGTATTGTCAACGTGCTGTTGGGAAAGATGGTTTAGAGTCTCCTAAGGAGCTTTTCTGTAACTATCTAATTTTTGCTTATGCTGCATGGGGTTGGTGGAAGTTTACTGCTCTGGACATCAAGGACTGGATTATTTGAATTAGCCAGTGCTAATCTGTATTAAAATTAGAAGCTCCGTAATGCAGAACAACGAAGTTCTCCCAAAATGCACTGGAAGAACATAACTCATTTGTGCTCAAGTACAACATACATTGAAAATCCCACTTCTTCCTGTGTACATAATTTGGGTTCTGGGGATTTTGAAGAGGAGTCTACATTAAAAACCTGATCTGCTTTCAATCACTTTGATCAGCACCCACATGCGATTGAGTTCTTCAGTTGTCTAGAAAAGGAGCTGAGGTTGAGCCACGATAGGGTTCAGCTGCTTTTGTATAATTATATTTTCTATTTGGACAGATAGGAGAGTGCCTTCCCATTCCCCAGTCTTCATGAAACAAAGGTTTTGTGACAGCACATCACTTGGACAGAATATGAAGGATTGCAGATTTAAAGCAGGATTTTGGACTGTAGGGATTATCAAATATTGCAGTGCTGCAGGCTGAGATTTATCATCTTTCCAGCTCTAGTTCCTATTTGCCTTTGCTGAAATTCTTTTGAAGGGTGACAGCATTCAAGAACATTAAAATTGTAAGCAGACAAAGTACAGAAGTCAAGATTTCTTATTACAGGAGAAATTGAATAAGAATATTGGGAAGATTACAGTGGAAACCATGTCATGGTGAATAAGGACTCAGGTTTCAGTCTTGGGGAGAAATAGCATCCAGAGTAGTTTAAATAGGATGTTAGATTTTTTTTTTTCCTATTTAAACTTGCTCTTGGATTTCCTTCTGTTACCTTATATCCTTTTACGGTCAGTAGCACTGTACTCATACATATTTATTAGATTCAGACATATTTTGCAAGTCACCTTCACAACTTATTTTCTTTTCCTGGAAAAACTGGTTGGTTACATACACACTGAATTTGCAAATCTAATCTTTGGTGCATATTAACCCCTATTAGTCTGGTTGATTAATGCACAGATAAGTTTCCAGGCTTATTTGCAATTTAACTTCCTTCTATATAATAATGACACCCCGTAATTCTGTTTAGATTTCACAATCCAGGTTCCTTCCCACATGGAAATGATCTGTATATTCAGCATTCTGGGAGAGAAACATCCCTCCTGTTTGAGAGAGAGCAGGAATTAAGTGTTTGTGCTGTACTCCTTCCTTTCAGGGAGCCACAGGTGGAAGGAACAGGTTGATGTACCTGCACGTATTTGCTTTGCCTTAAGCTCACAGTGAAGCTGGAATAGAAGAGGCAGATACTATTTTTCCACCCCAGACTAAGACACATCCCTGAACCTGAGCTAGAAACACTCTGTCTGTTTGCCTGTGGTATTTCCAGACCTGCTGAGGGCCTAGAAAGCTCAGCCACTGACAAACACACAGTTGCTTATTGAGGCAGAGGTTGGTGTGCCAGGAGACAAGTTGTTGGAATAAACACAGCTGTGTTTTTTCCATCACCGTGTTCTCATTTACAGTGCCAGCCAGCCACAGACCCTGTCTGTGCAAAGGTAAATACATATCCCAGGGGAATCGCTGGGACTGCAGGACCTGCTCTTGAATTTCATCTTGGGCAGGGTTCTCCGGTGTTTAAATCAAATAAAGCTGTGGTTATACCTATTACAGGGAATGGTTAGAGCTTATTAAGAGTGAGGAAAACAACCTGCCATGGAATGTACGGTCAACCTTTGCCATCAGCTGTGCTTTCAAATTGCTTGCAGTTCTGCCATGACAGTCTTCAAGCTGTGCCCCTAAACTCAGGTTTCAGATGAAGCCCTCCAGGTTCCCTGTGAAGACTTTTCCCTTTAAGGAGAAGAAACTTTTCATCTCCGCCACTCTACTTAAGAAGCTCTTGAACTGATTTTGTTCATGTTCCCCTGTAAATTTCAACTCTGGGCAAAGCCACAGCCACAAAATACTACTACAGCTTAGGGTTTCAGAGGGAACAGTGGCTGTGTTTCCAGGAGAAGAGCCTGAAACACAGACTGCCCACAGGCAGCCAGGCCCAAGGGACTGGGCAGCTCCAAGAAGCAGCTCCTGTTCCAGCAGTGGAGCAATTCCCACTGCTGCACTGGAGGAAGCACATCTTTACTGCCAGGCTTAGTCTCGCTACTGGGCATCTCTGACCCCGATTTTCACTTCAAAAAGAAGTCATAGTTGGAATGATTTAGAAAAGCCGGATTTTCTCTCCAGTCGCGGGGTTTGTACTGGGCCAGCAGAAATGTCTGCATTAGATTAGTGCTGCCGGATCCCCAGTGGTGTGTGGAGCTCCCGCCCATCTTCCAACGCCATGTGAAAAAAACCCTCATGGCTTTAGCACACAGGCAGGTCCACTTGTCACATGCCAACAGCGCAATTAAAGGACCCGTTCGTGCCACCAGATGAGAGGCTCAGTGGAAAAGCAGCCTTGAGTTATCTGGATGCAGAAGAAAGAATTCATCACCTGTGGCAATGAACAAAGTCAGGCCCTGTTATCAGCTTGGACTGGTGCCACCAGCAGAGACAATCTGCTGTTTCCAATGTGTCCTTTCAGTTGTTGCTGGTTGGATCCGACCTGGGAATACAATGCTGGGATTATCCTCACAACAGGCTTGGGAAGCAGGGTTCCCTTTCTGAAATTCACTGTAGTCTTTGCAATAAAATGAATCTGATTGTATGCTCCAGTTCCCTTTTTGCAGCACTGCCTGGGAGGGACACGCAGGATACAATCAAACTCTCTTTCCTGGCATCTCCTCTGCTAATGAGCATTGTCCTACCAGCAATTCCCAGGGTGAGTTGGCTTCCCTAGTTCCCAGGTAATCAAATTTGGTTTTTCCCCCCAGTTTTTCAATTAAGCGGAAATTAATTCCACTTCCACAAAGCGGCGGCCACATTCTGCTCCCGGGTACTGATAAAAACGCAAAATTAATCACTTGCCTGCCAGCACTGGGTGGAACCCCCAACCTCCTCATACCCACAGTGCAAATTTTCATCGAGCAGGAACACGTGGCCATTTACTGAAGGGGTGACTTGAGGAGTTCAGAGCGGCACTGAGATTTCCTAAGCGGAGGGAGGGAAGACAAAAAGACATCTTGTTCTTCTTCTGAGGACAGATTTTTATCATATCACAAAAGCAAGCAGTTGAAAAGATTCCAGTCATGAAGTGCTGTGCTTTGAGAACGCGTTGGACTGCCTGTCCTTCCCTGTGAGACTGACTCTGAAGGGGATCTGGGATGAAAACGAGTTATTCAACGGGTTACACCAACTGCTGGGCTCACAGCCATTATCAGAGGCTGAAGTCTTTTACATACCTTGTTCTCTGCAGGTTCCTCTTGACATTCCCTTCAAGGCAGCCAGAACATGTGTGGGGTGCACCTGCATTCAGCCGTGGTCTCAGGTGAACATCACCTTGAGAATCCAGAATGCAAAAAACCACCCCCAACTACAGGAGCTCGATGCTGAGTGGCAGAGGTAGTATTTTATTTTTTGAGCATCCCTCCTCAAGGACACTAAATTTAGAGTTTGTAAAACATCACTAAATGAAAACAAAACATCGCCAATAACAAAAACGCAAACCCGCTGAAAAGGAAAATGCAGCAGCATTCAAGTATCAGAAAACATGAGAGCTAAAGTGCTTGAGAGGATTTCTTAACTAGGTATGCAAAGTCTGAAGTCAGTGTTCCCCTAGAAATGCTATTTTTTCCCACAGTATCTGCCTGGCAGCATAGGATTTTTCACCAGTCTATAGCAGGGCAACACTACAAAGCCAGAGCCATTACCCCCAAAGGGCTAGGGGTAACACATTTCTTTCTATCCCTCATACTAAAATAAATTATAGTCAAAGAAACACATTATAAAGTTCAGGCAGCTGAAGTTGGACTTCAAGGAAAGTGACTGTACGGATTTCCCATGCAGAGAAGTCGCTAGCACGGCCTGAAGCTGAACAAAGCTTTGGTGGGATTTATAAAGTGCTGTCTTTTAGTGTTTTATGCCTGTCTTCAGTAGTGCTTTTCTCAAACCAGCACCGGGGTTGTGAGTTAAAAAAAATTCTGAGAAAACAGACCAATTTTCAGTGGATGCTGGAGCCAGACAGACACTGCACAGTGCACACAAATTACATTAAAAAACAACAAACAAATCAAACCAAAAAACCCCAAACCCCAAAACCTAACCCAGTTATGGTAAAACGTTTCATCCTTAAAAACAAACACCCACCAAGCACCAAGAGCAAATCTGAAAGTAACATCTGCCTCCAGTTCCCTGGCCTGTCCCAGCAAGGATGGATAATACATGATACAAGCTCAGCAGCAATGGTTGGGAGCCTGAGCCTGCAGGCACTCAGTGCAAAACTCTCCCCACATTCAGCCCCATGGGAGTGATCCAGTTTCTGCCAAAGCCAAAGGGAACTCCCTGCAGGCTCCAGCCAACTTTGGATTAGCCCCATAGATTGATGGCGGGAGCAGGACCTTGTTTTACAGTCACCGTTTTTTCTATCCAGCCACGAAAGCCACCCCCTGAAATTCCTGAAGGGGTTTCCAACCTTCCCCTCCACGCATGCATTTAACATCCATTACAGTTAATAGCAGTTACACATGCATATCAATGGGAGAAAAGTCCCAGTCAAGAGGAATTACTGGTAGTAAGAAAAGAAACCCAGTAGAAACGCTGAGAATTGCTAAAGACCCAACTCCCTCGGGGTTTTCCCTGTTTTTTCCCAGCCGGCACAGACCGTGCTGCAGGAAGCTCTATGGTGTGTGCCTGGGTCTGTGGTGTGTGTTTGGGTGTGTGACACGCGGGGTGAGGGCACGGTGTGTTCTGCAGGGCACCAACCGCCTCCGTCTCAGCGTCCGGGGGAGCGTCCGAGCCACCGGCCCCTCACTTATGGGCCGTGCTGTTGTAATCGTCCTGTGCCACGGCCGGCAGGGAATGGTCTATCCTGAACTCTTCCTCCTTGGAAGAATCCCCCCGGGCTGCGGGCTGGCGACTGTCCGTGCCGCCCCCCTCCAGCCCCAGGATCTGTCTCTGGACCAGCTTGGAATAAAGGCCTCCTTCTTCCATCAGCTCCTTGTGCGAGCCCTGCTGCACCACGCGGCCCTTGTCCAGCACAATGATGTTGTGTGCCCTCTCCACAGTGCTCAGCCTGTGAGCGATGACAAGCACCGTGTGGTTCTGCAAGTCCCCGTAGATCGCCTGCTGAATCTGCGGGGAGAAAAGGCGTTAGTGCCCCAGCAGCACCGGCTCTGCTGCGGGAGAACAGCAGCTTTGCGGGCTGTGTTCAGCAGCCTCTGGACGGGAGGTTTGCTCTGTGGCTACGCAGAGGACACAAGAGCTCCCCGCAGCACTGCCAGCGCCAGCACGTCCATCCCAGCTCCCCGGCTGCAGCCCAACAGTCCCGCCAGGTGTGGTGTGCACACAGGTCTGATCCTGCCAGCTGGGTCCTTGTTAGAACTGGGCCCCAAGTTCGGAGGCCACGTGGTGCTGGCACGGACTGCAGGAGGCTGATCCCTGGTAAATGCAGCTGTTTGGAGAAGTGAGGCTGTTTCCTCAGCGTATCAAGGCGAAGCGGGAGAGTTCTTTTCCAGTTTACATACAATGGCACTAAAGTCTAGAGGCCGGCAGGTGGCCACTGGGCACATGTCACATTGACACCCCTGGGTAGCCAAAAAGCAGCCCTGGGCTGGCATCAGATACCACAAAGACATGTCTGAGGACCTGTGAGCTGCTCCAGGTCAGCTGCTCACGCTGCCCCACACCGTGGGTCAGCAGCACGTGTCCTCCAGGACCAGGAGATACGTCCTCAAACCCCAGCCTTGAGCAGGCCTTCCCTCGTGTCATTACATCAGTAACTGCTGCTGGTAGAGCTCTCTGGTTGTCACATCCCAGCCAGGTAAACCAGCCCAGTTCACAGGAAGCTCAGGACCTTTCCTGCACGTGTGGCTTCCTTGGTGCCTCGGCTGGGATTTGAGCTCAGGGAATCCTACTCTCCTTGCTGCAGCATCATTTTTTAGGGTCTTCCTCTGTATCCTGTCCTGAAAGGCTGCACAGAGTCTCTGTATGCCAATTAACATTTTCCACATTTAAAAAACCAGCAGAGAACCCTATATCTCATCAGGTTTGTCAGGCATTGGCTGCTGTGAGCGTGGGATTATTCCCTTCTTGGTGACTACAACGATGTTGGAAGCAAATTCCTACTAAGGAATTAGCATCTTACTCAACTCTCTGACTGCACCTTGTCAAGACTAAGCTTGTCCACAGGCTGGAGATGGAAGCTACAGTCTTTCCTCCAAACCCAGACTGTCTCTTTGGCCCAAACATCCCAGTCTGCCACTCACCGCGTGTTCGCTCTCTGCATCCAGCGCGCTCGTGGCTTCATCCAGGATTAGGATGGGAGGTGCTCGGATCAAGGCCCTGGCAATTGCCACTCTCTGCTTCTGGCCACCTGACAGCTGAGCCCCTTTCTCACCTGCCTCTGTTGGGTCAAGGGAGAGAGGAAGGGGTCAGAACAAAAACCCAGCTCAGCTGCCAGGCACAGGGTCGGGATGGAGCTGCGGCGACTTCGGTACCTGTGTGGTAGCCGTCCTGGAGCTCCGTGATGAAGGTGTGTGCGTTGGCCTTCTGGGCAGCCTGAACCACCGACTCGAAGGAGGCTGAAGTCAAGCCATAGGAAATATTATCTGCAATGGAGCGGGCGAACAGCACGGGCTCCTGGCTCACCAGGGAGATCTGCAGAAAGCAAGGGAAGAGCAGGGCGTCAGGAGCAGCAGACGCACCGCCCGGCATCGGCGTTTCTTCCTGTCGAGTAAGGACCAAGACAAAGATATAGAAGTGCCATGAACCAAGATACAGAAAGCCCTCAATGTGAGGGTGCTAATGATGGGGTGCCCAGTTTGCATCACCTGCTGGGAAGCAATTTTGCAGGGAAGAAACTTCGTGGAATGGGGGTACAGCGGCATCTGGGATGGGCTTCCCCCTCCAACACCCTGCTGTGTTTTTGCTCCAGACCTGTCCTTTCTGTCACTGTTTGCTCTTTCCAAAATGGAAGACCGGTTGCTGGGACAAATCAGGCTGGAGAGATCCTCTGCCAGGCTCTTGCAGGCCAGTAATCCCTCTTGGGCCACGTGAATGAGCCCTCTTGCATTTTTTAATCCCAAATTAGCAAGCTGGGGACATAACTGCTGCAATTCCTTAATTGCTTAGCAACAGCCTCCCTGTCCTGCCTTACAGCCATTGCAGCTCACTCTCACATTCAGTCTGCTTTAGCAAACCCTTCATATTGGAATAAATCAAACCCTCCAAACTATTGCTCATAACTGGGCAGCAAAAGAGCCAGGGGGACACAGTCATATTTTAATTGACTTCTCCCCATGCCTTTAACGCCACACCAGGCTTTCCAAACTGAAAGATTAGCTTGTCTTTTGATTTTCCCTCTGTACGGGCAGGGAATGTAAATTAGTCACACTGACTTTGGCTCTCCAGCCTGTCTCTGATCAACTGTTTTCAGGTTTTCCTGCTGACTGGTGAGGCCATTTGCTCTGGAGGCAAACAAAGGAGGCAGTTACTTGCAGAGATGAAGGCTGATCTGTGCTGACACACAGACCAGAGCTGAGGGGCCCAAACCCCTCTCCAAGGCAAACCACCCAGCCCCTCCGGTGCTCCTGCTGCTGCCAGGATCCCGAGAGGTTTAGCTCCCCATGAGCTGAGAATTACTTTAAGATCTTAAAGGTAGAAAGCACTGGAGGAATGCAAAAACTCTTTTCCCAAACCCAATTTAGATGATAATTAATCCAACAACCAAATCCACATTTCTACTGCGTCGGCCAAAAAATACAAAACAAGCCGTGTTTTTTGTTCTGTTTTTGGAAGGCTTCCCCCTCCCCACGAAACCACCCTCCATCCCTTTTTCTTCCACCCCCACAAATTATCTGAATTCACTTCCTGGACCACCTCTAGCCTCCAGCTTTCTGGACGCTTCAGGAGTTGCCAGGTCAAATCCAAAGGCACATGCAGCACTGCCATCCATCCCCTCTGAGCACGGGTGTAGCTAAAATACACGTATCAGTCGCTCGTACCACGGAGTGCAGGTACTTGTGATCGTACATGTTAATGGGACGCCCGTCCAGCAGCACCTGCCCGTCTTGCAGAGGGTAGAAGTTCTCCAGGATGTTGACACAGGAGCTCTTCCCGCTCCCCGAAGGACCCACCAGTGCCGTCACTTTGCCGGGGTGGAGGGTGAAGGACACGTTCTGCAACACGGATGGGAGAGCGTGCTCAGGGCCGGGCTCTTCCCAGGCTCCTGGGGCAGCAGTTTGGGCACTACACGAGGAAAGTAGCCAAAGTCTGGCCACGGTGACCCTCTACCTTGGTGATGTGCCACATCAGCCATTTCTCCTGGCTCTGAGGAAGCAAAAAGCCTCCAAATTGCATCAAACTCGCCTGCTGATGTAGCAGGTCCTCTAAAAACTGCAAAGCAAACTAACCTCTTTGCTGCCTCCCCCTTCTCATGATCCCAGCTCCTCTCCCACGGAAACAGTCCGAGGCAGCTTGGCACCAAGCCCTGTACCACGCTGACATGTTTAATGCCTGAGCGGGGAACAAGGGCTTTATTGATAAATCTCATTCCTTGTGAGGAAGGCCGGCCCTAAACACCCACTGCTCCTTTTAAGCTGTTTTCCAGCATGTGTTGAGCCTGCCTTGACGTCTCTCCGTCAGGCAGCTGACACTCCCCAGGGGGCTGGGGATCAGTGACGGCCGTGGCGGAGCAGCAGCACGTGGTGGGGCTCACCTGGAGGACCTGCGTGGCGGAGCGAGTGCGGTAGGAGAACGTCACGTTCCTGAACTCCACCTTCCCGTCCACGTGATCCGGGGCCAGGGACCCGTCGTGCACCATCGTGGGCTTGCGGTCGATGAACTCAAACACCTTCTCGGCAGCTCCCACCCCCTGCATCAGCCCGCTGTACACGGAGCCGATGGACTGGAAGGGAAGAGGCAACAGTGAGACCCACGTGCTGGAGAGGTTCAGTCAGTGCTACTGGTAAGGGGAAAGGCTGAAGCTTTCCCAAGTCGTCTCACACCTCACGTTGACTACAGTCGTCAGACACAGGAAAAGAAAACTGTTCCCCCTCTGCCGGGTATGGAGGGAGTATGTGGGCAATCCAGGGAAAAGGGCATCTAAGGGGGTTTTGTACATGGGTGCACTGGGAGGGGTAACAGAAGAAGGAAACACATGGGTTGGGAAGAGAAGACGTGTGCTGGGAGATACATGAGCCAAACTTCCAACAAAATCCTCCCCTCATCTCTCTTTGCTCAAGACCAGCCGCTCCCCAGCGCAATGGCTGAACAGAGGGGCCTGCTCCTTCCCCAGCACACGTGTCTCAAGTGCAGAGCAGCTCCAGGCTGGGCCCTCCTAGGCAAGTGCCTGGCAGCTGATAAGGCTGGAATATGGTCCTAGGGGATTTACCATCACTCTCTCTCAACTACGACTTCTGCCTGCTGACACTGGCTTCCCTGGAATAAACCCCACATTGGAAATTTCAACATTAAACCCAGGGCTGCAGAACAGTTTGTACTGCGACTGCCCCTCCCATCAGGAGGGGAAAAAAACCCCAGACCAAATGAAATCCACACCAAAACCACAGCCTGGAAGCACCTCCAGAGCCTGCAGGCATCCAAACAGATGGGGAGAGCTGGGTGAGCTGCCTCCAGCTCTGCTCTGCCCCTGCACAGAGGCTAAAGCGCCACCAAAACCACACTCGGCTGTGAGGAAACCTCGACTGGATCATTTCTGCCTGGATTAGCCAAGCTCACGCCTCCGCGAGGGGAAGGCAGCCCTGGGTGGGCTCTACCATCCCACCCACAGTCCCATCTTGCTAAAGCTCTGCCAATGCAGCAGATTGCAGCCTATTCCAGGCGCAGGGAAAAAAAAAAAAAAAGTAATATAATTAAGTTTTTAATGAAGCCTGAAATGTAACAGGCAGCTTTGTAATCCCTGCATCCTTCATGCCAGGAAATGTGCTTGGGAGGCAGCCAGGACTCTGCCCTCCAGCAGGGCCAGCCTGACCCCTCTGGTCCCAGCTGCCTTTTTGGGGGACGAGCTGCTTCAGGAACATTAAGGTTGTGAGGCCACAGCAAGAGAGGAATGGGGAGCAGAGGGGAGAATCCCCACTCTGGTCATGCCAGAGCACCAAGGAAATGGGTCACGGGTCTGGATCTAGACCTGCAACTGCCCTGGGGCCTCCTGAGACAAACATCAGCTTGACATGGAATAGCCCAGAGGGTGGTGAAGCCCTGGCACAGGTTGCCCAGAGAAGCTGTGGCTGCCCCATCCCTGGCAGTGTCCAAGGCCAGGTTAGACAGGGTTTGGAGCAACCTGGGATTAGTAGAAGGTTAGGGGTTGTAATTAGATGAGCTTTAGGGTCCCTTCCAACCCAAACCATCCCATGATTCTGTGATCAAACAGGCTCACCTCCATGCAATCTCCCAAGACAAACTCGTAAATAATGAAGGAAATCAGGTTTCCACTTGTCATTTGCCCCGAGATCACGAGGTGCCCACCATAATAAAGGATGCTGACCTGGACCACCAGGAGGGTCAGCTGAAAGCAAGAAAACAAGCCCAAATCAGCAGGGACAACTGATATTTTGGTGTGCTTGTAATTACTCACACAACAGCCCACAATTCACATGCTGACATTTATTCCTTGAGCCCCGAGCTGAGGATCCCTGATAGCACAGCTGACAGCCCTGAGCAGTGAGCATGGGTATGAGAAGGGAGAGACAACTCAAATACATGGGCTGATTTAGGGAGCTGGGCTGGCACCTTTCAACAAAAGTGAAGTCCAAAGGGATAACAGTCAAGGAGGGAGAACTTATCTGAAATAACAGAGCATCTCATGAACTTCTCTTTTGGACCAAGGTCCTCAAGGATAATAATCTACGCTCAAATTATCCAAGGAACGCACTCACCTCACTGCTAAAATAAACCTTCTCTTATATGAGTGTGACACACTTTAATTTAGAACACAAAATCAAGCCAAGAGTTAATGCAGAGTATTCTCCTTGTATGTACAAGTCCCTGAAGGATAACCTCAGCTCTTGTTTGAAATCAGTGGGGGGGTTCCACCTACTCTAGAAAGGAGACAGATGAGCTCTCATATGACAAATACCAGCCCCTGCTTTTATTCAGCTGTTTTTGTTCCATCTGCTTGGGTGCTCCAAAAAGCAGCAGTGTCCTGGTGCCCTGTGTGACATTTGCAGCACAGGCTGTAAATTCACACAGATAAAAATACTGGGGAAAAAGAATTCCTTTCTCCATGAGGTGACCTTAGGATCCTGTGTTCCCTCCAAGAAAGAATTTACCAGGGCTGTGCTAAATCCATCAGCTTCTTACTGTGTGAGCCCTGCAGCAGCAGTTTTTGAGGGTTTTTGCCTTCTTAGCCTTGTCAGGGTCTGTGCTGACCCAGTTCACGCTCTGGCTTCACCTGGAGCCCAGAAACAATGCTAATAATGCTCCAGTTTTGCTCCCAGACTTGGGAAGCCATAAAGTCTCCCACAGCTGCAGGAGAGCACCGTAACTCACAAACCCATCACCAGAGACTACCTCTATCCTCGAACGTGCAGAGACGAGGGCAGCCCCATGCGGGGATTTTGCACAGCCTTAGTTAACAGCCAGCGCAGGAGAACTCCCAAGCCATCTGTTCTTGAATGGTGAAAAAGCGTTTTGCAGGGGGAAAAAAAAAAAAAAAGCCCAAAGCCAAAGCCCAGCAGCCTCCCCCTGCCACCACCCACACGCAGAGAAGCTCCGTTCCCGAGCAGAAGCTCAACCAACGCGGCGGCTGCTCCCAGCCGGAGCCCCGGGGATGAGCTGGCACAGGAACGCAATGCAGCACCACCGAGCCGCGGGCTTTTCCACGACCTTGAGCACTTATCAATCATATTCCCATTTCCAAAATGAAAGAGAAAGCGGGCAGGTCGGCGGAACGACACAACGCTGCCCCGAGGCGGAAGGGGATATGATTTTTTGACGTGTGAAAATCATCATAACAACGAAGAGACAGAGGGTTGCTGCAAGTGGATCCCTGAAAGTGGAGGAGAACCACGTGCCACGTGCATTTTGGGATCTGAAGCAACTCCCCTGCCCATCCCAAGCCCCGTGTAGGGAACACCTACCCCGCTGGACCAGACGTAGTAGGTGTAAGCCAAGGCCTCCCTCTTGTTGAGCTTGTAAACCTGCTGCAGCTTCTGCCAGTACACGTTCGCCTCCGTCTCCTCGTTGGCGAAACTGCGGACGGTCTTCATGGCAGAGATGGTCTCCTCGGCCGTGTTGTTGGCCTTGGCCAGGGCGCTCTGCACGTCCTTGGAGAGCTTCTGCAGGGAGCAGGGGGAGGCAGAGGGGGCTCAGCAGGTGCCAGGGTGTCCATGGCAAATCTCCCTGCTCGCCCCAGGCTCTGCTGGGCTCGGGGAAAGGAGGCACGGTGAGAACTTTCAAGGCCGTGGGCAAGAAGGCTGAGCACTGGGATATATCCCACACTTCAGGACAACCTGGAATGCGTCAGGAGGAGAGCAGATTCGCTGTGCTCTCCCCAAGGCATCTGGGCTGCGGGAGGTGAAGTGCCATGTCCGGGGCCACTTGGGAAACCTGGCAGAGCTGCTGCTGCCAGTGCCCTGAAGGGCCCTGGCCTAGGAACCCTTCCAAGGAGTTTCCAAGTCAGGGACAGGTCTGGAGACCTCATCTCCACTCCTCCTTTGAGTGCCTGACCCATGGGAAGGGCCACGGCTGGGTAAGGCAGTACCTGAGGACTCTGTTTTGGCAGTACCTGTGCACAGTGGAAAGCACTGACAGCTGACACAGGGAGCAGCAGCGCAGGACTCACATGGTCCATGGGATGTGGCACTGGCCAAGGGGGACAGTCCTTGGCCCACACCAGTCCCAGGCAGAGGGAGGGAGCTCACCACTGCATTTAGCTCCCACCAAGTCACTCCAAAAAGAAAGCAGAGGTTGCACAAGGACAGGCAGGCGCACACAGGACATCCCACAGCCAAGCCACCTCCCCTTGAGATGCTTCCACTCCTGAGCATGAAGCAAGGAAGAGCCCGAGCTATGCCTGTCTGCCCACACAGGTTGAATGCTGCCTTCCTTCTCCCACTGCCGTCAGCAAAGCACTCCAGCATCACTCCCACCAGCTCCAAATCCACCCACAGCCTCCACGACGGCCTCACAGTGGGGAACAGCCCAGCGTTGTGACACACCATGGCAGTGCCAGCTGCTCCTGCCTACCTGGTAGTACTTCCCATAGACATCAGACACCAGCATGATGATGGGGAAGCCCATGAAGGTGACGAGAGAGAGCTTCCAGGAGAGGCTGAACATGAAGAAGATCACCCCCGTGGCCTTCACCACGTTGCGCAGGAAGATGTTGATGTTCTGGGAGACCAGGTCGCTCACGATGGTCGTGTCCGACGTCAGGCGGGAGATGACGTCCCCTGAAGCAGCGAGGGGGTGGGGAAAGGGGACAGAGGGGACATGTCATCACAGCAGGTCACTGCCTCACTGGGTCCCGTGTGCCCTGCCAGGGGCCAGATGGAGCTTCCCATTCAACCAGCCCCTCACTGGGGGTTTGAAGGGCGGCACGGAAGGGGGGAGACCCTCCACCACTGTGGATGTGAAGCGGAACAGAGGAGCCGCATGCACAAGGGACAGGAAATGCACCTGAAGGCACATTCCTGGGTCACCAAGGATGGCTGCAGGACAGCAAAGGGGACTTTGGCAGCACCCTGTGCTGGAGGGCACCCTGTGGGCAGGCAGATAGGCAGCAGGTCATCCTGCCCTCTTGGCTCATGGTACCCTGTGGAGCACGATGGGGCTTTGGAGATGGTTGTTTGGGTTTAGCCACGTGCCCCACAGCCTAGAGCTGACCCAAGGGACCTGAGGACATAGTTCCAGCTACTAAGGGGTGAAGCTCTGGCGATGCCCTTTGGTGGAGCTGAGTGTTACAGCCAGCCTGAGTTCCTAAATACTTGGCCTGTGTTTGAGTCCAGCTGAATTCCCATGCTTTTGTGTAAGTCCAGGGTTACCCATATCCCACTTACAATAACATCTCTGCTGTCCTCAGCTACCAAGGCACTGTGCAGCCACTGCTAAATATGGCAACAGCCTCAAAACTAAAAATATCGCCGATGCAAAATTAAACGTGTGAAAGTTACAGCGGGCTGGGACCACACCAGAGTGGCATGGCCTGGGACAGCACTGAACTTCGAGCAGGGAAAGCAACAAGCACACCCAGCAAGCTTCACACATCCCAGGTTTTTGGTGCCTGGAGCAGAGCTGGAGAGATGGCTGACTAGGAGACACTGACTGAGGTACAGGAGGAGGAAAGAAGGTATTTTGGGGATGACTGGAGATGAGCACATCAGCCCCAGGACTGCTGAATGTCAGGCTGATCGTGGCAATGGGACATCCCCAGGGTGCTGGGCAATCCTGTCTCAGCCCCATAGTGGGAAGCAACCAGAGGGGAAGAGCTTTCTGCCTGTATTTCTAAACACGAGCACTTGGGTGCTGCCTCTGGCTGCCCACGATTTGCTGTGCGCAGGCTGGGCAAGCCACGGGGAAAAATCCCAGGACGGGCTAGAGGGGTTAAAGCAAATCCAGGGGGGAGAGAGGAACCAACCTGTGCGATTCTCATCAAAGAAACTCATCTCCTGAGACACCAGCGACCTGAAGAGGCAGTTGCGAAGGCGGATGTTCAGCCTTGCAAATATGAGCGTGAAAACGCCGCCCCGGATACCTGCGGCAAATGAGCTAATTGCAGATAAGAAACGTTATAGACCAGTGGACACGAGACCGCTCTCAGCAACACACACACCCCCAACGCTGGGCCAAGGGCTTGGGCAGTGCTGTGCTGGCACCACTTGGCACCCGGGGAAGCCACGGCTAAACCAGCCCCACACCCCTCCTGGGTGCCACCAGCACAGCGATGGCTGGTCCTAACCCTGGGAGCGACGAGCTCTGGGAGGGGACACAGCGCTGCCGGGACAGCATTCCCCAGTGTGAGGTGAGATAACTCGCACGTACCCCCGAAATGCCAGGCAGCGGAGGGACTGTAGGAAAATTTATTTCCAAAGTGGAGAACGCCAGACTTACAGAATGTTAATCTTAATGGCGTTTCAAACACCAGGCCCTGGGGAAAGACAAAACCCCTCTTCTTCTTGGGGCTTTTACCATCCCCGACCCCCCTCTCTGTGGGGCCTTCACACATGTCTGCAAAGACTTCTCTTTTTCTCATACCAAAGAGAGTTTCTCTGGAATGCAGGAAGAGAAACAGCTAAAACTGTCTCAGGGGAAAGATGCCTCTTCCAGGCAGGAAGGCTTTCTTAAGTGAAAAACCCTAATGTTCTCATAGTAAAATCTTCCAGAAGGGTCTCCTACCCTTACACCCATGGAACTCATTCCCTGTTCTCTCTGTTTGTTCCTGCTCCCCCACCACCAGCAGATGGACAGGAAAGGCTACACAAAGGCCTTGTGACTGTCACCGTGGCCCCTCTGAGCCGTGACAGTGCAGAGACATCAAAGCGCACCCCTGGGGTCTGGCAGCAGCCTGGTGGAGTGGCCGCCCATGCCCAACCAGCACCACAAGCTGCTGTGGGAAAACCCCAAACTCCTCCTCATCAGCCCCAGCCCCTGCGATTACCTTCCTATGGCGAGCAGCGACATGACCAGCACTGCCGTGGAGAACCGGTCCATGCTCTTCTGCACCACGATGCCGTCGATGGCCAGCCCCGTGTAGTAGGGCAGGAAGGTCTCTCCTGCCAGACAAGCACAGGACATGGAGGTTCAGCCCCACTGCAGCACAGGAGTAGCACAGGACAACCCCATCCGCGCCGTGGAGATATCAGTCATCATATGAGATGTCTCAGGAGGTGCAGCCCTTAATGGCACGTGGGGATGTTGCACTCCCAGTGTATTTTATCCCCTATTGCATTTTTTTTGCCCCACTGCATATTTTATCTAGCCCATGCAGGATGTGCCGCCCAGCAGCCCCCAAAAAGCAATCCTGGGGTGCTTCCAAGCCACACCACCATGGTTCCTTCCCTCCTGGCGAGCACGGGAACACACCGTGGCCCCCCCGGGTCCCTTCACTCACCCAGCGCGGCCACCAGGAGGAAGAAGGAGGCGACTCCCAGGAAGAAGGCATCCGGCTTGGTGTAGGACAGCAGCTTGTGGATGGTGGGACCGGCTGCCTCCTCCCGCTTGTCCCTCGGGACGCCCCCATCACAGCTCTCCTCCACCTCGGCACGGGACTCAGAGCCGGGCCCCAGCGCCTCGCGGGACGAGGTGACACAGGCCAGCAGCTGCCACAGCCCGAAGGTGGCCGCCAGTGCCACGTAGGTCCAGGCAAAGAGCCCCCAGAACCAGGGGTCCCGGATGGTCTTCCGCACCTCCGAGTAGAGCAGCAGCTTCACCATCATGTAGATGCCCATGAGGAGGCAGACGACGGCGATGAAGGTCCGCGAAGCCTTGAGGCGCCGGGGGCCATAGGCCGTGTTGGTGGCCACGCCGATGGCGGCCCCCAGGAGCACACAGCTGCGGTACAGGCAGCCCCCCCAGATGTCCAGCAGCGAGTTGAAGATGTTGAAGTGCCGCAGGTCCTGCAGGACGTTCCGGCCGCCCTGGCCGTGGGTGTAGAGCAGGGTGGTGACCGCCACGTCGGCCCCGCTGAGCGCCAGCGTGCTGGCCACCGCCTTCCAGGCGCGCATCCTCGGCACCAGGACGGGGGGTGGGGTTTGGGCACCCGGGTTGGGGGGACAGCCCTAGCACTGGAAGGATGTGGGCATGTCGGCCTCCGCTGCGGGAGAGAATAGTGGGATGGGGGTGTTATTCACCCCAGGGAGGTGGTGAGGAAAGGGCAGCAGGGTAGGGGGACTGCCGTGCCAGCTCCCCACCCGTCCATCCTGACCCCAGACACCTCTGTCTGTTCCTTCCTCCCCTCCCCTGGTGCAGACACTCCAAGGTATTTCATAAAGTGAGCAGTACAAACCAAAACAAATTTCCCTCCCAGATGATTCACCCATCCTGAATCCCAAAGCAGAAATCTGCGCTTCTCAGTGGGAATCTTTGTCCCTGTTTGCTGTGGTGGCTGCAGGGCCAGCGGGACGGTCCCCAGCAGTCGGGTGCTGCCATGACATCTGTGCAACCCACGTGTCCTGCGCTACGGAGCCGTGTAGGTGTTAAACTCGGATATTCATGATCCCAGAGCCCCTCCCCACCTTTCCCGGGACAAAGCTGAAAGCGAGCAATCAAAACCGCAGCAAAGCAGAAGGAAGAGCAGCTCAGCTTTGTAATGGAGTCTCCTGATTAAAACCAGAATAAACCACAGGTACAGCAGCTTGTCACACCTTCCAGTTCCCAGCCCTCTTGGATATTAACTCAGGACAGCCCATGAAACCCTCTGCGCAGTCCGTGTGCAGTTCAGTGACACAACAAAAATCCCAAGAGGAAATTAAAAAGGGGCTGGAATTCCACAGCTGCATCCTGTGGAAGAGAAAGGCTCTGGGGCGGGACGCTGCCTTTGCTGCCGCCCGGGGTGGGGTGGGGGGTCTGTCCAGCAGCAGCGACGGTGGGGCAGGGCCTGAACTGACACGGTAAAGGGCGAAAAGCTCAACTTGCTCTGAGCCGAGGGAGCTGCTCACCTGCTCCGGTGCCATGCCCAGAGGTGCCACGCGTTGGCACGAGGGAGGTACCTGATCCTCAGATTTGTGCTGGGTAAGCAGCTCATGACGGTGCAGAGTGCGGAAGGCGCGGTACAGGCGGTGCCATGTGCCGGCCACGCTCTGCCCTGCGTGACCGCAGCCCCCCGCCCCAAATCCAAACCTCGGGGAGAAGGGCAGCCCTTGGCGCTGGACGAGCAGCGCCCTTGGCCGAGAGCGGCTCGCTGGGCGGGCAAGTGGGGTGAAAAGCTAAAGAGTGGAGGAAAACGGGGCAGAGGCTGCAATTTGGGGAAAGCACGGGGGTTTGTGCGGTGGGGAGAGAAGGAGGGATGGAGGAGAAGCAGAGCAGCGATGCCAGGGAGGAGCAGGACACGCTTCCCAGGGTGCTCGCTGCTGCCATTCGCTGCAAAGCTGCGCGGATCCGGCCCGCTGGAGCACCAGAAGGAGGAGGAGGAGGAGAAAGAGGAGGAGGCGGCCACCGCAGCTCCCCACCACCCGCAGCCGCGTCCCAAGATCCCGAGTTGGAGCCGCCCAAGGTCCCCGGCCGCATCCCGGCTTCCCCCCGCAGGAGATGCTCCCACGGGAGAGTGGGGGGACACGCCCGGGAAGGGCTGCGCCCGCCATCCCACGGACACGCACACGCAGCTCCCTCCCTTTGCAGCGCAGGGGCAGCTCAGCCCCGGCGCGGCCGGACGGCTCTTACCCGCGGCGGGATCAGTGGGATCAGCGGGATCAGCGGGATCAGTGGGATCAGCCCGGTCGGACCCGGCGGCGCCGCGTCCCGGGAACAAGGTCGGTGGAGGGCGTGGCCGTGGCGGTGACCACGCCCACAGGGCCCCGCCCCCTCCTGCGGCGCGGCCCCGGCCCCGCCCACGGACCCACCGGGCGGGGAGAGCCCCAAAATTAGGGGAACGAGTCCCCCCACTACCGCCCTGCCCGAGTAAACCTTGGCCCGACGCAGCAAGGGCAACCCCAGAATTCCCCCCCACCTCCAAAGAAGAGTTTTTTTCCTCCCCCAAAATATATACATTTTAAAATTTTTATGTGATTTTATTGGTTTTATCTAATTTCTGCAGCAGAGAGGGGGAAAATAGAACACACGACCTGGCTTTAAAAGCAACCAGGACAAGGGATCAAGATCATGTTTTAAATTAATTCTTAAATAGGGGTTCGACAGGGGTTTAATTAACCCTTAAATAGATGCTCATCAGGGGTTTAATTAACCCCTAAATAGGGGCTTGACAGGGATGTAATTAACCCCTAACACAGAGGGATCCAGTTTCAAGAAATCCAGTTTATAAATTATTTCACAATTAAAACCAAGAAATCCAGCTTGTAAATTATTTTCCCCCTTCACCTCCCACTCTAGCTCTGGAGGGATGGAAGTGCTCTTCCCTGGGCAGCAACGGTGCATCCAGGTGGGCTGTGCAAGTGACAGAGGGGCAGGGTGGTGTCATTACCCCAAACTCTCCCTGTGTTTTCGGAGTGCTGGGCTTAAAACCACCCCAATAACCTTCATTAGCAAAGAAACAGACTTCAGGATTCCTGGAGTTCACTCCATTTCTGGAGAGAACGGAGCAGCGAGGTGTCATGGGTTCAAGAAGCTAATAAGTGCTTAAAACTAAAAAAAAAAAAAAAAAAAAGCTCACTTCATGCCCTTCCCACATCCACTGGGAACACAGTCAGACCTGGAGTGACTCTTCCAGGCTGACAGTGGGGACGACACTTTTAAGCTCTAGGGAACATTGTCCGTGGCTAAGCTGGGTCTGGTTTCTGATTCTCTTCCCATGTGCACCCTGATCATTCCCAGGCTTTGGTGCAATTACTCCCAAAGGGCGACTTCCAAGCCACAGTCAAGGTGGAGCTTTTTGGCAGGACCGAGTCTCTCCCTGCCAAACCTAAACGAGGATGGTGCCACCTCCCTCGGTCGGAGGGGTGGCTCAAGGGCAAACCTCGGGAAGGGACGGAACAGACACCCTTGTCTGAACCTTCCCCTTCCTCTCTCCCAGGACAGAGCAGGCACGTCTGCACCCTGCACTCCCAGGCAGCCACAAACCTGGGGACAGTCTGTGCTGTCCCCGGCGCCGCAGGACCCCCAAAGAGCCCCCGGGACTAACTGGTTTTCTTCCCACTGGACAAGCTCTGCTCGGGGGGCAGGACCGTCTCGATCTGGAACGACACAAACTGGCCCTTCTTCAGCTTCTTCAGGGAGCTGGCAGTGCTGCCCCCAAACACATTGTCCTCCACTTTGAAGGCAAGAGAGGGCAGGCCCCGACTTTTCCTCTTTATGCTCTTCCGTTCCCGGTTGTAGGCCGTGGTCATGTTGGCGATCACCTGGAAAGAGGATTGCACGGGCTGGGCTTTCAGGTGGCACCCCAAATCAGCTCAACTCTGTCTCACACAGCTTGGTGAATAAAAGAATCACGGAGCTGGAAGGGACCTCTGGAGATCATCCAGTCCAACCCCCTGCCAAGGCAGGGTCACCTAGAGCAGGTGGCACAGGAACGTGTCCAGGTGGGTTTGGGATGCCTCCAGAGAGGGAGACTTCATGACCTCCCAGGTTAGTTCCAGTGCTCTGCCGCCCTCCATGGAAAGAAGTTCTTCCTCAGGTTGAGGTGGAACTTATGTTTTAGTTTATGGCCAGTGCTCGTTGTCCTGTCATTGGCATCACTGAAAAAGTCTGGCACCACCCTCTGACATCCCTTGGAGATATTAGCATGGATTGATGAGATCCCCTCTCAGTCCTCTCTTGCCTGGACTAACCAGGCCCAGAGTCTCTCATCAGAGATGCTCAGAGTGAGTGAGAGCCAGTGCAGAGCTTGGCTGGGTGAGCTGAGGCTGTGCCACAGCTGGATACACCCAGGGGCAAAGGAGGGACTAAGGAAAGGCTTTCCAGCCTTGTTCTCACCAACCCCAAACCAGCAGGAGCCCTCAAGTTAAACAGTTGCAATTCCACTGGTGTGCTCAGGAGAGCCGTTAGCTCTCCATCAGTAGAGGGCAGAAGGGGATCTAGGCTGGAGTGCCACAGAGACAGAGGGAACTTTATCACCTTCCATTAGTTACAGCCCCAATCCCGGCCTGGCTGCAGGTGAGTCACTGACCTCGACAGTTCCCTCAGGGACAGGACAGAGCTCCCACTGCCCTGTGCCATAATGCGCGTCTCCATTTCACATGGGAGCCAAGCTAGTGAGCCTGAGTTGCCAAAGGTATCAGCTGGGAATGGATCCCACCTATTCAGCTCCCAGGCCTCCTCCCTCCTGCTCCGTATTACTCCTGTTACTCCCTGGCAAGAAGAATCACAGTCGAGGTGATTCAGAGAGGACCACATAACCCTGCCTGGGTATAAGAAATGACTGAGCAAACAAAGCACTTGAGCCCGGCCTGTGGTTTTTTGGCACACAGCTCACCAAGCCTTTTATAGGGGACACCGAGGTCATTTTTTAAGTTATCAAACCAAGAAACAGAGCGACCGAACAAGCTGCCCAAGGTCACCCAGCACGTCAGAGACAGTCAGGAAGAGGATGGTGACCTTGTTCCCTCATTTCTCCCTGCCCACTGGGCCACTAGTCCTCATGGCAGCCCCAACCTCCTCCCATCTGGAGGCAGGGATTCTTTTAACCTTTGCAATTACACAGCGTGTCCCTGAAGGCTCCTTGTCCCTGCCTGAGGAGGGACTCCCTTGGCTGATTTGAGATGCAGATTACAAGGAAGAGAGCTGGGCAGGCTGGGACACAGCTCTCACCAGCCTGATGGGGAAAGCCAGCCCCTCGTCTTTCATCACCCACCTCTGAGCAGCAACACCACCGGATTCCCTGTGGTGCCGTCTCAGAGGGTCCAGCTCTGCTCCCGCTGCCCTTGGACCACATCGAGGTGCCACCCTGCCACCTCTCCTCTCAGGCCTGGCCTGGACTTGGCAGCAAGATGATTTCAAGGCACCACAAGACTTACAATTTCTTTCACCATGTTCTGCTGCTCCTGCACCGTGGCTGTGAAGGGCGGGAGGCTGTCGGCTTTACCGGTCCCTTGCTCTTTAGAATCCTTGACAAAATCCACCTGCAAGGTACAGATGTGGGTGTTACTCTGTAACCACACCAGTGACAAACCTCCCGCCAGACTCTCCTGGGCCGAGCAGTTACCTCTGAGGACAGGCACACGTATCTGTTGAACATGAGGAAGAAGGGGCTGTACTTGGTGGCCGAGTTGACCGAGGTGCGGAAATGGAAGAGCACGGGGTCCAGGTGGGCGTCCCACTCGCTGGGCTTCTCGTTCACCACGCTGCAGATGGAGGACCTGAGCACCTCAGCACCGGGGTCATCCGGGCTGTCAGTGGGGTCTGCGGGGGTGAGGACCTGTGAGATGTTCCAGCGCTCGCACAGCTGCCGGCTGACCTGCAAAGGCGGGGCCAGGCCCGCCGGAGAACACGGCAGGTCAGCACCACGGCAGCCTCCACAGCTCCCACAGCAGGGGCCTGGCACCGGCCTGGCACCGCGCCCCCTTCCCCACGCCAGGGGATGCTGCGCAGCACAAACAGCTCTCCAGAAAAGTCAGAGCCCGAGAAAAGGTTTTGCAACGACTGTTTCTACGCCTGAAGCTTTGCACAGCACTGGGAATGTGGGTTAATCCCAGGGTAGGGCAGGGATTTCATGCACACAGTCTCATAGGACCTTTCCTTCTCAGCAGAGAGGCTGGAGGACTTGCACCACGGAACCACTGCCTTAAATCCCTGCCAGGGTGAAAATCACCTGGCAAATCACCTCCCACTCCCAAAAGGGCTGGGGCAGGGATAAGGCACCACCAGATCCCCGCCCCCACTACACAGCACGTTGCAACTCTGCCTCCAGGACCTGCTGCAGGTCATGTGGCTTCTCCCTGAACCACCCAGCCCCTGACCTACCTCCTCACAGAAGTCCCAGCTCTGAGTGGTGTAAATGTTCTTGGACGCTCCAAACCTAAAGAAGAAGAGGACGCACAACTGGTTTCATTCCATCAGCTGAGGCAGAGCCAGAGGATTTTGCTGTTCATGGATGCAAACGGGATATGAAAGGCACAGAGACCCTCCAGTGGGGCTGGTGCTAATGAGGCTGGTGGGACCTCACCTCCCCACGAGCAGAGGGGGGGTCTGCTGGCTCCATCTATTCCAAAACAGCCAAGCCTGTTTGCCTTTGAATGATGGGGCAGCAGGAGAAACAAGGGAAGTTTCTTGCTCTGAATGCAAATCTCCACTGGCCCCACGAGTTTTCCACAAGGACAACGTCACGTGGTGGTGTGTGCTGTGTGAATGCAAAACGAACACTTTCCAGGAGGGATGAGGGAACGGCTTTAAAGCTCCTGCAGAGAACTGGGGCACAGCTCTCTTGGCCTTGGGGCTACTCGGAGAGCCACTTCTGTCTCTTTCTCCCCTCCCCGTAACAAGAGGATAACAAGCTCTTCTAAAGAGCAACTGAGAGGCACTGCTTGGTCTCTCCTGTAGAAGGGAGAGTTCCTGTTCTCGTGGGGAAACAACTTGAGGACACTGACTATTTTTTCAACACGGATCCTAGCACTCCCCATCTCACTGCAGAGGTGCAATGTAAGCAACAACAGAGGAGCCCACCTGTAAAAAATGGCAGCCAGGGCTTTAGCCACGGATAAGGGATCTTTCTTCTGCAGAGGAGCAGCCTCCACCCACTTGGTGAAGTAGTCAGTCACAAGGAGGACGTGTGTGTTGCTCTGGCTCGTCTCGGGAAAAGGCCCTGTGCAAACAACCACCCCCCCAAAAAAAAAACCAAATCAATGTGATGCCGTAATATCACCCAAATGGGCAAAGTCATAAACCCAGCCCAGCAAAACCGCAGCTGCAAAACCCACCACAACTCCCTTCTGCAATGTCATCTGGCCAGAACATTTGGGTGACCTTTGTCAGCAAAAATACGCCCATCGGAGCTTCAGTTCTGGGAAGTAACACACGCCCACAGCTCCCATTGTGTGTGGGGAGGGAGCCGAGCCAAGCCCACGGATCAGGTTGCACCCCTGGCCTCCTTGGCACTTTCCCACGGGCAGCTCTCACTCCCTGCGTGTGGCAGCAGGTCTGCCACGCTCCTGGAGCCCTGGAGAGCCCGTCAGCCACACACACTCACCGTGAATGTCTAATCCCAGCACTTCCCAGGGAGATTCCACCCTGACGGGCCGCGCTTTCCGCGACACGTTCTTGTTGTGCTCGGCGTTCTGGCAGGTCTCGCACATTTTGATCTGGAAAGGGAAAAAGGCAGATCAAAAGGCTTGGGAATATGCTGGTGGGTTCTGTCAGACTCAGACTGCACGGGTTATAAAGGGGTGAGACAGACAGCAGGGCTGAGCAGCTTCCCTCTACCCAATGAAAACTGCGAGGCACAGGAAAAAGAGGACAAAACACAACGGGCTGACACATCTCACCTCTCCCAAAACTCACCTGACAGCTTCCTCTGACACAATAACCAATTTTCTCAACGTGGCCTACAGCTAAGCTATTTCTCACCCTGTTTCCAGGCAGTTATTTATTGCCTTTTAACCTCCTACTGTCGGTTAGAAAAATCATCAGCCCAAGGATGCCAGAGGAGCTCAGACCATGTAATGCAACCACGCTTCTCCAAACCACACTGCTGCAGAGCCCTGCTGCAGGAAACTGTCAGCAACAGAACAGGTGAGGCCAAGCAGCTGAGCAGAGCCAGTGGAAACACTGAGATCCTCCCCTTACGATGGTTTAGGGAATTCGGCAGCTCTGGGAGCAATACAAAGCTGGGCTCAGCAACTTGTCTGAAACAATCCCACGTTCCCATGCCGGCCAAAAGTGCCCTGCACCAGGCGGCTTCCTGACGCTCAGGGTAAGACATCCACACTATCCAGCTGCCTCGGGGCATTCCGAGATTCACCTGCAGAGTTACTCAGTTTGTGGTTTCGAAGCAGCAGGCACTAGAGATGACATCACCCCTGCACTCCTGGAGCTGCTTACTTAGGACTGCTGCCAGCACCGGTGTCACCGACACGGTCACTGCTCTCAACTCACCCAGTCCACGACATCCTTCACAATCCCCAGCCAGTAGTAGCGGCTCTGGATCCGGTGCACGGTCTTCTTCTGGCCCAGGTGGTTCCCGATTTCGGTGAAGTGGCTTTCCAGGAAGACCTGCCGTCTCCGCTCGGGATCCACGATCACCTCCCGCTTCTCCTCCTTCTTGGGCCCCACGTAGTAGAGGCAGCCACCTGTGGGCACCAGAGGTTTGTGTCCAACACTCCCCTCTCTCAGCCACTCCAGCTGCTCAGCCCCAGAGAAAGGCTCATTTTCCAGTGGGAAACATGGGAGAGAGACACAACCCCGGGTTTTTTTGCCTTAGGAGCTCCTGTAGCGCCCCTGAAGAAGCTGCTAACCTGGAAACACCCTTAAAACAAGCCCAGGGAGAGCTTTTCTGTAGCCAGGGCTGCGCGAAATCCTCTGCTACAATAAAACCACTGCGGTCCCCACGGGGCACCGGTGCCACCCGCGGTGACACAGTCCCCACTCCGCGCCCCCAAGATGATGCCAAGGCACAGCAGGGCGGCGGCAGCGACGGTGACAGCGATGGTGACATTGCTGGTGACAGCGGCGGTGCATCCCACGGGTGCCAAGGAGCCACATCCCCTCCCCAGCCGCGGGTCCGGCGCATCCCTCCCACGGCATCCCCCCGGCCCCATCCCTCGGGGGGATGCCACGGCCGAGGTGCCGCCCACCAGGGTCCCCACCGTCCACGACGAACTTCTGGGCGTAGCGCTTGAGGTTCTTCCTCTTGATGGAGCAGAAGCTGGGCGGGAAGCAGCCCTCGGCCAGCAGCCGGTAGATGTCCTCGAACTTGCTGCCGTGGCCGCAGGGCTCGGCCGCCACCACCACCTCCCGCTCGGCCTCGGGCAGCGCCGCCTCCATGGCCGAGCCGGGATCGGGCTCGGGAACGGGATCGGGATCGGGGCCGCGCTGACCCCGCCGGGCGCGCCCCCGTGCGCGCCCCCGCCGGCCGGGGCGGGCGTTCCCAGGGACCGTCTGCAAACACCCCTTGGCGGCCCCGAACGCGCCCGGCCCGGCCCGGCCCGGCGTGGGGAGAGCCGTGCGGCGGCGGCGCCGCCGCGGGACCCGCCCGCGGTGACGTCACGGAAAGCGCAAATTAAAAAAAAAATAAGACAAAAAAAAAAAAAAAGGCACAAAACGGGAAAACACCGGGCGCGTTTCGCCTCTCCCCGTTTTCGGCCCCGGTTGGGAACTTGCCGACGCGCCCTCGCGCGGGAGGAAGCGCAGCCGCTCCGAGGGCCGGACCCCGCGCGCGCGGCGCCGGCCGGCGGGGAACATGTCCGGGGCTCGGGCGTTCCTGGCGTGCTCCTGCTTCTTCAGCGACAACATCTTCGTGGGCCGCTACGGGCTCCACGTGCGGTACCGCGACCGGCGGCAGCTCCGCCGGGAACACGGCCGGGTACCGCCGGGGGGGCGGGCGGGGCTGCCTCCGGGAGCGCGGCCGGGAGGGTCTCCCCGGTGTCGGGCCGGCCGTACCGGGTGACGGCGGCGTGCCGTGTGTTGCAGGCGCTGCAGGAGCGGGGCTGCCGGAGCGAGGAGCAGTTCCAGGCCGTGCTGAGGGAGGTGAGCGCGGGGCCGCCCCTCACGCCTGCCAGGAGGCGGATTCGGGGCAGAGAAGGGTTTGGGTTGGAAGGGACCTTAAAGATCATCGAGGTCCATCGCCTGCCATGGGCAGGGACACCTTCCACTAGCCCGGGTTGGTCCAAGCCCCGTCCGACCTGGCCCTGGACACTTCCAGGGATGGACAGCCACAAGTTCTCTGGGCAGCCTCTGCCAGGGCCTCCCCACCCTCACAGGGAGGAATTTCTTTCTAATATCCCATCTAACCCAACTCTCTGTCAGTGTGAAGCCATTCTCCTTTGTCCTCAACTCCAGAGGCTTGTAAACAGTCTCTCTCCGTCTTTCTTGTAGCTCCTTCAGCTGCAGAAAAGCCACAGTTAGGTTACCCCAGAGCTTCTCTTCTCCGGGCTCAACAATCCCAATTCTCTCAGCCTTCCCTCCCAGCAGAGCTGCTCCAGCCCTCTGATCACATCGGTGCCTCCTCTGGACTCTCTCCAACAGCTCCATGACCTTCTAGTGCTGGGACTCCAGGGGCATTTCCACACCCCCGGGGTCCCGGGGCCGGGGTCAACCCCCAAGGGGGTTTGGGACTTGCTGAAGCCACGAGCCCTGACAGAATTGGGGCACAGCTCCCCAGCACCTCATCCCAGTTGGCCCCAGTGCTGTGACAGAGGCCAGAGGGAAAAATTCCCCCCAGGCACTGTTGGGGAGGTGTTTACACAGCCAACACCCTGGAAATAAATACTGTCGCCCAACACTTTGTCTCAGTGGCCTCTGTGCTGCTCCCTGCTTGGATTTAGTCAGCTGGCTTCCAGTGCCTTCTGGTTTGTCTTTCCTTGTCGCTTCTTTTGCCAATTATTTTTAAAGGGTGCCCAGAGGTGGGATCACCCAGGGATCCTACAGGTTCACACTCCCCCCCGGACACCCTTTATTAAGGAATTTGTGCCCCTTCCCAGGCCAGGGACAGAGATCTCTCACACAACCAGCTCTAATTTCACCTGGAGGACAGGCAGGTTCCTTTAGGGATTCTTGGCAGGGTGACGGTAGCAATAAATTATACTTATAATTAAAGCTTTACAAACAGGATATTATGATTCATCTAGCACAGAATTCAGGAGTAGGACAGCACAGGATTTCTGCAGGCAGAATCAACGCAGCACAACAGGCAGAATTTATATATAATACAACTCTCAGGATTCCTAGATCCTAACTTTCGTTGTAATTTATAATCACCTAGATCCTAATAACTCCCTAATCACCTGAACTCTCTGCAGAGCTGCTGAGATCTTAATACAAAGGTTTGCTGTATCAATGTAAACATAATGCAGACTCAAAAATAATGTTAAGGGAACAGGATTTACTCACTCAGCCCTCAGAGGAAGATGTCCCCTGCCATCAGAGGTGTCCCTGGCTGTGAGAGGTCACGGCTCTCACTGTCCAGCAGCTGTTCCAGTCCAAGTTTCCCTCTTAGGACTTGTAAGTGCCTGATTTTATAGGCAGTGCTGGGGGCTGTTACAGTTCCCTGTTCCCTGTCAAGGTCACCAACAGCACCTGGTGACCAGGGGACTGGGCCCTCCAAGGCCAGCAAGGAAGGGAGTGATCAGCCTTGAGGCTGGGAAGGAGAAGGAATCTGTTTTGTCTGCTTGGTTCACAAGACCTGCAGGGCCTGATAGTGAGGGAAAGGGAATGAATAGATGACCAGAGAATGGCTGCTCACCTCATAAAATGCATTAGTGATGCTAACCAGGGGTCAGGAGGGGAACTGGTCACACCCTCCTTCCTTCTTTAGTGAGGAATGTTATAAATTAATCTCATGAGGGGGAATTAAAGAGGAAGAGCTGCCTGAATCAGCTGCTAAAACAGCTGTTTGCTCTGAAAGGACAGATTAGCCTGTCTCCTCCACACTTAGCAGTAATCCCTTCATGACAAGACTTGTCTCCCTCCCAGCAAGTGTCTTTATTTTGGACAATGTTTATATTGCCAGAACACAAGCCAAGGCTCTTAAAGCCTCCGCTGGCGATTCAGGAGGTGTCAGGATGCCTGAAAGGGCTGAAACCTCACAGCTCCACTTGGCACTTCCATAGAAAGACTTCAGTTATTTTTCTTAAGCCATCTGTAGAAAGAAAGTGTCCCCAAACCCTCTCAGGCATTTGGCTTTTCAGATATTTATTTGGCTTGTCTTGACTACAGAAAAACAAAGCACAGACTCCGCTTCCCAGAGGTGCCTGAAACAAAAATAAATGGTTTAAAACAATGAGCAAATTTCTGGAATTGTTTTAGTTGTCCCTTTTGATTTTCTCACAATATGCTGTGTTGTTTATTTGCAGATTGAGGCAGAAGTGCAGAGAAGAAAACAGCTAGCCCATCAGTCAGTGGAACGCAGAGCCATCATCTCCAAGTGCTACGAACCAAAACACCCAGAGGTGTACACTCTGCAGGTACACAGTGTGTTTGGAGTCTCTTTTGCCCCCAAGGAATTACCTGAGAGTTTAATTTTTGCAGTCTGTTTTCCCCTCTTCCCCTCGGGATCGTGCAGTGCTAAAGCTGGATGGAATTTAAACCCGGATTTAAAACTTTGACAGCACAGCGTGTTCTCCAGGCAAGACTCCACCTGGTTTACAGCCAGGAAAGGGTCGTTCCATGTGGAAGCTGCTCCAGCACCTGGTACTGGACTTGAAATACCATTAGTAATTTAAACATAAAGCATCATTGCAGCAAACAGGCTCGGTCAGGTCTAATGAGGAGCCACAGAAAACAGCCTTTATGGGCTCCTCTGCTTTGAATTTCCTCATGCTCGCCAGACCCGAGACTTCCCAGCTGGGTAATTCCCACAGATGAGCAGTAACACACAACCAAGTTCACACAGGTTTACTGTGGTCCTCCAGCAATAAGTTCTGCTGCTGTTTGCTATCAGCAGTGTGGGGAAGTGCTCAAAACAGAGCCCAGTCACTCTGTTGTGCTCATTCTGTGACAAGAGGCTAAAATCCACTAGGAAAGATTTTGCTGTTAAGAATCCATATTGTGAGCCAGGCTCTTTCCTGTCATGCCTGTAATAAACCTGGCCAGTTTTATGGGGTTTCTAAAACCCCCAAACTTACCTAAACCCCCAAGTAAAGCAAATGAACATTCTCCAGTTCCTGCCATAGAAGTAACCCCAGTGTGACTGTCAGCCCTGTCCCCAGAGACTGCGCATTTCCCTGTGGCTCCCTGGAAATCCATTTCTCTCTGGGGCTGTAAAAGGCTGTACTGGCTAATTGTGTTGCTGTGTGTTTTTTCCATCCTTCCCTTGACACCAGGATTCCTTCCTGGCCCCCGATTTCCTGGAGATCGTGCGGTACTGCACATCGCCGGGAGCGCATCTCCAGGGCCTCCTGGGCTACCTCGAGTCCTTCTCAGGTAAAGGAAACAACACCTCAGTCACACAGATCTCCCTGTGTGACGCTGCAGCTTCCCTGGTGACAGCTGTTCCCAAGCCCTGTCTTTAGGAGCTCGGATCTGACGCAGGCTGAGACAGACAGGATGTTACTCTGTGCCTGACAGGGGTCTCTGGAGGGGCAGTGCTGTGCAGCAGTTCTGCTCTGGAACAGATGCTCTTTTCTGCCTTCCCATCCCAGTCTGCTGATGTCTCACCAGAGGCTTCAGCTGCAGCAGGGCTGGGGCTTTGGTTGTGCCAACACCTCACCAGGGAGCCCGAAGGAACACTGTTAGCCTGGGGAGCTTGTTTTTTCCTCCCCACGTGCTTTACCATTTCAGACAATCCCTGTGGGTTAGTCTGGGCTGAAATAATTCAGTCTTTTAAAAAGAATTCTGGGTTTTAAGCTTCCCTGGAGGCAGCTGTGAAGCTCTCTACCCTACCAGAAATGCTGACAAAATGTAGAGGGGAAGAGGCAAAATTTCCTCCTTTGCTCAAGACAAAAGGAGAGACCCAGATGAACCTGTGCAGAGCTCCAGGATTTGTCCAAGGGATGATTTCCAGCCTTGTCCTGCTCTCTTAATCTCAGCTTCTGTATCCTCGGTCCTGAGCTCCCCTCACAGAGGCCTTTTTAGGGCTCTACCCTGAGAGGCAGCTCAGACCTGGTATTCCCAGAAGGTTGGCACCAGATGAGCGAGTCCCACAGCCCCTAAATGACCTTGAGTGTCCTTCCAGCCTGCCTGTGATGGGTCCTTGATTCACCACCCTCCCTCCAGACTCAAAACACTTCCTTGGTACTCCATCTGGCATTTAAACCAGTGCCAGATCTCCTGACTGGATGGGTGAGCCTGGAAACGGGGGACCAACGTGAAAAACAACAGAGACATCCTGGGGAATGGTTCCAGCCCTTCCAGCAGCCTGAGCACAGAGTGAAACACGTGGGTCCTGTGCTCTCGCTGCCACCAGCACAGTGGAGCTGGACAGGCAGGCAGCAACACTCACCTGTGATCTTCCCCAGCGAATGGTGTCTCCCTTCTCCTGACAGATAAGAGGATCTATCGACTCCCAGTGTTCACAGAGGAGTTCTGCCAGACCTTTGTGGATGAGCTGGAGAACTTTGAGCAGTCGGACATGCCCAAAGGCAGGCCCAACACCATGAACAACTACGGGGTAGGACTTGTCTCCTGTGCTTCTTCAGGGGGAGCGTTCACTCTGTTCACCTCCAAAGTGGCTGTCACTTTACACAGAGCAACTGGAGTTCCAGTACACCCTTGGAGAGGAAGGGTTGAGGGAATGTCACATGGACAAAAGGACATGGGAAGGCAAGGAAAGGGGATGGGAGTTGGTACCTCAGAGCAAAGAGCACCTGGTGTTTTTAAGCAATCCCCATTTAAATCAAGGAGTCAATTTTTAAAGAACACTTACCTTTTGATCTTGCTCTGTCTTTTCCCCCATCCCTTTCCACCTTGATCCTCCTCCTTTCTCCTGTAGCTGGAGCCTTTGCTCTAAAGTTCTTGCTCTGAGCCAGCACAAGGGCTAGAGGAGGAGGAGGAGGACAGCTCTGATGATGTTGCTCAGCTGTTCCCACCTCCCCTCTTTGACACAGGTTTTGCTGAGTGAGCTTGGGATGGATGAAGGCTTCCTGACCCCCCTGAGGGAGCAGTTCCTGCGGCCCATCACGGCCCTGCTGTACCCTGAGCTGGGGGGATCCTGCCTGGACAGCCACAGAGCCTTCGTGGTCAAGTACTCGCTGCACGAGGACCTGGATCTGAGCTCCCACTATGACAATGCAGAAGTCACCTTGAATGTCTCACTGGGGAAAGACTTCACAGAAGGCAACTTGTACTTTGGGGATTTCTACCAGGTACTGAGCACATTCCCACTCTGGACCCCCATTCCATTCCCGTCTACCTCCTCACAGCCTCTCCAGTTTCAAGGCATAAAGTGTGTTCTAAAAAACAGTTATTCACTTCTGACAGTCAAACCTGCTCTGTCCCTTTCCTCTTTTTTACGTATTTTGGTTATACAGAAGCCTATTCTGTTCTAATATTCAGGTTTCAAAGAGAGCACAGAGGTAGAAGTTGGAGTAAACCAACCAGTCCATCTTTCCACAGCTGAAACAGTGAGCAGGGAGGTCCTGAGACAGAAATTTATTTCAAATGAGACTTGAAGCTAAATGTGCAGGACCTGTTTCTAGGGCAAGAGAGGGTGAAAGCTCCCATACATGGGTGAAACAGGTTGTTTTGATTGAAACTGGGAATGTCTTCCTGGAAAACAGTTGTACCCATCTGCTGCCAAGCCACCACTGAAGGGGCTGCATTTCAGAGGTGCAGTTTGTCCTTTCCCTGTTGCTCCCTGGGGGAAGAGCTGATAAGTGTCAACTATTTGAGTGTTGTTCTGCCAGGGACTTTCTGGGGTGATTATGAATCCACCTCTGTTTCCAGGATCCCAGTCCTGTGCCGAAGTACCTGGAGGTGGAACACGTGGGAGCCCAGGGGCTGCTCCACCGGGGAGGGCAGATCCATGGGGCGCTTCCCATCGGCTCCGGGGAGCGCTGGAACCTCATCCTGTGGATGAGATCGTCCCTCATCCGAAACCAGCTCTGCCCCATGTGCAACAGCAAACCCCAGCTGGTGGAAGCAGAGGGATTTGGGGATGGATTCACAGGAACCCTGGAAGAGGACGTGCCCGAGACCGTGGATGTCTGTGCCCTGTGGTAGGGGATGGGAAAACATGAGCTCCTCTCAGACTGCACTAACAGACTCTGATGGATGCAGGAGTCCTGCAAGAAGTAGCTCTCCCCTTGGAAAGGGATACAAAGCCAGCCCTGCCAGGGTTAGGGGAGCTTGGAGAGCTGGAAGAGCTGGAACTCAGCTCACCAGGGCTCACACTGGGGCTGCAGGACTCTTCGTAAGACAGAGGAAACCCCAATGCTTTGATGCACTACAGAGACTCTGTAAATGTTTTCAGACGTACAGGGGAAACACCCGAAGCTCCTTGGCCTCTGTGCCAACAGCAGCATCCCAGGTCCCGTTGGAAATGGGAAGGAATGGTGAATAAAGCCCTGCACTTACCATTCTGCTGTTCTCCTGTGGCCTCCTGTCCTCTTCCAGGGGAAAGGGAAGAGCTTTTTGTTGCTGAGTGACAGGGAAGGATCTGCTCAGAAATGAGATCCAGCTGATTCACAATAGGCTGCTGGGAATGGCAGGGAATTACTGTCACTGGAGGTTTGCCTAACCCAGGCTCAGAAAAATCCATCAGGAGCAATATATAGGGAAAGCTGATCCCACAGAGTGGCTGAGGGGATTTCTACAGACTTCCACAAGCTCTTCTGAGCACAAAATTTCCAGTAGGCAGAAACAAAGCTCTGGGAGCCACCTGCAGCACAGCAAAACTTTGCATTTAACTCCCTTTGCTTTAGTAACGTGAGCAAGTGAAAATACAAAATAACTCTCCCAGGCTGGGTACATCAGGCAGACCTGGGGCTTCTTAATTTGGCATCAACCTCCCCCAGCAGATGATGGATTAGGAGGGTCGAGTGCTTTCTCTGTCTTACTTCCAGCTGGCTGAAAGTTTGGGACTCTCCCACCTACAAAATAAATTACGGAAGCCGAGTATGTTTTGATTTGGTGGCTGCATTTGTCTCTGTAGCAAATTAATTGTATATATTTGACGTGTGCAGAGACTGCTGCATTTCCAAGGGGCCGTTTCATTCCCCCGTTCCCTGCAGTGATTAGAGCACGTGGGCAATCACATCGAGAACTGGGAAAGGCTGGACGTGAGCGGGTACAGGGTGGTGTTTTAAGCCTTCGCGAGGGACCCGCTGGATTTTTGGCCGGGGGTACCGCTGGCACATGGCTGATGAGCTGCTCCTTAGCGAGGCCCGTTAAAATCGCACCTGGCGAAGGAAACCGGCGGGTGTATTGGCGCATGGAGCCGATATCGAGAAACTCAAGTCTCGAAGGTTTCATCCCTTTCAGCATCCCTTTCAGGCGCTCCCCACCCGCCCGAATTCCCCCCCCACCCAGCCAAAATTGAGGCTCGGCGCGGCCCCCGGAACCAAAGAGCGCGGCCCGGCTGCCGCCCGGCCCCGCGCGCGTGACGGACGGGAGCGGGGGTGGGGGGGGCGACCGGCGCGGACCCGCCGGCGGGAGCTGGAGCGGCCCGGCCCGGTGAGTCCCTCCCGCCCTCCTTCCCTCCTGCTTTCCTCTCCCTCCCTCCTTCCCTCCCTCCCTGCCGCTCCTCGTACCTGCGCGGGGCTGCAGACGCCGGGGCGGGTGCGGGGGACACAGCCCCGCGCGCTGCGGCGGCACCCGGGGCCGGGTTTGGGGGGGGGGGGCCGATAAAGAGCCGCGCTCTTAAAGGGGCCGGCGCCGTGAGCCTGCAAAGCCTTAAAGGGCCAGAGCGCCTCTTGCTGAGCTCAAAAAGAGTCAGCGCACCTTGCGCGGGCGCTTGAAGGGTCACCGCGCCTTGCGCTGAGCTCTCAAAGGGCCAGCGCACCTTGTGGGGGGCTCTTAAAGGGCCAGCGCACCTTGTGGGGGGCTCTTAAAGGGCCAGCGCACCTCACGCTGAGCTCTTAAAGGGCCAGTGTTTCCCAGGCTCCCCGTGCTGCGGCGGGAGGGCAGGGACAGAGCAGCAGCTCCAAAGTGCCCCCGTTCAGGTGAGAGCCCGGCTTTGGGGCACAGCCAGCCTGGGGCGCTGTGGGATGGATTTGGGATTCATCCCGTTTCCCGCAGCATCGCCCCGCGCTCCCCGGGATGCTCCTGTCTGAGCCATTCGCACACCCATGGATCCAGGTGCTGCGGTTGGATAACGTGGGTCTCCTGCTGCCTCGAGTCCCAAAGCCCGTCCTGCACAAGGCCCTGGTTGAGGGAATGGCTGCTGGGTCTGTGTCCATGGAGGCCTCTTACCCTCTGGACCTTCCCTGCCTGCCCTTAATTGTTTTGATTTGGTTTTTATGTTGTTTTTTTTTTTTTCCTGACTGAAATTTCCCTTTGGAAATCAATCAAAATCCTGATTCCCTTGGGAGCGAGTTGCTGCCTGGGGACATCAGGACGGTAAACAAACAATTAATTAGATGTGGTAGTTGGAAGGTGGCTGTGAGGAAGCATTTCCCAGCTCCTGCTCTGCCCACGGTACCAGTTTGTTTTTTAGATTAATGGGAGCAGGGATCACTCTGGCTCTGGCCTGTGGCTGCCAGGAACCCTCAGGCTGACGGACAGGGGTGCCAACTCGGTGCATAATCTGTTTTCTAAAAGCAAATTGGAATATTAAAAATTCATTCTTCCCCTTGGCTTGTGCCTGCTCTCAGGATTTTAAATAACGGAGTGATTGACTCCGTGTTCAGCCTGAGAGGATGTTTAGTCCTGCCGGCTGTCGCTGCAGCATCCCATCACCCCTTCCCAGAGTCTGGCTGTGCTGCAGCATCTTCCCAACGGCTCCCTGGGCCGTGGGGTGACTTGTGGGGCACAGCAGGGCCTGCAAACACCAACCTCAGGCCCCTCAGTGCCTGCCCACGGCAGGGATCAGCCTGATCCTCTAGGGAGGAACAGGAAAAGTGGGGGGAAAACCCAACGGAGGGTTCTCCTAGTGGAAAACCTGCTTGGGGACTGAGGTGGAAAGGGCCTCCTGGGGACAACAGTGCTGTCCCTGTGCTGGCTCTACCCCGAGGGCTCCGTGCTGTGGGTTGGTGGAATTCCATTTGGCTGCGGCTGCGTGAGGGGAGACCCCGACCCATCTCTCCAAGTGTATATCCAAGGGAGGGAGTTTGACAGGAGCAGGGCTGGTTGGCTCAGAGGTGGATTTAAGGTTTTTGGGGGTTGGTGCCCCCATGGCACTGATGTCCCTGTCCCCTCCAGGCTGGCCATGGCCCACAGCCAGTCTCGGAAGCGGTCGCGGAGCAGGAGCAAAAGCAGCTCTCGGAGCAGGCAGGAGAGGAAGGAGAAGAAAAGGAGGAAAAGCAGCAAGGACTTGCAGCAGGGCAGCAGCTCTCCTCCAAGGAAGAGGAACTCTGGGTCTCACGGACACAAGTCGAGCCCGGCAGCAGCCAGGGAAGGTGGGGAAGGCCCACGATTCCGTGTTTTTCCTGGGGTGGGTGCACAGAGGGGCCCAGATGGGAGAAGAGGGTCCCTGCTTTTAGCTCAGTTGATGCCTGGTGCCTTCCATGTGCTTTGTGCCCATTTTGGCCTCGCTCTGACAAGTGCAGAGCCCTGCAGCCCCTCCACATGCCGGTCTGGCACCGCAGCACCACACACCATCATGTGGTAAAGATCTTGGCACAGAAGGGTCTTCCAGGCAAGAAAGAAACCAGGCTGGGAGGGGGGTAACCAACATCTCTGCTGCTGCAGGGCCAGAGCTGCTCCACTCACCTTCTGCTTATGTATTGCAGAGAAGAAGAAGAAGGAAGGAAAGGACAAAAAGAAGAGGAAGGCCAGTACCTCCTCCTCTGAGTCAGCATCTTCATCCACCAGCTCTTCCTCGTCCTCTTCCTCCAGCCCCTCTTCTGATGACTCCAGTGACAGCGACTCCAAAACAAAGAAGAGTCAACACGGCAAGAAAAAGAGAGTGAAACAGAAAGACAAGAAGAAAAAGAAGAAGAAGAAGAAGAAATTAAAAAAGAAATTAAAAAAGAAGGCAAAGGAAAAAGCTAAGGAGGAGAAAGCCGAGGGAGAAGAGGTGCCTGGCCCGTCGCTGGAGCAGTGGCAGAAGGAATCAGGGGAGGACCCTGGGCCAGGTAATGATGGTGTTTTCCTCCTGGAAGCCTGTGCACACAGGAGCTGTACTGATCCCTACCGTGAGGTGTGTGAGGGAAGCAGGGCTGTGTACAGGGAGGAGCCCCAGGCTCTCCTCCCTCCTACATACTGTGGCCACCTTTGAGCCACACCACGTAAATAGAGGAGCCACACTCAGATGTTCTTTTGTGAACTGTTTAGATGTAGTTCATCGGTGTGGTGGGGAACAAAGATGGAAGGACAGATTCAGCAGTAACATCCTGGCAGGGCTGGTCCTGCCTTTGGGATGTGGAGTGGCCGTTCCTTTGTGTGGTTCACCACTGAACCCCAAGTAGCACCAGGAATGTGGTGTGGGATGTGTGTCCATCGGCTGCAGCCACAGGGCTGTGGCTGGATTTGGCCCTGGGAGCTGGCTCTGACTGTCCAGTGCATTCCAGCTTTGACAGATGAACAGAAATCCCGGATCCAGGCCATGAAGCCAATGACAAAGGAAGAATGGGATGCGAGGCAGAGTGTCATAAGGAGAGTCGTGGATCCCGAGACAGGGAGAACCAGGTACGATCCCTGGGGAGAAAGGAGGGGGGTTGTCCTTCCCTATCCACGCTGTGTGGGCTGGAGTCCTGGAGGACGCCTGTCCATGGCACTGCAGTACCGTGTGTGGAGCCAGGTCCCCTTGGGCAGCAAAGGCCTGAGCCGAGCCCTCACACGTCCCCTCCTGTCAGACGTGGTGTAACTTACCCAGAAAGTGACACCAAATGATCAAATTCTGCTGGGGCTCCTCCGCACAGGGGACGCTGGGCTGTGTCCCAGCATCCCCCTGCTGCATCCACTCACCTTTCAGCGCCAGGTGCGAGTGAGGAGGGAGTGTGTGCCCTGTGGGGTTACAGACAACAATCAAACCCAAGTTCATTTAGCTGCCAAATAGAAATGACCCAGTTTTTAATAAACTGCGTCCTCTCAGCCAGCAAAAAACATCATGCTGAAGAGAATTGGGTATGACAAGTCCAGTCTTAAAATAGAAGGCAGCCTGCAGGGCTCAGGGAGGTGTGGAACAAAGGTCGGTTCCCTGTAAGGCATATAATGAAGACAATTAAATTTCTGTTCATGTTTGGAGGTGTGAGCTGCCTCCAACACTGCTTGGAATTTGCTCAGCAAGATGCTCCCCAGTCTGGCTGATTTCAGGCCCAAACTGGCTCCTGTTTCTGAATGGCTCTGCAGTTTCCTGGGGCAGGCAGGAGCGCACCTGAACTGTCTGAAAAAAGGAAGAGGCTTTGCAGTGGTTGGGGCACTGCTGTTGACAGTGAAGCCTGCAGATTTTGGGGTGGCAGGAGATGCTTTTACGATGTGTTTTCTCACGCCAGTGTGACTGCACACAGCAGGCAGTGCCCACAGCCTGGGGCAGGGCTGGCTGGCCCCTGCTGATTTCTCAGGGGACTCCACCTGTCCCTACTGCAGCATGGTGACATTAATCCCATGGGAGCAATGGAAAAGCCTGCTGTGCTATTTAAGGTTGATACAGCCAAAAAAAAAAGTCACATAATGCAATGTCAGGGGTAGGTCATCACTGGCCTTGCCTCGAGGTGCATCAGCCCAGCACCTGGTTCTGGGCTCTGAGGGAGCTGGGGGCTCAGGGTGGGCTGGGCATCAGCACCTTCTGCAGCTGCAGGAACTTGCCAGTAGCTCTCAAGGCTTGTGCTTGTCTTCCAGGCTCATTAAGGGAGACGGAGAAGTCCTGGAAGAAATCGTCAGCAAGGAGAGACACAAGGAGATTAACAAGGTAGTGGGAACTGGCCACCAGCACGAGCTGGTGGGCACAGCCAAGGAGCTGCTGCACCCAGAGGTGGTGTGTGTTCACCACGGGTGGTGCTGGTGGTCCTCCCTCCTCAGACAACCTGTGATCACCCGTGTCCCTTTGCAGCAAGCCACGCGGGGGGACGGGCTGGCCTTCCAGGTGAGGACAGGGATGCTGCAGTGAGTGTGCAGACACCAGCCAGGCCAGGAGCCCATCCTGTTGCCAGTGCCAGCCCAGGTGGGAGCCTCTGTCTCTGGACCACGCAGGCAGCACCGTGTCAACACGTTCCCCAGGGGCACTTTGGAGCCGCTGTGTAAGTTACTGACTGGGAAGGAGAGCGACTTTAGTGGTTCATCTCCCACCAAACAGCTTCTCCCCTCCCTCTCCCAGCTGAGGCCAGTGTGGCTGTAATGCACCTGAGCCCTCTGTGCCCTGATGCACCTTTGGATGCTGGAGGAGCTCAGCAGCACCCAGGGGACAGGCTCGAGGGTGTTGAGCACCTCAAAGTGCTGCTGCCCCTCCGCTCTGGGCTTTGGTTGGCAGGAACCAACACTGTGGCCACAAAAATCCACAGCTGGCTGCCACTTCCCTTCAGGGGCTGCTTGTGGCCCCTTCCTTGCTGGATGTGGCCCTTCCCGCTCACCGAGCCTCCCGCTCAGAGAGGAGCAGCCGTGGCTCTGCTCAGGCTGCAGCTCTCCCCTGCACCCTTAGGTGCCACCCTCCACTGTGCCCTGGGCTCTTTCTTTCCTCAGCTTTCCTGCAACTTCATCTCCTGGGGTGGTGGCACTGGGGAGCGCTGAGGGGGCACGCTGCACTGGGATGTGTGCGGGTGTGCTTTGTGGAGGGGTGGCTTTACCTTGCTCTCTGCTCCTGCATGCAATCACGTCCCTGCCCCACAGCACAGGCCCTGGGCAGCGTTGGGGCTCTGGACCTCTCAGCCCGTGGCTGCTCTGAAGCAAACAGAGAAGCCTTTCCCCCACTGCAAAGTCCATAAATCTACAAACTGTAAAAAAGAAATGGAGAAATGGGTTAAAGGACTGACAGGACTGATGTGCACAAAGGGTTTCCCCGTTCTGTTCACCGCTGTAACCCCATTAAACTGGCGCCTGCTCACGTCTCGGGTTTTGCGACTTGTCTGTGTTTAGTCTCCCCCTCCCCTCCAAAAAAAGCAGACAGAGAAGAGCCTTCCCATTTCTTTAATCTGTGTAACTCACAATGATACTGTACACAAAGCACACCAGGCATTGGAACGATGCACTAACAGCAAGGAGGAGAAGGAAGTTGTACAGAAGGTTTGCCACACACAAGCGGGTCGTCGGCACGGTGACTGTACACACAGGGTCGGGCATCCCCTCCGGTGGCTCCCCACGCAGGGCTGGTACCCCTAAAGCCATTTTTTATAAATAAAATATAACTAACATCGTCGGAATATAAAATTGACAGTCGAGGGTATCAACAGGCAGAGGGGAGGGGACCGTAAGGCTTCTAGAACTAATAGGAAATGCAGCAAACAGTGGCGATACCTGAAGAAGGGGCTGCTACAGCAAGCACGGCGGCTGCTGGGCGGGTGGGAGGGTGTTGGTGACCCTTTGGCTCGTTACTGCTCACGATCCGACACTGTAAACGGTTTTTGGTGTGAAAATTTTGCCTCATCTGACTTGAGTGATCTGAGCAAACCCAGGAAAACCGCTCGGAGGGAACGCACGGGCTCCTCTGACGGGTTTGAAAAGACTTTAAAGGGACAGCGTCAGGTAGAAAGTCTGGCCCGAGAGTGCAGGAATAGAAAAAGCTGCTTTTTATAAAAAAATCTGAGCTCTGCAGCAGAGTTTGATTCCCATGGAAACGAAAAACCAACCCCAAAGCCCGAGGCAGCCTGTGTGGAGCAGGCTGTGTTGTGCTGTGTGCAGAACAGGACGTGGGCTGTGCCGGGGGCTGCCCGGACAACGGCCGAGGGAGGAGCACGAGAAACTTCATATTCTTTCATTTCAAAGCAAACAAGTTACTGGTAACAAAGATAAATTAGGTCTTCAACCTGACAGTGCCCCTTTAGTAAGGATGGAATATACATTCATCTTTTCCCTCACCGCATCGCAACGGATCCTCTTCCATACACGTGGAAAGGCATCGGGTCACATGCATTGCTCTCCAAAACAGCTCGGAACAAACAGGTTATAAACACAGAGTTAAACTATTGCTATTGTTCTGTGAGTGAGTAGCACGTTGATCTTTGCTTCAGAGCGATGAGTGCCAGATGGGGGCGGCTGAGGACAGAGCGATGGAGACAGGGATGGACTGAAAAGGTGAAGAGAAACTTATTGGCATTTTTCCTGGTAACTACACCCACCTCCTCTGGTATTATTGCAGCAATAAAGGTCCTGCTCTACAATTGCTTCTCCGCGTTGGATCCGTACAATGGCAACGGATGGGGGGCCAGGGAAAGGACCCGGCTAAGGTTCAAGAAGCTCAACAAAGGATGAGGACAGAGGTGTTATATGATTGTCAGGCTAATTGGGTAGTAGCTGTTTAAAACATGAAGTGATGGAGAGGTGAGTATCATATTGCACTTCTGCATTCATTGACAGTTACATTAAACTTGGTCCATAAAATAATTGCTTTGTACATAATGCCTGAAACAAAAAGCTACATTTTTAAATATTAATAAACCCTGAAGGTTCCAGTCCCTCCAGACATTTTTTTTCCCCTCTACATAAATAAATAACTTTCAGTTTTATATATCCACTTTATATGTTGAACATTTACATTCGCCTCTGTTTTACACTATCTACACATAAGAAAATGTGAACATCTCATCAACACTGGAAAATGTACAGATCATGCCTTGGTTGTGGACTTGGAGGAAAGGTGATTTTTGCAAAGGCCATATCCAAATTTGCAGAAATGATTTAGTGATGTGGTTTGGTGACTTCACAGGATGGATTGTGGCTTGGCTTCCTACTCAGATGGCATCTGTTTGATAGAACATTCGGCTAGCAAAAAGCTGGGACACTTCACATTGCTTTCCAACCCAGTAAGCTCTGGATGTACATTCGCAGAGAGCCAAGCTGAGCCGGCAGAAAGGGAAGTCAGTTTTCGGTAACAAAAGTCGTCAGGTACATTCTGTAATTGGATAATTATCAAAGAGAAGTGGTTACGCATTTTGCAGTCGGGCTGCAAGACGTGGGGGACGCACTGGGCGGGCGGCAGTCGGGTTGGATCAGCACTGTCCCTCCTCTGCCTCCCTCGGACCCTCCAGCGCCACGAACACATGAGATCGACCTTGGGTGTCGGATGAGTTGGGATTTGCCTACCGTGGCCCAGAGCCAGTGAGCAGAGCAGCGTTCACAGTGCTGTGTATCTCAGTGCGGCCGTCCTGCACTTCTTATTGAAACAGGTAATAAAATGAAGCAGCCAGTCTAAAAAATTCTTTGTTATAAATAAGGTCTTCGTAAGTAGAAAGTGATATAAAGACGGGGAAGTGTGGTGGGGAAAAGCGGGGGTTACACGTAGTCAGGTAGGACTATAAAATCTCCACGTGAAGAGGCCAACTGGAGTCTGTGAATGGGCACCCCGGGACCCCCTGGTGTGGGTGCCCCTCTGCCCCAGGAGCTGTGTGCAAGGAGGGAACCTTCGCTGGCCCCAGGGGGGGACAGGACTAAGGGGCTTTTTTGGCAAGCCCTGGCTCTAGGCACTGTTCTCTGTCCCTGTCTGGGTGTCACCGGGTGGCAGCTCCCCTCGGCCACGCACCCCACCCGCCCGCTCCAGCAGCACAAAACCATCGCCTCAGGCACATCCGCTGAGAAACACACCGGGAAAATTAAGATATGGCCTTTTCTTAAGGTTGCCTGACATTGCTGGCACACTTCCTTACAGTCTCCTTACTGCTGGAAAAACTTCTGCACAGATTGTTGTTTTTTTTAAATATGTACATATATATATATGTGTGTGTGCATATAGAGATACACGCACACCCTGGCTTAGCAATATTTCATTGTCATGCACTACAAACACCGGTGTAGCTACATGAGATGGTAACAGGTTTCCATTCTAAAAATCATCAGTGCAAAAAACAATGAGGTTTTACAGTTCAGTAACTACAGGTAAAAGAAGCGAGTCTAGTTCCCAAGAAAGCTGCTACTGAACTTGGAGAGAACCAGGGAAGAAGAAGACGTCTCAGAGGTGGGTGTTGAGAGAGTCAGACCCTGCATTTGGATGAGAAGAACTGCAATGCAATCTAGCTGAGTGCCTTCAGCTGCTTCCAAATATACGGTGGTTACTGTTGGAAACAATATATAGCGAGACTACTTGGAGACTTAACAGCAAATTAAGTGTCTGAGGTTTGTAACAGCTCAAACAAAATAGCTTGTATTCCTCTTTTAATAGGGCAACACATTAAATTCCATCAGCTTCTAAAAGGTCTCTTTAAAAAATAACAGTAATAACAATAACGACCCCTCTGTCTTGGGCATGAATCTGCCGACATTCTGCCTCTGCCAACAGGCATCGATAGAGCTTTAGCTTTGCACTGCACCAACTCCTTGAGAAAGCGGCTGCACTCGGAGCTTTTCGTACAGACAAAGCCTCCGGTCGCTCTGCCAGGCACAGCCCACCACCAATCCCTCGCTCGGGGCTGTCGTGTTATCGACCCCCAGCCTGCCCCGTGCCGGCAGAGCCCCTCAGTCTGACTCCTGGCACAGCCAAGGACAAGGTTCCCCAGCCCCACGGCCTGTTGTGTGGCTCTGAGGACAGCACTCGGTCGCGCGGATCGGAGCGATGGCTAACAAGGCGAGGAGGCACATATTTACAGTCACTAAACCTGGATAAGAGAAGGAGGCAGGAGAGAGCGCCATCTTGATCTGGAGACATCCCCCCCCCGGATTTCCAGCTGTTCCTTGGGCTCCTGCTGCACAAACCCGACGCTCTCGCTGCAAGGCCTGCACGTTCTGCATGGGAAACATCCCGTCTCTTCCCAGAACACCACGATGTTATTGGAGTAGCACCATATTTACCCTTCCAGCCCGAAACGGCGACCTCGTCCCTCTTTTCCTTTTGTTTTCTCCTCCGGCGGCTGCAGCTGACAATCCTGGCTCCGGCCTGGCTACTTCTGCCCCAAGAGGCCAGACTCCAGCCGGGACGCGGCGCTCCGGCCCCAGCACCCCGTGGCGATGCTCATGCTCCGCTGGCTGCGCTCCCTGTCCCTCTCCTTGTCGCTGTCGGACTGGCTCTGGGTGCGCTCGGGGCGGTGGCCGCCGGCCGAGGGCTGGGAGGAGATGGTGCGGAGCAGGTGGTTCCTCTTGCGCAGGAACTCGGCCTGGCTGGGCAGCCCGAAGCTGCCCTTGCGCAGGGCCATGCGCGTGGTGTTCTTGGCGGGGCGCGCGCGGTGGTTGTACTCCAGCTGCGCCAGGTGGGCCGCGTAACCCTCCGTGATGAACTGCGGGGAGAGAGGGGCGAGGGCAGGGGTTAGAGGGACGGGGCACGTTACCCCTGAGAGCCGCTGGCCACCAAAACGTGCTTGCTGTGCCAGGCTCTCTCAGTCCGATCTGGTCCTGCTACGCGGGACAGCTCCCGTTCTCTTGGCCAACACAGCTCAGCCACCAGTCTCGAGGCGACCAAATTCCCATCTCCCTCCCATGGGAGGCCCTGGGGCTCAGACAAGCCCCCTCTTACCTGACACTGGCTCTGCAGCTTCTTGGTGGGTCGGCCAACGATGTAGATGTGCGTGGGCGGGAGGCTGATGGAGCTGTACACGGAGATGTCCTTCGTGGATCCATACGCCGCGTGGATCCTCATGTGGAGCTGTGGGGAGGGAAAGCGACACGCAGTCAGGACACACAGGCACCCCGTGCTGCTCAGCAGGCAGGGCTCTGGCTTTCCAAGAGCATCTGTGGGAATCTCAGGCCACGGGAACTTATGTAAGTTCCCAGCTGGATAATGAACAGCTGAGCAAAGCACTAATTAACGAGCTGGGGATGTTTACAGGCCAGAACAAGAGGAGTAACAGTGATACAAGAGCAGATCTCCGTTTGCTGATCCACAGCCTTGCCCTGAGGTCTGTGGGGGGCAAGGATGCCACACACTTTGCTTCCTGTTGTCATTGGGGGGAAAAGGAGCTGCAACCCTCCTGTGCAGGAATCATTAGTCAGGAATGTTCCCCTCTGAGAGCCACTGCTATGATCTGCTGGGCAGGGATATGTCTGCCTCCGCTATGAGCAGAGAGCGGCTCCTGGCCAACCCTTTCCCTGCTGGGCCTGGAACAGTTGTGGACACTGGTGCCACCACAGACTGGCTGCCCTTGTGCCTGGAGCTGAAGGTCAGGGAAATGGAAAGGGAATTTCTGACCCTGGTCCCAAACTGGTTCTTCTGGAGGACAAGGGAGCAAGCGAGCAAGGAGCTGCTCCCACCGCTGTGACTCTGGACAAAACAAGAGCCCAAGAGAATTAAGGACAGGCTTTCCTTGCTAATCAAGGCAGGGCAGGTGCTTGGGACACTGGCAGCTCCTTCACTTGCCAGCCACAGAAAGCTTTGTTCTATCTGGAGCTTCTCTGAGCCTCTGGGCCGAGCGACTTTAGGCCTCCTAGGGGTCAAAAGCTTGGAAGGTTCTCTGTGGAGTCTCCCATGAACCTGCTGGCTGCACCACAGGCTGCCAGAAAGCCACCAAACAGGTGAAAAAAAGTGCACGTGTGGGGAAGGGAGGATCTGACAAGCACCAAAGGCCTAATGGAAGAGGCAGCAGTCGCAGAGCAGAGGCGATAATTTAACAGCTTAGACATTTTTGTAGAGCAGTAAAAGGATGAAAATAAAATGAACAGATTAATCTTCCACTGCAGGTCACATTGCTGCCAAGAGACTGGTGCTGACGGGCAGTTGGACGAGGAGCAATCTAAACCCGTGCCACGATCCCATTTCAGCAGTGCCAGGCTTACGTCGGTGATGAGGGATTTCAGGAAGTTGGCCTTGTGCCGCAGCGGGTCGTGAACGAGCCCATCGCAGAAGGAGACGATCCCGTGGGGGAAGTTGTGCTGTGCTAACCACGCTACCACCCTCTGCTTCTGCATGTCAGGGCGGCCTGTGACATAGATAATGAGGTAGCCGAGGTCTTGCCAGTGCCTGGAAGGAAAGCCAAGAGTCAGTGGGTTGCAGACCTTGAGCAAGACCAGTGTCAAACAGAGCGGCTGCCCCGGCCCCTGCCCTGACCTTACAACATCCACTGCTCCCGCCCGGACTTTGGGGTCGCTGCCCATGATGGACACGCTGGCTGCGAAGGAGCCGTCGATGCTGAACACCACGAACTCCGTCCCCTTCGGCAGGACCGTGATGTAGCTGTCTGCAAACGTGTGGTCACCCCTGGAGAGAGGGATGCAGGTATTTAGAGCCAGTGAGATACTCAGAAGGCATCACCAAGCCCTGCAGAGCACCACGAGCCCAAAACAGCACCCAAATCTGACCCAAAGGCTCCAACAGTGACGACACCCTCGGTTACAGGCACTGTGAGAGGGTCTCTGTGTTAAAGTGGGGATGGAATAGCACTCTGAAGCCTTGGCATCAGTGACTCAAAGAAGTAACCTCAGAAAACCATTTCTGGGTTCACCACGGAGAGGATGCTCCTCTCCTCCTCCTTCCAGAGCTCAACACCAGCAACTGGAGCTGAGCTGGAGCCCTGGGCTGTGAATCATCACGAGTACAAAGTTCTGTCCCTCAAGGACAAGTTTATGGTCTTTAAAATCTGCTCAGCTCTGCAGTTTTGCAGATGACCATGAAGTGCACCCTGTGGTGCAGAAGACCTGCCCCTGCAGTGGGAGCTCTGTTCCTGTGCTGGTGGTGATGCACAAGCCACAATAAAACACGGATTTTCCTCTTACAGCTGCAGAGCACAAGTGGGCCCTATTGCTGGCAAACCAGGCTCTGATCCCACCCAACAGAGCTGCCCCACAAGGAGGGACCACGTTCTGCAGTCATCAAATTCCTCGTGTTCCCCCTGCAAAGCCCAGGGCACCTCACCTGACCACCATCTTGACGGGGTACACGCCGATGCCCAGGCGCCGGTTCTCGGGGATGACGTAGGAGATCCTGCCACTGCTGTTGCTGATCTCTGTGTCAAAGTAAACCCACTCTCCCGAGGGTGGCTGGGTCATGATGTGAATGTCCACCTGGGGAGACAGCGAGGGAGGCACCACAGCATTAAAGACACAGGCAAGTAGAACAGGCCAAGCATGAGGACATCCCACCCAATCCCCTCTTGCTCCCACCCTCTGCACCTCATGGATCTGAGCTGAGAAGCACCCAAACATCAGGGTGCCAGAGTGAAACCTGGCCCCAGTGGTGAAGAATCCCACAACAAATCCCGTTCCTGGTAGGACGCACCCCCAAGTCTGAGCAGGGCAACCTGGTCAAGACACAAGGGCAGCAAGCACTGTCAGGGACCACGAGAGCACCAACCAGCACCACCTCTGTCCTTCTCCCCACATGATGCACAGCCCCCAGAGCACACAAGGTACCTTTTCTCCCGTGAGGGTGACCATGTCTAAGGGGCCGTACATGAACCTCCCCGTTAAGGTCTGGGGCCCATCTTCGTTAGCGATGGTGTCGTTTATCCTGTGGTTGGCTGTGACGTTCTGCACGGGGCAGGAGGGAAAGAGAACAAAAAAATAAAATTAAAAAAAAAAAAAAAGGAAAAAAAAGTCTGCGCAGCAATGGACAGCCTCGCAGGGAAATGCCAAATATAACCGGGCAAATTGGAGCGTGGGTTTCTCTGTGTCATTCCTCCACTCCACTCTGGGAAAGAATTTGACCTGTGGCAGAGGTGAGGCTCTGTGCCCTGCACTGATGGGTGGGTTGGAGTACACATGGCTGGAGAGCCAGTTTCCATGGCAGGCTGTATGTGCAATTCTGATACTGTCTATTAACTCTTACACTTTGGAATTAAGAGGAAATACAAACAGCTGCCAGAGAAATCTGCTGACATTGTCTCAGTTCTAGCACAGAACTGCCTTCTCAGGAACCGGAGACTTTACTGGGAGAGAAGGGCATTTATGGAGCAGAGAACTGGTGTTATTGCGCTTTGAAAGATGTTCTGTTCTGGCTCCTTCTCTGACCCACAGCCAACAGACTCAGGTTTTTGCGAGTGTTTTACAGACTCAAGGCCAAGAGGAGACTTTGCTGACGCAGATCTTTTGGGTTGCTCTACACAGGTAGGACATAATCACTAATACAGACCAGCAATGCGATGTGACCCTCTGTCCACGCCGTGCCCACGCCGTCCGCCCTCAGAGCAATTTGAGCAGCCCAAACTGACCCCCCCCTCTACATCACAGCCCCCAAAACCCCCTCACCCGGAGCTTCACGTGTGTCCTCTTGCGGAGCCACTTCTCCCGGGGCTTGGAGGGGGTGAACACAGACACCTCCTTCCCGTCCAGCTCCAGGACGCTCGAGTTCTCGTGTCTCATCACCTGCGGGAGGACAGACCCCACCGAGGCATCACCACCCGTGTGGTGACCCCCCTCCTCCTGCCTATGCCGTTCCACATCTCCCGAGCCAGCGCCGAGGAAGGGGCAATGCCTGGAGAGAGGTCCCCGAGTTTGCTGCTGGGCGAGCCAGCAGGTTTTACAGGATAAGTGGCCTCTCCAGAACTAGCAAAGCCTGTGGCTGACACTGACATAATCCTAGCTGGGATGGAGGTTTTTTAGACTGTCTGGGCTCAAACACAGCAGGACAAGCTCTGCACTTAAAATACCTGCCCTTCCTCCAGGGATTCATTAGTCCCTTCCCACAGTCTGCAAGGGACTGGTCTCCTCCTTTCAACATCAGCCTTCTCCCATTCCATGACAGATCCAGCCACATGCCGTTCCTTCACCTTATTTCTTATTCCTCCTCAAACACATCCCAGACTGCTCTTGTCCCATGGTTTTTGCTGCTCTCACTGATTTGACCCTGGTGGAGACCCACAGGGCTCTGGCTTGGCCACGCGTGAGGCAGAGCCCAGGGTGCCCGTCCATCCTGGCCTCATCTCCAGCACTTTGTGGCACGTCACTGGCCAGCAAGAGGATCAGAGAGGGGGCGAAGTGATGTCCACCAGCCAGCTTTTGGGGCGGTTCCTGTCTGTCAGCAGGGCACAGGCAGGGATGGGAAGCAGGAACCTGGAGGGAGGAGCGTTAAATCCTACCTAGGTTGCCCTTAAGCTCTAGAAGGGAGAAGGAGGAATAACACCCAAGGCGAGGGGACACCTCAAAGCCTGATGTAGGACTGGGAGGTGACCCTGCACACACACAGAACTCCAAAACTGATAGTGGTCCTTGGTGACCAAAAATTAACAAGTCTATTAAATGTGGGCTCTTTTACAAGGCCTTGAACATATTTTGTGAGGTCAGCAGCTCTCCAGCTGAGCTCGACTGACACAGGCCAGCTCCATTTGCAGAACTGAAGCTGGTTTTCATCCAGGGAAATGGAAAAAGGACCCCAGGGAGGATGAGCCTGCTGGGGAGCGAGTTCATGGAAATCCAATGTAAACAAAATAATGAGTTTTACTGAAAATTATTTAAATCATGAATCTATTTTGAGTCCTGTTTGGGCTTGTTTTAACAAGACTTAATCTTTGGAGGCTAAAACTATTCAACAGCTTCTTTTTACATTTTGCCCAGAGGTGACTGTCCACGGCCATAAGAAACAAGTCCTTATTAGGGGAAGCAGTGGTGTAGTGCTCAGGAAAGACAGAGAGAAGACAGGGATGAGAAAAACCCCAGTTTCAAGGCAGAGATGAGTGAGCAGAGACAGGCACTGGGGAAGGGGGTGCCAGACCACCCAGGCTTAGAATGGATAGACAGGTCCCTCCAGGTACTCAAGCCACAGCATTTGAAGCACCACACTGTGCTACAAACTCAGCTTCCAACCGAATCCTGAGTAATTGGCTGTTTCCTGAGTGGAACATTTTGTGTACAAGGCTGTCGTGACTGTTCTCCCTCATGCACAATTACAGTCCTCTCTTCTTTTCAGCCCTGTTAGGCTGAGTTTGATGTGGGACCATCCAGCAAGGTCTGTGCAAGCACACAGATGTCTCACTGGGCTGGCCACAGCCCGGGAAGAAACGGTCTCCCTGGATTATCGCTGCTGCTCAGCTGCCACCAGCACTGACATCTCTGCTGTTTATGGTTCTCACACTATTTGGAAGATAACACTGAAAGAAAGTTTGCCAACAGAGTCATAAATAATTGAGAGCTGCAGCAGAGGAGGCTGGAAGGGAGCGGGGAGGGTTTAGCAGCTGAGCTGACACAAAGCAAACCCAGCGCTGGAGTGGGCAACACAATCCCCAGAGTTGCTTTGAGTTTTGGTTTTTCCAATTCCATGCTCTAAGTATTGTTTCCCTGGGGAGTTCATACTTTGTAAGGCAAATAACTCCCCCTCATCCCCAAGGAATTGAAGGGAAAATATTTCTTTTAGGAAAAAATACATTTTAAACAGTAAATTTGAATCTCAGGCCAAATGTATGTTGATAAAATCTGAGGTGTCAGACTCCAGACACCAGCAATCCCCATTTTCCTGGCTCCAAAATAGCTTTCTGCTGCAGGAACGAGGATTAAATCCCAATGAGTTTCCAGAGAAAACCACAATAACTTAGCAAGGCAAAACGGAGAACTGAATTTTGCCTATCACATTCGTGTTAAATTAATACAAAACCTCTCCTTTGGTTTTATTGTACTTGATGCTCTTTTTGTTTGTACTTTGAGAAGTTTCCCTTTCAGCCCTGAGATCCAACTTTGCACACACAGAGCACAGATCACTTCAAGAAACAAGTGCCACTGATCTGATCGGAAATTGCCCCGGGCTCTCTCCATGGATCCCTGGTGAACCCGATCTGCAACCTGCTCTGATGTTAAAACCCAGCCCCAAACCAACCAGGTGTGACAGCACATCCATGAAGTTTGCATGTGTGCAGCTCCAGCGACACCACAGGTGAGGAACAAAAAGAAGGGAAAGAAAATGGACCGGGGGTGGGGGGAGGCAAAGGGTATTTTTTCACGTCTACGACTCTTATGGAAGGTGCAGTAAAAAAAGGAACAAAGAGCCCAAAATATTTTTCAGCCCAAAGAAGATCAAGGGAGGGAGGACAACCCTACCTGTCTGAGCAGGAAGGAGACAACGTCTGTGGACTCCCAGTAGCTTGCATGGAAGAGGTGAGGCAAGGCCACTGTCGGGAAAGCTGTCAGGGCGTCAGGGCAGTACAGGGCGTAGTCGATCCGTTTGGTTCCCCACCACTTGGCAGCAACTGGAAGTAAAAGACTTGTTCAGACAAAGGAGGGTCACATGCACACACGGTCTCCATCACAAACGGCATCTCAGGGCTCTGGCTCCTCACTCCAGGTACACCTGAGGCTGCTCCCTGGCTGGTCACACTGCCAAGAGGGAACGGCCGACCCAGAGCTCGGTGTCTGCTCAGTCCAAGGCAGGAACACACGCAGGCACCAGCATGTGACGTCTCCTTTATTTAAGCAAATAGGACGAAGGCACTGGAGGGGAGGTATTGAGGGGTCCAAGGCTCATGTACAATAAGCCTGGGAATCCACGTGCCAAAACGTAAGACAGAAATGTGTCTCCCTGGAGCTGTGGGAGGAAGGATGTGGGTGTTTTGCCCGCTACAGTACATGCCCAGGCCATCTCCAGCCCTGCTTCCAACTCCTTTAGCTTTCACTAAGGAACAGCATCCAGGTTTTGGCCATGCTAAAGAGGATCTGAGTACTGGGAATCCATGTGAGATGCTAAAAGGCACCACAAGGTATACGGCATGTGCTGATGGGCAGCCTCCAACAAGTCCTGGTTGCCCTCTCAGGCTACCACGTTGTAGGTAAGCGAGACATCCAGCCCAGCCTTCCCGGGAGCACAGCCTCTGGCGTGGACAACCAGACGGGTATCTGGGCCCAGCGGGACTTCACTGCACGGGGGACTGAAAAATACACCGGGATTTGGAGGGGCAGGGTTACAAACACCACCGATGAGTTTCTCCCTCAGGGAGACGCCACCTCGCGCACAAATGTCCGACAGCTGCCGTTCACCCCTGGGACCCCCTCCCACATCTCAGCGGCGCCCCGAACTCTGCCCATACACACATCCTGCCTGAATCCCTGCAAGTGAGCAGGTCTCAGCCCAGAACCTCAGACCCCAAAGCCACGGGCTGCTTTCCCCCAGCACTGAGGAGTCCTCAATGCCCGCACGCTCCGGCCTGGAAGAGCAGCCAAGGAAAGAGAAGATGGATCAGATCAAGAGAGCAGCAGGAAGAGCTGTGTTTGCATGCAGGATGCAAGCCGGGACTTTGACAAGGGCTTCCTCAAGCTTTGTTTTCCTCTGTGACAATGTTCCCTTTTTAAGGACTTCCAGGAAAGCTGCCAGGTTTAAGGTATGATCCAACACACCCCTCTGTTACAGGAAACCTGGCTGGTGATGAGCAAAGACGCTGACCTGAAAAGACGGATCCACCAGCTCCTTACAGACACCTGCACAAAGCTCCCACCCCAGCGACATGCAGAGGGATATGGCATCAGCACATCCCTGTGGCCCAGCCCTGGCCGTGCCAAGTGCCCAGGCCACCCTCACCCTGACGGCCCCTGCTTTTCTGAAGAGCCATGGGAAGGAGGAGGAGGGTTTGACAGATCAACATGGCTTTTCCAGAGCACACAGGCATCTCCTCGCAGTCTTTTCTGACTCCCTGTCTTCCAAACTGACAGCTCCTGGTCATGTCCCAATCTTTCTTTTCTCATGCAAGTCCCCAGCTTGGATAATTTCAGATTCTTTGTAAGAAGCGGACAGGATCGACTGTTCCATGCTCAAAAGACAGTGGTGAGGCAGAAGCGTTGTCCCCACAGCTCTGCCCAGAAGAATTCCTGCTCCTGCCAAGTTGTTAGCCGTGTTATGATCGATCTTCGGAGCAAAGTGACAGAAATACTTGTTAAAATGCAATCAGAAATTGCAAGTGCCTCAGTGAAAGCGCAGAGGTTTGTTGCGAAGTTCTGTGGCTACGGAATCAGAGGGGAAGTCGGCTGGAATGGATCTCCCCAGAATACCTGTCTTGATGTCCAGGTCGGGTATCCGAAGAGCACAGCCTGCAGCCCCACTCCGTGGCCCCTTGAGCTTTCTTCCCTTTGCAGGGATTTCATGTTTATGCTGCCTACGTCTCTTGAAGGAGGTTTGGGTGGGGGATTTGTGAGGGAGGGCAAGTTGGGACAGAAGGCTAAAGCCTCTACAATGATTAAAGTGGTGTTTGGTTTCTAAAACGAAAAATAAAATACAGAAAAAAAAGCAGAAATCGCACATTATTACGGCACGCACCGATTTCATCCTTCAGAAATTTCACAGTGCAAGAGAAGCTGCACCCTAGGGAGGCTCCCTGGAGGGAGCCGTGGCTTTGTGGTGCCCCTGTGGACTTTCTCCGGCTCTCCCTGGGGATAAACGCGGATCGCATCCAACCCTCAATGCCACGGCTTCACGTTACCACCACACGAGTGAGGTCGAGAGCAGGAGCCGAGAAGGCCGAGCCGGGGCTCAGGGGACGCGCTCGGAAGCCGAAGGGAAGGGGCCGTGACGGCCGCGAGGAGCCGGCACGCCGGGACAGGGAGCACCTGCAGCCCGTGCTGCGGCCACGCTCGTCCTCCCTGAGCTCGGAAACAGGTCTGGACGGCCGTGAAACGCGCGGAGGAATAAATTACACAGAGCAGAAGCTACACGAGGAGGGGGGAGCATGGGGGAAAAGCAGAGAGGCGAGCGCTGCGTGAGCCCGGCCCTGCCGCAGCTCTGGCAGGATCCCTCCGTCGCGACACGTCGGCCTTGGGGCATCACCCCGGCAAAAACACCCCACCACAAACCAAGCACCTTCTCCCCCAGGAGCTTCTTCCCAAGCAGATTCATATTTAGCAAGCACCTGGCCAGATGTCTTACCAGGACAAGGACGCGCTCTGGGAGTGCAGCATCGGCTCTCGGATGCGCTTTGGGAAGGAAAACCTCGTTTGTCAGAGCCCAGGTACTTATTTTTTCCTGCTGCTGAGCGCTGCCTCAAACAGGGCAAGAGGTTACAGCAGCCCCTGAGCAGCACCCACAGACCTTCAGCAACTCACACCTACCTCAGGGAGCGTTATTAACCTCAGCAATTAATTACAGACTGAGTAATTCACAGCCCGTGCTTGCAATTGAGTATCTCTAAATTTTAGCCACCTTCTGGGAATAGAGTTCGAGCTGAAGATTTTTTCATATGGGTTTGTTTGTTGTGTTTTGTTTTTTTTTGTAATTTAAGTTTTCAGCCTTTTTGGGTCTGAATTATCAGAGGTCCCTGAGGGCACAGAGTGTTCATCTCACACCTCAGCTGAAACAAAGAAGGGGCTGCACTGTTAACAAAGTCTGTTCTTCTCCGCTGTATTAGCTGGGAAAAGTACAGGGGAAAAGTAACAAATAAAATCCCTTTTATCCCTCATTCAGCTCTGGGATATGGGTCATAACTGGCTGACTGTGAGCTGCCCTGCAGGCTACAAGACAGCTGAATTTCTAATGCAAAGTAATAAATGTTCTGTTCTGAACAAACCTGTCCTTGATCTCTTACAGAGGGGCTTACTCATCCCTGTTTTCCTGGGCCACAGCTGAGGGATCTGCATCAAGCTACATCCTGCATTACCATCCTGGAAGTTCTGATCCTGACCAGTTCTCCACAGCTTATCACAGCAGCACAGAAACATCCCTCTGGATTAACCCTCACCACGCACAACAGCCGAACGGTGCTCAGAATTAGCAATTATTATATATTTTTTTTTAACAATTGATCACCAGCACAGTCCAACATGCAAAACACAGTGGTGGCCCCTGCGTGACCATCAGATATATCACCTGTTCTTCCAGGGGACGTGATTTAACACGTGGCACTGCCTGTGGCAAAACCGGGCGAAGGCGGAACAATTCCAACCTGTGGTGATTAACGGGAAGCACAGCCCCGGACAGACAGACAGACAGACAGACAGACAGAAGCTGTGCGGCTCAGCCCGGTGCGTGGTCGGAGAGCGGAGCGGCAGCGAGCGGGGTCTCCGAGGGGTGGAACACTTACTGTTGGCTATGTTGGAAGCAGTGTAACTGTCTGCCATTCCTGAGACCTGGCTGGCAATGCTGATCTCACTGGCTCTCCGGAAGCCCCTGAACTGAGGGGCTGAAATGGGGGTGGACAGGGACGCGTTTTCCACGAAGACGGCACCATGAGACTGAACAACATCTGCTACAAAGTTGAAACAGGGAAATCAAAATATTAGACCAACAGACAGAGGCTGGGCAAGGTGAACTCAGGGAAGAGGCAGGAGGCAAACAAAGCTGGGAGGTGCAAACACCTTTCAGAACGGATTGGAATGAAAAAAAAACCAAACAAACCACGGATCATCGGAGCTCTGGTTTGAAAAGAAAGCAAAGAGCGCAGCAGGCAGAGACGTGTGGCTGGAGGAGCAGTCTTTGATTGAGAGAAGCAAAATAAGTAGCTCAAAAATCAGATCCAAAGAAAAACCCAGGCAGACTTATTCAAGCAGCAATAACAAGCATGTGTCATACAAACAGATGTGAATATAGACAATTTTATATATTCACATCAAGACAAAATAACCCAGGTAAGGAGAACAACAAAAAAACAACCTTTGAAAGGGGATATTTGTTTTCTTGAAATGTTTAGATTTAAATTAACTTCTTCAAGATAAAAACAGTAATGAAAAAAAAATAAAAATCAAGAAAACATCTTCATGCCTGGCAGGGACTAATTTGAACCTGTATTTTATTGCTAATGGATACAGCCAACACTCGTTAAACTGAAGTAAGATCTAGTGAAAGGAGCCTGGTGCTCAGCACCTGCTTCTCCCATCAGAGCTGGCGGATCTGGGAATGCTCAGCCTCTGCAAAAACAGAGCACATCTGGATTTCTAGATCCCAACCTGAGGTTTACCAAGTGTGGCCTAACCCCTTAGTACATAAATACAGAAAAGGAAGGTTTAAAATCATGCTCACACGGACTTTATATAAGGACTGGAAAAGGACCTGCTGAAAGTCACGACAAAATCTCTGCATTTCAGTTTTCTCTCTGTAACAGTGGTAAGAACATCCACCCCTCTGTGGATGTTATGAGGCCCAATTAAACGGGATATCCCAAGCTCCTGCACTGCAGAGGTTTGTAATGCCAATACCAGGTGCTTCATAGCAGGCAGCACCAGCATGGCAGGAACATGCAAAAAAGCAAAGCCATTTACTTCATTTTTTAAGGTTTTAAGGTTGCCCATCTCTGCTGCACCAAAGGAACAGCACCTGAACTTTACCCCCAGGTATCTGACAGGGCACAGGTCTGTGCTCTCAGCCAGGCAGGAAGTGCCACGGGGAAGGTGAGTACCTCACTCCCACACACCAACACCCTTCGCCTATTTCAGCCACTTTAGATATCCCTGGATTAATCCCAGCGTGCAGCTGACACAGAGCGTTGTTTTGGCAACTGGTTCATTCTAATATCCATGTGGGTTTTTTTTGCTTGGGGCTACTGATTTTCTCCCTCCCATCTCTCAGTTCACAGCAGCAGTGCCTGTGCCCACACAAATCCTGCTGCAGCCCAGGGAGAGGGAATGTATGAAGCTGAAAACGTGTGGCTAAGTGTTGGTAAAAGAGTTCTGTTCTCTGCAGGGGAAATCAGGCCACAAGCTGCTCTGTGTAAAAGCTTTGTGGACTGCAAGATCTGAGCCGTGGCGGGAGCCTGACCTGACAATGAGCTGCACACACCGCCCACCTTGTGCCTGAAAGGCCATTAGCAGCATCACTTTCTCAGCACTTTCCCCCCTCTTTTCACCTTGCCTCGAGCTGCTGCCTGTCAAGGCTGTGACCAGTATCCACAACCCAGTGCTGTTTTCTGGCTGTACAAAGCACCAGCTCGAGCAAGAGGACACAGTTCAAGCAGAGAACAGGAGCTGCACTGAACCCCATAAAGGTCTCAGGTGGAAAGGGTCTCATTCCCATTGCTGCAGGACCTGGGACAACCCTCTCATCTCTTCCCTGGTTACCCCTCCCTCTCCTTTCTTAGCCATTCTCACTTTCCTGGGCCTGACTGGGGATTTTGGAAGACAGTGAGTTTGCAAGAAAAACACCCAAACTGAACAGCCTTTCCAACCCCATCCTAGAGCCACCAGAGGAATAATTCTCACTCCTATAAAAACCTGAAGTGTTTCAGCATTTCTGAACTGTTCAGTTCAGTGTCACCCACACTGCTGGCTGCTCTGCAGGGCACGAGGTGCCACCCAACAGCAGTGCTCCTGTGCTCCAGCCCACTCGGGTTGCTCTTGGGTTTCTCACTTTTCCCAAGCTACACACCCTGTGTCCCTGAAAAAGGAGAGTTTCTAAGAAAAACAAGGGCCAGGAACAGGCAGGGCAGGAAATGTGGAGAAAACCTGTTTTATGCATTGCTGCCCCCTGAGGCAAGCTTCCTCCACCCCAAATCTGTGACTTCCAAAGAAAATCCTGGGACCTAACTCGCAGAAAAAACCCCCAAACATAACAGTATATTTCCTAACTTTGTGATTTCTTTGCACCAAATCCCTTATGTAGCAATTCTGAAACTAAGGGGGCTTTCCTGGGGGGTGTAGTGACCAGGGTGGGGTGTCACAGGTGCTGCCATGCCAGCAGAGAGTCCTAAATGGAGCCATTTGAAGTCTCCTGCACTGCAGAGGTGCAGCCCCAGCTACAACTCAGGTCCTGACAACCACGGGGAGGTTTTCCTGGAAAGGCCAGGGTGAAGTCAGAAGGCCCCGCAGCAGCAACACTTTGATCAAGATTAGCTATTCCTTCATCCTTTTAGATAAGGACTGGCTGAAGTGCACTTTGTACTGTGGCTCAGGGCAGGCTTTATCAGAGTGAACACAAGGAGACCTGGCTGGAGCAGTGCCCTGAACACCCTCCCTGCCAGCAAAGCACCTGCTGCTGCTCAAACCACACGGCACAACCAGTGCCACAACCTGAGATCAAACTGCACTTCCATTAGAGGGAACACAGGCAGCCAAATCACCTTTTTTTTTTGGCCTACAATGGATCTTAAACACTCATTTCGGTGCTGTGCCCCTTCACTTATGGACTCATTCGTCAGCGTTCTCACTGTTCCCCTCTAAGTGAACAGCCCTGGGTCATCCTCTCCTGGGGTACCTGAGTGGCAGGTATTGATATGTGCTCTCTGCAGGGTGAGCTGTTGCAGCAAAGCAACAAAGAAATACTGAAAGCAATCAACAAACATGTACAGTTCAATAAGAATAAAAAATTAAACCCAGAAAAGTCAGCCAGCTGCTCAGCACAGGCCAGACCCAGCTTGCACTGGAGTCACTGCTCAGTGCTGGGCACTCTGCAGTTGCTACCCTGAGATCAAGAACTACTTCTGTTGCCCATATTTTTCTATGATACTGGAAATTTCCTGCAGTCCAGTGGCTGAACTGGGATGCAGCACTTGCCACAGTCAAGCCAAGCACTGCTTGGCCACACTGTGCTCTTGACACCCAAGGAAAACAGCAAAGAATCATCAAATCCTGGAATGGTTTGGGTTGGAAAGGACTTCAAAGATCATCTAATTTCACCCCCACCCCCACCACCTCTGGGGCAAGGGATGCTTCTAAAAGCTCTGTCCTGACCACAGGCAATATCAGCCGACAGCTAAATGGCATTTCATTAAGGACCTCCAAAGTGATTAATTAATAACACCAGATGCTTTCCCTCTGCTTTGTAACAGAACCTCACAGCACGGGCAACTTGACAAATGCACACCCAAAAATCATCTGCACCTTCAAGAGACAAAGGGAGAGACGATGCGGGATGGCCAGAAGTGCCACCAGCCTGTATGACCACATAACATCCCACAGGATCAGCTTGTTAAAGACAACAGGGCAGCAAACCCAGCTCTCGATGCAAAACACCAAGAAAGGGATGGAGAAGGGGCAAGTGAGACAAACAGGGGAGAAGAAACCAAACCAAAGTCAAGTCTCATCAAAATTGAAGATGCAGCACCAGCCACAACCAGAATAAACGAGGCCATGCAGCTTTTGCAATGGAAGATAAGGCAAAACGAATGCATCAAACTTTGCTTTTAAGGCAGAAGACGAGAAATGAATTTAAAAAAGCCAACACAAAGAGCCACCCTGGGATCCGAAACCCTCAGTCGCTGTGCTGGGCAGAGCCACGAGGAGTGTCCAAACATGGAAGACTCAAAGGGACAAAACCTGGCGTGACATGGGCATTAATTGGACTTCTGGGCATGGTGCAACATGGTGACTGCTGCCAACCCTCTCCCAAGGGATCTGCCCACGTGAGTACCACACAAGCAGGGCCACCAGGGACAGCAGCTCCCCTTCAGCACCAACACCAGAACGGGGCAGTCTGTAACCCCAACCTGTTGCTGCCACGGTGGGTCTCCCAGCCCCAGGCGTGATCCCAACTGGTTATTTCATTTCATGCGGCACAGCCCGAGACACAGCACGAGGATTTCAACCCCAGGAGGCAACAGTATGATCTCCAAAAAGCACCCCAAGAACCCAACACCACAGACAATACAAAAGTGTAGATTACACACACTCAGCAAAACCAGCACTTTTATTGGAAACATCTTGCCAATTCAGTACGGGAACGGGGATACTCGTTTCCATGAAGCTGTCCTGGTGCTGGAGAGCACCCAGAGGGCTACTTTCCATGAGGAGGATGGGATTGTTCTGGATTGTCTCAACTGGAAGCAGATGGGGGAAAAAACAAAAACATAACAGAAGGACAAAGAACAACAGACATGCGGCCACAAAGTGTTAAACATACAAACAGTTACACCCCAGCACTTAACTATGAGTCTTCAATGAACAGACAACCTTCAAATAGAGTAAAAGAAACAAAACAGGGGTGGCTTTCCAAACAGACTCACATCAGAGATTAACTGGGAGCAGAGGAGAACACAACAATGGCATTTCAACGACAAAAGGGAGTCCCCTTAACACGCTTCTCCAATGAGCCAAATCCATAAATACCCAGCAGATCCAGAGAAATCTTTTTACTATGAGGGGAAAAAAACATGTAATGGGAGAATCAGACTCACAGCCTAAATAGTGCAAAACACAGGAATAACCAGGGATGTGAGTTTGATTTTACTCTGCAAATTCATTGTAAATGGAACAGGGACCAGCATTTAGTACTGATGGGAAAACAGGATGCGGGAAAACAGCCTAAGAAGATTTCTGAATTGTGGACTTCAAAAAAAAAAAAAAAAGCTACCTGCATGAGTAGATGTGCATGAGCAGCATTACAGAAGGTTTGGTACAGAATTAATTATAATGGAGCACCTGAATTTTACGTGATCAGCAAAACGTACAGCTTAATCATAGCAGCAATTAACTTTCCTGAAGAGCCCCACAGTGAACACAACTTCAGCAGTGGCTTGGTGAATCATGGTCAGTCCTTCTGGGTAATGTGTACATCACACTGAAATTTGGACTCTGACGGGAAGGAATAGCCTGTTCCTTCATGATAAGCAAATGAAGAGGCTTTGTCTAACGGGAAATGATTTTAAAGTTGGGTTTTGTCACTTTTATTCATTAAGGCAGAGCGGTGGCTCTTAAAATAACAAGGCTCAAACCTGGAGAAGGTTTTGCAATCGCTCTGCCCCTCTCCTAAGTTGAGCCAATTGCTGTTTAATTCTTCTCCACCACATAACGAGTGTCTCTCCAAATGCAGCCAACTCAGAGGTCCAGGCAGACACAGCACTCTACTGAAATCCCTGCTGCTGCACACAATGATAACCAGAACACAGGTTGTTTAGTGTCAATGGGGCCTCTGCCTCTGGGTTCGGTGAGAACAGGGGCTTTGGAAGGTATTATTTAAGAGGAACAAAGTAAGAAGTTCAGGCATAAATTTTTTTAAGCAGCCCCTTGCAGCAGAATACACCCAAAAAGCAAATTGCTTTTCAAGTTGCTATAGATTCCCGGAGTTGTTGCAACTGGCCTGGGTACAAATGTAGTTGTGGGTGGATCCATTTTTGAGAAGTGTCGCAGCAAGATCTTTGCTAAATCTGACAAGTGAGTGGGGCCTGCAGAATGTGTTTTATTCGCTTTATTAAACATGGGGTTTAGTTTGTGCCCACTTAACAAACCAGACCTCAGGGTTCAGCAATTACAACCTTTAAAGACACTGACACACAGAAGACCACTTTTTATCTTCAATTTTAAAAGTATGCATAGTATGACCAGAATTATTCAGCTCTAGACATAAGTGTCTTCCTCATTTAGTCCTGCACGATTCAAGTATTAAACAAATGGAATGCTGCCCCCCAGAGCTTGGGCAAAAACAACCAGCAAACCCCAATCTTTCCAGCTGGTGGCTTTGTTTTTCTCCTCTGGTTTGCTGGCAGGATTTCTTGTGTGTTTGAAATCTAGTTTTATAGTAGTGACTCTTAGTTGCAATTTAATTTAATCAGTCACAGACTAACAACCTCTATCCAGGGGAAAAAATTATGGTGAATTGTTCTTGCAATTGTCCCAAACTCCCGGCCCCTGCAGGGAACTACAGCTTTAGGTGAAGTTAAAAGGTCAAATTTAGTTCTGCAGAGTGTTGAGCTTCCCGAGAGCTCCTTGCAATGAGAGCCTGCACTAAAATAGCAAGAGCCCATGAGAGTCCAGGCACAGAAGTGAGGTGAGGATGGCAGGAAATAGAATTTATTTTACTGGACCAACTGCAAGAGCACTGATGAAATGGGAGCTGAGGCGGGGCATGGTCAGGAAGGGCATGAACACAAGTGTTCTGGACTTTATTACAGCTGCCATTGGGCCAGAGCAAGTGAGGAGGCCACAGACAGCTTGTGAGGCCACTCACAAGCACCAGCTTGGGTGTAAAACAGGGACCTTCACAGACAGGTCCCCTCATTGTGGCTCTCAGCAGCTGAAGGCCCTTGTGTGACAAACAAAGGGCAAGAGGGACACAAGGCACCGATTTTGTTGGAAGAAAACTCCTTTTCCGGTAAACCAGGAACAAGGCTAATGCTACAGGGCCAACTGCTTCGATAACTTCGTGTAAAATGTGGATACAGCCTTTTAAACAACTAATATGGCCCCAGAGTGACTTACCCAAAACAGCAGAATTGCCATCACCCAGTGGGAACCTCTGGTACCGGGGAATATTAAAGGGGGGCAAAAGGTAGAACTTCTTCTCCAGAAGAGGCTCGAGGCGTGAAGCAGATGGGTCTGCAGGGTGGAACAGGTTATAGACCTGCTGACAAGCTGGTCTGAGCTGAAAGACTAAAAAGATGAAGAAGAAAAAGAAAAAAAGCCAACTCAAGTATCAAAAGATTATTAGTTAGAATACTGTAAATATTTGTCTGTAAAAAGGACAACTGTTGGGTTAAAGAAAGTGCTAAGGATTTATCATCTCCCTCATCTCACAGTTCAGTGAAGTGAAACAATTTATTCAGTATTTATAGACTCAAGAATTGCCCAGTATTTTTAATGGTCGGAAACACAGTGCAAATTAATAGTATAATCAGTACTGACCAGTACTAGTGCAAAAATATTGCAGAGAAATGTTTGGGCTTAACCAAATTCCTGCATTTGCAGCAGGAGGTGCTTCCACCATCCACCAAGGGAGCTCAGCAGTTTGCACCAGAACTTACTGTCAAGAGCTGGAATTACAGTTTTTCGCAGTGCAAGAACCAGGCCCAAGGGAGAACCAAAGAGGAAGAAGTCTGTGATCTCAAATTCAAACTTCCCAATATTTCCTCCATCCAACATAGTGGAGCTACTCGATCGCCTGGATCCGGGGTCGTTTCTCAGAACACTAGAATGTAAACTGGGACAAGAAAATAAAGTCAAAATTTCATTCATGCTGTGTTTTCCCGATTCTCTTCTGCTCATGAGGCCACATCTGCCAAGTTCTAACCAAACCAGCTCTCCAACCTCAGCCCAACAACTCCAGGTAACTGAATTAAAAAATAATAACTACATAAAACATGTCCAGTTTCCCCTCCCCTCTCTCTCAGGTTTCAAATCTGTTGCAAAACTCCAACAGTATGTGACCCAGGCTGGGCAATAAGAGATTTAAATTCACATTTCCCTTGGACACTCAGAAGAAGCAGCAGGAGCTCTTAGACGGATCTGGGAACCCACCCCCACGTTAGGGAGAGTTGCTTCTTAGCAATCTCGATGCGGAATTGTGAAGTGACAGATGTGTAACACCAAAGACCTCGTTCACAAAGCAGTTTCTCAGACTCCTCTGCTACCACCCAAAAGCACCGAGCTGTGAGTTCCTTTGCTCTCCAGGTTGTGCAGATCCCGATGGCAGCCACGCTGGGTGAGCTCATTGTAATCAGAAGCAGACAGTTGAAGACAGAGTAGCAGCAGTGCCTTAACAGGGCGTTTGCAAACACTTTAAAAAACATCAGAACAGGTTCTATAAAATATGTAGGGTAAATGGATATCACAACAGTTTGGTTGGATAAGAGGTTTACTGGCCCGGAATCAGGAACGAGGCAAATCCAACAATCTCCTGCCAGCTCTGTGGCCCCAATTCAAAGCCCCAGGTGGTGACCAGCACTTGCCACATCCTCACATGCAACGGCCCTTGCTCATCAAGGCCATTGCTAAAGGCAGGGACACCCCAGCTCTGCTGGGCTCACCAGAACTGGGCTGTTCCCACCATCCCCAGCACCGGAGCGGTTGCTCACGCACATCCTCTGGGACAGCCAGCCAGGCAAGGAGCAGCTGGAAAAGCTCACACTTCTGGGAAGAAACCCAGGTTTTACCCAGACTTTGTTCTCCCGCTATGGCAAATAATGCATCATCCCGGAGACAGCTCCTCTGCCGAACGCCGTTCCCAAGGGATGCTGAAGCGCCGTCTGCTCCTGCTGCGCTGTCATGAATCCTCCGGAGCCGCACACAGGCACATGCACGGCTCTCCCGCTTCCCAGCCGCGGGGAGATGATAAGCTCACTTATGCCAGACGCACAGATCACGGCAAGTCAAAACAGTGATGTCAAAAGCGAGAGGAAAGGGGGGGGGGGTGTGTTACAGCAGCGACAGCGAAAATGAGCATGTTCCCGTTTCTGGGATGCAAACGAGCTTCCCTGAGATGGCCGTGCCGAGATGCACGACGCTCAAACACGGCTGAAACAAGCCACCTTCAGTGGAGCTTCAATTACTTTCGCTAACAAGACTGCAACGCAGCGAGTTTGCTGTGTGTGAGGAATGCAGAGTCACTTAGAACACGGTCAGGTTTGCGGAAGACAAGGCAAGAGCACCAGGATTCCAACAAAGGCACGAAGGAAAGACCGTTCCGATGGCAGGATGGGTACAAGGTGTCTTTGGTGTGTCCCATCCGGCTTCCCACAGCATGTCCTCGTGAGGCAGGGAGGAAGCAGAGCGCGTATTACAGCACTAAGCAATTTGGAGAGTTGTCTCCTTTTGCTGCGAACTTGATAGTCTTTTCAGCAATCAAAAAGAAATGAGAGCCAAGGGGAGCTCAGAATCTGTCATGCTCCTAACAACCTACAGTGCCCTGTTCTCCCTTTAAAAAGCAGCAGATGTACTGTGTGCATTAATTAAACAAGAGCTTATGGATTTCAGAAGCAAATCAACTCGTTTACAATAATACAAGTACAGCACAGCCAGAAATAATGTAGTTGTGCAGAAGGACTGAATTTAAAAATAAATGTGTGATTGTAATCTCCAGATGCTGCTCTGGCTTGCTGGGCATTATCCCAGAGAAGTGGGTAGGTCTGATACATGAATAAAAATGAGTGTCTTTGGCACAGGCTGGAATCTGCAGCGGGCACGGACAGAAAGGTCCCTGTGTGCCAGCCTGCCCGTCTGCCGAGCCCATTAGGGAAACTTGGCTCTGTTCTGCCAGTCTCCTGCCTGAAGCCACGTCACATCAGGGCTTGGGTTTTGTATGGGAAAAATCATTCCTTGGTGGCAGAGGCTGACAGGACATCCTGCTCAGGAAGGTGCTGCTCTGCACGGATGGCTGCGAGCACAGGGTCCAGGACTGGTGTGGGACACGCAGGAGGGGATGAGGTGAATCCCTGCTCCCCAGCCTTCCCTGCACCAGGGAGAGAGCTCATACAGCAGAGCTTCAACCTGCCCCTTTCCCTGAGGGAATCCTGCTCTTGAGCTCCGGGAAGAGTCTAGTTTTTAACCCAAGGTCTAAAAGGAGATTCAAAAAGATTTAAATCTCCAAAGAAGTACAGATGCACCAATCCATCAGCCCACTGAATACCGACAGCTCTTGCCAGGGACCCACAAGTACTTCATGTTGGGAGCAGGCACAATCCTTCAGAGATGGAACACGAAGGATCAGCACAAAGCAATTTGGAAAATAAAACTGTGCAATCCATTATCCATGTCAGGCCCGGCACTTATTCTAAAATAGGTGTAAAACTGCATCAAGGAGCCAGCTCGCTTCCATTAACTGAGTCCGTGCCCCTGAGGTCAATAACAAGGAGGAGAATGAGCACATTTTTGCACGACTCATATTTTCTCCTGTAATACAGGAGGCTGTTTTGAGAAGGTAAGACCAAGAGCCTGATTGCCTCTCATTAACCTGCTGGAAATAGCCAGGAAGCTTATTGTGATTCTTGTAAATGCAGCTGTCTTTCCAAATATTGTATCTCTGTACACCAACAACATTCACTTTGATACCTTCTCTCTGCTATAAACCATGTACAAAAGGCCCCTGACTTGGCAGGACAAGACGAATGCCTGTGCTGAAACAATGATTCCAAGTAGTGAAGGAGGGGGGAAAATGCAGGAGAAGCCTCCAGCTCAGCACAAGGAAAAAGGAGCAGCCCTGGACACAGCTGCAATGCAGGCAGTGTGTTTGCTGTGGGGGGACATTGCTCCTCAGTTACTGGGATGTGGGGGAGGAGGGATTAAGAGGATATTTACTGCAGTTCCTACAGGCCTGCTGGAGGAAAAAGTCTGGGCTGTCCAGTTCCACGGGTCGAAGAAGATGATTCAGTCAGAAAAATCCTCTGGGTTTACAGAAGTAATCCCTGAATTACTGGCGGCCATGGAAAGGCTGCTATTAAAATTCCATCGGTTATGTTAACGGATACTTTTCTGAGGGTCCATTTGAAGAAGCTTAGGAATGTGATAGCAGGGGCGTCAACAGTTGAGTAACAAATCTGAAACACGTCCTTGGTGCAATGGAGCAGCCCTGGCAGGGGACAGAATAACTCAAAAATCAGGCTTCAGTGGCGCTTTAAAATTAATCCAGCGCTGGATTCCCAGTTCTGCTTCACCGACTCCGCTCGCACGATTTCTACATTTGCTTTATGACCTCCATCCCACACTCGCAGCACAGCAGAGAAGCAGCTCCCTGACAGCCTTGGCTGTCACACAACAGCACAAAGTGCTCCTTGCCATTGCGTTATGGATGCAGGAAAGAAGCTGGATTCTCTCAGTGCCACTCAGCAAAAAAGCTGTTTTTTTTTTTTGCATATACAACACGCTGGAATCAATACCCCTCTAATCTAAATTAAATGTTTTCCTCCACCTCGCTTATCGCGGGATGACAGAGCAACACTCAGGCTTCACAGATGCAGCAGCCTCAGCTCCAGAATATTGCTGGTTCTGTTCCTTCCAAGTCTTAAATCTTACCTTGAGAGAAAGGCTTGATGCTGCTTTATCGTGTCCAGTTCGTAGGTTGATGAATCACTCCTTTTCCGTGGCAGCTGCTTCTTTGGATCTTCTCCGTTGCTACGAGGAATATCAATGTTGCTCCTGCTGAGGTGTCTGCTGGCTTCCAGATTAGAGCCACCGGAACAATAGCTGTTGTTCACCGTTATTCCGGGAGACAGAAGGTCCGTATCCTGGGATTTGAAATATATGGATTTGGCACTCTTAACAGCTGAATCAGGAATAGACTCACACTATGACCTTCTCCTTCCACCCTCCTTTCCCCATCTACCCCAAGATCCAGTTGAGGACAACACAGTACCTCAGGCCAAACCACCTTCTCAGGGTGTGGGTGTTGCTTCCCACCAGAGGGTGAAACATCCCCGTTCAGAGCCAGCGCACCCAAATTGTGACACATGTGCACACATTTGCCATTGGAAAGGAATCGAGTCTTTGTTTTTTTGGGGGGAAGATCCTTACTAAAAACAGGAGCCATGGAGGTGCTGTGGCCAGCAGACCCGTCCCAGTAGCCAACGGAAGCCAGCATTACCTGGACACTCACAACGCTTCCTCGCCGGCTGCTGTTCTGGCTCTCGGACACGGTCTGATTGCTGTAGCATAAGGCATCAAATCCCAGGATTCCTCCAACACAGTCCCCTACCAAGCAGACCTGAGAAAGGCAACAAAAGCAGGAGAGGACAGAGGGGAGGAATAAAAAGGAAATAAAAGAAAAGCACCCCTTGAGTTCAGCTCCAAGCTGACAGGTAAATGGATGCTGGATTATACCTACACAAGCTGGAGCAACAGAATGCCCAGTGCTTTCATCAGGAAAACTACTCATACAATGAACACCCATCAGAACCTGCAGACTCCCATTATCCCATACAGCTGATGTGTCCTGGCTGGCCCCGCCAGCCAACTGGAATGAAGGGAGAGCAACACAGAGCCCTGATCCCAGGGCTTACTCCAGCCTCAGGAAACCAAAGCTGGATTCCTCCCTTTCCAGCTGTCTATGCTACTTCAGAGAAGCTTTCCTGTGCTTTTGCCGATTAGTATCCTGAGGGGTTACACTGTCCTGCTTCCAAGGGTACTGAGCAGACAGGCACAGCAAAGCATCACTGGGTGGCAGAGGGCTGGCTGGGTCCTGGGTACAACACTGGCTGGGAAGAAGCTCAGGGTGGACAAATCACACCACAGCAGAGCAATGTGACAGCCAGTCCAACGTCCCTGCCCTCGCGGGGCTGGAGAGTCCCTTTGCTCAGAGGTGGGGAGTTCAGTCATGGTCTTTCATGGGGTGTATCAGCTGCTCGGCCTCAAAAAATACACCCGCTGCCGTGACAGCCCCAGCACGAGAGGCTGAAGGTCCATTCAGGATGGGAGTGCTTAAACAGCCTCGGTTTGCAATGGAGAAGAGACCATGTGTTCAGTAACAAAAGCAGCATTCCTGCTTCAGAAAGGTGTGTCACGCTGAAAATTGATTAACTTCACAGCTTTGTAGCTCCACTTCTGAACACCAACTCAGGCTTTGCTTTGAATCCCAAAGGTTCAAGACAGAACATAAGCAATAATCTCTCTCTCTCTCTCAGAAAGAAAGAAATGGAAAGCACAACACTTTCTTATTGCAGCTCAGCACTGTCATGTTTCCATCCCTCCTGAGAGATTAATGGCAAAGAGAGTTGCAGGAGGAAATTGCTTCTCTTGCTGTTCCCCTCACTGTGTTCACGAACAGCCCCTGGCTCACCTGGCCATTGAATGATGTGCCCTCCTGGGATCTGATGAACTCACTGTAGGCCTGGTTGGCTCTGACAATGACTGTGGCCACTGCTTCTTGGTACTGAGGGGAGGATGTTGCCAACAGAGGGAGGGCAGCAAGGGGAATGTGATCCTGGCTGTTGGACAGGCAGCCTTCATCATAACTGTATGGGCTGAGGCTGCAAAGGGCAAGAGACATTGGAAATACCCAGCCCAACATAAAAGGTGAGGAAAACAATTTGCAGACAGTACAGTTAGTGTTGCGGTTCATTAAATAAAAAAAAAAAAGCCTCAAGACAGAAAGGCCATTTATTCCTCTGTGAATGGGTGAGAGCTTAATAAATCTTTCCCTCCCATCAAACGTAAATCTTCAAGGACAACATATTTACGCTGGCAGAACAACCCTCAGACAAGGAATTAAATCCTTAGTATTTATTGGATTAATTAGAATAAATCAATCTCAGAACTTGTGCTGCATGATTCCTGTATTCACTGCAGCACAGTATGAAATCGAGACTGAATGCCTCGCTGGTACATTAATAAGTGCATCCTCAAAGCACAGTCACAGCTTTCCATAACACATGCAGAACACTTTAAGGAAATGAATAAAACAAAACCACCCCCTGCCCCCCCCAAAAAAAAACCCCAAAACAAAACAAAACAAGATAAAACCCAAAAAAACAAGAGTGAAATTGCAGACGTGTCACTCCATGACAAAGTAGCATCAGTTTACCTGGACACCAGGGAAAATGCTTCGGAGCAGATGGCTGGGCAGGGGACAAGCTTGATGGCAATGTGGCCAAGAGCAGCTGGGTAATGCACCCTCATCACCGTGTCAAACACTGTGGTGATGGTGTTGACATCCCCTTGCTTGGAGCTCTGGTCACCACTTCCTGAGTCCAGGATGTTCCCTCCATGGAGCACCAAGAGGAGGACATGGATTTTACTTGGCTGCATTAACGGCTGCACCGATTCATCCTGGGTGGGGGATGGAAGAGACCACAGGGAAAGGCTCATTTTGCAAAGAGGTTTGACTCGTGCTTAATTTCTGGCAGAGGCCATTAGATACACCTGAATACAACACCTGAGGACCTGACTACTCCTTCCAGGCCTCTTATCCTACACATGTCCACGCACAAATCCACACACAGCCTCAGTGCAACTGACTGTTTCAAGCAGAAGGAATGTTGGAAGCTTAAAAAAAACCTGTATAAAATTGTATCCAGGTAAAACACGGCAGGAGTAAAGACATTACTTGCGTGCGTCAGGGTGGAAAAATACAGGACTAAGAGGTGGGTGTTGCTTTCTGTGGGGTGCTGAGCTCAGCTGCAGCCCTTGGCAGCGAAACACAAAATTAACAAATGAGATCAAACAGGTCAGCAAGTGGCAAGTTACTGAGAAAAGTTGTAGGAAGACCAGTCACTGCATGCTTGCCTGCAATAGAAGTTATAAATAAGACCTCATATCTGCTTAAACTGGTGCAAAAGAGGAACTGGACAGCCTGCAGCTTGGGGGAAAGAGGGAATTGTATCCAGAGTGGGTTCTCATCCTGCCAGACCAGCTCTAAGCCCAATCTTAATACCCCAGGAGCAGGTACAAGAGCATCCATTTGACATATTACAACAAAGCAGAGCAGTAACTGTTTTTAATATCTATTTCCTACCAGGGCTTTCAGTGTTTTCAGCTCCCATCCAGACTCAAATCCTCCATCCCACACTGAGATATGTACAAACACTCCTGTGCCTGACCCCTGTGCTCCCAGAGACAACATCTGAGAACATCCTGAGCAACTCCCTGTTGAGGCAGAGAAATACCCACTGGGAGGGGGGTGTGGAAGGGGTGAAGGGCGGCTGTATTTCCATTCGGCAAATTCTTCTAATTTTAGCATTTCTAGTTCCTTGTTGTCCTTCAAGTGGTGATTGAGTCCCTCACAGTCCCTGCTGGTGGGAGGAAAGCATGCCCAGGCACACATTAGCAACCTAACAACGAGCTTACATTTTTACCAGATAATATTAAAACGTGTCTTAATACACAGCCCACCAGAAGAACTAAAATTCACATCCAAATCTGTAATAAAGATTTTCCAGACCTCCTGCATAAGAATGGCCATTAATTATTCAACGCCGCTCCGCTGCATTGATGCCTGCTCTTAAAACCTCCTCTGACTCCAGTTTTCAGTGCCTGCACAGTGAACTTTGTACCTGGCTGGAGGCACGGGAGGAGCTCTCCCAGCATCTTGGCACCTCTTCTGCTTCCAGACAAACTGTTTTAAGTGCTCATTCCGAAAACAACATGAGTCACCAGGCTCAGGGCAGGCAGGACTTTATCAGCAGTCATTTGGAGGCACCTTTCCCTCTCAGTTCATTAACCTCTGCCCTTGAAGGGAACAGAGTGCTGACCAGTTTATGGGTGGAGGTGACTATGTAGAACTTCCTTGTAAGATCTGGAGCCTCTTAAGATACCCTGAACCACCTTATGGTGAGGAAGCTCTTAAACCTGAAAAATCACTGCACTGGTGGCATAGGAATTTCATACCATTTTAGCAGACAGCTTGTGAACAACTACAAATAACTGTCTTTTTCATCTCACTTTGAAGCCTGTTCTTTTCCTAAAATGAAGGCAGAAACGGGAGGGGGTTGAGTTTGCACAGCCCTCTGAGGAAGACAAGTTCTCCACGCTACCCTGAGCTCCAAGAGAAATTTCAGGGCTGTGCCTTGCTTATCTTGAGGCAGCCAGAGCCGTTGCCATCCCAGCCACCCACTCTCCCCACGGCCCTTGAGCTCTCGGTCTATTATGGAAAAGCCAAATCACCACGAACTTTGAACCTGACACAGAGAGTAATTTCAAAACCACGCTCGTGGTCTTGGAGGGACCACTCAGACAGAACGGAGGCACTCTGCAAAGCAGCAACACCCCCTCTGCAGCACTGACAGGCAGATGCTTCACGGGCAGGACAAGCACGGCTGCTCCTGGATGTCTCACCAAGACTCTGAATTGCAGAAGCCTGAATACGCAAGTCTAGAAAGCTGGGGTGGGTGGGAGTGTTGTTATTTGTTATTTTACTCGAGCACTGACCTGGGCTGTGCTGTAATTGGCTTCCAAACAAGACTTTGAGCAGCTCCACGTCGTTGTGGGCTGCAGCTGAGCGATGTCCCCGGCCCCTGGGTGCTGCAGGAAGATATTCTCCCACTCCTATTACCATCCAGCAGTACCTCTACCCAGCAGTACCTCAGGCTACACTTACCCCACAGGATTAGTAGTTTTTTTCCAGCTGGATACCTGATGCTGCCTGCAAACTACAGAGAATTTTCTACATGGTGTTCAAAAGGTGGGTGAAATAGTCCCTTAAATTTGAAGCACACAGGTGCCAGTGCAGCTCAGCGACACACGGAGACAAAACGTCATTCCCAGAAAAGAGTTTACACCCTGTTTATCCCACACAGATATACTCCAGAAACAAAGGATCTCATCCCAAGAAACCAAAGCACTTACTTCGATGATGCTGAGCCTCTCCACGCTGGAGCCAACGTGGTACTCTGCTGATGTCTCGTGGTACAAGTCACCTGGAAGCAGAGGTGTAAAATGTCAGCGCTGACACTCTTCCATAAAGACATTGTTTGTTCCAATGCCTCTCAGTCTCTTTTGCCTCACCTTTCCTTCATTATTTCGCCAAGCTGCCCTCTCCCTCCCTCTTGCCTCCTTCCACCTGAGAAGCCTGGGCAGTGCTGGGTCATTTATTTCCCAGCAATTTCTCCTAACCTTGGTAAGAGCTGAACACATTAGTGAGCTCTCCTCTCATTACAGCGATCCGGTATCGCTGCTTTATTAAGGATGGCAACAATGGGAAATCCCTGCACAATTGTCAGAGATGACTGGTTTGTTGGAAAAGAAAAGGAATTGTTTGAACTGTGCTGGGGAGCGGAGATCTGATGTGTTCCTATGTCTGCGCCTACACAGACTGACTTTGTACCAGTGTCATCCTCCACCGTGCTGCCACATGAATCGCTCTGGCTGAGGAGCTGCAGCTTCCTTTCACCATTTCATAATGATGAGCAGAAAATAAAACCGAGGCAAGATACAGTCAAGAACAAAGGATGGAGCAAAAGGAAAGAAGAGTCAGGAGAAATTCAAGTCATTCGAGACAGAGGTGGAATATTTCATCATTATAGGAGAGAATCCTGACTATCACACAAAGGAGCCAACGAGGAAAATAAAAGAGAATCAAGAGCTATCCCAGCTCCCACTGAGCAATTCTTTTTCAGCAGCACTGGGCAGTCATTTTTATGCTCTGTCTCAGCTTTTGGGAGATGAGGATAACAAGTTTTACCTTGCTCAGGATGTGGCCGTAACAATCGCCTGGAAATGCTGTAAAATAGCACATGCAGTTTGTACTTAAAAAAAAAATTACCCTGGACATCATCGCATTCGGGGGTTTCAATTTTATCCATCAGATCATTGGAACTCCATTTGGTTATTTCTTTCGGGAACATTTCCTCATTGTCAGACAAGTCCTCTTTAAAAAACAGATTTTTTGAGAGTCACACACACAAAAATATGTACACAGACAAGAGCACAGAACAGAGTTTTAAATAAAACTAAGGCCCCATAGCTCTATGTTATCTATAAACATTTGGATGGCTTAAGTCATAATAAACCACAATACATTACCAGCTTTTGTTACACAGAAACCAAATCATCTTTTGAAAAGTAAACAAAATGTTTTAGTTGCATGTTTCTTAACAAACAGAACTCCTGAAGCATGGACAAAATAACACGGGGTTTTAGTGCTACCATCTCAGGTACCAAGCTTGACCTTTTTCTTGCCATTCTTTCTGATGGTGCTAAAGCAGCCAGAACGCTCCTGTACAGGACAAAGCAAAGTTTGCCACTGGGATCCTCCCAGACCTGTTTGAGAGCTCTGGGATGTCTTTGGGGCAGCAGGGACAAAGATCACTGTCGTTAATAGGACCGAACACCTAAAAAGACAGGAGCAATAAAGGACACGTGAACTCCCCAGGCTGATTTGCTCAGGAGATGAGACTTGCTTGGTCACACTGAGTACACATATCTGCCATTTCCCTCCTGCTTCAGGGTCTTCTCGATCCCCTGGCTCAGTTCAACTGCAGCTGATAAAGAATAAGGGTCCTAAAAATATTATGTTCCCAGAAGTGTAATTAAAATGAGTGTGTAATAAAAAGGAGACACTCTCTTTTCTCTTTTCCTTTTTTTTTTCCATTTTGGATGTATCTTCTACTGTTACAAAGGTTAAGTGCTTTCTAATTTATTTATTGTTCTGTGCTTAGTATTTCTTTCCTGAAAATTTCGAGCTTGTAAATTTAATAAAGTTATAAATGTAATAACAGCAGTAATTACAGATGTTTTGCAGATCTAAAAGCTGTAATCTTCAGAGTCCCAGACTAGGATTTCCCCTTTCTTATTGCTGTACAGTTAGTAAAATAATTAGTTGGAAAAATCCTACAATGGGGAACCAAAAGATTATGAAATATACTCATCTTTTCAGCAAATCTGAGTAATAGCTTAAAAACCAAATTATACGAAGGGGACTCAGTGCAGATGCAAGCAAAGGCCGATTATTTTTAGGAGTTTCTATTTCAACTTTCACCATAAAAAGAGAGCAACCTGGAAATTCTGCATCAGCATGCCATTTCCTTTTTCAGCTATGGAAAAAAATCTGAGTAAATCCCAATTTCCCTGCACAAGGGAGCGTGGAGCTACCTGTCCAGAGCAACTGGAAAGCAAGTGGAAAGACTCATGTGCTGGCAGAGAATTAAGAGGACAATTGTACTCAAAACTCCTCCAGCAACTTCATCTAAATATTAAACTTCATTCCTTGAGAGGTTAAATTACAGCCCTTACTGCTGTTCAAGTGATCCCTGAATGGGATATTACTCCCATTATTAGCATTTATTACAGGATAGATATTTGATATTACCGCACTTGTCACTATCTTTACCAGAGTGCGCCAGTGAACGAGGATGAGTGGGAAGCTGGAGACAAGGAATCTTCTCGGGCTCGGGTTACGCCCACTGCACTGTGAGGAAATGTGTGTATGGGAAGCACTTCTGAGGAACCCTGCTCAGTGTTGACTCACATCCTGATCCGTGCCAGTTCCCATGGCACCGACCCCGCAGGATGAGCTGCAAGCGGAGCTTCAGCCCCGTTCTCAGACCCGGGGCTGGGACGTGTCGTCTGCAGGCCAAGGGGCACCAAGAGACTCCCCCCCGGGGACAGGGCCGTGTTCAACTGCACACACATCAATCGGCTTCGACTCCTAAACCAAAATCCCACCAGATCTGGGCACAGTTTTCAACCCAACTGCGAGCACTGCAGACGACAAACTGTACGTACACCGAGACTCGCTGTTGCAGGAGAGGAGCTGCTTCTACTCTTAGCAAGCACCTGGAAGTGTTGCAACAGAGGTGCACAAGGCTCATTTTTGTTAATTCCCCCTCCCAGGCCTGTTAGGAGCGTGCCAGGGATTCCCTGGGGCCCTGGATCCCAGGCCGAGCCATCTCCGTCTCAGTTCTGTTACTGAGGAATTAAAGAGGCAAAGAGCAGTGGATAGCAAGGATGCCGTTTCCATGACTCACTCCTCTTCTCTTGCACGTATATTGCTACAAGAAATCCCTTACATACTTCATGTAAATGCCACATAAGTTAATAAAGACAGACACTTAAGTTAAGTTGGCCCTTCTGCTTCCAGGCAAGAGACACCCGTTCATCCCCTGACTTACACGTGTCCCAACCATTTCAGCTGCTACTGTACAAGTCACTACACCAACATGCCACTTCCCACCCCAGAACTTGAGATCTGTGCCTAAATACTGAAGGGAGAGCTCTTCTGGAACACAATACTATCCATTTTTGGAGATTGAACTTTAGCTGAACACCAGCAAAACTGAGCTTTACAAAACTGGGGCGTCATCTCCTAACAACTGCATTTCACAGAAAGGTCACCGACTTCATCAGCACATATTGCACATCTCACTTCCATCAGACAAGCCGGGAGAAGAGTCCATCTGTTGTCAGCAGAGATGGAGCCCTTCATGCTTAAATTTGCATTAAGTACAATATAAAAGAAGAGTGCAGTGGAACAAAGCTCCTTCACACACACATGACAGATTAAAAAAAATAACCCAGCTTTCTCTTAATACAGATAATCAAAATTCTGGTATCAACACTGATTAATTTTGGCACCTGAAGTACCTCGCTGCATTCACTATTGTATTTCTTGGAACATGAGAATAAGGAGTTAATAAAGGCAAATTTGGGTTTCTTCAGGTCCAGACAGGATGATTAATCATACCTCTTACTGATTAAAAAACAAATTAGAAAAATAATCAGTCACAGTGAATCATTAGGACACACCCACAGCACAGTTACTGTTGTGGATTTTACCCACACTGATTTGCACAACACAAAATACAGCTCCAAAGGCTAAGACTGTTCAAGATCCCTTCAAACACATCAGAATCCGAAATGTTGCTGTGTTAAATGTAAGAGTCTGCTGGGTGATGCTGGAAGAAGCTGCACCGTGTTGTGGAGAGAAAGGAAAAGACTTCAAAGCAGAAAGTCTCGCTTCCTTCCCTGCTCACCCCCCACCCTCGTGCCTTCCGCTCCCTTACCCCACCATTTCAGGGGAGAAACGACGGTGACTGAGGCTCCACGTACCATGTGCATCAAAGAATTCATCATCTGAGCTGTCATCTGAATCCCTGGCAATGCTCTGCATCCTCCACTCGGAGATACTATGGCGCGAGGGACTTGCTGGAAAAAACAGAGAAGCCTGATGCGATACGCTACAGCGGCAACACGGAGAGTTCCCAACATGATCTTTGCTGGAGGGAGAAGAATCATGTGTTCTCTGTGAAAATTCCCTGCTGCAATATTAAAAACCCAAAACCCTGATGATGCTGGTGTGATGTCAGTGTACCGCTTTACAGATCCTGTCTGTTTACTGTTGTTAGAACCTGCCAGCAAGATGCTACATTAAAGCAAGCTGCTGCTTGGATCACTCTTCTGCTATTTTGAATGGCAGCTATTTATAATTGTTAGTAGGACGTGCAAAATCAGCTGGGTTTTTAAAGTTTGCAATTAGGAAGGAAGCAGGCTGATTGGAGGCTTTCTCCATGCCTCTCATCAGCACACAGACCGTGCCTCTGCTTCGCTAACTTTCGGGTGGGTAGCTAAGCAGAGCAGCCTGGAGAGAAATAATCTGTTTTCTGGAAGGAAATTGCTTCCACACAAATTGGATTACAGATCTATTTAAACTTTAAACTTGAATGATTTAAACAACATGCCATCCAACTACTTCATCGGGAGCTGTCGGAGCATCGGTCCTGACCGAGCAAGGAGAAACCCAACAGTCCTCTGGGTGCTGTTTGCCCTCCTGTTCTCACACTTACCTGCTCCCTTTCACTTTCCCCTCCAGAGTTCCCTGTGCCAAATATAATCATATTATTGCTTTCTTCTTTTATTTTTTTTTCAGGTACAATTTAGCAACAATCCACCCTGAGCTCTTGTGGGCTGAACTTGCCACAGATCAGCCGCCTGCTGAAGGGAGCACCGTCCAGAGAACGATGAGGGAGAGGGTTTCTCCCCTCGTGCCTGTCGCACAGCGCACACAAAGCCCTTGCAGCAGCCACCTAACCCAGCAAAAACCTGAGGAGACTGACAAATTCTCGTTTAGCATATTCAAGACGCGGAAAGGCTCCCGGTGACCGTGACAGCTGCACGAGCCCTTTCACGCTATTGTTCCAACAGCGTTAAATATACAACTAAAATTCTTCTGATTTTCTTTTTGTCTGCTCGTCGGAGGGAAAGAGGAGGGAGACCCTGTGCAGAGTCATCTCACTGCAGCTCAGCAGCCCCCAGCACCCACCGCCCACCCCTCGGGGAGCAGCACGGAGGAGGCTGGCAGAGCAGAGCTAATTCACGCCGGAGTGACGTCAAGGCACTCGCATAATAGTTGCTAAAAATAGAGCATATAATAACATATGGAATGGTGACAAGGGTCCTGCTATCAGAGGTCTCATTCAGGTGGTGGGGAAAGGACCGAGATCTTCGGGAGAAAAGGCTTTTTTTTTCAGCTGGAGGTGGTGGCACGTCGCGACAGCCCTCCTTGCTTCCATATGGTAATATAGTGCCAGCATGGAGGAGGATTAAAATATCTGCATGATGTACTTCCCAGCACATCACAATTAATTTCTTTCATTACTTTTTCTTGTAAAAGCTGAGACATACTGCAGCTGAAAAAGAAATTCATGCTTTGCTCCCACTGAAAACCTAGGAGTGAAATCCTGAGAGGTCTGAAAACTCCAGCTCCCAGTGAACACGGCAGCAGTGGAAGTGGGGGTTTGTACAAAGAGCATGATGGGAGATGGGTGCATCAGTATAAAATCCTGGTGCAGGCAAAGTAGCCAGCATTTTTATCTCTATGCAGTGATTTATGAAGCATCTGGTAGGTTCTTCCCTGGGGCTCACTCGAGTGAGTCATCGCAAGGTAAAACTACTGCTCCTCTCTCATTCACCCCGTGATGAAATCAGTGATGGAGTGGGAAATAAAAATGGAGACTCAACTCACAATATTTAGAGCCTATGAGAGATGGAGAAGCTTCACTCACCCAAATGTTCCCTTCCGCCGTCACTGGAAGAAATTCTGCCCCTTGGGGTTTTCAGAAATATCAAGACTTTTGTTTTTCCCTCTTGCAGCGAGAGCTGCTATAACTCTGCTAACCAGCTGTGCATGACTGAAAGGAGAGGGAATTGCTGAGGGTTCAAACCTTCTAAGGCTGTAACTCACTGGGGATTCACCCCTTTGTACAGAACAGTCTGAGGAAGGGAAGAGTTCAGTACAGCAAAACGAGGTGACTGCCAAGGGGGAGGCGAGGAACAAAATCCAGGGCTCAAAGATGAGTCCTTACAGGGCATCCACAGGGGAGCTTTAACATCAAAGTCCTGAAATCTCCCTAAATGGTGTTTCAAAGGGAATGTAACTGTGATCCATGGTCCCACCCAATCCCAGGGTGAGGGGTCATCTCCAAACAGCTACTGCACATCATCACCAGAGGAAAGCAGCAGCCCCCACCCACCTTTTGGGGTTCCTGCCTCAATCTCCCCAGTAGCTGAAGAGGTGCTTTGCTGTGTGAGCTACACTGCAGCACCCGTGGAGCCCAACAAGCGAACCCATAACCCTGGCCAAGGAGCACAGGTGCCTGCAGACAAGCAGATATCCAGGAGGGAGCACCACTGAAGGGCCCCTCTGGCTCTTGGGTAGCAAGAACTCTCTGTGCTGCTGGCTGCCTTCTGACACTCCCCACTGCCTGCCAGCTCCTGCCTGCTCCTCTGTGGTGTTTTCATAGCTTCTCTGCTTTTGACACTGGCAAGAACTCTGCCACGTGACACTGAGTCACAGCTACGGGATGACATTCTCAGACCCAAAACAAGCCACCTGAGAAGACTGAGCCTGTCACACCAGCAGAGGAGGCCTCCGAGTCAACAGCACCCACAGGAGAAATACACACCGTCCCAAAGGTACCTGCCACAAGGAGACACGGTCTGACCTCCCCAAAGCCCAACCTCCACGCAGTTCAGAAGAGCGAGTCATCTCACCTCCTCTCTTTGAAGACCGTGAGGACTTGGAAGAGGTTGACCATTGCTTGGTGAGCGACCTCCCAGAGGCCGGTTCACTGTTGGCGGCGGAATCCTCAGTGTCGGCGGGTGAAACCGTGTTGGCTTCCACCTCCTTCTCCCCGGGAGCGTCTTTGACCCCGTGCTGCTCGGGGTCACCTTCGCCGCAGAACTGGGCCATCTTCTGAGCCAGCATCAGCTGGGCCTCCTTCTCCAGCCGCCGGATGTCCTCGATGGTGAGCCCGTACCACTCGTCCTGCCAGCACCACGCCTGGCGGTGGGCCCGCACCATCACCTTCCGCAGGCCTGCAAAGCCAAACACCCCCGTCACCAGGGCTGCAAACTGCAGGGGCCAACGTGTCTTCCCTTCCCAAAAACCTCCGGACACCGTGGCCAGGATATGACGGCGACAGCAAACCCACAACGCCGCAGGGAAGGACCTTCACGTAGTCAGGGCGGCAAACTGGTCACTTTGTGCGCTTTATCTCCTGAATTCTTGCTAACCAACCACGCCCTGAGAAATCAGCCAAGTCTTCTGTGACTGTTTTTAACTAGGGAAGGGATTTCCTAATCCTGGATGGAGGACTTCGTCCTCCTGTGCGTGCCTGCTCTACCGAGGAGGAGCCACACACAGACTGTAATTGCAACTCCTTGAATTTCTGTCAAGTTTCTCTAACATTTAGATCCAACCTTTAAAGGCAAGTATGTTCCCAGACCAAAAAAAAAAAAAGCCAACATCAACAACAAAAACCCACTGATTGTGGTTTGGTTTTTTTTTAATTCAGAAGAGTTTCGAGTCATTCCTTGATGAACACTACACAGCCCACCCCAATTGTTACATGACTGAAGCACATCCCACACCAGCAGCGCTAAGCCTAAAACCTTCCCTTTCCTTGGAAACCTGGTTTCTGCACCTGATTTCTGTATATCAGTGAAACAGTATTACAAATATGAGCTTTTGAGATAATGGGATAGAAAGCAAAGTAAGGGAGAGAATAAAGATGCTTTATTTTGCAGATACCATCTGTCTTCTGAGAGAAACGGAGCGGGCAAAGCCAGTTTAAAATATTTCAACGTATCACATATCTGAAAGGAAAGAAATGCCTCAGTATCAACACACAATGCACCAGGCAACAGATACTTTCCTCAAGATTTAGACTCACTGGTAGACATCATAATACCACTAAGACTTTTAAAACATTACAGTCACTTGGGATTTTCACCAATATTATTCCCTAAAAGCTCACGACAGGTCAAAGCTCCAAACTGTTATTTATTGTAGCACACAGCAGTGATGGAGCTTTAAAAGCTTCTGTAAATACTGACCAACCCATCTTCAGGAGCCCTTCTGAAAATAAATACTCAATTGAGATCCTTCCCCCCTTTAATTACTGGGAAACTGAGGCAGAGATGGGCTGAAGGACATGCCAAAAGCAGCAGTGGGATTTGTTGTCAGTGGGATTACGGTATCACAAGACAGAGAGCAATCATAGGGCTACCTTGAAACCACTTAGGTTTTGGGAGCTGCAGATCAAGCTCCCTTAAGCATCACCATGAGGAAACACTTCCCTCATAATCCACCCTTCACCTCCAGGAGCATGGCCAAAGTGGGATGGTCCCACTTTGTGCAGGGTTTCTGAGGTGTTTCCAGCAACATCTGCTTCTCTGTTATAAAAAAAACCAACTTAGATCTCATTACTGTCACAGTTTCTATGATGTTCAGCCTAAATATCCCATTTGTTTTGAGCAACCACTTTTTTGTTTGTTTGCTCGATTTTTTTAAACAAACAAGGAGAGTACTTTTATGTGTTTATCTCCTGCCAGGTCTGAGGAAGTCACTGTCTGCTCTGGTCTTTGGTCAGTTCTTAATGCCACCAGCCCTCCCAAGCCAGGCTATCAGGAGGAAATGGCTTCTGAGATCAGCACTAATGTCATGGACCAGCGAAACCTGAACTTCATTTGCACAGTAAGATTAAATTTATCAATATTTGATGCATTTCTCTGCCTGACTTTCAGAAGGGAGCTCCCCGTGGGAGAGGGAAGTATGAGCCAGCAGACTGCGACCTTCTGGGGGCAGAACAAGCAACTTAATTGTGTTCAGACTTCGGGGAGATTCAGAGTTATTTCCCATATCAGATTACTTTTTGCAGAACTACGGGAGGATGTTTTAGCCTCTTCACCTCCTGTTATGATTGACAACCAGCAGAGCTTAACGACGAAGATTAAACTCCCATCACACCCACACCGAGAGCCAAGGAAAAATTTCTCTCCCTCTAATTCAGTCCCCAGCACCACAACCATCCTTTGGATTTCCACATCCAAAATGTCCACTTCTGCCTTGCTTGGAGCACCTTGAAAACAGACTGTGATCAGACACAGAAGTGAACGTCCCCCTTGCTCTTATCCCAAGGCTTCCTCCGTTCAAGGGCTCAGCAGGCTCCGCTCATGCTCCCGGATTCAGCCTTGATCTATCAGGGCACCAACTCCTCAGAAATTCTCTGTGTAGAGGCACGGATGCCACCGACCACATACCTGTGTTTTAATGGACTAACATCACAGGGAACATGAAAACCACTTGGGGGTAAAAGAAAAAGTCTCTTGAAGTTCCTCTCTGCCTCCTCAGATCTCAAAAAAAAATCGCCTGTACTGCTTCCTGCCAACCCCCAGACCCCCCTGTGTGCCCTGCTCACACTGCTTTGATTAGACATCCCAAATCATCCTTCCTTAAAACCTTGTTCCTTTGAAAACAGGATGGCACTACAGGGCTTCGCAGCTGTTGTGTCTCTACCCCTCCAGGTTAGTTATGAAGTCAAAAAGACAGATTACTTTCCCAGCCTCTGGCCTTCGGTGGGATGTGCCATTTCTCTTCCGTGAACACAGGGAGAAAACCTGGAGGAGAGTGAGGCTGCGCAGCTACAAAAGAAATGGGAAAACAAAAGTCATGGCTTGGAGAGAAAGTCTTCAGCGCCAGGGAAGAAAAGTTGAGCAGCTCCTCCTTGCACAGCAGTGAGAATATCACCGATTCCTGTTCAGCCTCAGCTGCAGCTTTCCAGCAGGCAGGAGGGACACAGGGGGTGCACCGAGGGCCCCACGCAGCTACAGGAGTTCAGGAACTACTAATGACTGACCTCACTTGTCCAGACACTGCTGCCCTCCCTGTGCAATGGAAAAAATCAAGTCTCAGAGCATTTTTGCATTTCTGTAGCTTTTGTTTAAAAAAAAAAAAAACAAAACCAAACACCCAAACAAACAAGAAAACCATGCATGCACAAACATTCATATGCAGATTGATTTCAGAGTACCCGTCACTGTACATTGATTTAATTATAACATTTCCCACTGCTCTGTGGAGAAAGATGATCTGTGAAGAGCTGAGAAGGGTGCAAACATGTAAATCGCTTGGCTTTCAGCTCACCACCCTCAGAAGCTGGTTGCAAACATGAGGTGTTGACTCTTGTAAATGATTTGTGGTGTTGAACTTCATCGAACAAAAGGAAGTGCAAATGACCATGAGACAAGCCAGGACAGAGAGGAGTCTTCATCTGAATTTTAAAAGCTTTGGTCTGTAGTTCTGGGATTGCTTTTCAACATAAAGTAAAAATAGTAAATGTAACAAAAACTCAAGGCAAAAAACCCCTCAAATAAATCAGAAAACCCACCAGCCACTCCTGCTCCAAACCGCCTCAATATCCATATAAAGCAACTGTTCAGATATCCATTGATTCCGTACCCAGCGGCAACATCCCAAAGCATTTTATAACACACTTTCACAGTTTCCTGGCAAATAAAGGATGCATGATTTTCCCTGTGCAACAGCACTTCCCTGACAGTCACAACAGATCCCATAACCTTGTCAGTAGGTTCTGGTTGTCTGAATGTACCCCATCAAAGGCCACCTGCAGTTACCTCTTTGCTTCTCTGCCCTCTCTTGCTCAGACCCACCACAAAGAAAAAGCCTGCGGTCACATCCACATTATTCTAACTGCAACCTGCCTCCCCTTGGAAAGATAAAACTCTACCTTTGGGCTCCGACAGGCAGCGGGTGAACTTAGTCATTCGAGTGCTGTGGTGAAGCAAAAGTTCTGCAAAAGTGCTTTCTAAAACCACTTCATCACCGTGCAGCAATTTGGGCATATTTAGCCTAAGACACGGTGGCTTAGACAAAGCTGCAGTTACTGGGCTGGAACACACTTTGCCACAGTGTATAATTAATAACCCATACACAGTCAACACACTTGTTTAACAACAAAAGACTCAGAGCCCACGTGCACCATTAGGAAGCAAGTGGGAGCAGAACATTATGCAGTGCCAGTCCAATTAAACTTAAAATCTACGGGAAAGGAGTAAAAAAGCATACAAATATTACAGCCAAGTAGACTAATAGCCCACAATCACAATTTTAGTCCGTGTCTCAGGCTGTCAAAGCACTGAGTAACTGTCCAATTAGTCATAGGAAAGAATGGCTGTTGCACTCCGTGCGACTGAGAACGTTTCAACACCATCCCCCAGAGTTACTCCCTCTGTGCTCAGCAGCCTTTCCACATTGTGCAACCCATCCATCACTTACCTCAGACCTGTTCTTTTTTCAACCCATTCTCTAATTTTAGTTTGCACCGCTAAGCACTGCTCCCCTCCTCGGGCAGAGTTTGGATCCTGCTCTTTGTTTCTGCCTCTGTTCTCTTGCCGACTTGGTGACCCCACACAGAGCTGGCTGATTCTCCAAGAAATAAATTTGCAGGGCTTGGGAACAGAGGAACCAGGAGGAAAATGCCAAGGAAGGAGGGGCTGACCCACCAGAACATCTCTGGCTCCTGGGAGCTCGGTCCACCACCAGTTGTACAACGCTCAAAGGTCTCCATCTGCTTTTGGTCACCAGCTGAAAGCCCCAAACTGGGATCAGCATCTAAGCCTGGTCAGTGCTGTCGCAGCCACATCCTTCCAACTTAAAACATCCTCATACCTTGCTGGCTGTGGCACAAATGCTGTGGCACTTTGCCCACTCACTAATGGCTTCCCCACGGCTCTCCCGGGGCAGAGGAGGCCACGCAGCTCCTGTAGGTACCCAAAGCTTTTGCTTTCACTTTTCACTCATTCTACTTTGTCTTGCCTTAAAGGCTTTTCTGATTTTATGCATCTTAACCACTTTGAAAAACAGTATTTGCCATCATTATAACAGAGTGGAAAAGCTTTTGAAAGGCAGACAATGAGCTGGCTCTGCGCTCTGCAAAACCTCAATCAAGAGGGAAATGGCAGGCAATCTTTCACACAATACAAAAGAAATGTTTCTAAGGGACCACAGTTTAATCTATGCCAAACACCTCTGAACAACTGGAAGAGTCACGTGCTGCTTTTCCATTTAACAGATACAATGGAGTTGTTATTCTGCCCCCGTGTTTTCCAGCGTACACTAAATTAACCCGTGTCACCGAAACGCCGAGGGAGCTCATTGCAGAGAGGCACTTGTAATGCAGCCTAAGGCAGGTAAAACTTCCATCTGTGGGCAAAGGGAAAGCCAAGGAGCTTTAAGGAAACAACCTGTGAGCATTCAGAGAGAGGTGCACACTATTCTCCACTGCTCTATCAGTGTTTTCCACATTAGCTCTCAGGAGCACGGTATGACTGTAAAGAGCTATAAAATTAACTTACGCTACACTCAGGCTTCCACTTCATGGAAGATTTGCTTATCAAAAGGAGAGTTGTAGAGGTCACGCAGGAGGGTTTACTGTGCACAGAAAGCAGGTACCATCCTCTACACAGCCCTTCCCTGGCCTTCTCTTTGCCAGAGCACAGCCTCCTTGGTTTTTATTCTTTTTCCTTTTTTTTTTTTTGAGATGGAAATGCTTCTTTAACACACTCTTCAGCTTTTTTCACCTGGCCGTAGATCCCGTCGTTTGTGGCCAGGCTCAGAGACTGTATCAGCTCTGTTACAGATTTTTCTGCAAAGAACAAATTACTGCCAGCACTGCCACCATTCAGTTACTACACAACCAATTCGTCCCTAAAAGCCCTGACCGGAGAATGATGGATCCTCTAAAGCAGCACATTTACTCATAACTCAGAGCTGTCAGTGACCCACCACAGCTAACAGCACAGTGATGTGCAGGGCCCTGAACATCCCAGAGATGTAGGGCCACGCAGAGATCCACCAGCCCTGTCACAAGGCAGGTAGAAACTAGGGATGCTCCCGGGAGTGGTTTTCTGGAACCACTCAGGTCTCAGGAGTAAAGCTTATTTCATTAGGCAGCCCTTCAGGATGGATTTTGGTCACGACAAAGAAAACTGGCAGGTTTTGAAAACGATCTGGCAAGTTTAACAGATAAATCCTTATCTAAAAAAAAAAAAGAGAACGCAAGATCTTGCCTACACAAGACTCGAAGCTCTTTCAGTGGGTACACGTGCTTTGGATTTGTACATACCGCGATTATAAGGGACAGAATAACAGGGTTTTTGCTGAGCTGCCACCCAGAGTCATCAGATCTGAGACCCTCACAGACGTGTCTCGGGATATGATGCATTGCACACACCTCACCTTTGTGTTCTGATTCAGAAACAACATCAAGGAGCTGACAGTGAACTCTGCAGGACTACAAATGCTCACCAACATCGTGGATAAACCGCTCAATCTTCGACTGCATTCCCCAGTATCTGAACTCCACTTTACACAGTTTGTATGCACACATGATGGGGTATTTCCCAGGGTTGTTCTTGTACTCTTGAATCCAATCTTCTGAGAGGGGCCCTCTTTTAGTCTTCACTGATTTATACAGCTTTGGATCCTCCTCAGCTTTGTATTCATGTGGAGGGATAGGATCCTTAACAATATCAATAGGATCTACGGAAAGAGAACGGAAACAGTAAGACATTTTCTATTCCCAAACAAAAGAAGAAAACATCATTTCTCATGAGTTATCTCTGTTTTACTAAGCACCAGAAGCATTACAGCAATCGAGTTTCTTTTTACTAGCACTTAAACAACTGATATTTTAATTGTTTATACACTGCTGTTGGGCAGAGATCAGCCCTGCCAGAGGAATGAGCACACAGAGTTCCTGCAAACAGAGGCTTTGCTCCAAATAGATGTTTCTGCCCACAGTGGCTGCAGATCCACTCTGGCAGCTCTGCATGCTCCGTCTTTCCAGCTCCATAAAGATCTGTTGCTCATTCCACCTTTCAGCTTTTCTAGTATCACTCACAGCGCTCCAGCTGTCTCATCCAAGGCAGTTAAATACACCTGCCCAGCTACGGAATAGGCACTTCCCACGGAATATCCATCAAATGAGGGTGCTGGGAACTCCTCAGCTGCTATTGTTAGACCAGATGTACTGAGGAAGGCAGAAAGCTTAAATCCTAATTATCAATCCAACAGTGGAAAGGTGGAAACTGGGAGTGCAGTGAATGAACATATTTTAACAATCTGCAACCCCCACCCCGAAGCTCAGCAGAAGCATCTGAGGTTTGGATTGAAGGGCAGGATCGCACTTCCCAAGGAATGACAGCTCTGCTGACACCTCTCAGGGAGGCAGCATGACTCGAGCCTGTTTGTTCAGCACTGCAAGCCTGATCAGACAGGCTCAGCAATGAGGCCAGCCTACAAAACAGAGGAGTTTAAATCATGTAACACTCCAATGAAACTGCTCAGGGTTCTGGCCCTGTCCCACACGGCTCCAGCAGCCACACAGCCTCAGGATGTCCCTTCCCAGGGCTGCCAGGACTCAGCTCCAGCTTAACACTTCTCCAGCCTCAGCGGTTCCAGAGCAAGGGATGTTTCCATCCCAAGGATGCTCCAGTCCCGCATGGCTGTCACTGCCAGCACTCTCTGTCACTCAGCCAAGTCTCCAGAAAATGCCTGGGGCATGGACCAGGATGGAATGGCAGGACAGAGGAACTGCTACAACATTCTCTGCCTTTTTATGATGTTCCCTTTTGCCTTTTCTCATAAAATCCTTACGTTAATTCAATCTTCTGAAACCAGCTGAGAAGCTGAGTATTAACCTGCATGAGGACAAGACTAAAAGGAGAGGGAGCAAAAATGAAATGTACCTTCCTGCTTCAAAAGTGCAGACAGGAATCATTTCCATACCCACAAGGGAGCCTCACAAGTATACAGCAATATTTTTACAATTATACAGCAATATTTTCCTCTCCTCTGCTTATTTCTACTTATTACGCCCAAATTTATTAGATGTCTTACTCCTCTCTGGAGCTGCATAAATAAGATGGAAAATGCATCAGCTTCAATTTACAGACAGGGGATTCAAGTTATTTCCATGTGATTTACATCAAGCCTAGAAGAGAAGCCAGGTGTCCTCACTGTACTTGCTGTAACTATACCCACAGTGACGCCACCGGGGTGCAGGTTTGTGTTCAGCAGGGATGGAAAGGCAGATAGGACACACCAAGCCAAAAAAAAAACAAAACAAACGGCAGAATGAAAGAAAAAGTAAAGGAAAAAGGCTATTTACCTAAAATAGTTTGCCTTTTTTCTGCAGCAGAAAGGTTGAACACGTTGCTATGGTCTCCCGGATCAGTTTTGTAGTACGTTTCAATATCAATAGAGAACTTCTCCACGAAAGGACACGTGTACCTGAGAGCCAGAACAACAGCTTAGAGTAAATCAGCCTCAAATCCCAGCCAGCCTTCACTCATGTTTTACCTCAGATATGCTTAAAAGACCGACTGGACAGATTAAAGAGGTTGTTCTTTTATAACTCCTTAAGACCGGAGCTCACCGGTTTTCAGCAAGGAGATAAATTTGGGGCCTACTATACTAAAAAGTGATGTTATGAAACACATACTAATGCAAGGACACCCCTGAAAATGCAAGGAGAAAAGCAAAGCTCCTGTCTGAAATCCATGGCAGAATAAAATAAGGGCTGGTTCCATGCAGCACAGCTTTCCTGGTCAACTGATTGACTCATGGGCATTTCAAGGGAAGAGAGAAAAACTGACTGGACGTGGACTTTAATCACTTGAAAGTCAGGCAGTTCCACCATATTCAGTAATTGGCAACGGCCCAATGGCAAACACTGACTCCCCACCTTTCCCAGGACCGATGTCACTCGGAGAGACCAGCTAAAACAGAACCAGGAAAGTTTTCCAGGTTTTTTGATAAAAATATCTACTAAAACCCTTTTATTATGAAAGACGACAGCAATATCAGACTTGTAAATCTGGCAAAGTGCAAATGCTCTAAACCAGAGCAGCTGGCATAAAGGCTGGTTTATTCCAGGGTATCTGAAATCCTCCCAGACAAAAATCAGTTGAAACAAGGAGGTCCCCAGAGGGCTCCACAGAGCCTCTGGCTCTCTTCCCTCCTCAGGGTGAAAACCATAGGATGTAGGTTTCTTAGCTTCTAGTTAAATGATGGAAAGACAGTTCCCACAAAAGAAGCACCAGATTTATTTATGTATTTATTAATATTTTTTCCTTCCCCTGTAGAATAAATGAAACCTGTCTTCCTCGACAATATTCAGCGTGACATCTGTCCCAGCACCGGGTTACATTTATAACTTCCCTGAGCTAGCAGATATCTGCAATGTTAAGCAGGACATGCAGTGCAGGAGGCAAGACTAAATAAAAACCATTCAAGATTTCCCACGCTTTGATGGACAAAACAGCTCAACGTTTTAGAGCAACGAGCCACGAATTCTCCAGGAACATCTGCAGTCAGCCCAGGCAGCGCTGGCGCTCCGGAGATTAAGCGCTGCCGAAGAATTTTAGGGCTTGACCCCGGTTTTTCTAAAGGATATTCCCGGGGAGGGAGGGGTGGCACAGTTTTACCTTGTCCTTGTGTAAGGATAAGCATTCCACGATTCCTCTTCGACTCGCAGAGCTGCCTTGGGCAGTATTGAGCGGAACCAGCTGGGGATGTGCATCCCGATGTGATACACCTTGTGAGTGTACTGCCCGTTGCCTCCCGGCCCATCCACGTAGGGCCTGTTCTCCAGGATCTCCACCCCGCTGCCTTCCCCGCATGTCTCCTCCCTGCTCTTTTTCTGGAAGGGAAAAGTCTCACACAGTTAATCTTTCCGGGTTGTTGTACGTACCAGGCTCTCAAAGCACGTGGACCCGGGGGATGGTTTCTAGGGCTCCTCTGAAACACAGAACTGGAGCAGCACCCTGGCACTAAGGTTACCAAACCTAGAGATTATACAGGAAAAACTGAGGGACTCATCTGGCCAACACGAAAACAGAGAACTGATCTATCAGAAATCCTGTGAAAATTCTGGTTTGGATACTGTGTTTGAATGGAGATCTACTGACACCACAGTTCCTGCTGCTGTAACAGGTTTACACATCACACCCCAAAACTTGGCTCCAGCTGTGATTCACCCAACAGCACAAAAATCTTTTACATCAGCAGATGGCACAGCAAAAGGGAGTTTGTTCAGCCTGGCACGTTGCTGTGGTGGTGTATGGGCATGAAGAACCGTACACACACCTGGCACAGCCTCATCTCAGGTTGGACATGAGGAGGAACTTCTTGACTGAAAGGGTGGTCAGACACTGGAAGGGGCTGCCCAGGGAGGTGGTGGAGTCCCCATCCCTGGTGGTGTTCAAGAAAGGGCTGGATGTGGCACTCAGAGCTCTGCATCTGGTTGACGAGGGGGTGATCGGTCACAGGTTGGACTCGAAGGTCTCGGAGGTCTTTTCCAACCTAAATGACTGGATGATCACAGTGCTAAAGACCATTCTGTGACCTAATCCCACAGGATTTGGGGGCTTGTTGCACGTGATCTGGCCTGGCAGCAGCTCTGCCCTGCTCTGCTAATTAAGATATTTAGAAGAAACGACCCAAGTTTGCCAGAACGCACACTGCACCCCTTGGCAGCCTCTGGATTTTGGCTTATTTGTGAAATTGTCCTTCATTGAGAAACCTGGCAAAAATCCCTTCAATAATAAAAAAAAAAATACTAATTTTGGTGCTTCTAAGAAGAGCTAGAGGCAAACCAAACATTTATTAATTTCTAACACACTTCAGCAGACTGGATGATATATAACCTGCATCATTTCCAAACAGCAGATTCATGCTGTTAGCATCTTAAGTTCATTGTTTGTATTTGAGAGCACAGTACTTGGAAAATTAAGGGGAGAAAAAAGGAATTTTATACCAAGAATCAACCGTGAAACGTAACACAATAACAACTCCTCATTTCTGGCACACAAACAATTCAAAAGATAACACGGTTTAACAGAAAATTATTAATAAGATGCAAGAGATCAGCTTCTCATCTTTTGAGAACAAGATGATAAGCCAACAGAGCTATTTAGAAGTAAATAGCTCTGTTTTTAAAGAGCTTTCAAGTGATATAAAATTTAAACAGCCATAACCAAGAAATCTAAACAACTGACAATCTAAAGAGTAAGTTTTTTCTCAGTCTACAAACTGCAATAGAAAAAAAAAATAGAAAAACAGAAAAGTACTTTTTTAACAGTTTGTTTCTAACACTCAGCTGGCAGTTCATTAAAGCACACATCCTCTTCAAACAAATTACTGACTTTCAGTTCTTATATAAGCACTGACCAAGTCCTGTACAAATATTTATGACAATAACATTAAATAATCTTGATGACCCCAAAATCTGGTTAATTCAAAGGTCTTGGAAAAGGCAGTAGCCCAGCCAGCACAGTGAATGTGTCAGACAGAATAACAGTGCAGCATCCGCTCTGAACAGTTCATACAAATTATGGAGATCTAGAGTTTTATTATATGGCAGAATCACATGGAAATCATAAGCAGAGGGAAGATGGGTTCTCTTCATGCCAACCTATCACAGCAGAATTGGACATCAGATGGATTTAAAACTCCATTCTAGAGCCCAGTCTATTCTGCAAGTCCTCATTTGGGACCAAAACATCCACACACAGAGCCAGCACTGACATTCTCCACTTGGCTCTTCCCTACTCAGCCAGTTTTAACAAAAACCTCTCTGCACGAAGATGAGCCTGCCTGGTTCTCATCCTACAGCTGGAACCCTGGTGACCTGCCATACCAGCCCTTTTTTTTTTTTTTTTAGATGAGTACTTCCATTAGGAGCTTTTCCACATGGTAGCACTGAGGTTCTCAGCCAGAGCTGCCTGATGATGGGAGGTGTGAGGGTGGCTCTGGCCCCAACACTTTGCGAGGAGACAAAGAAGGCAAAAAAGCAAGTAAGTCCACTGAAACTCTTTATGAGATCAGTGCACATCCCACTTCATTCCTGACTTTATTTGCTTCATTGCACCTGCAGCAAACTGCAAACCCAATTCTGAGAGCAGGGCGTGCTTTCTCCTTCAGCCTTTCCAGGTGACCACCTCCAGCCCACAGCCTCTGTCACCCAGTTTCAAATCTTAAGCCCTACACCTTCCTCCTACTTGTCACTTTATCCACATAAGATATGACAAGGGCAGCAAGAACGTTTTCTTAGATGAATGTGAAATAAGAGCTGCAGCTCTGCTGACAAAACAAAAGAAAAAAAAAATCAAAGATTATAACCCAAACTATCTTTAGAGCCAGGACTTTTGAGTCAGGCCAAATTTATACTTAAAACACAACACATTGCTGGGAAGGATAGTATGATCACAGAGAAACTCCACACGATAAACCCACACAAAGATGCTTCCCAGCCCTTCACACCCTCATACTTACCAGTTGGCTCGGTGAGAAGGCAACAAGCGAGGTAAGGAAGAGCCAAAAGAGTCAGGGTAAATGAGGAACAGTACGATTACTGACCAGTCACTATGACAAAAAGATTTCTTTCTCATATAATAAAAATGAAGACATCAGCCACATGCACTTGAGAGACCAGGATGATACTCTGGGTGTAAGTGGTGCTGTGAAAGTGAAGCACTTCTGGGAGTGAAGAGCAATTTACTCTTCAGCCATAAAGCCTTTTCATCCCTACTGTGACTGAGCCACAGCCTGGAGGGGGCTTGTTACAAGAAGTGGTCTGTAAACAACAATTAAAAAATAACCATTGATTAGGAAGGCATTTGGTGTGAGAAGTGTCTGGCAAGGCCTCTCCAAAGAGTATCTGCAGGGGGGCGGGGGGGCAGATGTGCAGGCATTTTAGGGTCAGTCTCCCAGGTTTCAACCTCATAGACCCATGTCCCTGTGAGAAGTAGAGGCTTTATTCAGCAGATTACCTGTGTCACTACCACTCACTACTAACTGACACAGCATCTTCCCTCTATAAATATCTGAGGAATGGTCCCCAACAAAACCAAAGAGTAGCTGACAGCCTTTATATGCAGGTTATCTAAGCCGTAATCACAGTAAACCATCTTATATTGTATTACAACGGGAAATCCAGTCATCCCTTTAGAAGTCCCTCTCTTGTGCTGATGACACTCCATGTCCTGCACGGCCCCATCAATAGCTTTTCAGGACAGATGGTGACACAGATCCCTTCTAGCTAAAGTAATAGCATTAAATTACTCATAATAGGGAACCCAGAGAAGCAGATGCACCATGATTAGCAAGAATGCCAGTTACTTAAAGGCTCCTATTAAAATAAATCTCTTGGCACAGCAGCATAGCATGGGACACAGCACATGACCTCGGCACAGCAATCACAGATGAATAATTCCCATGAATGTCATTTAACCACTGGGCAAGCCTAACCCCATCTATCATCTGCCCTTCACAGCAGGAGAAAAGCAGCTGGAAACAAAGCCTTCCACTAGCAAAGGCAGGTTGGGCAGTTCTCAGATCTTCCATTTCCTTTCCCAGTCAGAAATGTTCCACCCTGCAAAGCCTTAGTCCAACAAACCACCTGGCACAACTGAACAGCAGCAGGTGATGCCACTGGGTATTGTTCTAGTGGGACACAGCTCCCTAAAGGAATGATGATGGATGGCACCAGAAACCCACACAACCTGAGGAGTGTCACTACAGCTGGAGGAACAGCACTCCCACCAGAATGCACAATGCTGGATGAAAGAGTCAGGATGTGGCTTAATGGATCCGCTGGGGAAATACAGAAGTTAGCCTGGGTAAACTGAGCTTGGCTTGCAGTGTTTTGCTTCTGGTGAATCAGAAGAAAAAGCAGCTCCACCAACCAACTCAGAAGAACACCAAGAAGAATATTATCCTAAACCGGAATCCTTTTCCTTGTGTTCCAGCCCAGGCTGCACATGGGCTCAGGTGCAGGAGCAGGGAGTCTCTGCAAAGTCAACAGCAGCACTGCAAACAGCTCAGGGGTTTAGTTTCTCCTGAAGTTGTCTTTTTTTATTGTAACTTACTCTGAGCACTGCAATGATGCTGCAGAGAACAGTAAAGGTTGCTCAGTGATAATAGGTGATCCAGGCACGCTGTTCTAGCTTTCAAAAATGGATTACAGCAATAATCTTACCTTGTTTACCACTGATTATTGTTTACAGTACAACCTCTCAATCTAAATAAGTGAGATGGTGGTTACAAAAGGCTGAGATGCTGTAGCTTCCCCCTGAAGTTCTTACATCCCCACGGCAATGCAGTCACACAGCGGCCGACTCCGAGGGCCTACGAGAGTTTTGATTTGAGATTACTCCAGTTATGGAGACTGACAGCACTTGACAGACCTATCATCCACAGATAATGAAGACACAAATCATTGCCTGGAAACAATAACCAGAAGATTTTTTTTTTTTGTGGTATTTTCTCCTCCAGCTCCCAGTTGGAAACAGGGTATTTTGACAGTCCAGACAAATTCTTCTGGGAGAATGCATTAAAATAACACTGAACTCTTGGGATTTTTTTTAGCCCACTTAGACACAGATATGGACACAAGAAGTTTCCAGCCAGCTGATGGTTGCACTTAACAATGACAGCAATGACAGCAAAGGCATCTATGTAACCACGGAACAAGAACATGATAGCAAATATCCCCAGAGGATCCCTAACATACTTGCTCATATTGTGGCAAGGGAGGCTGAGAAAACATTCCCTATAACCAATTACTATTTTTTTGTTATTGTTTTGTATGCTAAGGCTACCATAAATGCCAATTAAGTGTCCAGAAACAGATCTGTCCTTTGGGAACCAAAGCCTGAAGTGCCTCATGCAATGCACCAGAACCACAGAGATGTCTGAAGCTGCTTAGGAAGGAGGGCTCCTGCCATCACTGGACAGCTTGGAAGACCTGGTTTCACTAATCACACCTATTCTGTTCAGTTTTAGAAAGGAAGCACAAAGTCACTTATGGTACAAAGGGTTGAGTAACAAAATTTGGGCTGGGAGAGGAACAAACTCCTTGTTTTCAATCGCTTCCCTACGCCCAGGGAAAAATACTTCCAGCTGTCTCCAGCTGGACATTATTTAGGCTGAGGGATATTTCACTTTTATAATTGATTTTCCAAAGTGTTGCCTTCTTCCCATCACCCACAGCCTTCCTCGATGTGCACCTGAAACCAGAAAGCCAACGATAGAGACACTGGGAAATACCAAAAGGTCCTGGAGTTAATACCTGATGTATTTTTACCACATTTTCCCAGTCCAGCATTTCTGCACACGGATAACGTGTCCAGTGAGGATGTTCATGCTCATGGGTGTATCTGCCCTGCCCTCAGCTGTCTCTTGCTGTGCATGACTCAGCTCTGGGTTCTGTTAACCACTCCTTTCTGAGCATTTGAGCTGACATCTAATTCATTACGAGCAATCTGCTTTCACCACTGCCAACCTTCTGCCTGCTGATGCTGATATCTGATAGACCAGGCCCCATTCATGGGCAGGATTTACTGCAGGTAATCAAAAAGCAGGTCTTTGACTACGAAAACAAAGATGTTGGTTTGCCCTAATAGTACAGTAGGGTCATAATTCCCAAGTTGTTTTTTGTTTTGTTTTGTTTGTATGTTTGTTTTTCTTTTCTTTTCAAAACTTGTGCAAAGACCTGAAATACTCAACAAAAACCAGGTCACCAAAAACAGGGGGACACCTAAGAAAAAGTCACTGTTCAGAGTGAACAAAGGGAACAAGAAGATGGTACTGTTCCACTCTTAGAGAAGCCAAGATGCAGAACTTCCCATCACATCAAAACCAACATAATTTTATCAGTGCACAACACGTTCTAAGAGCAAACAGGAAGCTACATGGATTAAATTAAAAATAAAAATCACCTTTACTGTTATTAATGCAGGGGAGTGCTGAAGTGGAACAGCACACACAACTTCTTGCTGTCAAAGGTTCTTGTGCCCCACTCAGAACAGCTCAGTCCTCTCACATTAAAGTTGATGGAATCAACATGAGAGCACCATTTTGAAGAAGGAAAAATAACCTTAAGACACAGAGCTGCTGGCAGGGCTACAATCTAGTAACCAGACCTTTCAATCCCCATTTCTGCATTCTAACCACGATGCAAGTCTTTTTCATTGGGCTTAAGTAGGGACCTTTACCAAAATCCAGGAGAACAGTCCTCAAACAGGGAAGCTTCTCTACTCCTGTTTTGCAGTAGTCAAGCACAGCCTTAATGGTTATACTGGAAAGACAATCACAAGGGTAGGCAGGAACTTACCTTTAATAATGGGAACACTGCTGCCCCAGGAATGGGTTTTATTAGTACTTTTGAGCCTGAAAATCACAACCAACCAGAAACAACCCACACCAAGTCACACTGGCAGTCCTTAACAACAAAACTGCTGGAGAACAGCAAGGGACTTGAGTTTTGCTCTCATTACTCGAAGCCAGGCCTGCTCTACCTCATTGTGCACAGCTAAGTTAACAGGAAACCAACTCCAAGCCCTCCTCCAAGTAAGGCTATCCCTGCCCTTTCAGCTGTGGCCACCACAGGACCACGTGTTTGTTCACGCCACGTGCACCGCGCTCTGCGTGCAGGCAACCTCAGGCTGCAACATCTGTTTCCATGGCAATGGGGCTGCATCAGCAATCCCCGGGTTTAGTTCAGGCCATCCCCACCCAGGCTCCAGCTCTGCACACCGGTGATGTCACCAGTATCCATGGTGCCCACAGCTGAGCTGTCCCTGTGCCCTTTGTGCTCGCACATCCTTCATGGGTGACAATTACTTTAATCCAATTACTGCTGTTCCAAAAAAAAAAAATAAAACACATGAAGGGCCACTGTCAATACTTATTTAGGGAAGGAAGGTTAGTTTGAGTCAACAAGATAATGATCAGAACATGAGGCTTTACAATAGCACTTTGACTCTGAGGCTCATTGCATCGAACGCATAGGAATGACCCGACACTCTGGGGAAAAAGGAAAGAAATCTGTTCCTCATCAATGGCTTCATTAATAAAGGGAAAAGAGCAGCTGTTTTAAACATCTCCCTTCTAGGTTTGATCAGTGGCTGGGCAGTGTGCAGTGCTTCATTCCACGCAGGCACTCTCCTGTCCCCCGAACACTGATGCTGCACCAGCTGAACACCATTCTGAGAGTAACCATAAAGGAATTATCATCTGTCTTCACAACACAGAACTGCAATTCCCAGGAAATTTCCTCTTTGGTTCCTCCCCAGCTCTGTAGGGAGCTGCCATCTGACCACTCCAGCCTGCAGCGGGGATATCATGGAGGGGGATCTTCCCTCAAGTTTACCAAGTAAAAATTGGGATTATCACCCAGGAATTGCCAGCCTGTCGTCCCGTGCTTCAATAACTGCATAGCACTGCTTCCAAGGAGAAATGAGGCACGCAAGGAGAGGAGAATGGTCACCAGGAGGCTCTTCTTGCCAGACAGAGGCACATGTAGAGCTGCAGAGGCAAAGCTGGGCGTGCAGAAGGCCCTGCAGAAGGAACCACTCTCAGCCCAGGAAGTGCATGTGACCCGTGCTGCATCTGCAGCTCCATCACTCTTGGCTGCTTTTCTCGCAACGTAAAATATATTTCTTTTTAAAAAGCCCTAAAAGTTAAAGGCGGGACAGGCTGCCAGCAGCAGAGTCCCACAAGATGGAGCAGAAACACGCACAGCATCCATTTGTTCCAGTGCTGTAGGAACTGCATTATTTAGAATCGGGGCCAGATATTAATGAAGCCGCTCGCACAAAAACAGGATATTTCGGGGACAATCAATTGTGCAGGATCATAAATAATTTACGGCATTAAGAGAACCGTTCTCATCGCCACTCATTAATCACTTCACCTTACAAAGATGCCCAGTCATACTCCTTCAGAGTCAGGGCTGGCTGTGCCAGAGGCACATGAATTAGGAATCACTTGATTATGGAGATACCTCAAACTTGTTTATGCCACATGCTCGATCTTTCAAAATGTCTTCTACACTTCCAGCTCAGTATTTCATCTACTTTAAGTATTTCCTTCTGTGTGTTTAAACTGATTTTTCACTGTATTAACTATTCCACAGACACTGTGAATTACTGTGCTTGCTTTAGAGGGAGGCAAAGCGAGTCGCCCATTAGTATATTGTGAGTCAGAGACAGAATTTCAACTCGGGGTGTTTTGGATCAATTCTAATCCTCTGACTACATCCCTTAGATTTTAGAAACACAGTGCAATTGTTTATTAACAGTAGGTTGTATCCTAAAGTACCAGAGCACTGGCTTAAAGAAATCCCCATAGTTTTCTTAACACTTAATTCATTACTTGCCTTTGGGTATTTGAAAAAGTGAGAACCTAATCTCCGTCAACAGTCAAGATTTTGTCCACACATCAGAAGCCTTCTTTCATAAGAATAAAAAAAAAAAATATAAAGAAGGAAAAAGGATTTTTGACAGCAAACAAGCTCAGTAGGATTAGCAGTGCTGCACCCTGTATTAAAACCAGTGCAAATCTGAAGTTTAAAACAATGTTTGTGTTATAAACCTTATCTCAGCTTCATTCAATTTTGTTAAGAGAAAGAGAGCACATGGGAACCCTCAAGGCAACAGAAAGTTCACTGCCCTAGCACCTATCTTTTTTGGAATGTAGAAAAGGTGTTCTCTATTTTCTCTACGTTTCTCCCTCCGATGAAAACTTGTATGGGTGTCACTGCCATTCGTGCAAATGAGACCCCACATCTGCTACCACTGAATGTACCTGTACCTACCACCTTTGTTCTCAAAGCTAAACATCTGCAAGTGCCTTATCCTCCTCTTCCAGAAGGATGCAAGTCTCATGACCACAAAGAAAAGCTTATGAAAACCAGAAGAAGAAGGAAAAAAACATAGAAGCCACAAGTTTTTCAATGGTGCAGCATAGAAATTGGAGGAAAAGTTCAAACCAGGCTTTGCTTTTAGACTCGTGAGTCTTCCAGGGTCTCTGGAGCTGCCAGCAGTGTCACCCCCTTTAAAATTAAAGCATCTAGGTGTCTGTCCAGATGGCCAAGGCATCTGCATCTGAGAGGAAAATAATCAGCCACCCACTTCTTCAGTGTCCAGAGACGAAGGGTTAGTTTGCTTTCCCCCCCACTCAATCAATCCTTCACCATCTGCTGAGCCTGCCCGTGGCTGTCAAGTGGAGCCGAGGGTTTAAGGGACACGACTTCTGCACCTGGGTATCAGGACAGGGCCTCTGGAGTTACCACCTCCAAGCAGGTTTTTAAGTCTGTTCTCACAGGTGCTTCCAGAGAGCTGCACGGAAATGAAGGAGAAAACGGGACAGTGCAGGGGAGTGAGAGTGAGGTGATGGACAAACCACGATCTTTTGGAAAGGAGGATGGAAATCAGGATTCTCCATCAGCAGTCAGGACAGGTGAGTACAGCACGCTGCAGATGCTTGGAATGCACTCTGATTTTTCAGGGAAGGCAATAAATGCAAAGCCCTGGAGGGCTGTAGAAGAAATCTCCTGTTAACAGATGAGAGGAGCCCTCAGCAGGCAGGAACAGACAGGTTATTTTTCATGGATTGCCTCAAACAGGGGCCAGAGGCCTTCCCCACCCATCCTCAAATTGATGAACAACACAGCATTAATTTTATTAACTAGGAAGGGTGACACCACATCTTAAAACAAGTCTCATCCTCAAAAGGTAATCACTGCGTCCAGAAGAACGTTTTTAAAGCACGCTTTGGAGAAGGTCACAAATACTCAGAGAAATCTGTGTGGACAAAATGAGGACCAGAGCTATTTACAGCAGACAACTAAGCTATGCACACTGATGTAAAAATAAGTTTTAATAACAGGAGGAATTCTCTTGTCTTATGAGAGGGTCAGAAGGGCAATGGTCTCTCGGAATCTCGTGGCATATGGAACCACAGTAACGAACGTTATTAAGATGATAAATGGCCTGACCTTTGGCTAATAAGATCTTGATCTTTCTGACAAATGCACTCAGATCTCCTGTTCCAGGCTTTTATGAAACAGAGACTTCATGCGTGCATTGTTTCTGGAGTGAGGGGGAGATGCACGGAACGGAAGGTTCTCTGAACACACAAGAAAAGGATGCCAGTGCTCCAGGAAAGGATAGCTGCTGAGACAGAAACATGCAGGCCTCTCAGAAGAGGAAGAATGAAGAGATCCTTTAATAAGATCTCCTTGATATGTAACACAAACTCTGCCCCTTTGTGCCCGACAGGCTTCCCCTCCCAAATACTGAAACAGCCCACACGCCTTTGAGGTGCTGTGTCTGGGAAGACACCCAGGACAGAGTCCCTGGCTCAAAACTTCTCCAGGAAGAAAGAAATCCCTACAGATGGTTACAGCTGTCCCCTCCATAAATGGTTTGTGCTTCATGAAACTCGTCCCAGTGCTCGATTCCAGCTCCTCTCTGCTGAAGGACGGGAGGCTGCAGCTTCACCAAACCACAGCTCTCCCAGTCCCACGGACAACTCTCCAGGTCAGGTTTATCAAGAAACCTCTCACCCTTGGAAGCAGCACAGGTTTTTAAATGTGCATACAGACTTTAGGAAAAAGTTACATCAAAAGAGGTACAAAAAGCGATTTCACTGTTTTGAAACATTTTGCCTGTTTTTTTGCACAAGAATAAAAAAAAAAGAGGTCACAGGCAGATCACTGGTTCTGAGCTCAGATATAAAAATCAGTATGTTTTCATTTGGACACCAAGAGAAACAAAAATGCAGCAGTGATGCAAGAAGGCCCTTGTGCCTATGGAAAAGCTAAAACCCAACTGCTCTGCAGCCAACACAGCAGGGGCTCCCAGCCTGAAGATGCTGACAACGGCGTGTGAGAGGTGGATGTTGAGAGTTTAAAATTTAATAGAGAAAAACCATTCAGTTCAGATCTGCCAGGCTTCAAGCAAGTCAAGGGTACATTAAGCCCTTGCTGTAATGTAAAATTAACTTATTTAGGGAAGAATTTAAGTGCTGCTTAAAGTACTGAAACCACTGGCTCTGTAGATAATATTTCAGAAGCCAGCAGAAAGCAACTTATGAGACTTTTTACTCTCTGACCTCAATCAAAAAAAAATAAATATCAAATTAAAAAGTAAAACAGCAGGCCACTCACCTCAGTTTTCACAGCTTCATACACCAGCCTGGAGAACTTGAGGTGTAAGAGGAATTACAGAGCAATACGGGCACACACACAATGATTTATTGCATGTCTCGCCTGCCCAGTGGCACAGAGAACCGGGAGAGATACCGGGCTATCCACTGCACAATTTTAATCCTCCCATCCAGTAAACACAGCAAATATGAGCACAGCCTGTTCCCATTTAATGGAAGGATCCTTTGCTACTTGGGCACGATGCTGCTTAACATCAGATCTGGTGGAAATTTTTGTTAAGACTTCTAAGAAGAAGGAGGGACTGTTCTCTCATGAAAGGAGATGATGGACCCTCCCACTGCAAAGCAAAGCCCTCCACGAACATGCCTTTGAAAAGTGAGCACAGCTTGAGTGTGAACATCCCTGCCCACGTGCCTTTGAGGCACCACTTCCACCAGAAGGGCTCAGGTGAAAAGGGCCTTTTGGAAAACTTCCATTTGGACGATGCTGAAATCCAGGAAAATTTATACCTAGACCAAAAAAACAACTAAGGAGCTTTATACCAAGGGGTTTGGAGTTTAATGGGAGTCTTCACTCATGAGCTCAGAGTTAAACAAGTGATCAACCTCGAACATGCGCTTGAGGCTCCCCAAAACCTTTGAGGAATAACTGTGACATCTTTTACGCTGCTGGAGAAGTGCTTCTTCCAGGACCAGGCTGCCTGGTGTCTCCAGCAATAACACCCCATACTGTACACAACAAACGTCTTTGAAATGAACCTTTTGCTTTTAAGAATTGCTCCTCTCCCCGGGAACTCCCTTAAATCATTCCGTTCTACGTTTCAGCCAGAGATTTCTAAGAAATGCCTCTTCGCTGCTGTCTTATACAGATATTTCAGCTTGTTCCCCTAAGGGGGTTCAACAAACAGAACTTCCTTCTCCCGTGGCCTCTTCAGGCATTTCAGAGGAAAAATAAAAGAGACAGACGTGAAGCATTTTCTCATCCTCTGAAAGGGATGGAAGCCACGCTCTCCACTGCTCCCTCCCCAGTGCCTGTCTCAAACACAAACCCACCACTTTTAAATCCCACTGAAGAAAAAGGACATTCGACATCCTGGTCTAGGAAAAGCCCCCACTGAAACCAGCCAGGAATCTTTCCACCAATTTCAGGGACAACTGAAGCAAATTGCTACCAAACTCTACCCTAAGAGGCCTTTCTGGTTTTGTCATTGCTTTTTGTTTCTCTCAAATTCGAGCTGAAATTCGCATTCTCCAGGAAAAGGACAGCTAACTTTTCCTCTTGTACTGCTTGTGCGAGTAACACAGTAAAGCCACTTGCTTGTCATGCAATTTCTCCAGCTCCATCGGACCTTGGGCTCCAGGCAGTGTTTCCAGCTCAGCTCCCTCCTCCAGGTAAGAGGGAGGAGATCAGAGGCCTGACTTGCACCTGATCTAAGAGCAAACCTTATTTTGCTGCTTGTCAGCACGGTAGAAAATCAGGGCAGGGCTGGATGGCAATTTGGAGCTGCAGTTTCTCAGGTGGTTTCCTGGGCTGGTGAACTTTGCCTTGCATGAAACCTTAATGGCCCTTCTGACATTCAGATATGGCCAAAATCACTGTCAAGTAACAGAGCAGAACCCAGTGTTCTGCTTTAATGGAATAAAACCAAGCAATTTATAACTCCTGAAATCAAAAAGCGAATTCATCACCCCAGAGACACTCCCCAGTTAAGGATTCATCCTCTGGTAAATCAGATGGGCGGCTCCTCCCTAATCAAATCACTTTCCCCTCGCTCCACTGCTCCTGACAAGTTCTGCACAGCCAATACTCTGCTGCCATCCACCAGCTCTTCATTCAAAGCAGCAGAGCCAGATTAGGAAGACAAAGTTGTTAACAAATTAATTACACCGACATTCAAAGCAGCTACGGCATCAGGAAGAGGTACAGAAAAATGAAGCCACCCAAGAGAAGTGTTTACTTGCTTATGCCAACATTTAACATTTAGGTTAAACATGCAAAGACAAGCTATTTGTGTCAGAAAAAGGAATTTGACCACTATTACCAGAAAACACACAACATGCATTGTTGTAACAGTCAAGTCCAAGTGCATGAATCCTTAATGAGCACAGTTGGATGGCTGAGAGAGAAATGGGAGAGTTGTGCATTTGCTTTGGGCTTTGCTTTTTTCCTTAACTCATTTCAGGTTTTAAGCCAAAGCAGATTTTTTTTTTAGCATCGCTTCAAAAAAGCAGAGTTCTCCTGCAAACTCAATATTAGATGTGTTCTCTGCTGGATGAGCAAAATTAAATTTTATTTAAAGCGTGGGACAATGAAATAACACTTCAGATTCATTTCCTTTTAAAACTGCTCCTGGTTGGATTTCAGACACTGGGAGAATATGGGCACAGAGGATTTCAGTTACAAACCCCCAACATTTTAATTAACTGCTTTATTGAAGAGAGGGAATTCAACAGAAATTCCCATCAGTATTCAGAAGCCTGTTAAAAATAATCTACACTTTATGCCTAAACTGATCAGTATCTGTTTCACGGTGGTAATGTAAGCACAGAAATACTACATCTAGATTTTTCCCACTCTATATTCAAAACTATGCCTTTGCTTTACCCTCTCAAATCCATATTCGACTACTCCCTCCCAAGAAAAGAACACAATCCTTCGGTTTGCAGCTGGAATTGGCACGACCAGTAACCAGAGCCCACCTGGGAAGCCGTGGCTGCTTCCACAGGTGGGTCAAACAAAGCTTCTCTAAATTAGGAGGAAGCAAGTTCCCTGCTTCTGCTTCGCAAGCACACGGCAAACCTCCAATTCAGAATAAGGCATTCTGTAGCAAGACTTCCCCGTTCCACACGTGGCCCCACGTCAGCCTCTGCTCCCCAAAACGTCACTGACCTGTATCATGTACAGCTGGGCGATCCGATATTCCTCCACACTCATCGGGAGAGGGATCCGATATTCCTTTATCAGCATTTTGGATACAAAAGCCTTTCGTCCGCTCAGAAACACAATCCAGAAGCTTTTAGTAAAGGCTCCCTAAATAACGGCAAGGAAATGCATCGAGGATCTCTGAAACAGAAAGAGAGAAAGGGGATAAAAGAAGAGAGAAGTGGTTATTTTCCATTTTTAGTGCAGAATATCCTCTTAGAAAAAAAAAAACAACCAAAGAGACAAACATTAATTTTCGTAATAGCTATGAGCCTACTAGGAGAGAGAAGAATCCCTGGAGTGCTACCAGACCCTTGGTATCAAATTGAACAGAATCTTTGAGAAGAATTTTGATTCGCTTCAGGGGATACCATCAAAGCTATTACCCTCCTGACCTTTGCCACTGTATCAATCAGACTTTCGTATGCAGCAGCACCTCCACGGAAGAGATGTGACAAAGGCTCCAAATGAATAGCCAGACCTGCTGCTGCCAGACAATAAAGTCCCTCTCCAGTGTCAGCAACACACCAGAGATGCATCCACTCAAAGGCATCAGGTTTTATCCTCTAGATTCATTTGGCAGCAAGAAAAGGCAATAATTAGACTTGCTCAGGCCTCAGTGGCACCATGATGAAGGAAGTAATTTGGATTCTAACAATAGAGACACCAGAAATGTACTTTTCTTCCCTGCTTTACTCTGAATTACTGTTCTTGGTAGGATTCCTTCTCCTGCACCTCCAAACCCACCTCCTGCCATTGGTGTCAACACCAGGCTCCTTTTTACACTCACACTGCACGAGAATACAGTCAAACTGCAACAAAAAAATAATCCCATCACCCCCCACCTCAAGGCAATTTAACAGAATTACTGCGGCACAGTTCAGGGAATACAGCATTTACTGCACCACAGAGCAAAGCAGGATCTTTTCAAAGAGTTTCAAGACTCTCTATGGGCTGTGGAATGTAAGGAAGGGGTGTGGGGGGGTAAAGGATGACTGGTGAGGAAAAGGGGACACCAGAAGCAAAGTGTCTGTTGTCAGGCCCATCAGGCCAAGTCAGCCTCAGCAGGATCTGGTGACCACTCTCACAGCACACAAAGCATTTGCTTGGTTCCTTCTCACCACCAAAATCCACCTTTCTGCTGTGCCTGCTTAGTGGAAGTCTTCAGATAGAGCTGCTGGAGGAAAACCAGCCCCAAACTCTACAACTGGTGAAAAAAACCCAGGAGAATAAACCCAACCGATTGATCCAGTGGATTAAACCGTGACGTGGGAACCAGGAAACCACAGCACCATCAACAGCCCTTAGTGCCAGCCGGTGTTTGCACAACACTTCACCAACCTTTTTACGAGGCTTAGAGAGTCTGAAACGCATGCCCACGGTCACAGGGCAAGTGGGGACAAAACGCAGCGTTTGTAACCCAGGCTTCCTGCAACATGTTCCTGGTGGGGACACGTGGGGACATCGCCCACAGCATCCCAGGCAAGGCTTTCCTGACCCAGGCCTGTGCCACGGTGCTCCCAGCTCGCTCCCCTTCGATTGCCACAGCTCTCGTCTGGCACTAAAGCAAATCCATCCCCGACTGACTCTTCTGGTGCTGCGTCATCTAAACAATTTAGTCTCAGATTCAATCCTCTGCTGCATTTCAGTGCTGTCAGAGCAATCTGTGCATGTGGAGGGGGCACAAAAAACTCTTTGCCATGGCAAACCCTGAAGAAGAGAGTAATTCTGGGGAGACTGTGCTTCCCAACGTTGCTGTGCCTATGTGCATCCCCAGGCACGTGCAGGATTTCCTCCGTCAAACTAATCCTCCAGAACAGGTGGAGATAATCTCATTAAGTGGGTTTTAATTAGTGTCACAGCAAAGAACAACAGTTACCACCAGAGGAGGGATCTAAAGCACCAGCTCTGCAATGGGACAACAAAAGAATCCCAACTTTTTGAGCTAATGGCACTGGGAGACTCAGCTACGCGTCTGGAGTAGTTTGTTATGCTTTAGAGATCTTTGAAAATTAGATTTAAAAGCTTCTCCCTCTGTTCCCCAAATGCTCTGAGAGTGATTCTGCTCCACCATCAGGACATCAGTCACGTCTGCCTCTGCTGCTTGCTAAAACCAGGATATTTCTATCGATTGGAAGAGATGAATAAAACAAAAAATAGAACCTAAAAAGCGATAAAATGGCAGGAAACCAGTACCAAGATGGAAAAAAAAGTGTTTATAATGAAGTGCCAGTTAGGTAATAATTCAGATGGCTGAGACAGAAGAAGGTTTATTTTATTACAGACTAAAAATCCCAACGTTTTGGCCCCAAGCAGGCACAGCAGCAGCCTCGCAGTGCCCAGCGTGTTCAGTCACAGCAGTGGCTCCTGCTCAGCTTTTACAGGAGCTGAGGATTTGCTGGGATCTTCCCCTGCAGGTTTATTCCCTCTGATTGATGATTAAAAGCAGAGTCCGGGCTCAGCCCCCAGGTCTCTGAGCAGCAGCAGGTCCTGATGATGTGCCCATTAGAAAAGGTCATGCTCCCAAAAACCTCCTCCAGCAGCTGCCCACTCCAGTGACTGCAACCAGTCCCCTGTGGCTGGCTGGAAAACAACCCTGGAAAACACACCGAGCAAGGACAAAATCCCAACCTCAAACCAAGAGGGCCAGCAGGGAAAGGCTGGGAGCAGCAGCCTGACCCTAAAGGAAGCACAGAGAACAAACCTGAGTTACCTGGTTTTTAGTCAGACTGGTAAAAAAAAAAAAAAAAATCAAAGTAAGTTTGCAGTTTGGGCTGAAAATAATCTGTCCTAACCCTTCCAAGAGCAGTGGAGTCCTGATGGCAAAGCATGAAAGACAAACACAGGTTTTCACCAGGTTCAGCCTGGGGGAACACCATTCCAAGTGGAACAGAAATGACAAAATCACCCTGAGGACAACGGTCTCCTTCCAAAGTCTTGGGACTTCATCGACAGTCAAAGTTCACCAAGACCAAACAAAACACAGAGGTTTGTCTGCAGACACGACAGAGAAAAGAGAAAGCCCTTCTGGAAGCAAGGGAGCCACCATGGGTGTCAGAGCACCAGCTTTGTGTCCCAGGCACTTCCCCACAGCCAGGACACTGCCATGAGCAGCCAGAGGTGTTTGAGACGCTCCACGTGCCAGGATTAGCGAGCAGCCAGTGTTTCACCACTGGATTTTGGCTGCCCAGCTGCAGGACTTGCCATGGGTTTGCCAAACAACTGGGACCAGCAGTGTCCAGAGGCTGTTTGCAAACCTGCAGGCAGCTTCCCAGCAAGAGGAAAACAGCGGTGACGCAGGACATCGCCAGACCGGCTGCTATTCCTGCCGTAGCCAAGTGGCACATTTGTACAGCCCCTTATTCAATTTATACCCAGAGCTGTAGTAACTGTGAGAACCAGGCGCATAATTTTAGACCTCAATTATTTTAAAATCAGGCTCTGAAAGCATCATAATTACGCTGCAGAGTCAATATCCTGCTGCGATGAGTCAGGTCCACCTCGGAGCCATCGCTCCGGGCTGTCTGAAGGCTCAGCACAGCCTGCTGCCAATTTTAACAGTTTACCTCAAAACAACAAACTTCCAAAAAAAAAAAAGGGCCCTTGCTTTAAAAGCAGGGAGGACTATCAGGATCTGCAGAAGCTGAACAGATCAAGAGACCCGGCAGAATCTCTCCACTTAGCCCATGAACTTGGTGTTCACTGTGGGAGCATTAGGGCAGCCTCCCTGGTACTAAAGGAGGGAGCAGAGGGCTGATGACAACTGACAGCTTGTAATTAAGGAGTAAGAATCAGTGTGTGAGGGGTGGTTAAACTGTGCTCCTGGAGTGCTGGAGGCCAAACCCCAGCCAGGCTTCCCAGGCTGGCCCTGAGGGGATGGAAACTGAGTATGACAGCAGAAATCCCAGCTCCAGGGTAGGAGAACCACTCATGGCGCAGGTTCAGGCTACAAAAGGGCTGTTACAGCTCTCCCAACTGTCACCTCAATGACTGATTTTTGACCAGCTCACGTTTTCTGTGCTCAGGTTGCTGAGCACAGGCTTTTCAGGGCTGCAATGAGGAGCAGGACCCACTCTGTGCCATGGCTGTCACAGCCCATTTTCAACAGAGAAGAAAAAGCCTGAGACACAGAGAGCAACTATAACGAGCTTTTTCCAGCCTCATGCAGGAGGTTCATTTTACACTGTTATAAAGTTAAAATTAAAACCCATCACGGAGGGTCACACAGCAGCCAGGAGCATAGGCAGGCACCTGCCTCAGGTCTCAGGTTCTGATCACGCACTGCCTGCAGAAGTTAAGAAAAACCTCTCAGATGAAAGAACAAACTCCTGAGCTAAGGATCAATACCCTTGACTCAGCTAATGAACAATTTTCCTGGCAATACTGTCCCATAACTGAGAAATGAGAGATAATTAACACCCAACCATGTGAAAACCAAGCCAAACACTTCGTGGCAAAAGGAGGAGCAAAGGCATCACCTGGAGACCTCACCTGCCTCCCTAAAGATCTTCCTTAGGCTCTCAACATCACCTTTATCCCCCAAGAAGATGCCTCCTTGAAGAAAGGGATATCAAAGAGATGTTAGCTATTGATCCCAAGTGTATCAAACACTTGGACTTGGGGAAGCAACACCAGGCTTAGAAACCCAGCCACCTTCCCTCTCCTGCAGAGTTCCCTGCAGGAGGATGCAGTGCCCTCCCACGTCTGCAAGCGCTGCATCTATACTGCCCTTGCATTTATTTATGCCTTTAGAGGCAGCAGCATAAACGTGAAACAGATTCCTGAGGTCCGAGTCAGCAGTTTTTAACAGCAGCCTCACCTCTCACACCGTGATTAATGCGGCAGTTTCGCTCCTGGCCCAGAGCAGTCTGGCTCAGCTTTGCCTACCCAAAGCAGCTCTGCTGCAAAGACCGTTTCCTTTATCTGTCACCCTGATCCCGTTTGTCCACAGCGTTCCTGCCTCTCAGGAGTTTTCCACCAGTATCTACAGATCATGGTTGTCAAGCCCTGCTCAGCCCTTGCTCCAGCACACACAGCCTGTGATCCATCACGCGGACCCAGCACTGTCCTGCCCACGTCCCGCTGCCATCTCACCGGGAAGGACCACAGGACAGAGAGGAACTTCTTGGTTTGTGAATGCATGACCAATAGCACGGTATCACAAACGGACCACAGCTGTCTCCATGAATCCCTCATGAATGACCACCAAAAAGAAAACACAATATATGAGGGTTTTCCAAAATGAATAGCGAGTGCTCGTGTTTTTACCATCCCAGTCCCTCCCCTCTTCTCCCTGCCCTGCCGAAGTGATCTCTCCAGTGGGATTGTTTTAAGCCATGCTTACACTGAAAGGTTAAAAAGCCCCAACATTTCTGTTTAGCAGCTTTGTGGCCACCATTATTTGCCATAACACTCATCACTACACTCAAAACTGTCTCACACACACATGCACGTGCGATAAACCGATGAGACAGAAGAGCTCTTTAGAATTAGCAGTTCTCGGTTTTCATAGCGTGGGTCGTACCTAACTGACAGCTAAGCAGATTTAAAAACTCATCAGGCCTTGTGGGGGGAAAAAAATAGATCAGAAGTTAAATCTCCTTAAAAGTGCACAGTTCGCACGCTCACGTCTCCGAGGCCACTGTGTCAGTAAGCGACGTTCGGTGCAGTCGTAGATCCTAATCACACATCTCATCTGTCACAGCTCCTTCAGAGAGTCGTTTCCATGCAGATGCTCACACAGCTGAGTTTCCTGACTGAGCTTAGATCCCATCTGACAGTGAATCAGCAGCTAATGAACACGCGCCCGCATCGCAGAACCCCGACAGTCCTCCCAGCGCCGCAGCAGCTGGAGCTGGGGAGCTCCCTGTGCCTGCTTTCCATGGGCTGGGCCACTGCCACGCAGCCAGGGCAAAAGGAAAACACAACACACGTGGAAATCAGCCTTCCTCGGGTGGAAAGCTCAGGGCAAGCTCCAAAGCCCTCGAAGGTGCTGCGGGGGGCTGAGGATAAACACTGCGTGGTGAGACAGGGAGAACAAGTGGCATTTACAGCACTTGGTCTTCTCTCCATTATTAGATACAATTTGACGTCACTTATAGAATTTCAGAGCTCACTGTAAAGCAGACGTTTATTCCAAGTGAAGGATGGAAGCAGTCCAAATGCAATACAGCGACACTGGAGCTATTAAATCTTGTTATAGTTCACTGGGCAGCCAAACACTGGCTCGAAGCAACCTGAGGTGGGGGGAGTAACACCACAGCAAAGCGTGCACACACCCACCACCTTTTCTCCTTAAATATTCTAGGACATTGCAACTGTTTCTTTGTACTTTCCATTCCTATCGCTCCTTTAACGTGTCTGAGATGAAAAAAAGCAGAAGGAAGGCAGTCAAGTTAAGTGATGTCGTGCAAAGCCAGCCAAGCCCTTTCCACGCACACACCAAGGGGATCAGGTGAAGTCCATCAGCTGAACTTTGGTTGGAAAATTAACATTTCAAGTCCTGCCATGCCTGGAGGTTACACAGTAATCAACTAATAAAGAAGCCATTAAAAGAACTAATAAGCACACTCAAGTCACAGATGAGTTCAGAGGGAAAGACAAACCAGCCTCTAATCCTTTTGCTGATACTGGGAATAAAGATGAATATTAAAAAGCATCTGACACGAAAGGTTAAACGTTTCCAAGTCGTCTGCATGAAGACAGCAGCCATAAACCCCAAAGTCCCATGGCCTCACTGCAGAGCCAGAAAAGCTAAAGCAACTGTGCTTTTAATGGGGTTGCTCTTAGCCCAAGTCTCTCAGCATCACACCCTGAAGACAAGCAACAATGGCACACACACGTATAAATATAGATGTGTAATGTATATATATATACAAATATATATAAGCATACATACATATATATACACACATACAGAGGGAAACAAAAATAAAAGCAGCACTGAATGTGGCTGAAAACCGACTGAAAATCACTGGCAGCTCATTAAATTACTGTAAAGAAAAATCTATGCGATGCCCCAGGCAAAGAGCATGGACAGGATTTTCCTTTCGCTGGTGGCACATCCTTTAGCTGAAGGGCCACTGTGGGCAGCAGTGGCAGGGAGGCGGGAGGCTGGCCAAGTTTAAAAAACAGAATAAACATATCTAATTTCCAAGGTAGCCTCCCTGGCAGGTTATTGCATTTACACTTCACAGCTCCGGGTGCTACAATCCCTCTTCCTGATGGAACTCGGGAGGGGGAGCAGAAGGGACCTCGGTGCAATTCCCACAGGTTGGGCAAGGCTTCACTTCTATTAAGTAGTAAAATGCCAGCAACAAATCCAAGCAGGCTCTTAATGTCCATGCCCAGACCTTCCCTGTTCTTTCTGTCCCTCTGTCAGCTGCTGCACTGGAAATTACACTTTTTTATTACAATGACATGAGCAGAAAGTCACGAAAACTCCCACTCTTTCATCTTGTCAGTCACTAAGCATGAAAATAAGAAACTGAGAGCAGTGAGGCTGAAGTCCAAAGCTGTACAAAGGGCTGGTGACCACCTCACCCAGAGGGTCCCCAGGTACCCAGCAGAGCACAAACCCTGCCCAGACCCAGGAAACAAATGGCCTTCCAGCTAAAAATCATCAGGAAACAGGACTATTTATCTTTTAAAAAACATTATGAATGAAGAAAAGCACTTCAAGCTACGGTGACAAGGAACGTTTCCAGATTGTTTACAGACATAAAAGGCTTTTGCTGTCTAACCTCAGTTATCCTCACCACAGTTCAAGCTTCTCCCTTGTGATGATCTCAGGAGAGCCAGCAAATAGTTCATTAACGATGTTCTTCCTCAGTTCCTCATTTTCATGTTCAAAGTCACATGTGATCCCTCTTTTCCTTGTGTGTCTACAACCCTTCTCCCCCCAGTCCACACGTGTAAGACTGGTGTGAGCCACAGCATTCCTAAGGAACGAGCAGGATAACCCCAAGTCTTTCCTCTGGCTCTTGTTCACACCCCTCTGCACGATGTTTGCCAACAGCATAAGGGAGTTGAGGCCACTCAGTCAGTCCCTAAATCCATTGCAGCCGTAATCTCACCTCCCACGGAATGGCAACCACACAACTCATTCCCCATTTTATAGCTTAATCATGGCCCTTTACACTCATCTTTTCCAACTTACGGCCCATTTCAGACTATTTCTCAAGGTTAATTTGAATTTTTATCTCCAAATACTCGCAGATCCACTAAACTTGCTTTCGAGCCACAAAAATGCAATTTTAGGATTTGAGTCGAGATTGGGCAGACCCTGGATTGCTTCCTCAGTAACTCCCTACTCAAAGTGAAAAGGACATCAACAGCTACTCCACTTTTTCACTAGTTACAGTCCTGGCAGAAATAACATTCGATTACCTCGCTTCTGCAAAGATCATGCGGAAAAGGAAAGGAGCGTTCAAAGCCGCTTTAGGAAGACACTTTGGCCGAGGAAAACACTGCGTGACTGCAAAGGCAGCGTTAGGGCGCCGTAATACTTCACACTGGTTTCATTAGACTGAGATTTGCCTCGCCTGAGGGCAAAGCAGGCATGGAGAAAATAAGTCCCGCTCCATCAGAAGAAACTCGGAATGACACCTAAAATTCTTCCACGGGAAGCGAGACAGACACGGCAGCGAGGGCCATGAAAAACGGCGCAGTCGAGAGGCCATTTTGCACAAGAGCAGTAAATGTTTAATGTCTCTGTTGCGCCTTTCATCCATAACACCAACAGATTAACAAGGTTTCTGCGGCTGGGTAATTTCTTTGGAGTTTTGATCCTGGAGATAATTACGCTAAATATTTCACAAGCGCCTTCGAAAGTTTGGTTTCTTTTTTAATAAAGAAGAAAGAATCGCTCGCTGCTCTCGGACTGCAGCAGGGTAATGAAAGCGCACGGCTAATCAATAACCACTCTCTGTTCATTATTCAGCACATTTTGGGCCAGGGTTGTTTCTTCCCCTCTGCCATTTCACATCCCACACACGGAGTGATGGTGAGCTTTTAAGCCATCAGATATTACTGTTTTTGCAAATTATCCTTTATGTTAACCACAACATGGAGCATCCAGCCTCTAAATACCACCTACGCCATTTCGAGGGTTCCAGGGTGTTTTCAGCTGAGCCAGCCTGAGGATGCCAAAGTGAAATAACATGCCGGACCTCCAGAAAAACCCCCACCCAAAGGACACACTGTGATCGCTTGAAGCACAACTGAAGCCGGAAACTGAACCAAAGACTCGGGAAGCAGAAAGGCACATGGATGAATCCGTCAGACCACTCTCATTTTCCACGAGCAAAAGCAGAGGAGAAGCAGCCACCACGAGAGACAGTCCTGCCTTGAAGAAAACCAAACCCTTAAGATGAGAATGGAGTTAAATGGAAATCTGCCCTAGACATCAAAGTGCCCACCGCAACCCCCAAATCCCCTAAGACCTTGATTTATTAATTTAGCTAGAGACTTGGAAAAACCTCATTATTTATTGGTGCCTTTGTTTTTTCCTAAATAACCAAGTTTTCATGGCCAAGAAATGGAAGTGGGCAGTCTGTTACACACACACAGTGGAGGAAGCAAAGTGAACATGTACTCTGCAGTTGGACAAGGCTGGAGTGACAAAAGACAAGATATAGGATGCCCTGCCATATGGTACTGTAAAAAAAAAAAGAAAAGTCAAATTATATCTATACCTGGAAGCTTCAAGAACTCTTCTGGTTTTTTTGAAGTCTGGGTAGATCCAGGTTTGATTAATGCAGCAAATCGAATAAAGACTGGTAGAAATGTCACCATTTACCCCTCCCTCTTCTAGAAGGGCTACAGATCTTCTGTTTCTACAGCTGACAAGGAAAAAAGCTACTCAAGATCAAAAGATGGTCAAACCCTCACAACAGCATCCTCCAAACCTCATGCAAATCATCCTTGCTGGGGATAATATTCTCAGCTGTAATTAAGTTGTGCTCTGAGCCCAATATTTGCATTAATATCTTGGGAATCATGAACCAAACTCACTTTTCAGCTGTCAGATCCACAAGACAAAAGTGAAACAAAACCTTTGGCCTTTCATTCTGATCCATTTTGCTCCAGAACCCCTCCCACGGCCTCTCCCTCTGCCACTGGTTTCGGAAAGCCACGATCTGGCTTCACTCAGACTCCTCTCCAGGAAACAATTCTCTTTCCTACAGAAAAATTTCTGGATGTAACACAGCATTTAACAGCCATAGAGTACATACTGTGGTTTCAGCCCAACAAGGCAAGCAGAGAGCTTTCCCAAGGGCAGGTTTCTCATCTTGCTTGAGGACTCGTGGTTTTATTCCTCAAATTAAATGGGATTTCAACTGCCTTCTCCAACTACAAATTCAACTACTCAAGTAAATAAGCGTGTCCTGAAACAAGGGCCATGTCATTCTGCACATATGGGTCAAAAGAAAGCAACTTAACGTAAATCAAAACAAAAAGAAACAAAATCTGTTTCCTGACCTCCGAGGCCTGTTCAAATAAGCTTTTTTCCTCCATTCCCCATCAAATACCCGAATTGCTTTGGGGCTGTTCTTTTTTGAAGTGTCCCTTACAAGAAAGCGTTACAAAAGCCAAGTCCACGAAGGGCTACGGCACAAGGTTTTTATTTCATTAGCTGCACCCTAGGATGGAAACCTTGTTCCAGCCTGGCACCAGCTGAGGGAGCAAAGCCCAGAGCAGAGAGTGTCAAACTCCATCCGTTCAGATTTCAGGGACGCAGTGGAGCAGCCCCCCGGCTCGGCTTTCCCGTTCTCATTATGGGCCCAGCCAGTTGTTCCATACCTTGGGAATTTCTCCATCCCCACTGATCCAGCTCTGCCTGTCAGCTGTCGGGTGGCAGGAGCTCTGCACAGCCCCACATGCCCTTGGGTAAAGGGCATTACAGCCGCATTTATATCTGACACAAATCTGCTTTGTAAACAGTGACCTGATTCGGGACTGTCTTAGACGGCCACAGAGCACACGTGTCCGATGGCCCTGACCCACAGCACCAGCCCTGCCTGACCACCGGAGGAGATGCTGCTCTCAAAGGCTCTGGAACTGGCAAGGAGGAAAGTCAAAGCCACCAAAAGCCGGAGGTTTCGGCACACCCACAAAATCCAACAGTGCCTCGCAGACAAACAGCTTCGACATTTCAACTCGATCACGACATGGCACGAAGAAAAGGAGAATCAGTCTGAGCAATAAAAGTTACCTGCAGTCTACAAGCAAAGCAAAGTGTCTGAGGGACAGTAAAGTTTGGGCAGTTTAGTCCAAAATTCCCTGCAAATTCTGGCTCAAAGTCAACACAATCAGTAGCTGAACCGAAAATAATATCCAAGTTCTCACTCTGCAGGCACCAGAGCCTGTTTTCTCATCTCGTTTCTATTCTTCTATTTGCTGCCAATTCAAAGCATGAGGACAAAAAAAAAAAACAAAACACAAAAAAATCAGTCAATTAGACTTGCTCTTAGAAGTACTAAGCTCTTCTATATGAAGTTAGTGCTATCCACTGCACCCATAAATTGCTGCTAAAGTACATAGGAAGCAGTCATGACATAACCCCAATTAATTCTGAACCAGGTCACTACCAGTCAAAGAAGTGTTTTTCAAAATGTTAATTAATTTTTAAAAGAATGGATTAGAGGGGGCTCTCAATTAAAAGAAGACTTTGAGGAGACAAACTAGAGGAGGATTGTCCGTTTTATTAAAACAGCAATTTAACAGCAATTCAACATGTAATAACTTCTCATTAAAAATCAACCCTCCCCCTTTCCCAGCAGATTAGCCACCCATTTGTCAGACACAATACAGCTTCATTAGCCTAAAACTTCAATTTCTGCTCTTCAACAGATTTGCTTTTATTTTGCTCCTGTCAGTAAACGAAAATCCTGACTGACAGCAAAGTCCAGAAATCAATAACACAAACAGTGCCTTTAGTCTTTCACGAGTTTCAGGAGGTATTTTGATGCAGCATTCCCAGCAATTCCAGCTGTGACAGCACATTCAGCCAACTGCTGCCAACAGCCAGGCAGGAAACCCTGGGATCTACCTGAACAACGCTGCCCACACCCACGGCAAAGGCTCATCCATGAGCTGTACCTTGCCTGGAGCAGCCCACAAATTGTGCCTTTTCCACCCCAGGACTAGCCAGCAGCACCTGGATAGCACTCCAAGGATTACCTGGACCACCTGGAAGTGCAGAGTGTTGTTGAAAAGATGATATACAGCAATTTTCTAATACTGGTTCCCAGGACAACCTCGAGTTTTCAGTTTAAGCTTTGTCGTCACGAGTGTAAGACACGAGTGGACACGTTGCTCTGGGTGGAGATGTTTGACCCGTGCTGATGCTCCACAGACCTGACCAGGAGCAGGTGGGAGCTTGGGCAGGACAGCAGGAACAGGTCCCAGGGCTGGGCACCAGCAACGTGCAACCCTCAACACCTCTGAGTGAATGTGCACCCGATCTGATGAACACAGACAGGAGAGATGCTGAAACTCCTGAAAGGGCAACACTAAAATAAGTAGATAAACAAAACAAGCAGAGCCCTATGACTCCAGCAGGGAAGTCTGAGCACTACTGAGCAGGGAAGGCACCACACGAGAGCAGAAAGGCAGCTCCGTGTTTGCCTCATTGCTCCAACCTCACAGCTCATCCCACAGCGGCTCCACACGGATTTCACTGCAGGATCAGAGCTCTAGGAAGTCCATATTAAAAGCTGACAGAAGCTGAAAGAGGTTACAGCTAAGGCTAACACCACCCAAAATCTACAGCAAACAAAAACATTCCAGTCTCACGTGGATCTGCAAGGACCATTCAAGTTCCTCCTAAGCCACGTGCACAGGCTGCAAGCAAAAGGGACCACCTTTCCTCCAGCTCCTGCTGCTGCAATCCTGGGGAATGGATCCAGGCATCAGCAGAAGGGGAAGCTCAGGATACGCAGAGCACTGGTTTCCAAGAGGGTATTTATCATGTCACGTGAGACCAACATTTTTAGCCAAGCTGGGAGAAAATAGACAAGCTGCAAAGCTGCCCTAAAAATACCAGTCATGATAGTGACAAAGGAGAAACGGAGAGCACAAGCAATGGCAGCACCAACAATCCAGACTTTTAGTGACGACCTGCGTCTGTTTTTAAGGACACAGACCACTTCTAGAAGGTTGTCTCAGTTGTTCAGGTGTGCAATTTAGGCCCTGAGCTTTTTTTTTTATTTTTTAAAAAAAAAAGGCACCGATTATGTAAATCCAGGACTTTATCGTCTCTGCTCTCCCAGTAAAACACAAGCTTTTTGCCAAGACCAGCTGTCCCTCTTTCCTCAGGACAGCACTACTCAGTTTCAGCATTTTTAATAAAATTGATAAAGATCAAAGCCACATGCTGGTGACAGTGGCTCTTCCCAAGGCACGAGCCAGAACATAAACCAGCTCCAGCTCGATGAGTAACCTCAGGGCTTGCAGGAGTCAACAGTTGTAACAGAAAACTTATTTTTGTCACCAAAATCGGCAAGGGTGACTCACAACAGGCTCAGGGAGCCTCGTTGATGAGTTTCATTGTTATTCAGTCACTTTTCACCCTTAATTTTCAAAAATACCCCCAGTGACAATAATGGCAATAGAGTACAATAGCCCTAATTAGCTAAAGGGAGAGAAAACTTCCAAACTAAGCAGAATTGCTCCTTCTAAAACTGCAGCAGAAATGAGGGATGCAGTCGATCCCCGTTGATCACTGAAATTAGCAAAGTCTATGGAAATTGGCCATTCTCTTCTGCAGATTCAGCAACAACATCCCGACAGCCCCAGCAGGAGAAAGAACACGAGCAAGGGCTGTTCAGAGCCTTGGCTTGGAGGATGATTTACTGCTAAAATACATCAGAAGCGTCTCCCACTGACAAAACAAATAGGCCTGACTCTATCAAAACCAAGCAAATCGTTGCCTTCTCAAGCACAGGTTAATGCGTTTTTTTCCCCAGCGATGATAAAGAGGACAAAAGGACGACGGGCGAGCTTTGAAAATGAGCTGCCAGCTAAGTGACGGCTCAATAATTACATTTTGGAAAGTTTTCCTTGCGTTTTACACCACTGAAGCCACTCCTAAAGCACTGACAACATTGAGAAGTCAACGTGAAACTCGCTCTGTTGACTTGGTCGATGGAAGAGGGATGAAGAGCAGTGAACTTGTTAAGCCAGAGGTCAAATTTAGGACAACCACAACTGCTCTTCAAAACACCAAAGTTGGCTGAAATCTTTATTTAGGACCAATGTCCAGCAGCTTTCCTCTGCACCGGGGATCACATGGAAGCTATTTTCTTTGTGGAGTTTATTTTGAGCTGGAAATATTTTCCACTTCCACAGACAGGCAGGATTGTAACTACACCACATTAAAGAACAATGACTGAATTTTTGAAGCATGTCACAGGGGAAAGTAGAGAAAGCTGCAGTTTCCTCCTTAGAGTGCTTACTCCTGCAGAAGTTTACCCTCCCAAAATAAGGTCATGTGCTCCTTTAGCACAAAAGGACCCAACCAAGCAGAGCACAGGTCCTGTCCCATCCATCACCCCGGGCAGGAGGAGATAATCGGATTAGCCAAGCAGTTACACACTGGCCATAGCTGAAGGAGAAGGAAGTAGTTTTCTCATATTCCTCTCCCTGGCAATCACCCCCAAGATTTTCAAAACAGCAGTGTCAGCCTCCCAAACACTTCCCAGTACTGAGCTCCTCTGGGATTTGGAGACAAACTCCTCTGGAAGCTCTTGGTTAGCTTGTCACATTTATTGGAGAAAATGGTTTGCTGAGAGGATGTGGTAAAAGCATGCATTAATACCTGCAGCTTTATCCACACCTCCAGCCATCTTCTCCAAGAGCATTCTTGGGATTGGCCACAAAAACCCTCCTGGGAGAGGCTCTTCCACTCTCTTCACCCAAAGCAACACGTGCTGGGCGCAGCACAAGGGGAGAGACCAGGACAAGGACAAAGCAGAAACTTTACTGTGTTCCTGTGTTCACCTCAAGTGGCCCAACACCTCTTACTTCTGAAATGCTGCCAGACCAAGGGCAATGGGAGCTCCAGGAAGAAAGTTATGGAGCACAAGGAGGTTTTAAAAGTCCCACGTGAAAGAACAGAGTGAACTGCAAAGTGTGGCATTTGCACTAGAGGCAACTGTCTCCAAAATCCTACCTCAGCCCCTGGTTTAGGGGTTGGGGTGCCCTGGGACCAAAGCCTAAGTTATCGCTTAAGTTCTAAAAGTGGAAAAGCATTAGTTAACTAAATTCCTTTATACTTTTAGAGTTCAGTTCTTACACCCAAAGACACTCACACCATCTCCACTGGACAGTCTTTGGAAGAAGCTCCTTGAGCCAGCAGAGCAGATGAACACACAGTTATGGTGACAGCAAGCAAAACCCTCTTACAGCCCCTCAGCTGTGAAGGTGATTAACAGTATTTCCAGGCCAAAAGCCTCGTTCAACACAGAACCACCAGCCAGACAATATTTTAGCTGTGAAGGGTAAGTTGCTGTTTGCTGGAACACGAGGTGCCTCTTTTTCCCCCTCTAAGACACCACTAATCCTTTATGCAGGGCTAAAACACCTCTGCTGCCCAGCCTGGTGTCGTCAGTGTTGAGAAATACTGGGAACCAGAGTGCTCTGATTCACACTAAGGACAGCTGAAAGAAATGTCAGCAGTTTTTATTTTTAAATGCATGGAGCTCTGTGACCAGGGCCAGGAACACTCCCAGTTCCCTTTGATGCTTCAGCACTTCAGTAGGAATTCTTCTGAAAAAGGTGGGAGAGACGAACTTACACTCAATAGTGCCCTTCCTGGGGTCAGTCACAGAAGCCCCTCTACTCCTTCAGTCCCCAAACCAACTTTCCCACCCCTGGGACCGTTCCCATCTTGCATCACATCCCAGGGGACTGGTGATGGTAAGGTCCATCCTCAAGCCCGTCTTCAAAAGCTGCAGAAACAAACCAGTTTCTGCAGCTTTTTGGCTCGGTCTGCTCCCCTTCAGAGGATGGAGAAGTCACCTCTGGTTGCCATTCCTGCAAGTTGCACCCCAGTTCATGTCGAACACCCTCTGCCCTGTCACGAGGCACAAAATTAGCACAAGTTAAGCGATACAGAGAGTGACTGTGCTGCAGTCAGGAGGGTCACACACACCACCAAACCCATGACATTCCCACAGAAACCACAGCAGGGAAAGAGAAAAGCCCCCAAAAGCTGATCAAATACAAATGGTGAAATAAGTAATTCTGCTGAAAAAAAAAATCTCCACGTGCAAGTTCCTCCCCAGTTCTGCAGCAGCTCAGGGGTAACACAAGTAACACCAAACTGACACCGACAAAGCTTTTTTTCCCAGATCCCTCAGGCTGCCTGATGGGAATGACCACACATTCCCAGTGGTGATGTCTCAGAAAACAAAGCTGTTGGACATTACAAGTAACTCTCTTCTCTGCTTACTTACAGGGTTGTTCTGATGGTTTCTGTCACTAAACACTAAGCAACTTTTCCTTTGAGTGGGTAAAGCCTTTCAGAACATACATCTTTCTTGTTACAAGGATCAATTAAGCAAATAAATACTGGAATGTGCAAGAAAAGCAATTTATTCTTTCAGTTAAACAAACCTTCCTGTAGAGGGAAAAAAAATAATAATAATAAAAAAAGAGTTAAATGTTCCATGACACACTCCCAGACAAGTGTTTTTGTGTGACATCAAAGAAAGGAAAAGAGATGAATTAAAAAAAAAAAAATGGCCAAGAATGCAAAGCAATGGCTTTTAAATCCCTCAGGGTGCTCTGCTCTCACTCTGGAAAACTAGTGATATTCCAGTGCTTGGCAGGAGCAGCACAGCTCTACCCGGAGAGATGCAAACATGCAGGGAAGGAGGTTGGTTGTTACAAACTGAATCATTCAGTGAGATGCCTGATCCACCTCCAAACCCCTTCCAGACAGAGGAATAACATCCACAGCCTGCCTGGTGCTGAGCTCAACTGACTGCACCACCACAGAGCCCTTCCACAAGAGCCCAGCCAAAATCCGGGAGGTTTGGAAGCGAATCTGGACACGAACACACTCTTCAAAAGGTCAGAGACGTTTGGTTCAGGCTCATTAGCTCAAAGAACAACACATTTTAGTGTGCCTGTCACCGGGACCGTGCAGGAATTCCCGGGACAAGCGCCGCCTCCACGCACCTGCACACCGGGACACGCTGCGGTGCTGAGACGCTGCTCAAATTGACACCCCCTGCTCCAGGAAAACTTAAATCACGTGGAAATGACACACCACTGCACCTCTGCCATTCCCTCTGTTCGGCTCATCCAAGTCTCCATCCCAGCAGGGATTAAACAGGGAGCTACAGGAGCAGGAATTCGACCTGGGCTTCTCATTCCCCTGTTCTGCTTGGGGTGTCAGGAGCCCAACTTCCCTGTTTTTCCCTTTGGAAAACCACCACCAGCACCTTTCATGAGGATCACATGACTTTGTGCTTGGGGGGGGGAAAAAAACCCCCATGTGATTGCTTTTCAGGTCTTGAAAAATACTTTAGTCTGATGGATGTTTTTTTTCTGGAATTAGTTTCTAAATATAAACTCCACCTACCACGCCATCAAAAGCAGAGCTAAAGACACTAACAAGTCAATACATTAAATGGTTTATCTTGTTAGTGGTTTTACAGCTACTTAATAATGAGTTCTGGTAACTGTATATGTTTATTATTGTAAAAGAGTCTTTAAAAAAATACAATCTGTAATAGCACAACCTTTCCCTTCAGCGGCATAAAAACCTCTGTGCTCCAATCAATAGCAGCAGGAGCAAGAAACTAAAAAAAGATCAGCAGAAGCCACAAAACACAGTAAATTACAGTCTGAAAACAGCTCCACTGCCACCATATTTTATAGAAATTCTATTTAAAATTCACACATGGGAAAAAATTAGATATACACCAAAAAAAAAAAAGGCAAATCTGGACGGGAGGTAGAGCAAATGAGTCGTGTTCTCTGAGACAAGCGGGATAAGAAAAGCAGAGTGGTAGACTAGAATCTGACCTTTGAGGGTCAGTCACATTTTCCATGTGCTGCTAAATATCTCTTGCAAAAGAAGGGGGGGGGGGAAAGAGGGGGCAGAGAGAGAATCAATTCATAAAAAAACCCGTCAGCGTTTGCATGAAGCAAACAGCGAGAAACCCTTTTTTTACCAAACCGAGCAGATCTCCCATTGCTTATCTGGACAAGAAGAAAGTTTAGCCTCCCTCTACCAGTATTTTGGTGTTTGGAGGTTTGACACATCTCGGAGCCTGAAAACAGACTTCCATCCCACTGAAATAACAAGCATTCCTCCCTCTCCCCATCCAGAGGCACCAAAGGGCATCACAGCAGTCCGAGTTCGCAGAGCGCCAGAGGAGCGTAAGCATTTCTGCAGCCAATAAAAACAAAATGCAAAACAAAGCCACAAATATAAACTCAACCTGCCCTGGGAGCCCCCTGCTCAGGGAACAGAGTTGTTTGCTCTTGAGGTTTACTGATCTTCCTGAAGGACGAGTCGTTAGCAGATGCTGCCACATGGAATCCAAGTTGCTGCCACGTTACTAAGCGGACACAGGAGCCACAGGTTTATTCCACAGGGCCCCCACCCCTCCTGCATCTCCACCCAGTAAGGAACTCAAGATTTATTAAGAATATCTGGTCATTAGGATTCTACATTCAACCAACCAAAAATAAATTTTTTAGATAAATTTACTACAGCTCAGGGGGAAAAAAAAAAAGATTGAAAAAAAGGAACAAATCCCTCTGCTTTTCCTGCTGCACCTTTCACAAAAGCTTGGAACCTCTGCAGGAACTGCCTCACCGACATCCCAGGGTTTTCTTACCGTTTATTCCCAGGCAAATTTCAAGCCACCACCCTTTTCCAGAGCCAGCTGAGAAGGTGACCCTGTGCCTGCCCACCTTCAGCTACGTTCCCAAGCAATCCCAAGCGTTCCCAGGCTCCAGGTCATGTGAAGGGTGCCAGTCACCAGCCCTCCTCCTCCACAAATGCTGCTTATCTCACCTACAGCAAAGATTTCCTTCTTTTCTGGTCTAAGCCTACTTCCAATCAGAGGCAGGAAGATGAAAGGAAAGCAGATCCAGCAGCATGGTTGGAAGTAGAAGTAATTAGGATGTTGGAAACCAAATCAAAACAGAAGATCCAGCTTTTAAGGAGTCCCCCTCCATTAATCTCAGCCTGAAAGGGTGATAAAAATGTTTCTATTCCAATGATGATCTTTGAAGAAAAAAAACTCAGTGTTTGATATAGGGAAAAAAATAACTCTCAAATTGAACAACTAAGCAGTATTCCCATTTATTCCCGTTTCCTCGGCTATGGCAGGTGAGATTACCTCCATTGCATGTTTCCCTGCACAGCTCAAAAATCAGAAATGTCCCTAATCTAAATCTAAAAGAGGTATTTTAGACACCACAGTCAAGTGATGCTCCCCATGAAGAGCCAATACAGCAACACCGTCATTCTCTTCAAAAAGTTGTCAGTTTAAGGCTGTTTTTTTTCCAGGGATTTTTATTTGAGGGCACACTTTTTTTTTTTCCTTTTTACCTTTCTGCCAGCTTCCCTAGAAGAAAACAAAACAAGCCTCTATGACTAATCCTTAGCTTTGCCAGCTGACAAGAACCACTGCGCTACCACAAAGAAAATTACAATTTCTCTTCGAGGGAGGGGAAAACGTGAAGCACTCGCCGGTCCTCTGCCTTCCCCTCATCCCTGAGGCATCGCCCTGCTCCGACATCCCTAATGATGCACGGCTGGTGCTGCTCCCTTTGCTTCAGGGAGGCCTCCACGGTTTGGTGATGCACTGATGGGGCAGAAAAACCACGTCAGGACAGAGGGAGAAGTGTCTCTTCCACACAGAACCGGTGTGAGAAGTTGCCATGGAGAAAAGGGAACTTGAGGTACCTGGTGCCGAGAGACGCCACAGCGAAGCCAGAGGGAATACGGAAGCAAATGGATTTAAGGGCTCCCACAAACCTGAAGCTTCCAGACAAGAAATGACCAGTAATTACTAATAATATAATTTTCAGGCAGCACTCATCAGCATGAACCAGGTCTGTCCTCACAACAAAGAGGAACAACAAAAGACACAAACAGTTACTGAATTAGCTTATTAAGATCTCTGGGATTTTTTTTTTTTTTTGAACCTTCATAACCATCAAAATTGGTCTGAATGTCCAAACGTGATTACAACAAAAAGGCCCAGATGTTTTCTGGACACAGCAATAACACAGTGCAGAGAGCACGCTCCAAGGAAGCTCTTCCAAGGGAATGAAGGCAGCTCCCTTGGAGTCACTGCCCGTCCTGCAATGCTGCCCCTTTGCAGGAAGGATCACTGTGCAGGGGGAATTTTGGAAGCTGTCAAATAGTCCAGTGCTTCTCTTTAAAAGAGCACCCACTTACCAAACAGCAGGGGTGGCTCAGCAGACTGTCCAGATCACAGCTCATAGAAACCACCTCCCCCCAAAAAAATTAACAGCACAGTTAAGAGGTGCCAACTGAGAGCCCAAAGGCTGCAGCTAATTTTCTTCCTGTGCCTGTCTCTATTCCCTTCAAATTACAGCTCTGTAAGGCTGAAATCCCAACCAGCACAACCAGATGTTCTCCTTGTTAAGAGCCAGGCAGAGGCAACCCCGCCTATGGACCAAAGCAGACCCGTCTGTGCCAAAAATTTAACCCCCAGGATGGAAAGACCAGAAGGCCTCCACTGGTGGGGAGGGCGGTCCTGAAGAGAAGAGAGGTGAAGCAGGACAGAGGAGACTTCATCCAGCTCTGCAGAGCCCTTCCCACTGCACCCTGCCAGGAGCTGGGGCACCAGGACAGGCCAGGAATCCTTCGGAATCCTTCCCAGCCGGCAGGAGCAGAGCCAGACCAGGGCACGGCTCATTCCACGGACATTTTTAGCGGGGAGAAGGGAAGAGCGCGGTGGCCATCCCGTATTCCTGCACCCACACTCAGCTCCCAGGATGTCCAGCTCCATAATGACATGGTTCCTAGAAGAGCACTTCTAACTCAGTCAGAGGACACCTCGTGAGCAAGCCCTTGGCAGCACGATGTCCATGATGAGCAAAGACTCCGGACTGCACGATCCAGGCCCTCCCTAATTCAGTTACATGCTCTTTTCAGCAGAGGTGAGAGGTAGGTGTTTTAAAAGCACCCTGCTCTTCAGTTTGTTTTGTGTTTAAGGAGGGATTTTTTAATTTTTTTTTCTTTGTTCTTCCCTTATTTCCTTTAAATAGTAAAACAAGTGGCTGTTCTTTCTCTTGGACCAATACTGGTTGTGCTGCTGAGAAAGCTCTTGTAGCAGAGCAATACCCAACTCAATTAAAGATGAAGCATGGACTTGCTTTTCTTTTGAGTGTGAAGGACAAGAAGCTTCTCTCAAGAAGGTTCACCCTCCACTAACCAGGTTTGGCATTGCCCAGACACGCCTGCTTAAGGAATTTTTATGCAGTGGAAGAAGAGATTTTCTACAGCAACAAATACTTTATACAGTTGTCCAAACTAAAATACCCATTTGACACGAGATTCAGCCCATCCTTGGAATCATTCATGCTCTGAACCATGTCTTTAAAAGGAGAGTCAGTTATCCTTTTGCACTAAAAAAAAAAGCTGTGTTCAAATGTTTGTTTCTGATGGAACAGGGAGACAGACACCAGGAGGAAACAAGCTGTGTCTGAAGAGCAGAATTCCTGGCAGATGGGTCAAGAGCAGCAGCTGTGTTCAGAGAAAACACACACGTCTTTACATACTTGGGGCTGCCATGTGGAAAACATCACAAGAGACACTTTACAGCAAAGGGAGAAGGGACCATTTCTGACAACAGGTGCCAGGATACTGCTCTCCCGAACCTCTCCAGAGGATGCTGCAGATGGATGTCTCATCGGGCAGGGAAAAGGTCAACATTAATAATGAAGCTGTACCAGTTCGTGACAGCCCCAGAAATATCATGTAGAGATACTTACCTTTACTGCAGCGTGAGCAGCACATGTGTGAGAACAGCCCTGACCTGCCTGAGACCACACCGAGCCACCACTGCTCCCAGCTCCTTGGTTGCACCGTGTCCCTGCGCCGTGCTCCCTGGGCACATTCCTCCCATTACCCACCCAAGGGATGGGAACCAAACTGCAACACGTTCTGGCTTTCATCCTCGATGTGAAGCAGGTGCCCAGCACAGGGATGACCAAACCTGAGCAGCCAGAGCCCAACAAGCCTGAAATCAGAGTTCACGCTTCGTACACAAACGACCTGGTTTTACGGCGCTCATTACACGCCACTTTGTGCGGCAAAGTCAAAAAGCTTCTCTGCCAGTCAGCCAGAAAAAGGGCTGCTGGATTCACTAAACTGTGTCACGGAAAGAGCTACAGATGCCTTATCAATCGCTGAAATGTTACAGAGATAAGGGCCGCGTGTCGGCCGCCTCCTGGAAACGCAGCTAAGGGCACTTTTATGCTTATTCTGCACTGAAAGCAGTGTATTAAATCTTTTATGCTAACAGGAGTTCCAGACACCCAGCAGAAAATGAGCATCAACATTACCACCACATACTCTGAATTGCCCTGGCCTCAGCAGCCTCTCCTTTCAAGATGTTGTAAGCGGATTATTTTCCCCAGGTAGGGCCAGGGAGACCCAGAAACTGTTACAAGCAGAACAAGTAATGAGTTCACCAAATCCCTTATGACAGTTTCACTTAAAACGCTGCCCCAAACACACCAGGTAGTAACAGTAATTAAATAAGCAACAACATTTGCTCCCAGCACTTTTCCCACTGAAGGGCTGGAAAGAACTTGAAGCCTCTGTGAGGCAACCGTGTAGGTGCAGCTTTGCTCTCTCCTCCTGGTGAGGACGGGGAGGCAGTTCTCCATTTCCACAGGAGCACTACACAGGTTAACAAGCGCTCTGGTTTTCTCCCTCATAGCTCAGGGATACAGGGGAACATGAAGTGTGATGGGAACATCTGGTGAATACACACACAGGAGGGCTGCAATAAGAGGAGGAAGAGCGTTAGAGGTAATTGTGTCAAAGACAGAGCCAGTCCTACAAGCGTTTTGCAAATGAGTGCACTAAGCATCACCCTGAAAAATCAGCCTGTTGTAGAGAAGAAAGGGCAGCAGCTGTAGCAGGATAACTGTCAGCAGCACTGAACAGGTTGTCCAGAGAAGTTGTGGATGCCCCATCCCTGGAAGTGTTCCAGGCTAAGCTGTATGGGGCTTGGAGCAACCTGCTCTCGTGGAAGGTGTCAAGGGGGTTGGAACTGGATGATCTCCAAGGTTCCTTGCAACCCAGGCCATTCTATGATGTGATTGTAAAGGAAAATAAATCATTGTTTCTATTGCAGGTGACCTCAGCACCATTTCAAAAAGCTACCCTACTGAAAGCACCTCTTCAGCCTGGTAAGAGTCAGCAGAATCTGGGAGGAGATCATCTCTGGGTGCCCAGCTGAACTTGACCGCAATAAAAATACACCCTTACCCTCAGCAGGGCCAGCAACCAAAGGGCTGACAAGCAGGAGAGCTGTTCCCTTCATGACATATTCAACAGGGTCATCTCTTCCTGATAGTTATTCCGAGGACTCGGTCCTTCAGCTATTTGCTATTTATGCACATTGTTAATCTGAGCACTCCTCGTACTTGTGAGCATTCCCGAGCCTACAGATAGGACTGGCCCTATCCATAAACAGCAGAGCTCCAACAGAGAAAGATCCCAGCGTTTGCCAGAGCTATTGAGAGAAGGGAAATCAGACAGCAGGTACAGGGAGAAAACCTGAGTGTGTGTGTGTTACATATTTAAATGACACCCACATTTCCCCAAAGCCTCGCTGGGTTTTGCATAGTCTGGGGGGGGGGGGCTCCTTGGGTGTTTTTTCGTTTGAAAGTTGCAGTTGCAAAGGTAAAATTCTTACCAAAAAAATCAAGCAGCTGTTTCTGTCACAGTGGGAGTGAAAGAGGGTAGGGAGAGGATGAATACTAGATGATTGATATCCAAGCTTACTGTGGAACAACAAGAAAGTCTAGGGTTAAAAGAAGAAGGAAAGTCAAACGAGGGCAAAAAACCCCACAGAACCACACACACACAATCCATGGAGTTCAGATACTTTACATATTGTCACAGAGGACAGATTGCCCAGAAGAAAGTCCCCAGAGCTGAGGAGGGACCCGTGAAGGGTGTGATGTGCTCACACCAAGGAGAGATGCTCCAAGAGCAACGTGAGGGGCTTCACGCTTCCTCCGCACCTGTTCCTGGCTGGAGGCTGGAAAACACATGGCTCCTGCTAATAAATCCCCTAATTTATTAAGATAACTCCTCAGCATAGGGGAAAAAAAAAAAAAAAGCCATACCCACTGGAAACCACACTCAGTGAACTCAGCAACTAAGAAATACAAAGACGACTCAAGACATTTATGTTAATTTCTTACCTCATTAACTGAACTATAAACCAGCATATTTTTCCTCTTCCCCTCCCCATAACTGACATACTGCATTACAGATGCACTGCTGTTCTAAGGGTTTCTCTCCCACCTCAGACCAAGAATTAACTTGTCCTTTTAAGCCCCAACATGTGAAACCATGCACAGACAGCTTTCCTGAACTTGAAAACACAGATTCAAGGTAGGCAGCACAATCCTGTTTTGTGCTGCTTCGGGAGAAAAAACAAGAGTGAAAACCAAACACCAAAATTTCAGAGAAACCCTTTTTTTTTTTTTTGGCTCCATCAACCACTTGGACTAAAATCAGCTTTGCACGGCCAGGCTTTGGCGATCCCCCCTCTCTTGGTGGAAGCCAACTGATCCACCTGCACTGCAGCACAGGCACTTTGCTTCCAAAGGCACCCACTCCCCATTTTTATCCTCTGTTGTACATGGCCACGACAATCTCTCTTTAGGCTAAAAAAAAAAAAAAAGTATAAAATAGTTACAGGTTGAAGAACATGCAGTAACAGCGAAAAACACCTAGCATTTCTGACATTATTGTGCTCATGAGTCATCAGTTAATTCTTGTTTGTCAGCTCCTATAAGGGCCAAGATCCTCAAAGGCAGCCGAGGCCAACTGAGATGGCAGCCAGGCTTGGGCCCAGATGCCCAGAGCCAAAATGCCTTTTCCCCCTTTAACTGCTGGCTGCCAACAAAAGCAGGCAGGGATCAGAGAGGAACTTTAAGTGACAACATCCTCCCCCCCAGCTGCAAAGCCAGCACTATTTCAGCCAAGCCCAACTCTGCCCAGCAGTTCTGTCCCTCCAGGGAAGCGGCTCTTCCATCATGAAAACCCAAGGTTTAAGTTTCTGCCCCCGGTGCAGTTTTACTCCAGACTCCAGCCAGGAGCCCTCTCTGCAGGTGGCAGGTCTGACAGATGCCCAGACCCCACATCAACAACAGCAGTGGATAAAAAAGCACCATCACACCAACACGGAGCACACCAGCGATACAGAACATGCCTCGCTTCAAGCTGAGGCAGAAAACGTTCAGGGAACTTGTTTGCAAGGTTTGTCCTTCATTAAGATCCTGTTGGCTGGGACGCAGAGGGGAAAATCAGGGATGTATTTGTACTAATGGCAGGGACCATGTAATAATTTGCAGCCTCTAGGCCCGAGGCTCACATGTATCGAACGCTTGCTCTATTTCCTTTATTCTTACTTTTCAGCTTTTCTTTCTTATGGCAACCCACTGTGCCTTTCATATACTTTCACCCTCTCCCCTGCCACGAGCTCTGTTTGAACAAGGTTTTGCAGAACAGAAAAGATCTGTCCCCTGCTGGAACCAGCCAGGCCTGACTTTTTGCCTAAGGAAACAACCCTCAAATATAATAGTGACCCTCCACAGCTCAGAGCTCAAATAGCTGGTGATCGATAACACCCAAAAAAAACCCAAAACCAAACCACCAAGTCAGCAGGGACCAAGAGTCAAGTTTCTAATCCCTAAAAACAGCTTCCACAAACCCCTGTTGCCTTGCAAATTTAGATCAGCTAAAAAAGAACCACCACAAGAGGAAGGGAGCTTGTTCAGGGGCCAATCCGGCTTTCTCCAAGTGGGAACAGAGGTGAAGTGTACAGAAGTCCCAGTAAGGAAGTAGCAGCCCTTTGATGTTTAAAGTGCCTTAATGCTTTCGGAAAACCGGGCTTGAGTACATTGGTGATCCACTATTTTATACAAAAATTGGGTTTCTGGTGCATAAAATCTTGTGATTCTAGGAAAATTCGAGCCACAGGATAGACTTGGAGCAATAAAACCTCGCACTGAGCAGCTTGAGTTTTCCTTTGCTAATTATCAAAAGCTACTGTTGGCAAGGAATGTTACGTGCTTATCCAACAGATCCCATAAAAAACTGCTCACTTGTGCACGTTTGGAAAGGGCAACCCCTTCTGCCTCGCCTCTCTTCCACTGTTATATTTAAATACATTAATATTTTAATCTCCTGAAAGCACAAGCAATTTATCTCTTCTTTAAAAATAAATAAGGTGGGGAATGCGATCATATTTGGAAAGCAGTACCTAGAGAAACATTTCAATGGAGATAGAAACATATTTCCATCCCCCTAAAGTAGACAGAAGGTCAATCCAAAGTCACAAGGGAACAGCAATTTTGGATGCCCAAAGTGACACCCTCTTTTAAAAGGAACAGTTATAAGAGATAAGCCTCCAACCACCGACTAATCTAAAGAGAGAGAAGCAAACAGACTTCCATCACTTCAGAGAAATATTTCCTTCCATGTTTGACAATAAAAAAAGATAAATAATAATAATGATAATTAAAAAAAAAAAAAAAAGAGACAGAAGGAGACAGACAGACATCTGGGTTATGTTCTAAATGTAATTAGAAGCCTGACAACAGGACAGAATAATGTCAAACAAATTACCAGCAATGTGTTTTCATTCACAGGGTGACAAGTCAACAGGCACTCAGTTAATTTTAAGACTGATTATGTACCAACTCCTCAAATAAAATAAACACACTCACCTCCACGGAAAGCAACAGGGAGCCCAAACACAGCATCGATTTCCCCCTGGGCAGGGCTGAACAGCTCAGCTGTGTCTGAGAAAAGATAAGCCTGAGTTTTAGGGGGGTTTGTTTGTTTTACAAGCTGCTGCCACTGCTCTGTGGGTGCCCAAGCCCACATGCCTTGGATCCCAGTCCTGGAGCTGCCGAGCACTCTCAGCACTCACTGACACAGACACGTATAAATGCGTATCTAAAATGATACTACAGAGCCCAAATCCCACTCGTGCTCCTGCCTGAGGGCATCAGCTTTGGAAGGAAAAACTGTGTGGTCCTAACAAAGGTTTTTTGAGGCCAGCACCTTCACACCACACCAGGAGACTCCTCTCCCAGGTTCTCCAGCACTCCGGGACACCACAGCGTGCAGGCAGGGAAGGGCTCGGGTGCAGCTCCCAGGGGCTGACTGGCGTTCCCACTCAGGGTCTCTCAGGCATCTTGTTTGGGGTTTTTTGGACAAACTGCGGTGTGTTCTCGCAGGAAAGCAGTTGCCTTCCCTTCTCACCTTGCCCAGGCAGCTCCTGCCTGGCAGCGGGTTTCCCAGCACGGGAGTTGCCCCCCTGTTCCAAGGGACCCATTGTGCCTCCCACATCAGCCCCCGCAGGGCCCAATTCACACAAAGCTTCAACTTTCCGCTTCTGAGGCGCTTGGAAAACAAACCAAACCACGGCAAAAAAAAAAAATCTTAATCTACCGAGCAGCAGAGGGAGAAGACGTGCAGTTGCAGAGGGCAGCTCTTCATTTTCCTGCAGCAGTAAGAACTACCCTATTTGTTTGAATGATGGTGGCTTCAGGAGAACACCAGTGCAGAGCCAAACGACGACAGCTCTGACGTAAATAGAGGGGAAAAAGCAAACAGAGCCAGTGCAAAGCGCTAAGGCAGCGATGGGCCATGGTGGTGGAGACGCCAGGCTGGGAGGAGAACAAGCAGCAAGGCAGGATGACAGATGAAAAAAAAAAAAAAAAAAGGTTACAAAAGCAGAACAGACTAGAAAGGCATTTATAGGATAATAATCCTTGCATGTGTTTCTAATTATATCTGTAATAGTTAAAAGCTGAAAGGATTTTGGAAGGCAAATATACCTTTTGTCCTCTGGGCCATTTTCTGGCGGCATTTGCCCCAAATGCCTGAAGAGGAATGGGTGGTTTCAGTACCTATAAATGTGTGTGTGAGTGTAGCCGGGGTCAAACACTTCCCAGGAAACTCTGCAAGGGACAGAGCTGAACTGGTTAAAATGCCCTCCACGGGGCAGGGACAAGTTGAGCACACATAAACCTGCCCTCAAACCTGCCAGTGGAAATGCACATCCAGCAACACCGGGCACCTTCTGGGGAACATTTTAACAAACCAAACCCAGTAAAACAGCACCAGGCTGCAAGTTAGACATCGACACCAAATCCTCTGAACAAATAAACACACACACAGTTTTGGAAGGGCTGTGCTGAAGGCTGTGAGAGCAGCTGGAACGATGACAACCCGACAAGAACCATGCCTGGGCAGACACGGAGAGTGAGGGAGTCATCCCATTACATTTTTCTGGACTCATCAAGCAGTTCTTTAGAGCTTCACATTATGCCATTAACACATCTACAAGCTCACAGCTGTGAACAACTTCACTGCAATTAGATCTCTGGAGCATGAACTGGCCCAAAGTAGTCAAATTTGAAACAAAGAGGAAATAATAGCCATTAGATTAAGCAAGAAAAGATATATCAATTTTAATTGTAGAGCTACTCAGCGCAGAGCACTCTGGAGAGGAAAAAATACTCAGCCTATCTCCTTGGGAGTGGTAGTGCTTAGGTTTAATCTCAAGTGTTGTCACTCCACAGAGACGTAGCACTCCGAGAATTTTTCTGCCGTATGTCAGACTTCAAGAAGTCAACCCAAATTTCAGAGCATCAAAGCCTCTACCAACAGTCAATCAGGGCAAACATCATCACTGGAAGCATTTTAAGTTGGGAAACACACCGAAACGATGACAAGTGCAGCAGCACTACCAGTGCACTCTGAGAATTAATGCTGCCATCTGAAGGGACGGGGGAAAGTCTCAGCGCTCGCTCTCCGCTGCGTGATTCAGGAGCCTGGAACATTTGCTGATACCTGAATCTCCCTAATTAGTGCCTTCTACCCCCAGAAATAAAGGGAAGGGAAAGACTTTTGGAAAAGAAGGATTACGCCAGAGATGTTGTTGTAACAGTTCTGACTATTTCCAGTAATACTTCAGATGCTGCAGTGAGAGATCTTACCCAACAGCTTTGGGAAACAAGGCAGGAATATTTATCATCATCACCTGCCCCAGCTCAGTATGCTGAAAGCACAGGGAGAAAGAAAACCACACAGCCTTGGAATAGTTAGGGGTTGGGGATGGAGGCAGTTGGGGGGGTTGTAGTTTGTGAGGTTTTTGCTGGTTGTTTTTTTTAAATTACTCATAACTGAATCAAACCAGAAAAACAGCCCAAGAGCACAACCTCACGGACCAGGCTGGACAGCAAAGATAAACACACGTTTGCAAAGGGAAAAAGCGGCTCCAACACAGTGAACAGACATTCTTGACATCTCTAGTTATCTTTTTGAGTGGCAACTGAAGAGGCTGAATCTCAAACTGGGCATGAACAACATGACTCAGACACCCCAAAACGCCGGACGTGGAGGGCACCATTCGGTGCACTGAGGATTTACATCCCTGTTCTTGCAAAGGGCTCTTTCGAACGGTGTTTTCTTTGCCAAAAGCTCACAAACAACAAGCCACACTGCCCTCTAGAATCACTGAATGGTTTGGGTTGGAAGGCACCGTAAAGCTCATCCAGTTCCAACCCTCTGCCATTGACACCTTCCGCTATCCCAGGTTGCTCCAAGCCCCGTCCAACCTGGCCTTGGACACTTCCAGGGATGGAGCAGCCACAGCTTCTCTGG
>JAWMRA010000036.1:11521284-11553639 GCA_035584735.1 Pseudotriccus pelzelni
CAGGTTGCTCCAAGCCCCGTCCAACCTGGCCTTGGACACTTCCAGGGATGGAGCAGCCACAGCTTCTCTGGGCAACCTGTCCCAAGAAACAGCCAAGAGTCAGAGCCCAAACTGAGGCCAAGGAGACGCAGTTTGGAGCCCTCTGAGGTGGCCAGAGGCAACCACAGCTGCTGCCACAGCTGCTGAAAAAGGATCAGTGCTACCGTGTTGCACCTGTGATTATTTTAAGCAATCAGCTTTGGAAAAACACTAAATAATGTTCCTTCCTCCTTTCTCATAACAGTACAACTTGTACTTAACCTTCCTGTCACTAAAGAAATATTCCATTTAAGAAAGCAGCACAGAATCAGTTTAACAACTGAGCAAACACTGCCTTCGTGTAACTGTGCCTGTTAACCTTTGATTTACAACTCCGTTTGTCACTTTTGCTTTTGAAATTAGGATGCTTATATGCTGAAGGGTAACAAAGTTCAGGCTTTTAAATTAACATCTGCTATAAATAATGTGCCACCCGAGTCAAAGAGCATCTACAAAGCACTAAAACCAGGTAAGTGAGCATTAAACAGCCTTTCTCTGAATAACTTAAAGCACAAAAAGATAACAAAGACCTGAAAACAAAACTCTTTGCACACATTTTTGGTAGAAGAATAGTCAGCTCTAAATAATTTGCCTTTTGTGGCTGTCAGGAGAGACCTGAGCGAGACAGCTCAGGCTCTTGCTGTGCTGAGGAGCAGCTGATGTGGAAAGCAAAGGCTTCCAGGGACAGACAATTTGTTGACCCCATCTGCAGGTTATTATAACACTGACTGATCTCCCAAAGCAATTTTCATTAATAAAAAGTTTCCAAGACCAGCTATTCTCCTTCCCTAGCCCCAGAGGAAGATTTACACAAGATTCCTGGAGGCCAATCCCCCCTTTCCCTCTTTTTTATTTTTTTTTTTTTCTTACAATGGCAGAACCAAATTGAATAATTTCTTCTGCCACCTGGGTATGGCTACCAGAAGAAAACCATCAGCAGGTCGTATGGGATCACCTCCCTGTATGAATTCCCAGTATGTTCTCCACGTAAAGGTTGGGGGGGGTTATTTCCGTGAATCCACAGAGCTCACTGCTATCACAGTCACTGCTGCACCATTTTAAAAAGGCAAAGGAAATAAAAGGCATAAATTACCTCCTAAAACAGGCACTTTTTTGGTGCCGAAGTCTTCAGTGAAGAAATATAAAACACAATCGCAACAAGAGCTCAAATTGCTGCTTTAGACTCTAATGGCTTCATAACAGTAATTAAGGCTTCTTCCTGACTTCATAACTATGCCATAATGCATTTATCAAAAGCACATTACCGCAATGGACACATTCACTCTTTCTGCAATGTTTCGACAGCTCCCTCTGGACACTATCAGTAAATAAAATCTTACGTGGGCCAATTAAAGAAAGCATAAATCCAAATTCTCTGTGGCCATCTTGCTTTGAATGCGCTGCTCCGTCAAGTTTTTTAATGGAAAATGGGTAAGTGCTTTGAATCCAGTAAAAAACTTCCTCCCCAGAGCAACTCTGGGATGCAGAGCCCTTCTTAAGAGCCACAGGAAGGAAGGAGAGGAATGCTTCTTTGAGCTTTGTTTTTATCACAGAAGGAGGAGAGGTTTTGACAGCAGAAGAGACTATTGTCAAGCACATTTGGACTCACGTCAAGCCTCTGCCTGGACAAATTGGACTGGGAGTCCTTTCACAGCCAAAGTGCCCAACAGGCACTGCAGAGCCATTTCTCCACTTCACTGAAGAGCAGAAGGGAATTACAGAGCCCTCTCCCCCCTTCCTCCCATCCAACTGTCTCCAACAGGCTGCAACAAGCCCAGCACAGCATCCTCCTCCCAGCCCCTTCCCCACACAAAGCCCACTATTTTCCTGTGGGAATACAAATTCCCTGCCAGTGGAGCCGCGGGAGGAGCGGCACATGTGCGAAGCTCACACTGTGTAATGAGTGCTACCCAAAGTGCAAATGCAAGTGGGTGAGCATTGGCATGAACCCTGCAGAGTGCAGCTAAAATTAGGGCTTGCAATATGGAAATCTGTAATATCCTCTGCACCTGGGTAGCTCAGTGCACTCCAGCCCAAATGTGCTTTAACCGGAGAGAGGGGAACAGGGGGAAGATGTAAAACACACATGACCTTCCCTCACCATTTTTATCACTGAAACAGGCTCTGGCACTAGACATTCTGCAGCAACAGCTCGAAAGATTTTACAGGGGAGATAATTAGGAACGCATTCCCCCTTTCTTTTGATCACATGAAAGATTATTTTAAACCGAACAGGTACTCTGCTCCTGCAATGAGCCGCAGCCTTCGCCACACGCTTCTCCCTCCCATCTCTTAACTGCTGCCACGGGGAAAATCTGGCAGGTTGTTTAAATATAGGATCAGTATGAGGTCAGTACTGAAGCCAGAAGTAACAAATCCCGCTCCACATAAAGGATGCAGAGTGCTCAGCATCCCTCACCAGTTAATCCGTGTTGTTTACTCCCTTGGTGGGAAAGGTTTCACACTGATGAGTTCTGACTGCTCCTTAGTACAGGCAGAGCTGGGGGCAGTAACCTGAGCAGGACTCTCTAGAGAACAGTTCTGCCACCCCCACCAGCCCCCCAGATTTTAGTATCCTTTACAAAAGTCCCAGAATTTCTCTAACAGCATCCGAGGGTGAGGCAAAGCAGCCAGGCAGCACATAAAGCAGCTCCTGGGTTTTTGTCTCTGGGTTGCAGGGGGTGAGGGGGAAGATTTGTCAAGAAACCTTCTAGAAACCCTGGGAGGAAGGGGGGGGGGAAGGAGAGGATGGGAATTGGCTACGGGAAATGAAAAGCATAATTCAAATGCTGACATGTTCTTCACAAAGCTGTTCCTTAAACTACATGGGAAAGAACGGCACCAACCTCAATTTAAAGCAGAAAAAAGGAGAAAAGCAAAAAAAAAAAAAAACACCCAAAACTTAGGTACAGTATTATGCAGGAGCTGTTCCCAAGGCTTCCATCCAGAAAAAGACTCCCAAGCTTTCATTCAATAAGGTACTGCTACAACAAAATTACCTCCTGGGTGCTAATGGTCTCTTAGTTATAAACAACCTCTTTAAATAAGGGGAAAAAAAAAAAAAGTGCATTATAAAGGAATTTGCCACACATTTCCTTCAATAAATCCTTCCTCCATTCAGTGCTTCCCAACAGGAGCTGGTCTACCAACTATCATCACCAGTAATTCTCTCCCACCAGGGGGAAAGTAAAATAAAAAAAAATTCAGACTATAAAAATATCTTTTTTATCATAGGAGAAAGTTATTACGAGCCTTCATTGCTGCCTGGCTGATGCCTGTGCCCACGGATGGTTCCCTCTTTCTCCATTAATTGCTTGCAGAGGGAGAAAGGAACAAATGCTGACCATGTGAGGCGCATCCAGAGACTCAAGGTAATCATTCTCCTTCAGTTTTATTTATAGTAACAGGTATTTTATTTATTTGATTTTATTTACACCAAGAAGAGTAGGTTCAAAGGTTCCTGGCAAAAGCATCCTGACAGGACAGCTGGGTGTGTTGCCATCACGCTGTGCCAGGTATTCCCCCTCAGAACCACCTACTCTTGGCACATGCCTGAAAAATGAAAAAAAAAAAAAAAAAAAAAGACAATTTCCCCTCTAATTTCCCAGAGCTCCTGACAGTTCCTACCTGCTTGGTTTGTCCTCTGCCAGATCCCTGTCACTGCCAGCTCCAGATTTCTTGGCCAGGGCCCTGCTCTGGAGAAAGTCTCTCTTTGGAGCAGCCAACTCCCGTTCCAGCTGAGCCAGAGCAGAACCAGCTGCCCAGACCCAGGAGGAGCCACGGGGGACGCTGTGCAAGGAGTGCCCCGACCCAGAGCTCCAAACTACTGCAAACACCCTTGACTTCCAGCCTTTCCCAGCCCAGCACACACGCCAGAGATAAGAGAGGATGTGCCAGCTCCCTCCAGGGCTGCCCTCACATTCCAAGCCCAGGTAGGGACAGAGCACGATGCGCATCTCAGAGCTCAGCACTGCGCTGCCAGCAAGCAAAGCCTCCCAGCTGTGACCCCACTGCCAGCAGAGCCCCCAGGCACAGGGATGAGCCCAAGGGAACAAGCTCTGCCCACCCACTGTCCCCTTTGCAGGGCTCTTGCACCACACTCCCAAATAGGGAACACCAGGAGAACAAACGGACCTGGAGAGAAGCGGCTTGGACTAAGCTGGACTGGTCAAATCAGCCTCCAAAGGGAACAGGGCAGCAGCCCTGGAGCTGGGCTGGCAAAAAGACACATTTTCCTTAAGCAAAGCCCAGACAGAGGAATGGGCAATTTCGCCCTCCAAAGACACAAGCTCATTGCTCACAAAAAGTTTACCTTGAGCGGAGGAACCGACACTAATAAAGTTTTATCACTCCCTGTACCCAGTTCCCAGCAAAGCTTCGTGGGCAGCCACAAGAGCCTGGGATGGTGTTGCATCCCATCTGAAGGGGAAAAGCAAATCCTGCTGGCAATCAAAAGCATCAAGCAGATATTTGGGATATGTTCGGGATATATTCAGCCCCGAACTAGAAAAGAAAAAGAAAAAAAAAAGTTCACCCATGCTTGTAAGCTGGTCACACCCTTAAGCTCTCCAGAGAAGTTTTACAGCTCGTAAAACCCTCATGATTCATTTGGAAAGAAACCACAGTCTGTGCTGCAGCCACAGCAGGGTAAGGTTTCACTGGGAGGAAGGGATGCTTCAATCAACTGGACTTGAGCGGATACCCAAGGAGCACTCGGACATGTCAGGGCCCAGCTACAAATGCAAAAGAGGGGGAGACAGAAGAGTTTGCGTCCCATATCCATAAGGTATTTATGCCAAGAAAGGCAGGTTATTTATACAGGAGCTTTCTTTTCCGCATGCACCACTCAGCTATCCATTGTCAGCCCCGAAACAACAAGGCACAGGAGACTAATGAACAGCATGAGCAGGAAATGCAGAGATGTGAAGCAAGATTTAAAGCACAAATGGTTCAGGCACTCTTGTATTTTACAGAAGGTCATTCACTGGGCCTTTATACTTCATTTATCAAATTAGATCTGAATTGGTGCAGTCATCCCGATTCAAGAAACCATCACGCATCTTTTCCCTTCAAAAGGGGAAATAAAGACTTTATCTGTGAAGCAGTTTGCATCGGAGGATCTCCGAGTCCTTCCCTGGCACTTTGCCTCACCAACCCAGCCGGGCAGACAGCTGCCTACCCTCCACGTGGCCTTCAGAGGTGCAAAGAACTCCAGTGTTTTGCCTGTAGCGGCTTGGGCCAGATCTCAGCTCCACACCTCCTCCCCCGAGCTGCACCTGACCGAGCCAATTCCCCGTGCTGCTGCCCTTAACGAGTGGGATTTTACAGCCTCTATTTTTCCAGTGCTTTCCTTGTCATCATAAACATCCCAGTGTTTGCTCACAAATTGTTCCATTAAAAACAAATATGCTGCCACTCCACGGCTGTGGAATTTGCTGCAGAAAATCATCGAGAGAACAGCGCTGTCTTGCCAGCCACCTGCACCACCTCCCCCTTCAACTCAAACCCAGAGGCATGTTACAATTACATTATTCCAACTAAATAAAATTATTTTCTCCTGTTCCAAGACATAAAACAACCACATTATTATGGTCATTGCCACTGTGATTTAATAATTTAAACAAAAGGCACACACACACACAATGATAGGAACACAGTAAGTAGTACAGCACTTCATTACAGCTGGAACCAGTATTTATGACCCCTGAAAGCAAAGATGGTCTTGAGAATTATACGCCCAAATGCGTCACTTCAAAATTACAACTTAATCATATAAGGCTCAGCACAGAGCTTTTCAAACACACTGATCATCTTTTGGGTTTTTTCCAGGGTGAGGAAAAGCTCTGAGAGAGAATAAATCATTTAACGGATCGGTGGGAGAGGGTTACTTATGGAACGGGATTTGCAATGCAAAAAGCAAATCATGAAGCATCACCTTCACACCCTTCACCCTTCCTCACGCACGGCTGGTGAACACTCTCTCCAACTCACCCAATGCCTCCTCTAGAGCAGGTCAGGGACAGGGAAAAATCACCCACTTCTGTAGGAAAAGGTTCATGTGCTCTTGGAGCCGTGCGAGGAACGAGCCGAGACGCAAAGCAGTGACCCAAGAGCTGCCAGTGCTCTGAAAGCTCCAGACCACGAAGTTAATCTGGTAAAAACGCTTTGGACGTGTAGCCACAGCCCAAATGCAGTTCTTTGCCAAGACTGAGGACAATATGTTATTAACTAAAGTTTAATTATATCCACAAAGACACACTCCTAGCTGAGGCTTACAACCACGTCTCTGTAGATTTGTTTGTTCTTCTAGTGGTCCCATTAAAAAATTAGTTTTGTGATCACTTTCATAGCCCAGAACACACATTTATCTGGTTTTATCCTGTTCTGTTTCCACAGGAATTTTACTGGTCCCATGTTAATTAATTTATGTCAGAAACAGACAACACTTCACAAAGGACCCTCTAATCAGTGGCTAATAAGGGTGGGCTGCAATATGGTGTTTATGTAACACTGGTAAGAGTATTTTCAAAAGACAAAGCCCAGTTTCTAAGAACAAGCTATTGTCTTCCCACCAAATGGGTATGGAAATTAAACAGAACTTAATTATTACACTTGCTATGCTCTGGATTAGGCAAGATCGATTTCCAGCAAGTATCACTCCCTGCAGAAAGAAGAATCTGGCTACTTGTAATATATAGAGACAGGGTTTGAGGTTTTTAAGAGAAATTTTGCAGGAAGAATGAGTCAGCAGCGCACAAACAGCCAGGTCTCTACAGCCAACCAAGAACCACAGCATGGGCTTCAGTGGGGAAACCCTCACACTCCCAAAGACCCACGGACAAGGCAGTTCCATGGAATGGCTGCCCAGTCTCCTCAGGAACCCGACGGCCACAGAAGCCAAGCAAGCAGCTCTGAATATTCTCTCTCTTCACAAACTCTTTCCAGTGCATCAAGAAAAAAAGCACACGCCCCATCCTAACGGAAAAGCCAAAATTCAATTAATGACACCAATCTCTGAAAGCCGGCAGAGGCTGCACAAATGGCTCAGTCGGGAAATTTTTCTTTCCGAAAGCTTCCATGAACTGCAATAACGCAACTATTGCAGGCGCTTATTTATTAATACAGAGAGATTTATTTATGAGAGATCTGCAATCAGCTTAACCCCTGAAAGTGCAGCTTGAGGGAGCTCAGCCCCTGCCCAGAGCTTCTTATCTGCTTCTACACCAGGAAGCAGCACCTGAACATCTCCTTCAGCTATCAGACTTGGCAACACTGGAGCCACTTGATTTAAAGCAACTGTATTAGTAAGTTAACATATTTATTAGTAATACAGACTAGCTTATATTTAAAAGAAAGGGAATGGCACAGGGAGCTATTTCAATTCATAAGAAGTAGCTATTAAGTCAGCGCTAACATGTGGGGAGAGGAAGCTTTCCCAGTGGTTTTGCTGCATTCTCACATCATGATTTCATAAAGCCCAAGGAGTCAATAAAAGCTCATTTTAGGTCTTCAAGGGAGACTGTAACTGCTTTGACTCTCTGTTACAAGAGATAAACCCAAATATAAGTTTACCCAGTTCCCAAGTCTGAGTATCCTGGTTCTCTTCAGTTTGTCCTTCATCACCAGTGAACAGCCACGGTGATAACAACAGAAGTACAGTTCTCTGGAGAGACAGCAGGTACTGCCCTGAACACCCCATGAAATTAAACACAAACTTCACCAATGCAGAGGCAGAGATTTAAAAGCAAGGGCAGCTCTTCCACCAGCAGTAGCTCGGGATCGTGAAACTGGCTCCTGCCGTCCCACCTCCTGAACTTCCTGCCATCCTGTCCAGGGAATACGCCTTTGTCCCTGACCATGACCTGCAGAGAACAGCCATCTGCCCAGCCACGAGCATTAAGGAACCCCCTCAGCCAAGTCCCAGCGCTGGGACATTCCCTTCCCTGCGGGTCATCGGAAGTTCAGCAGTGCTGAACTCACCACGGCCTTGAGAAGGGACACCCTCCCTGCCCCGCTGCTTCTGCCTCCTCGGGACAGACATCACTGGGGCCAGGCCAAAACTGAGCCTCTCAGAACACAGGCGGGGAGAGAACCGCTCATCTCTGACACAACACAGGTGATGTTTTGCATATTAAGCACACATGGAAACACTAATTTGAGCTGTTAACATTCGTCATTGCTGTACCTCCCTCTGAGCCCCAGGGAACACAGCAGGGTCCTCAAAGCAGTGGGGACCACAGACCAAAAGGGTGATGAGAAACGAGACAAAGAGCTCAAGGAGTTTGTTTCATATGCAGAGGAAACTCCCAGAAGGGAAAGGAAATAGTATTTCAAAGCCCAAGAGACAGTCAGGTGCCAGCTGTTGGTATCACAAGACTTGTACTGTCCCTGCTCAGGTGCTGCACGTTCTTATCCAGGAGTCTCCCACTCTGGGAGGATGCTCTTGGGCACCCACCTCCACCATCCACACAATCTACCCTCTACTAAACCTGTCCTCAGCTCCACAGACCACAGGGACACCACCCTTGTCTGCTGCTGACACAGCTACAAAAGGGAGGAGTGCTCAAGAGGTGAACACCTGTGGGGCAGTGGCCTCTTGGGGAGCCCCTAAATCACTCAGACAGGAGCATCTCTGTCCATATCCTCTGTTTCCATTTCACATGGTAGTTCCTCACTGGCACAGCTGCTGATTAAAGTCTGCACTGACATCTGAAGACTCAAAGGCAAATTAAAATAACCCTACACTTCTTAATCCGATTCAGACTTTTTAATGACTGGAGCTCCTGTGATGTGGAAAGCATCTCTTGCAGGATCCTGCTTTGACCACTGCTGTTCATAAATGTAAAAAGACCTGCTAATGCTCTCTAAACTTCCCACAGAAGTATTTATATCAGCACCCCTCTATTTTATTTTTTTTTTGCCCAACAATAATCTAATTCATGTGACTCTTATCTTAGCTATGAAAGAGCACGTTAAATCCAGGATCACAGCTCATTTAGATAAATGGGACTGGGCACATCCAGCGAGTCATTCCTGCTGTGACATTTCCACTATTGACAGAGTTATTTCCAGGCCCAGCGTGGGCAGGGAACTGGGAGGACTCACACCCTTGAGCACAGTCACTGTCCCTCACTGAGGGTGCCCAGCACAGCCACATTTTCTAAAGGGACTCTACCTGGGTCTAGTCACATGTTAATAAACATTCTGGCAGCATTTCCCAGAAATAACCTTCAACAGTTACCTAGAAACATAATCCATCAAAATAAACCTCAAAATAGTAAGAAACTAAGGCAACTTTTATTGGTTGCTTGCGTTCTAGCTACGTACAGAAGAGTTAGTGGACAAACTGGAGCCATTGATCAAGCTCACATTAATTTCAAGGTTATTTCCTTAGTTCTTTTATAAACACAAGCAGTGCTGTTAGAAAGTTCCCATTTCCTCGTTCCTTGTTACTCTGTGAGCTCTGAAGAAACAGTTCAACCTTAGAGACCTCTACAGGACTCGAGAGCACCCTGTGGAACCCGAGCACTCAGCAGGTGATGAGCTGAAGTGGGTCTGTTGCTCCAGAGCTTAACAGTTAAATCATCCAGAAGAGATTAAAATTTCCCATCAAATAAATTGAAAGTTCTCCTTCAGCACTGAACAGTTCCCCTGTTCTCTAGGGCTCCATCCCCACATTACTTTTTAATCTTAATAAATACAGATGGTATTTGCATCCCTCTCTTTTTCTTTTTTTTTTTAATTTTTTTTTTTTTAATAAACTGCTGACATGGTGCAGAAACACACAGTGGAAGGATTTTCTTTAGATACTCAGAGCACTCCTGATCTGCATATTGATTCCAGCTCATAACACTCCATAAACAAAATGGATCCACCAGAGCCTGTCAGTACATCCGCTGGTGAATCCTCCTCTCTGTCCACGGCCAAAGCCCGTGCACAGGGATTAACACACACCTGTGCCGCAGAACACGCCGCCCCAGGGAGAGCTGGGATCTGCTGCAGTTTCCCCACGAGGCTGTAAAGCTGGGATGCATCAGCAGCGGGCCCAGAAACACCCTCTGAGTGCTGGGGCTGAGCCTGGGTTATCTCCCTGATAACCCCCACGCCCTGGGGACTGTGCAACGGGACACCCTCGTGCTGCTGTTTCAGAGGACGCAGACCAAAACTTGGCTGTAGCACATCATTCCCCAGCACTGCCCAAGTGCTGCTGGCTCAGCCTGTGGAAAGGAAGCTGGATTTGATTTCCAGGGATGTGTGTGCTCTGTGCAAGCGCATCCATAACCCCCTGCTGCTGCCCATTTACAACTTTCCACCCTGCTGAAAAATTGTATTTTCAACCAGAAGACACACTTCTTAATATATAGATCTTAAGAAAGATCTTTATATACCCCAGAAATTAATCATTCCTCTAGTCTGCTAAGACTCATGACAATGTAGCCTTGGCTCTGGAAAATTAACTGCTACAGGTCGGTCAAAGACATGCAACTTAAAATTTTTTTACATTCTCTTAGGTAAAATCTTCCCTTCAACCATCAAGCATTTATTGGACCTGGCACAAACATTCAACCCGCGCTGCTCACCAGTCCGGTGGGGGCTCTCCTGCAGTTCTAGGGCAGGTTCTCTTCACCCCTATAAAGTTTTGCTTTTGGCCTCAGTGAAAGCAGGACTAGACCCTAAATAGGTCCATCACACTGACACAGTGGGGCTTGAAAGGGATGAAGGAAGACAATACAAGGAAAGAGAACCTCAAAGCGAGATAGTTTTATCAGACAAGGGCGTGTTCTGTGCAATAAAAGAAGATAATTGCCCTTATCTGCATTACATCAAATACCTTTGGCTTCCAAAAGCCCTTAAGGCTGCAGGTTTTGGTTACCTTTTCCCCCCATTTTCTCCAGGATTAATGCTCTTCCTCAGAAGTCTGCTGCCAGCTGCTGCATGGTCTCTCAGGATATCAGGAATTCTTGGGGTTTCTGACTTTTTCCACCGTTAGAAGGACGTTTATCAGGTTAAGCCCAGATTTCTTCCCCTGTCTCACCAGCAGAGTTTTGGATGACTAATCAAATGACTGAATATATCTTAAAGATTTAATTCTCCCCTCACTATTTATACTAGGCAATGTCACTTTGACGCTATTCTGGCTTTCCACTGCAAGAAACTTTCCAACTGAAATTCCCGTAAAACGAACACGCTCTCAGCAGCAGACAGGACCGGTATTGGCTCCATCCTGCCCTCCCCCAAGTCAGCTTCAGCTGTCACCAAAAACACAGTAAGCATTTTCCTCCTTGGGAACTCTGTGTTCTTGCAGTTATATTCAGTGGACCAGAAGAGTCTGGCATCTGAAAAAGAACTATCTGATTTCTTGGACTCGCTGCAAGAGAACCTGTCTTGGCCAGATACAGTTATCACCACCAAGAACTCGGTTAAATTAAAGCTGCCCTGGGCGAGGAATATTGACTGTACAGACAGGGATCAAGCATTCACACACCTCAAGATGCAGCTTTGGGGGCTCTGACTGCTCTGCAGAGGGTGTTTCTTCCTGCAGTTTATAAATAACAGTGAGCAAAACACTCGCTTTGTATGCTGGAGTGAAGATTTTCAGAGCCACCATCCATGAACCGCTACTACTATTTTAGTAAATGGAAAGTAGTCAACAGCTCTTGAGAACCTTTCACATTTATCTCTGTTTTCAGCGTGTTCAGATCTGAAAGTGCGTTTTTCAGCTTAATTCACACTGAGCATTTAAGTCAAGGTCAAATCTACTATTTTCACCCATGATCTGCATTGCCCTCTTTCCCCTCCATTACCTGGAATTTCTATTCCTATGCACAGCTGTAAGGAGGGAAACGCCCTGTAAAAGCAGCTGCACCACAGACCTACCTCGGGATCCTGAACTTTGGAGTGCCCCTTCATGCCAGGGAAGGAAGAGTTGCCGTGTTCAAGTGGCAGATCTTTGCATGGCAACACTTGGATGTCACAGCAAACCTCTGGGCAGCCGCGAGGAAAACGTACCAAAATACAGACCAGACCCAAACCATCTGCCTGAAAACCTGCTCAAAGCAAGCTTTTCCACGGATCCTTTCTACCGTGGTTCCCATCTTCTGGCTCCCCTGTGCAAGCCCAGAGACATCTCTGACAACTTCCAAGCAAGGTCTCCACCCAGATCTGCCTCTGCTTTCAGTGCCCTCCTCTCACCTCAGTAATCACCCCTTTCCACCCCACTTATTAAGCAGGTCTGCAGCACATCTGCAGCCTTCTGTCCCCTCCAGGAAGGGTCTCCCACCTCCATTTCCCTGGATTGGCACCAATGGGAATGTTACTGAATGTCACAGTGAGTCACATCACATCTGCTCTGTGCTGTGCTCAGGACAACCTTCTCCACGGAGCTTTTCCACGAGGGGTTGTTCATCAGGTCTTATTTTTAAAGAATCTGGGCCAAGTCATCCCTGCTGTAGCTTTAATGACGTCAATGAGCTACAGCAGGGGTGAAATTGGGCCGTTATTTTTTATGTCCATATGTCCTGTGCCCATTAAAGAAAAAAAGAAATGCAAAAGAAGATCAAGGAAGAAAAGAAAAGTTATTGAATCAAAAGACTGCCCTGTGCAGAGATTAATATCTAGATGTGGAATGTTTCTCTTTTGCTCCTGCTGTACATTTATATTTATCACAGTTTATGGAAAAAGAAATACTTCTGTCAAGGTACAACACGAGTTCTGCAGTGACAAATTATATTCCCTTCTCGTATCCTGTTCTGATAAAAAACTAACTCAAAAAAAAAAAATAAAATCTTTACCAGGAAAAGTTCTCTTCAGAACTCAAGAGAAGTGAGGGACACAGTTGCCAGTACGTGTTAGTTCCTCCCCTCCACACTCAGCACATCAGCACCCAGCAGTAAAGCCCAGTGGACCTCGTCCTGAGCTCCTTTCTCAGCAAATCCAAAACATGATTATACGAATATCAAAAGGAAAAAATACCGTGTGTGAGGTTAAGCCTCAACAGCGTTTTCCGTGAGCGTTCGAAGCCTCAAAGACCACCGTGAAAAGGGACACAGCCGAGGAGACCAAGCCTTGCAGATGTAGGACGCCAGCTGAGAGCAGCAGCAGTAACAGCCACGATCCCGTGGTGATTTTCAGGAGGCTGAACCGCACGTTCACTCAAGATAAACGGCACAAACGTGTTCTCCAACTCCCGTGGCCCAGACCAAGGGGTGCTGACCCCGGGTCACCCAACCACAGAACGCATCAGAGCCAGCGAGACCCACAACTCCTCAGCTCCACGTTTAAAAGCCCCCTCGGCTGACATTTCAGCCTATCAGTAACCATACTGGTAGGAACCCAGGTGAAATATCACTCACCAACGTGCCTCCGGAGTCACGCCAATGAAAGCCACACAGCAACCGCCCGGCAACAGCACCAGATCACAGGAGCCTCGTGTCCAGGGCCTCACTTTGGAGATCACTTTTATTCCAAAGCTTTACAGAAGATTCCTTTGAAATCTTTGACCCTGATTATCCCAGCGTCAGCTTCAGTCAAAGACCAAGTTCCTCCTCGCTAAGGCCTTTTTTCCAACTGCTTCCCCTTTGCATTAATGAGCTCTTTTTCCCACAACAAGCCACAACAGTCGGAGGTTTTGTTTTTGTTTTTATTTTTATTCCTCTCCTCCCCTCCCATTCCAGCCCTGGAATCAAAATAACTTGAGATGGAGAACGTGTGACCTCCCAAGCCTTTATTTACAGTATGGCAAACCACAAGGGAAGGATCTGTCCAAGTTTTCCAGCTGGAATGGGAACAGCAGGGAAAAAACGTGCCCCTATTTTTGCAGCTGTGATATTTAACACATCGCAGGGGAGAAGACTGGGAAGGAGGCAGGAGAATTAGAAGCCAGTAATGATGCCATGAAAATACTGGATGAAGAGTCTGAGCCACACAAGTAGTTTCACATGATTCCATCTTTTCTCCCCAGAAATAAACTGAGCTTCGTAGATGCAAATGTAACTGCAAAACCAGTCTGACACACATTTAATGGGGTTAGTTCTTGACTTTTACATTAAACCAGACTGGAAAATACAGGAAAACCTCCTGGACTTCACCTGATTTCGTGTTAGTACTGTCATGATCTCTCTTCATGCCGCCATCCCCCCCGATTACTACAACAAAGACTCCATCAAAAAACAGAAGCCTCAAAGCAGTGGAACCTTCCTCAGATATTTAAACAGCACAGAAAAACAAACACAAAGGAGGTTTAGATCTATAGAAAGTTTCTTGCAGCAGGAAACTGTCAGTTAGTCTGTGGTTACAACCACACCAGCGTCACAGCTCCTTCCTCCCAGTTAAATACGTGCGTCCAAACAGTTCCTCATGTCTGGTGTTCCTATTGTAAAAGGAGGAAAACCACCAAAAGACGAACTCACCCATGTTTCCACCAGAAATTTCGTAGTGCCAGACTATACAGGAGACTTCAAAGATCCCTTCTTTTGAAAAGGGATCCTTCCGGACCTTTCCAAATATTTATGTCCTTGTCTGTCAGGTCCAACTCAGTTTCCCTGGAACTACCTCCCACCTTTAAAAGATCCCGTTCCCCCTCCTTTCCCTATCAGCAGTTCCCTCTTATCCCAGCCTGACACAGTAAGAAGTGCCACACTAACCCACCACCTTTACACACTCAGACAGGGAATGTCACAACTGAGCTGCCAAACAGGGCTCCTCTCCCTGCCAGCCCAAGAGCAGCCATCCCCCAGCCCTCAGGAGTGTTAGCACCTCGATCTAACTCCTTACAGTGAGTTTTGTGATACAGTTGATGAAGGATTCAACACGAGGACAGATTTCTCTGCATTCAGTTGGTTTCCACAAACTCACCCTTTACAAGGGGTTCAATTCTCAGGGCACAGATCCCACAGTAACTCCCCTGCTAAGTATGGGATGCAGGAAAAGTAAGATTCAGCCCCAATTCGTGTCCATATAAAAGGACATAAGGCTCTGGAAGGAGAAGAGCTGGTCACATTACACAGCCAGGGGTGGAAAATCACAGCCCAGCACGGCACAGGCAGAGACAGGTGCTGCAGGCAAGGCAGGAGGGCCTGGAAGGGCATTAGAAGGACCCAACTGCAAAGCAAACCTGTGCTTCCTTTTGACAGGACACCACACACTCCTTGTGTGTTTGTACTGATTGCTGGGAGGGGACACCACCTGCCCAGCGCACAAGTCCCCTGTCCCCACCTGCCTCACATCTTCTCAGGCTAAGGCACCCTGTGATTCCACCTCATTTCCCTTCCCCTCTCCTCCTGCCCAACAGCAGCCTCTGCTTCTTACAGAGAGGAATTCCTCATCCCAGCCAGGATTCTGCAGCTGCAGGACCAGTGGAAGCACAAAAAGGCAGCACAGTGCCCCCGGACAGCTGGCAGGGAGGATGCAGAGCTGCAGGTACCTCCTCACTCTGCACCAGCATCCTCCAACCTCCCCATCCCGCTGCTTCCCCCACCAGCTCCCTGCCCAGGTCCCACAACTTCCAGAATCACCAGCACTTAGGGCTTCCATAGGCACACACATCCCAGGGATTGAGGACATTTCCCTAGATTTTGAAGTTATTCCATGCAAAATACTCCCAGGTATAACTTGCAGAGAAGCCTCCTCCCAACATTTCAACTCTGTCCAGCGGTTTGGATTCAAAGCCTCCAGGTTTGGAAAAACAAAGGGCTGCTGGGCAGGACAGAGGGGAAAATTACCCAGTGCCCACAGCATTTTCCCTGCACACTGCTATTCAGCTTCTTGTCTTCAAAACACTGCACTCCCTGACAAGGTTTAAAACCCATTTTTCTCCCTACATTCCCTACCTGCCAATCCACAGACGTTCCCGGCTCTCTGCTGACGCAAACAGCCTGGATTCATTTCGCTGTGAACACCATTCCAAAGGCAGTTTCCCCTCACCTGCCCGGGAAATTAATGACCACTTGGGCACCTCATCAGCCCTGTTAAAATCCTGCAGGCAAGTGAAACGAGCGGAGCCTCAACCTCGGGGCGAAGCAAACCCTGAGCACTGCTAAGGATCGCATTTCTTCTCTGCTGTTACTGCTAATTCCCAGAAAAACACTCCCCTCTACAACAGCCCGAGGGGGATTTCGTGACCTAAAGCGAGAAGGGAAAGCTCTTGGGATACAGATGTTCCTCCTCAGCACAGGAGCACAAATTCACATGGCAATTAATGCCTCCAGGAGCACAAACTCCTCTGTTAAAGCTGCTGACGGCAGCTTTTGCTCCCAGAGAGACCCATCCACAGCTCCTTCAGCGAGGGCAGGCAGGAGCTGCCGGGCTCTCTCCCAAGGAAATCAGGTATTCCTGAGGGACGAGACAAAGCACTTGGAACAGCCTGGCTCTGCTAATCCTGAAGAGAGGCTCCAGGAAGGGAATCGACTTGGGGAATGGCAACGAATTCACCGGGAGCCAATTCCCCGACAGGAGATAATTAAGGTATTCAAATCACCCTCAGTTTTCAACAAAGGTATTTCATGTTAACACAGGGCTGGTCTCACTGTGGGCTCACTGTAACCGCTGAGACCCTGAGGGATAAACCCACAGAAACTGAAATCACATTTCAGTCCAGTAAGTGAACAGCCTCGCGTCCAAACTCATTTATTCTTTCTCTCCTTCCCAGCAATTCGTTGCTCTTGAAGCAAAACCCACCAATTTTGGGGCTTTAGCATCCAGCAGCAAACACGCAAAGTTGCTGTACCACAGTGTCAGCCCAGAGGGACATCTGGGAGAGCTGAAAACACCCTTTCTGATAAGGGAAAAGAAAAAAAAAATAAAAATCTTAGTGCTGAGGAATGTACTGGAGGAAAATAAGAAGATGCAAAACTATGCAGTCAGTCTAAAGCCTGACACCCCATCTATCAAGAACCTCCTCTTCAGCCACTAATTTTGTAGGGAGACTTCACACGAAGATCTGCATTTCTAGAATGCACACAGAAGAGGTTTGGTGGGTGTCAGACACACACAGTGAACCCCCAAAAAAAGGTTCATAAAAAAACACAACCTCTTCACATTTACTTGTTAAAAACCACCACGGGGTTGCTGCTTCCCCTCCTACGGTCTTTATTGGGAAGTGCTGCATTTCAATCCTCTTTGGCAATGTTAAACAAATTTAAAGTTCAGAGGGCAAAAAAAAAGTTAGAAACGACAATTTGGTGGTGGTACCAGAGGCTGCACAACTGTTTGTTTCAACACAAACAAAATCAACACGGTTAAGATTTTTGTGAGGGATGGGGGAGGGGAGGGAAACTCAGACAAGATTTAAATATCCATTAAAAATTATGTTAATCTCACATTCTGTGCAGCCATTCTCCCTTTTAATGAATTTCTTTCAAGGGTTTTAAAGAACCAAATATGCTGACTAAGAAACAGGCAGGGAGCTTTCTTTAAAGAGAGGTTTATTACCAGCACACACGTCTATGCAATTTAAGCCAACCACGTCCTGTGAGTGCCAAGCCCTTCCCAAAGAGCTCATGCAGCCATTCTTCCAGACTCCATTTTAGCATGTTTTCCCCCAGCATCTATTCAAGTGGAACCCAAGCTCAGGTTAATCTCCTCTCACCAGCAGAGAGGCAGTAACCCTCAGATTAATTACCATTCTCCCTAGTAACATCTAAATGGGGGGATTTTTTCCTGATCCAGAAGCAAAAGAACAGCCACCCAGCTGAAATGTCAGCACCTACCTTCTGCAAAATATCTCTCTAGATGCTTCTGAATGCAGGAGGGAGTAAAGACAGCATTGCTGAGAAAGGATGTCACTGTTGGTCCACATGTGTCAACATCCTAGAGAAAGACAAAACACAGTTGCTTAACTGCCATGCCCATGGGAAATCAAGAGCAGGAATAAAGCTGCATTTCTTTTCCCAGTTACTCCGTGCTAACGGCTCCTATGCAAACAACATAAAGCTACAACATCTCCTAATTGCACATCAGAGTTTCTGTGCAGACATCCCTCCGGTATGTCAGAAATTCAATACGTGATAGTAGGCGGCAATGAGCACCTCAGGGATTTAAAGTGCCTTCCAAGCCATGAGTCATCGTCATCTCTAACTCATGGAAATTAAGAAGGAAAAAAGAGAGAGAGAGAGAGAGGAGAAAACACACACGCGCATTGCACTGACCACCCTCACGTGCTCCCTCTGTCAAACACTTCCCTTTAAAGCATCTCCCTTCTAATTTGGGTGCTGAACGACTTCCACGGAGACAAATCATCACCCTGGCACGGCACGGCGTTCCTCCCGACAGCCCCCAGAGGCCGGGCAGGATCCCACGTTCAGGGGTGGAAGCAGAGCTGGAGCTGCCTTGGTAACCCCCACCCATCCTTCCACCCCTGGAAGAAGGAGGAGAAGGCAGCTCCCCTGGCTGCTGCAGGATGGAGCAGCCAGGCCCAAACCAACGGCACCCAGGAGGGCAGATCCAGCTCCCTTCCCACACAACCCCAGGCAGCCCATGCACGCTCCTGTTCCAGCCACCTGCTCTCCCCCAAGGCTGACTTTTGCCCGGAGAGCTGAGGGCCAGAAGGAACCTGTAACCACTCCCTGCTGAGCAGGTTATGCGGTTTGCTTCTTTATACCAAGCAGCCCCTTGTCTTTCTCAGAGACTCCTTCAGGCAGAGTCTCATCTTTACCTCCAAACGCTGGCTTTAATTATGCTTTCAAAGCAGCTGGGCTGCACTTCAGGGCAGGCAACATGTGCTGCCCACTACCAGCCATCATCCCCCCCGAGTACATTCAAGTTTCTTTAGGTTTTCCTGGCCTATTCCTGGTTTCTCTGCCCTGCTGTTCTCCAAGCAGCAAGGAGAGCAGAGCCAGGGCTCTCCATAGCACGCGGTCTGCCAGGGGGATGGAGCAGGCAAGGTTGGGGTTCACGCAGCCATTCCCCTACAAATCACCCACAGGCGTCAGCAGCTCCCACACCCCCCCTGAAAAAACCCACACATTCAGATTAAAGCTGCCTCTAACTCACTCAACTCCCCATCAGCAGAAAGAGTCCTTTCCTCTTGAGGTCAGCAAGGGCACAGTCGTCCTTGCCAGCAGCAGGAGCTGCGTTTTGCATCAGAACATGCAAATCTGGGGCCACAACCCCACAAATAAAACTTGATTAGAACCCAGATACAAGACTTAAGACCAGCACCCAAAAACGAAGGGTTGTACACAAAAATAACTAAAACACCAACCATACTCTGCTCCCTGCACCAAAGAACCTGAAATGCTTGGAAAAACCACTGCTGCCTTAAGCTGCAAACGCTGCTTCAGTTAACAGACTGATGTCTCACCAACAGTTTAGAAAAACCCTAAACTGCTCTTTCCTCTTGTACCTTCTTGCACAGCAATTTAAAAAATGTAACAGTGCTTGCACGGGTCAGATTCGTCCTGGAGGGAGAGCAAACGTGAGTAACGCTGAAGGCCCATTAATCTCCGAAATCTCACCGAGAGCAGCAGCCAGACAGCTTAAAAATATATTTAGTCCACAAATGCTTATTAACGTCATTTGCTGATTCACAGCTGAGCCAGGCACATGGAGCTCAAATGCCACTTCTGCTTTCCCAGGCTGAGTTTAAAATAATAATAATAATGAAAAAAATAGTATGAAGTGCCAAGCATCGAGTTGCTTCACCTCTCTCAAAACCTTCTGTCATGCGACTAATAAAGGTGGATTTATTTGCAGTGGAAACCTCAGGTCCAGTCTGTGGTTCTGTGGTTTAGGATGAGTTTATCTAAAACTGAATCTCAGTTTTCTCCTCTTTTACTGACTATTGATCTTGTTGCCAACGTTAACACAGTCAAGACCAGCTCGTAAATAAAATTGATTCTTCAGGCTCACAACCAAATTAACACTGAAAATCGTCACCACTTTTAAAATTACATCTTTACAAGTGAAGAGAAATATCTGATGATCTGACAGACACAAACCTGTGTCAAGAATTTCTCTGTGCACTTTGGGGAAGAATTAACCCACCAAATTCTTAAGGAATCCTTTAAGAAAAAATTCTTCTCATGAAAGAAAATTTTAAAATGTTTCTTCCCCTTACAGTTATACACAACGCAATGATTCCAAGCCCCAAAGGATTTTCTCCCTGAAGCAACTATTCAAATGTGTATGACGGAAATGTATTTAAATACAACATTTTAATCTTGCTTTGCCTTTGAATTTTTAAACACTTCTTCAGAAAAGCGAGTATCTCATTAGTCCTTTCAGCCATTCTACCATTCTGATTTGCAAGTAAACAAGAATCCTCACATTACCTTTCTTTTTCATAAGGATTTATTATAGACACATAGTTCTTAACTCAATATACATCTAGTCTGCCTGAGTCTTATCACTTTTTACAAGTGATATACAATAATTCACTCCTCAGGCACGTTGGGATTTGTCCACATCCTTCCTTTCCACATTTTCCACAAGCCAGACACATTTCTACCGACCTGGATACGCCAGACAACACCCTCCCAGAAGAACCATCCACCACAACCTACATTTGAGCAAAGAAATTGTAAAAATCCCAGTCAACCCAGGCCCTGCTCTGCCTCCCTGGCTCTGGGGAGCAGAATTCTCAGAATCAGCAGGGCCTGGACCGAGGGGTTCAGAGTTTCAGTCTTGGGGTGAGGGCGATTTCAAAAGCCCCCCAGGTACCCACAAACCCGAAGGGCAGACACAAAGCCTCCTCAGTATAAGGAAATCAATCTTCCCACCTGCTTCATTCTTTCTTATTTTAGGACACTGGGATTTTTTTCCCCCTGGGTTGTAGGGTGGGGAAGGATGACAGAAGTTCTCATTTTCAGTGACCTTAAAGTCTGTAACAATCGCTCCAAACAGAAAGACAGCTCTCTGCGCCCCTGCTAATGGCAATGAAATCGAAAGTGATTAAAAGCAAAACCATCTGAGCACAACAGAAACTGAAAGTATTGCCTCTGGGAAAGCAGAAACACCATCAGCAAACGCTGAAAGTAATAGATAATTCATGTAGCCTAGGAAATTATGACATACTTCTAAAACTTGTTTTCTGGAATAATCATAAACAATTCACCTTGACTGTATTCCCAAGTCATCACTTTTTAAAGTCACTGCAGTTTGCAGAGGCCTTGCTGCTGCTATTCTTAATTTACTTATTTTTAGGTACGAGAACAGATTACCGAGGCAAAATTGAAACTTAAAATTTGTCAGGTTTTAAGCCTCTTGTAGATTTACAATCATTAACTCTGGCTGCATTTCAGAAGCGTTTTGTGCTGTGTGGAGCTCAGATCCACAGTTAAAAGTGCTTCTCTGCTTCAAAATTAAACGGCTCAAGTGTGGGAGGCTCCAGCACCGTTAAACAAGGGGCACGTTGGTCCAAAGCACCAGGAAAAAGCCACCCAACAGAAACAGAGGAACGTGAGTCAATGCAAGGGCTCCCCAAAGGCTGCAACAACAGTTTGCTTATGGGTGATTTGCAAAGAGGAACGTCTCAAACTCCCTCCCTTCCTCGAAAGGCTTCCAGGAAAGCATCTCCCCAAGGAAGTCTCAGACCCAAATCAAAGCCCAGTTTGTGGAGCAGCACAACAGCCCATCACACAGGCCCGTCAAAGCAGACCCCAGCCATTAATAGACACATTCACAGGGAAATAACGTTTTGCAAGGAGGCAGAGGGGCCACGCGGCTCGTTTTTATCACAAATGCTGCACACACCACATCGCACCAACAGAGCTGACATTTACCTTTCCATGTCGGATGATTAATTAATTATAAGATGCCTTCTGCTGGCTTCTGAAAGCTTCTCTGCTGAACTGACAGTGCTGCACTTCACCTTCCAGCCCTTCCCTGAGAGAGGCACCATCGCTGCCACCACTAAAAGCCTCTATGTTGGTGGGATGGGCAGAGCTCCCTCAAACACACCTGGGGAACACCACAGACCACAGCACAGTGGCCTCGCACCTAAAACCAAGCACTGGCAACAAAAAGCAAGGCTCACACGGCGTTTCTGCAAAGCCAGAGCCACTGAGGGCACTGTCCTACAGGGAGAAACGAAGCAGCAAAACTCTCCCTCACCCAACACCACAGCTGGTTCAGCTCAGCTCAATCTGCACTAATAAATCCTAAGCCCTACCAAGTGTCAGCTGTGGTCAAACCCCACATGGCCATGGCTTGGGATGATCAGTTTGAGACCACAGAGAGTCTCCAGAACCCTTTATCCTCAGAGAAGGTGGTTTCTGCTCTCCTATAAGTCACCCTAAAAAAAATAAGGGCGTATAAGTGAGCAACTGAAAATCAACAAACCAGGGAGGAAAAAAATTCCAAATCTTGAAGAACTCTAATTGTAGGAACAGGCTGCAGGACGTGCCAGGAAATTAATCAACATGCAGGATAAATGCAGCAGTTAACTGGAAAACATGAACAGCTTGGAAAGGCACCCAGACCATTTTCCCCCTCTCTGATGTTTGCAGCATCTGGACCCTCCAAAAGGCCCTGGAGTTACGTTCCCAGAGGAGCACAAGGTCCTGGCCTCACTGCAAGCAGCCAGACCCAAGGGGAAAGGAGAGAAAACAAACAGCAAAATGTTTCCAGAAGCTGCCTGGGCTCTGGATGCTGCTGGAGCTGTAATGACCTTTTCATTCCTAAAGTCCTCTCCCTCCTTCCTTAAAAGTCATTATTCCTCACTTGAAAGTCATTATTCCCTTATATTAAATGGGAGAATTGGAGTGGAAAGTATTACAACACATTGCTCTGATCAGACTGCAAGAAAAAAATACTAAAAAATACCCGTACAGTCAAGATTTTTAGGAACGTCACATCAGCCTGTGTAAAATAGGAAGGGTCACATTTAATAGGAAATATCCAAGGTGGCAACCTGTCCCCCCACACACACATCACCTTTCCAAACAGAGAGGACCTCCTGCTTCCATGGGGGGATCCCAGGAGCCACCACCAGAAGCACCTGCTTCCCCCTGCCATGGAACTGCTTCGAGGTGGGCAGAGCTTAAAAAGCAGCTTTAAAAAGCATCTATTTAGAGCCAAGCTTCCAACTCCCCTCTGAGAGCAGTAAAACCTACAGGATTTGTTTCTTCCAGGAGCACAGAAGTGGAGGAGGAGGGAAAATTAAAAATAAATTTAAAAAAAAAAATCAAAAAAACTAAGACAAAGCCTCTGGGTGGGTTCAGCACCTGTGTATGCCAAAGGCACTCTGTGTTTTATGGATGACAATGCCATCACCCCTGTGAAGATTTGGAAGTGAATCAGCCACACAGGGCCTCCCCAGCCTGTTTTCAGGAGGATTTTTTTTTCCCACAAAATTTAATTCAACTGTTTGATTTATATTATCTTCCAGTCGTTTCTAACCGGGAATATTTCACACAGAGAACTCGACATCAGCTTCCACCTTGCCCCTTCCCCATACAAATGTGGCAATTAGCACAGAAAAATTAGTCCACTCTGCAGTATTTCACCTTAAATAAAGCAGCTCAAGAAATAAAACACCCTTTAATTGGTAGCTGACAGCCAGGGAAGAAACAGTGGCTCAGTAACAGGCTTAAAGAGGGGCTGAAATCCATTCCCAGCCCTTGATGGAAGCCTGTCCTTGTCAACGAAAGCCACGATCCATAATAACGCTCAGTATTGTGCTTTTATCCTCTGCTTTATCAGAGCTCATCTGCTGATCAATGAGGAGTCCCAGGGAATAACACTCTGAATTTCAATGTCAACACAGCAGTACTGTGGTAATGATTGAAAATATTTACATATTGCCTCATTGATCGTGGGGTGTTCTCTTCCAACCATCTGGCTACTGGGCACTCACTTTTTTTTTTTTTAATTATTTTATTTTATTTTTTTAGGGCTTCACAACTATTCCAAGCAGGTTATTTGACCGTCTCTACAGCCAACACCCGACATTCCACCTGAATCAGGTTTTCCTGTTATTTTTAACCCAGGACATTAGGGAAAGCATTAATCAACTTCATGCCATCTCCAGGAAGGGGAAAATCATTTTCTTTACAAGGACAAAAGCCCAAAAAAAGCCCCAAAACCCAGCAAACACCTGCTCTGTGATGTGCCAATTCAGCTTCAAGGGCTCCTTTCTAATGTGACTCAAGGGTGTCACCACTTTGACAGCGGATGAGTCAAATGGAAATGTGTCACTCACTCTGCTCCCCGTGCCAGCCTCGAGTAAAGAAAGGCTGTAAGGGCTGCTTCTCCCACCTCCAGATGGAATTCCTTCTGATTCCTGCAACGTGGAGCCCCGGGGGCGCCTGTGTTGATGCTGCCTTGAAGAGCTGCTCCAGTTCTCCAGGTGGTTCAGGCCACAGAGGGTGCAGGAATGAAGCTTGAAAAGCACCACTCAAGTCTCCCTTCCCTTCTCCCGGCCTCAACCTGTGCATTCCAAGACCCCTCAGCCCACCCCACCCGCCACCCACGGTGCCGGTGGGATGGATTTGCCTCAACTGGCTGCACCCTCTGACACCCTGCAGGCCCAGAGACACCCACCTGGGCTAAGCAACCGGAAATTCTGGGCAGAAATTGAGATTTAACCTCAAAAAAAAAAAAAACCAAACAAAAGCAAAAAGGTGCTCTGAGCACAGCCAGTTTAACTCTCGTCTTGCCGATCCCAGGTTTCCATGTAAAACTGAATTTTTTTTAAAAAGCTTTGAAAAGCTTATCTCTGTGCATTCCTCCAGGAAGCTTAAGAGCAAGTTCAATAAAATATGCAGCAAAGACTGACATCTACAAGATCTACAAGTTTGCTGCAAAGAGACCTCGGCAGGGAACTCGATGGGAATATTAAAAAGGTGGTTCTCAAACAGTTGTCAAACTGATTTCAAGGAGTTTTTTAGTGGCTCCAAACCTGTTTCTAATCAGAAGCTGACACTCCTACCTGCTGGCACCATAAACTTGATTTAGGAAGAATGGGAGGTCTAAAAGCCAAATTACATTCAGCCTTTAAACCAGGAATTAAAATCCTCTCTCAACAGGGTTTAGCTGATGATTTTGGTTACAATGTTCAAGATAAGACATTACCTCTTTTTTTTTCAGTTCTACTTTGACAACAAGGAACAAAACACAAGTCGGCAAAATGACATACAGAGAACAAAAGACAGAGCAGAGGGGGGAGAGTGCTCTGACATATCTGCCTTTGATAATACAGATGCTCCACTAGACAATGAAATCTCCCCTTTCTGTCAAGCTCCCTTTTTCTGCTGGGACAACTGTATGAAGAAATGGGCAGGAGGACACAAAGCTTTTTCCTCTCCATCCTCTCTGCCCAGGTGTTTTGCAGACATGATGCAGAAGATCTGACCTAACGGTACCCAAGCGCCCACCCTCAGCAACCATCTCTTCTAAACAAAAGCACAAATGCAATCTGGGAAGCCAGAGCAACACACAGAAGCTGGACTAGAACTGTTAATCCTTCAAGCAGGCTTGTCCAAATATGCTCTTCCCTCTCACCCAGGCAGCATGTTAAAGGTGCCCTTTGGAAAAACTTATTTACAGGCATTAAATGTGAGCAAAAGACAGCACTGAAATTACTCCACAGCCCCAAAAGAAACAAAGGACACCCTGGGCCCGTGCTAAACACATTTCTGAGGATATTTGATGGAAGATGTTTACTGTTTGTTTGAAGTTAAAACCTGGCACAATGTTTTACAATCCAGACACAGGTTAGACAAATAACGGGTCCCTGGACAAGTTATGTTTAAAAACAAAGGAAAGAGGGAAAAACAAAAGAGGCTCTGTGTTCTTCTTCTCCACCGCTTGGCTTTGGTGCATCAGAAGCCAAAAAGCCGCACGTTAAGCCTGCTCAGAAACAACAGCCTGCTTGGAAACAGGGAAAACACAGCAAAACCGGGGACAGAAAACTGGGATTGTACTGTCTCTTCTGCTGGACTGTGCCCTGCAACACTCCACAGGTGTGCTTCTGTTTTACCCCTGTTTAAAACAGAAGTGATCCTCCACCTCTGCTTGTCACTGAGGAGATGGGGCTGGCAGGGAAACAGCAAGCAGAGGCCTCCCTCCCCTTCTGCTCTTCCCCACACAAGATCTCCGAGTTATTTACATCCTCGTATCCTGAACTCCCCCTCCACTTTCACAGCTTGCAGCTAACTCTGCATCCTGCTGGAGATAACACATGTTTAGCTTTCAGCGTGTTTAGGCTGGAACACCCTCTGAACGTGAGGCCGGGTCAGCAAAGCCCACAGAGGGAAGGGATTTCCAGAGGCAGAGACTGGCTAGGAAATAACACACACACCAAAAACATGAGGCTCCATCTCTCCACCACCCTGCAGAAATCAACCTACTCAGGGAAGGAGACAACTAAACAGCTTGGCAACGCCTACAGCTGGTGCTCAACCTCAGATCCAGTGAAAAGATGTAAATATTTAGATTTCGATTTCATCTGATATGATAAATATAAAATCTCTATTTCCTGCTTTAAAAAAAAAAAAGAAAGAAAAAGAAAGCAGCATTAAAATAGGTAAGCCACCCACACAGAGAACAGGATTCTGCTGTATTTCTACCTTCAGGAGGAGGCTATTTAACTTATGGCATCGATCTTGGAACAAATTATAACCACAAGTGAAATTATTCCCGTTGAATGGTCTTCTGATGTATTTAAAACATAATGACACCACATTTATATACAAATACATACGTGAAATTGTTTCGCTGTTCATTCCAAACATGCAGTGGCTGATGGCAACCCACTCTTTTTTTTACCTCTTACAAAGTGCCCAAGGAGAGGTAACTCTGACTCCAAGCCAACCATCTGAAAAGAGCCCCTGAATGAGTAACCACAGCCAGAGCTGAACTGTTGTTTACCAGGGGCTGTCCTACAAAAACCTGCAATCCTTCCACAGCCTTTTAAAGCACTTAATGGAATTAAGGCCCCACTACACGTCCAGAGTCGGGTCACGCACATTCCAAACTTCCTTTGGAGCCGGAGATAACGCGGCCTCGCCCCTAAAAGATCCAACACAGCCCTCCAGGTGCTGACGTGATTACACACCCCCACCCTCCAAACTGGGTACGGTGCTGGTAAAGAGAAATGTCTTCTCAGGTCACTGCTCTGGGGGTTAACTCAGCTGATGTGCCTGAATTAGCGTCCCCAAGCTCCTCGGTCCTTATGTAAGTGCCGGCAATCCAAACAAATCAGAGTGAACTTCCCTGCCCCTTACAGGAGTCCCCCTTGCCTTCAAGAAACTCTCAGCAGTTCATTCACTCTTTACCTCCCCGAGTCCTCACGGTTCACTTCCATGTCCAGATGTGCCTTCCCAGCTCACCTCAAACTACCTCTTGTTCCTTAACTGGATTGTCCAGACCTCTGTCCCCTTCTCATGCCACGACAAGACTACGGAAACTGGTGGAAAACCCCCGCGAGAAATCCCAGTATCTGGTCTCCGACAGGAGACCGAACTGTTTAAATAGGTACGGAAAAGGATGAGCGGCAAATCACTTTTCCTCATCCCATCAAAGGAGTCTCCTCAGTTTACCCAACCCCGACAGTTTTCCCGCCGAGGAGAGCTCTGAAGTTCCTGTTCCCAACATCACAGCACTCACCAACCTCAGCTGGCCAAACACACCGAGCCAGGACTGGCAAACCTGTGCAGAGTCCTCGCTGTCCAAGAGACTCACTGCTCAGGCTTGGGGACTTTTTTGTGGAAAACTTGATCTCCACAAGGACACAGACTTCTGGATGTTGCAGGTGTTCAAATCTGTCTTATTCTGAGTTCTCAAGCGCCACTCTCAGAAAGGAGAAGCCGAGGATCAGCCTTTGCCACGAGAGGCTTTTGGAAGCTCCAGGCACCGCTGCGGGTGCCACCCTCCTGCCTGGAAAGCCGCGTCCTGCCCGGCACTCCTGACTCACCCGAGGTGTTTGCTTTCTGTCCCTGCCCTCCTGAGTGCTGGCATGTGCACCCTGCCAGGCTCCAGCCCTGGGAACGCCGGAGCAATGACCCCGGAACCGTCACTCCCGCGCTCCAGAGCCGTGCCAGGTTCACGGCTGTGGCTCTCCACACCTTTTCCACACCCTTGACCTGGGCTGCCTCAACCACCAAACCCAAGATCCCCGTTATCCTCGTCACCGTGCCCTGCACATGGAAGCCCACACACAGCAGATGCTGTTTTCCCTCTTTTCCCCTCCTGGACGGTCTCTCTGGGATCGCCCTGGATGTGCCCCAGCTCTCCAGGGTAGGTTTTCGCTGTGTGCTGACTGGATTTCTCCCCTGCACCCAGATTTGCTCCGTAACTATTTACCCCCACTTGCCTGAGCAACCTCGTTTCTTCTCACCTCTGAAGCCCAACCCTGTGTCAGGCACACTCAGGAAGGGCTGCAGGAGTGGGAAGCAGCTCCATCTCCAGATCCTGCCATGTTTCAGGAGGTCCTCTGGACCCCCACCAACCCTTCAAAATTAAAGACGCTATTTTTCCCAACCGGTTTTTAAGCTGCCAGTGGGATTTACTGGAACATTTTGCTGTGAGCTTCCAAGAATTTATTTTTTTTAAATTAAAAAAAAATAAAAATCACCATCAAAGACAGTCACACCAGCAAAACCCCTTCCCTATGGAAAACGCACAAGCCTGACTTCAGGAGCTCTGTGTACTCACTTGGCATCGTGCTGATTAAAACTCCCCGTAGTGTCAGGATCTGGGTCAGCCCCAGGCTAAATTGCTTTCTTCTTCTTACATTAAGAACATCCAAATATCATTCATTACTTTGTTCATTTAAAATTTCGTGGGGCTCTTGGCATGGACACCACGACTAGAGAAGCCACATTCCCTTTCAGTCCGTGGGTGAGCTCAGACAGACTCTGCCCCAGCACAATCTTGTGGCATCTGGATTTCCTCCAACACCCAGGAAACAAAGTTATAAATGAAAGTGTTTTATTTATTCCCTCCCCCCCCCACAGTAATTACTCCATTTCCATTCACACTCAGTACTACAGAATGCTTTTATTTCTAAGACGTTTTCAGGCTCAAAATTGAATTTAGACATATTTTACTAATTTGGGGGGATAATCAGAAATATTAATTGCATCACACCCCATGTCAGCCAGCTTTAAAATTAAATGAGAAGACATGTTCACCATTTAGAGAAACTGGCCATTAAGAAAACCATGGGGTTTAGATGTTGCTTTTTTCCTCCTAAGAAAATAAAAATAAAAAGATGAGAAACACTGAAGCCTGGTTTTTGCTCCCCTCTCTCAAATAAGTGGAAGCCTGAAAAAAAACCACATTTAAAAAAAAAAAGGAAGCCAAAAGTGTTTCTAGAGGGATCCTGCTGGTCCTGGAACAGGACATTACGGTGAATATGCATGAGAGGCATGAGTCAAACCGCACTGGGGAGCGAGCATCAGCTTTCACTTGCCATTTCCCAAAGCCTTCCACTCAGGCTGCCAAGACAGCAACTGAATGACAGGATTTTTCATTTCAGTGTTGGGGGGAGATTAAAGTTCTTTAGCACTAATTGGAGGAACCTTCTGTAAGTCAGCTCACTTGAAGGATGGTCTCTATGTGGCAAACTCGCAGAAACAGTAACAAATTGTGAATAAGACCAAACTAATTATTTCAATTCAAAGCCTTTTTAGCCCTGCTGTCAGTTATAAGTTTTTGAGATTTTCTATTAAAAAAATTTAAAAAAAAAACAGGGCAAGGTCTTTCTAAACTGGTTGCTGTCAAGCAAAATGAGAAGTTAGATAAAACTCCCCCGTGCCAGATGGTAAATCACAATAAATGCCCGGGCTGTCAGATGCACAACAAGCGACAAACGCACTGACACACACCAGCAAACCCAAAATAGACAGGGTATTTTAATAAGAAGTTATCATTTGGGGGAAAGATCCTCAGTAAGCTCATCAGAATCCAAAGTCATCCACCAAGGGATACTTATTTTCCTCTCATGAGCTGAGGAACAAACACCATCAAGCTGAATTACATGAGGCTCAGGGTGACTGTCAGCCTTCACTATTTAGACATCACTTAAAACCCTTTCTCTGCCAAGTCCCTTAAAAAAAAAATACTGTTAAAGGATAGCAGGGAATTGTTTACTCAAAGCAGTATTGTTTCCTGAACCCAGATGCAAGAAAAAGTTTTATTAAGAAGATAAACAGCTGCTACTGTACACGGATTAGATGGTAACAAAAGCATCTAAGGGCCATAAAGGGAATAGTAAGGGAATTAAAAAGCATTTTTATGCATGAAGATGGCTAACATCTGCACGTTCATTAAAGTGGTATCAACTACGCTTTTAATTAAAAGTTAGTGACAGAAACTTAAACATGATTAACGGACCCAGCAGCCCACCAGAACTCTGCTCCATCAGAAGGAAGCAGCACGAGCGGCGTTCCAGCCCTCGCTGCTCGTTTCTCTTCCCCTCCCAGAGATGCTGCCGCGACCAGAACACACTGGCAAGGACCACGAAGCAGAATTCCTGAGAAAAAAAAACCAGCAAGCCAGGACAAGTCTGCAGCGGTGCTTTCATGCCTGGCCATCCTGCATTTTGTTACGTCCCCGAGGAGGCGTTTCAGTCACCGAGTTACCTGTCAGGACAGTCAGGCGCTCGGCCGTCCATCCACCGCCGGAGGCACGGGGGCTGCCAGGGGGAAAGGAGGGGAAAAGGCCGCCCTACAAGCGGCAAGTCTCCTATCGACCGGCGGAAAACAAGCCGCCCAGGAGCCAGTGCCGAACCCTGTAACACGGTCGGGCGGCTTGTGTTACTCGGGAGCACAACGCAGTCGCAGCCACGACAAAAATAAACCGCGCGATAAAAATACAGCGCGAGCAGAAAGATGTGGGCAGGGAGCAGGACCGGGGAGCCGTCCGAGGATAAGGAGCCCTACAGCCACAGATGCTCCCACGCGCACCCAGACCACGCTTTTAAGCCCTGATGTCCACCAAGACTGACCCACTGCCACTGTCCTGTTGAACCGCTGCCATGTGCAGGGCTGAGCACACACAGATTATGTTTTCACAGGCTGAAGACGCTCCCTGACATCGTATTCCCCACCAAGCAGCTTCCAGGCGCGCAGGGCACAGAGGGGATGGAAGTTCTCACTTTAGAGCAGGTACTAACACAGGAAAGAACTTTTTTTTCCTTAAATAATTCAAATAAACTTTGCCCCTGTCAGGGCATTTTAACACAAAAGGTGATGGTGCTGACTTGTGTGCCTGACTGAGCAGGGCATTGCTCTGCGGGGCTCCCTAAGGATGCTCCAGCCCCAGGCTGAGCACCTCGGTGCACTCTGTGCTTCAGCTCCTTCAGCGGAGTCAGAGAGCCTGGGGAGGAGGAGAAGGAAGGGATTTAACCCTCCCACAGCTGGACAAAGCGCTGGAGTTGTCCACGCTGTAGCCACGCGGCATCAGCGCGCTCCAGGATGGAGCCCAGGGTTGTTTGGGAGCATCGGGCACGACCCTTTCTGTCAAGGGATGGGGAGACCGGGAGAAGGGACTGCCGGACCCAGTAAAGAGAATCCCCTCTCGCAGCCCATCATCCAGCTCCGGAACAGGCATCCTGCTCTTTCCAAAGGGAACAAACCTCTTCCTCCCACCCTCCCAGGGGGAGGCAGCGCCTCAGGAGCACGGCCGGTTTCCAGTGAGGAACCAGAACCCAGCAGTTCCCTCAGCGCGGGGGGATCTCGAGCCCCAAAGCCCACGAGGTTCTCCCTCAGCTGTCACCAGTCAAAGCTGTTCCTCTGTGATGCTGCTGCGGGTCTCACCCTCTTCTCCCACCACAGGCACGGGGGGTCACCCCGGGCAGCACCTTCACCCCTCCCCACGGCCCGGCCTCGTCCGAGGGGCTCTCGGGGCGACCGCACGACAAACCTGCCCCCGGGGCCTCTGCCAGAGCCCAGCTCGGGGACATCCAAGCCCGGGAGATGCGGTACCGCGGCGGCTCAGCCGGGGACGGGCTGGTCCGGCCCCGAGCCACGACCGACCCCGAACGCTTCCAGCGCCGTGACCCGGCGCGGAGGGTCCCCGTCCCTCCGTCCGTCCGTCACCGCGGGCACAGCGCGGTGTCCGCTGCCCAACCCGCCGGCGCAGCGAGCACCGAGCACGGCGGGGTCCCCGCACCGCGCGGGGCTGCGGGTGCCGCTGTGCGGGACCGGGGCGCTGCCATGGCCGCGGGGCCCTCCCGCCGCACCGGCCGCTCCACCGGGAAACTTTTACCGCCGCATCCCGGGAGCGGACGGACCGCCCGGCCCCGCTCAGGCCGCGGCAGCCCCGAGGCGGCGGCGGGGACCCTCCGCGGCCCGCGGGGGCCGTTCCGCCGCCGCCGCCTTCCCGGGGAGGGGCCCC